>JACAAK010000001.1:3000000-3593446 GCA_025093985.1 Calvatia gigantea
GGGATTGTGTTGGAAAGAGAGGGTAGGAGTGGAGATCACGAAAATGATGAGGCAACGGAACGATGGATAATTCTGTTCCGAAGGCTCGGAACGATAAGAGAAGGGTCCGGAAAGGTGTCGAGAGTGATTAATGAACGTTCGGAAGGCAGCGTTCACAATTGCGTGGTGATTCGGGTGTCGAGACGAGAGAAAGGAGAGAGAAAGCAAGAAACAGATTAGAGAAATAACTAGAGACAGAGACTTCGAGGCGAAACTTGGGTAATTCGTAGCTACCTGACTACAACAATGTATACAGGTTTTATAGAGGAAAACGGTGGGCTGTGAAAGTGTAGAATGTAAATTTTAAGGAGAGAACAAAGAAAAACATACTGAGTGGGGATGAAAACGGGCCGGAAACTCATTCTATGAGGTTCTAAATTATGAGGAATGTAGAAAAAGCATAATAAGTGAATAGGAAAGCGGTCCATAGGTTTTTAGAGTCGGAAATGAGAAGTACGGGCAGGCGAGGTGGAGTTCGGAGGTTGGAGCTTCCGTGGTCGGGACTTCCGAGCTAGGAAATCGTGTATGATCCGGACTTTTGGATGGCTCGGAAATGGGATTTTCGGGGTCGGTGTCTTGGTCATCGTTCTCGGAAGTGAAAGGTGTCGTCGGTGAAGTGGAGTAGTGGGAGGAGGACGCGTACATGACACTTTTCAGTGGCAGGTGCCACCCGATCTCCACATTACATTCTGGACTTGATTGCAGCACAAGGTGTCCCCGGTGTTGCAGTCACCATCGCGGGCTGCGAGGGGACCAGCAGTGGCGAGGAAGGGGAGAGCAGCAAAACTACAGAAATGCGCATTATAGATTATCAAGAGTTGTCAACGTTTAACGTTTAGCGCTGTTTCGACTACTTCGCTGTTTCGTCGTTCGTCCAAAATTTATACGCTTGGTATTGAGGTAGCCCCATATTATTTCTTTCACTGTGCTAAAGCCGCGAAGAAGCTAGTGACACCCTCGTGGTGTCCGCTAGTCTTGTGCGCGCGATGAATATTGTTGAAGGTCTGGCGAAGTCCATGGGGGAAATTGGTTTATCATTGTTCGCTAGGAGAGAAAAATCCGCTGTTTTTTTTTGACACCTCGGAACCCGGATTCCATATGGGCGACGTACTAACGACGCCTTTGCCATCTTTCTGGAACTTTCGTGAACAATTAAGCCAATAACGGGGATCGACTGTGTGAGTGATGCCTTATTCCCACCGGCCGGTTCTGCGAAACATTGAACCTGCTTCTTTCCATTATGCTGTCGACGGGTGCAGGAGCAAGGTACAAGAACTCACTTAGTTATGTTATCTTTATCTTATTCGGCTCAATATTTCTCAGTGAACAACATATGAATTTGGTCACACGGAACACCTGCCCAGGTTACGTCGTGCGTTGAGTGGATTTCATACTGGAATGCGCTCATAGAACTCTTGAACCTTGCGACTAGAGTACATTACACTGGTTCTTTCCCACCGATTATTAACAAATGGCCAGCGGGCTAACGTGATTGGTTCGCGAATCTTTGAGATTATAGGGTTGGTTCTGATATGTCTAGAATGTCGGAATTACGAAACAGGAAGGCTAGTTTACTATTTTGGGACATGTTGTTCCGAACTGTGAGACGTCTGGAGGACTTAGATTTCGACATCCGAGTCCGAGGGCCCTTCCGAGATTGATGGAAGTTTGATGGATGACTGCAACCATCTTTACGAAATAGAACCCCATTCATTTAACGACTGATCGCCCCATTTATCACCGAAGACAGATTCTGAATATCAATACCAACAACAGGGTTTAGGTAATTCAAGCATTTGGCTCGTGTGGTGATTGACCGCGGTTAATTGCCGATGACATGTATATTTCATTGTTCGTTAATCATCCTCATTGGATAAGGCGCTGGCTCTTTTTCTCCTGTCTCTCACAATTGAATGGTCTTGGCGCGGAAGCGCGGCGACACTGGGCGGTATTCGTTGTCACAATCAGACATACCATACAGCCAGCCAAATGGATAATGTCAGTTTTCCGGAGAACCCGCCCATTCTAAGAGGTCTGCTGAAATATTGGGGATAATGATGAGGCTGCAGGGTCGCAACCCAATAAAGTGAAGCTTTTCGGGGGGATAACCAGTTTCAGAACCAACCAGAACCAAGCTTGAAGTACCCGTGAACGGCGATACTGTCGCAGAACAAAAGAGGTCGGTAGCAACCGTCGCGGTCGATGTTGGAGGTCGACACCGAGAGAAAACCTCGTCATTTACTAGGGCGAGGGTCGGGGGAAAACTGCGAGTCCGTCATATCTGACCAAAAGCCAATGTGCTTGCGAGGTGTGCTATCTCGATGGGGATGATCCGGCCTTTGAGCTAGGGTGTTGGCGAATCAGCGAGCGCAAGGTGTGGACATGCGAAAATTCCTAGCCATGTTTGACTCAAATGTACAACGCAACTTATCATTGTCTTCCATCAACTAAACGATTGATTGAGAACACAAGACGCGGGAATTGCAATGGCTGACGTTAAAACAACCATTCATTCAGTGGATCTTGCAGATGCTTGTCAGAGGGCTGCGTGTGTGTAAGTGTCCCGCGATCTCATGATATTTTTTAGAACAAGGAGCAATGGAACCTTCGTTGTGCCATAATGATCCGCGAAGACGGGATTGATTTTTGTTGAGAGTGGGTCAGATATAGGGCAATTACTGCACCACTGTCGTGGGCAATCAATGCCTGAGTGAACCCCTAAACAAGGCTTGTAACCGGTTCATTGTGGCTCGTTCCACACGTCCGCGAGTATTGACAGGGAAGAGGCTCAGCTCGAAGTTCTACCAGGTTTAGGACTCTTCACAAAGGCCAGACATCCATTTGTTTTTTGCGGAGAGACAGGTAATTCTATTTCGCCGAGTTGAATTATATTCATTGGTCAGATTGTAGTGATTCTATATGGAGGATCCAAGGCCGCCTAAAAGCCAACCATTCTCATCCATGCAACGTGAATTGCGCGGTGAGTGAAAGGCTGTATGGGTATTGGTTGGTTCTATGATTCGTAATCGTAGAAGCCTTTGCCATTCTTCCTGCCGTACCATTGGGCGTCGACCATACGTTCTAGGAGCACACTGGGCCGATACTTAGAGTCACCGGTCCCTTCATACAGCGTTTTTTGGATCGCGAGGCAAGTGTCCAACCCGATACTTGAGAAAAGAAATTGAGTAACACAACACACGTAGGCGCGGATGACTCACAAATCCGCTGTTCACGGCAGATATATTTAGCCAAGTCGAATTAATCGAGATAGGGCATCTGACACACCAAGCTGAAGGGGTCCCATTGGATGATTCATGCCAAGTTTGAGAGTGGTGTCAATGTCTTCGCGAGTTGCAATCCCCTGCATATGTAGTCTGAACATACTGTCACAAGCCAGGGCCGGCAGAAACTGACCTTCTCGAGGTGCATAATTGCCTATAGTCCTGTGAACGAAAATTCAAAGCGGCGATAAAGTTCGTTGAAAATGTACCTCGTTAATGAAAGGCATCAATAGCGCGTTTGACACGAAGCCTGGAACATCTTTTGAGGTGGTGACCTCTGGTGAACGAGGACTTTAGTCGATTTTTTTCTCGAAGATAGAGAAGCAGTCACACACCTTTACCACATGCAGTAGCGAAAGCCCGAGCGCGATTGAGCGTGTCCCCTGAGGTTTGGAGTGCGGCAATAAGCTCTACAAGTTTCTAAAATATACTCAAAATATGTTTTCAAGTCGTCCTTTAATCTTCATACCATGACAGGCACGGGATTGAAGAAATGCAGGCCTTGAAAGGACCGTTCGGTGTCAGTTCAAAACTTGACACGAGAACACACCACCCACCAACAACGCGGCTGGCAATCTTTTGGCCTTCCTCACTAGCGGCACTGACACCCTCCGGGATAGCTGCGGCGGCAATCTTTGTGATGCTGATTGAACTTGTGTTGGTAGCGAGAATAGCCTCAGTTTTCAACTCAGCGGCAAATGATGCAAATATCCTCTGCTTAAGGGGAAGTAACTCCGAAACTGCCTAATCTTTATTAAGTCGTGAACATCTGATCCCAAACGAGAGCCAGACCTCAACAACCATGTCGACATCACGGAGACCTTTCAAGTCGTCAACGACAGAGATACGGTCTTTGGCCTCTTTCGCATCTTCGGATGATAGTTTGCCCTTTGATACGTCTTTCGCCAGAAGCTTGTCTACTAAAGAGAGCCCCTTCTTAATTTGGTCCGGAGACTTGTCATGGACTAGCACCGGTACTTTAGCACGGAGAGCCGACACAAGGGCAATGCCTGTTCCCATCTGGCCAGCACCGAGAATACCGAGTGTGCGAATCCCATGCGCGACCAACATTATGAGGAGAGAAAGAGGTGGAGGACGAGAAACAAGTTTACCACCGGTTCGCGCCGTGTCAACACTCAGACCGAGATCCGGCAATCCTAACTTCAAATAAGGACAAATATATCGTCATCAGCCAATTAATTCTGTCTGTTATCTCATCCACTTTACAACTTTTACAGAAACTACACATGATACAGAGCAAGTATATCAAACGCTTATTGTCAATGCCGCCCCTTAGAGGTTGAGGTTGATCGGGTTACAGCCCAAGGAGATGAGGCCACCCTGAGAGCTCGTAAGTCGTTTCCCGTCCATCGAATGAAAACAAAAGGCTTACGAAGGAGTTGCCAGTGCAGCAAACAGGCTGGGCAGAGCTGTAAACCGTTGTTAGCGCGCGGTAATACCTGGAAAGGTGAAACAAATACCAGGAGGTTCCTCCGATGCCGATTACGGAAAGAGGGCTGCAAGTCACTAAATTAAGGCGTAAGTTGGCAAGAAACCCAGGGACTTTGAGAGCCACTCACAGCCAATGAGGCCAGTGATACCGCCGAGGGAGATACCAAGGAGCCCAGTTAAGAGAGCGGTAGTGGGGTCGTTGACCTGAACGAACACCACAAGGTCAGCCTGGTATGGCACTGTTCACGAGCGCAAACCGTACAGATTGGACGCTGTTGCAGCACTGGATCGAGCCGGTGTTGCAATCACCATCACGGGGAACTGCAGCTGCAAGGGCAACGGCGGGGAGAGCGAGAGTGAAGACGGTAGAGAAACGCATGTTGTAGAAGATGAGTTTGAAGACTGAGTGCTGCTGATTCAAGTCTGCTTTTTGTCGCTTGTTCGATCCTCACTTTTATACCCTTTCTTTGAGCCGCTCCTTTCATGGTATATCTTCCGTCCTTCTCACCGATACTGTTTTCACCTGACTGACTGCTGAATAGGTTTCTCATGTGTCGGACAGCAGTTCATTCCGCCAAGACGTTAACATAGCAGAAGCTGATTACCGAAAGGCTTCGGGCTTGTGGCATCCAGCCGTATCGCCGCAAAACAGGGGCATTGAATACCAGGGATTCACCTAATTTTGTTTCTTTGCTGTTAGAGATCCCCTCGGAGATTCTCCCGATGCACCGCTCATACGATTCGTTACGTGGTACAGTACCTTGTTCCTCGCGGGTAGTGCCTGTCAAGGTTCTGTTGAGTCTGAAGGCTTCTATCAGGATGCTTGATGGGCAATACCCCACTTGCTGATGAGGCCCACGGCCTCCATCATTGAGCACCGAGCTTCTCGATCAACTAACGCCGTAATCCTCCAGTAATAGTCCGTACATAACTGTATACTCCTGGTTTCGCAATAAGAAATGTCGGTGAGTGCATTTGTTTTCGCTCCGAAGGGGGTATTATACTGCCTAACCAGGATCACTCCCTCAGCACGGCGGCGGAAAAGCGGGTCGGTACTTTCTTTCCCGGGAATTAGACCTGAATCACCGATTCAAGTAGTGCATGGAAAGAGAACATTGCCATGGCCCAGCCCTAATAGAATTGTCCCGTGTATCAGAAGACAAGAAACAGTCAATGCGCAGTTTTAAACGCCTAAACGCATACGAACACAACGGCTACACTGAAATGAAGGAATGTGACACAGGCTCTGCATTGTTCACTCTCGACGGTCGCCGCTCATCAATGATTGGATAATCTTTCATGGCAGAGGAACGGGGTAGATGGAAATTCAACTTCATATTAATCCCGCAGACAAGTATGTGACCGTTTGCAAGAGGTAGTAATGAGCACAAGTTCCCATATGTATTGCTTTTTGATTTAAGATCTGGTACAGGAGTCAAATACGGTACAGGAGTCAAATACGACAAGCCATTGGTTAAGTTACTGGATTTTTGGATACAGTGTCCAAACCAGTAATTTCACAGAAGGATGGTTAGAGGATCTGCGGGACAGCCGCTTAGAGGTTAATGTTAATGGGAGAGCAACCCAGGTTGATGAGACCGTTCTGTTGATAGAATGGTCAGCAGTTATAATACATAGTGACTGGATAGCCTTACGAATTGGTTATTAGTGCAGCAGACGGGTTGCGAAGAGCAAGAGTTTCCGCCGAGCCCAAGGACGCTGATAGGGCTGCAGTTCACTGCATACTGATAAGTACGCATCTCTCAACATGACAGGCACGGACTTACAGCCAATGAGACCGGTAATGGGGCCAAGGACAATGCCGAGGAGACCAGCCAGGAGGGCAGTGCTAGGATCACTTGGCCTAGAGGAACATGTCAGGCAAGTGATGCCCCCGAAGGACACTCTCAAAACTCACAGACTGGACGGTGTTGCAGCACTGGATGTCACCAGTGTTGCAGTCGCCTTCAGTGCGGGGGATCGCAGTCGCAGCAGCAATTGCGGGGAGGGCAAGAGCGAAAGCAGTGGCGGAGCGCATATTGGTTATGTGGATTGAGCTTGGTAAAGACTGAGGTGATTCGAGTCTGGTTTCCTCTCCTCGCCTACCTGCTGCTTTTATACCTTTCAAGCCTTTATTTGGTTCGACTTAATGCTACAATTCACGAAATACGCCTGAAAATGTCAATGCCATCGGCTAGTCCCCTCGTGCACTAATTTCCAGCTTTTGTCGGATTGTAGTTTTGATCTCTCAGGCTTGCCCATGCTACTCAATGACGAAGCTCTTCTGCACCGACCTTATCCTGATAGTGACGAGATAAGCGAAAGCGGCCAGCTTGCTGCCGCATTTTCGCTAATCAGAGGCGGGCTTGTTCCAGATTGACTTGTGCCGAGGAAGTAAGTTGATGGGGTGTCTTGCTCAAACTTTCTTAGATTTACCAAACCTTTTCGAGGATTGCGACTCATCGAGGGTCTCAATATGCAGTCATTGACCTCGAAGCGGAACATGAGCGGGAGGTAAGACACGCCAATTAGCAAAGGCCCCCTGTGCGGAGGCATAGATCCAGCGATCGTCGGTCGTACTATTGTGCGAGATTTCTGAGGCACGCTTCCGTTATGGATGGAGACAAAGAGGCTTTGTACGTTGAATTTCAACAGACCTATGGTGTTGTAGGGCTTATTTCTCACACATTACCACCAGATAAAATCCCGTGGTTTGTCTAGGTTTCTTCCTGGCGGCGGTAAGTCCGTAGGGAATAGTGGTTTAAAAAAAAGCCTTTAACTATAATTAGAAGCTAATTGTTTAGATATTCCGGGTTGCATGACTTCCTACTGTTCTTGAAGCCTACTTTGGCTGGAGTGGCGGCTCGACGTTTGTGGTGCCGCGGGCCGGGAGTTGTTGGAAAGTGACATAGAGAGGCTTGGTGAGTCCTGGAGATCACTCGAATTAATACATTCTTCAGACGTCGCGCTCACACTTACGGGGGAGGGGTCTCATGAAAACATGGGAGAGGTCAATACGAAGATAGATGTGTTTGGTTTTCCTTGTGGAACTTAAGGCACCTCCTGAGATCAGTTAGATGGGTTGTAGATTTTACCCATCCCAACCGCATCCGTTTCAACGCCGAGAATCACAAGAACAACTCACCCTGTCATCCGTACAAGCTCATGGTGTTTAACGAAGGACCTTTTTGTGCGGCGTACTAACTCCACACCCAATCGTACCTTATATCTAGGGATACCTTTACGAAATATAAATGTATTGTTGTCCAACGTATTACAGCTGTTTTTGGCGGGATGATACAATGCCGTGCTTTGTCGAGGCATCTCGCCAGGAATGTGTCACCCTGGAACAGTTAGGAAATGAGGCTAATAGTTATGGCGAGGGAAACTATGATTCTATGAATACAAGTTGCCGCATCTGGGGGGTTGGCCAACCCATGCGATCAATTCAACAGCTGCTTCGAGCGGACGACCATATTTTTAGTCTGACGTCGGGCTTACAGCACGCATGTGACTGATTGAAAGCAATTACTTGTACCTCCTTACAATGTCGTACTCATAATCGACTCTCGGCAGACCTCAAAGATCGAACTCATGGTAGCGGACATCTTCCATTGTGTCACGTCAGGCCCACAGGAACAAGAACTCCGAATCAACACGAAATTGGAGTACCTATACGATAGAATACATTCTGACCCTCAGAGATCCCGTTCGACGGGCTATTACAGGAAAGCGGAATCCTATTCAGCGTTGTCATTCGCTTATGAGATGACAATATACCTGAGGGCTTGGTCGGTGAAGGACGTGCATAAAAGGGGCACGACTGCGCGAATACCTTCGTCACCCAGCCTTTTAACCAACGGATATGCGTTTCACCTCTGCTACGATTCTTGCCCTCTCTGCGATTGCTTCTGCAACAGATATTTTGCCTCGTGACAGCTGCAACGCTGGAGCCGTCCAATGTTGCAACAGTCTGCAAAACGTAAGTCATCACTCTATCCACAGTCTGCGAGGCAGTCTCACAAATGGAACAGGTTACCTCCCCATCCACAGCCCAAGTCCTGGGGGGGTTCAGCCTTCTTGGTCTTCCTCTCAACATTGACGCTATTCTTGGTGCCACTAACCTTCTCGTGGGCTGTGAGTGCTGCATGTTTCTTTTTACTTAATTAATCAATTTTAAAATGGAAATGTTTGCAGTAACCTGCAGCCCCCTCTCTCTTGTCGGGGTCGGCGGAACCTCCTGGTAATCACGTTTACGACCGACTCTGATTACGCTGACACGAGACCCCTCAGCTCGACGCAACCCGTCTGTTGCGCTGATAACTACTTCGTGAGTCACTCTGCCAGTCCATTTCGTCAAATACCTGACTCGGGGATCTATAGGGTGGGATCCTTTCCATCGGCTGCAACCCTATCAACATCAACGCTTAGGTAGTAGCCCAAGATTATACCGTACTTGTTTTTTGAACTGCGCCGGCACAAAAAACAAAACAAAAACCCAAACAGCATAGTACAGTGGTTGTAAACATGCCCTAAGCCTCTAGGCCCGCACTGCTGCCGCTAAGGTTCTCTGGCTATCAACGGGACGTAACGGTGAATAATATTGGCAACGGTCTCCCGGTTGGTTAGATCCAGGAGGTCCAGTGGTCATTAATATCAGTGTGATCTGGAAAGGATGGAATTAGCCACCAGGCTGCAGGGAATTCCGAACACACCTGGGGTTATGCCTACCTCCAGCTAGCCTTAGGATTATTCATTTAATCTCTCCGATATTAAGGGCCCTCCTGCCAGGGGCTGTCAAAAACCTGGGTTATCTCATGATGATTCCAATCTTTCTCCTTCATAACCCCACACACCACGTCAGGTATATGTAGCGAAGGCGTCTCTTTTCGAGTATAAAGCTAGCTTACTCGGGACATCGACGATCGTTTAGCACGTTATGAAAGCCTCTGTCGCGTTCGCCTCCTGTCTTCCCCTACTTGCTAACGCTGTCTCCTTTCGGCGAGATGGTCCATGTGGGAAGAAAACCTTTTTATGTTGCAGCTCTCTCCTATGACTACACTACTCGCCTCAATATCCAAAGTATTTTAACAACGCCCTGGATTGGACCATTGGATCTAAACATTATCAACCTCGTTGGTCGTAAGTGAACTATTCAGCAGTGACATATCAACCCATGTGAGCACAGTGAGCTGCAGTGGAATTAACGCAGAAAGCAACTGGTGAGGATCCTTGCCTGTGCGAGCTCTCGACCCGGCTTGAAACATGGATATCTTTAGTATGGGTGTGCGTGCATGCTGTACCAATAACAATTTCGTCAGTATTTCCACCGTATCTGTGTTTTTTTCCAATTTTTCCAATTGAACGACAACAGGGTGGTATAATTGCGACTGGTTGCGCCGCATATACTGGATGAAATTGACAGCTGTGATTATCCGTTAACATGAGACGTTGGTGAACGGCGAGATAGGAAGGTTTGGTCAATCATACCAGAGGAAAAGAGTAGGGAAAAGCGGGCAGGGAACGGAGATAGCAGGGAAAAATCCAGCAGCAAAGAGGCTTCAGTAAGATGGGTTCCACCGACCTGTGCGACGTCCAATCCCCTGCGCAATAATTTTAGCTCAACTTTCAGAAAGTTGTGTCATAAGATGGAAGTGGCGCCACAAGAATGACATCATAGACGCGACGGGCCTGTTGGGTACTCGTCATAATCGCCATGAAAGCTTTGAAGAGTATATACCCATCATGACCAGTACATTACCACCCATAGTCCAAGCGTTTTCTGGTGCAATTGGAAGCGCGGCCGCAGGAGTTCTGACCTATCCCCTTGAACTCGTCACAACACAACTTCAGTTACAGGACCTGAACAAAGAAGGAAGGCATGGAGGGCTCAGAGACTCGGAACGAATGCTGCGACACATCATACGGAAGCATGGTATAACAGCTTTATACGATGGCCTTTCAGTGGACACCGTTGCTAAAGTACTATCCGGGTGGGTTTATGCCACAATGCTAGCGGCCGACCAAGGGACACTCACCATTACTCTTCCAGTTTCTTCTACTTCTATTTCTATTCATGGCTGCACTCACTTTCGACACGAAGATTCCTTTCCTTCCCCGCGTTGAGAAGGAGATCCTCTGCTAAACCACGGCTCCCACACAATCCTGGCATGCTTGAAGAACTTATGTTAGGCTTCCTAGCTGGGGTGGCATCTCGTGCTGTTGCGACACCCCTCAACATTATTACTCTGCATCTTCAAACTGGGCGGGAGAGCGAAAAAGAAGGGAAACCGGGTGCACCCGCATCGTTGGGCATTATGGGGACTGTGAAGCTCATCTACAAGAAACAGGGATTAGCGAGCTTCTGGAGAGGTGAGAGTCAATAATTACGACTTCTCGTTGAGTGGTGATGCTCATACATCGATAGGATTTAAGACTGCAGCGATCCTTTCCTTAAATCCATCAATTACCTTGACTATTTATCAGTTTTTTCGAAGGGCACTCAAAATCCTCCGTGCACACCCCAGCCGCCTGGTACTCAAGGGAGCCCGACTCACGAAGGAGACCCCTACTAACCCCTCCCCCGGAGAGGCGTTCATAGGCGCAGCTATTTCAAATTCTATTGGTATATTTCTCCTGTTATGTGTGCCTGCATCGTACTGAGGTCACGGATGACAGCTGTGGCTTTGTTATACCCATTGATCCTTGCAAAGACGCGATTGCAATACTCATCGGCGAATTCCCTCACGGAAGCACTAATAGATGCGTACAAAGGTACCTATTATACGTCACGCGTGAAGAGAGAAAAAAGTAAGGCGCTCGAAGATAGAGCGCTGAAACCTGGTGTTTCGGGATTGTACCAGGGTCTGGAAGCGCAAACTTTGAAAGCTTTCTTCAATCAAGGAGTTGCCTTTTCGGTGAAAGGAAGGTATGTGTAGTACCGATAGGCAGGCTCTGAGTCGCTAGTAATACTGAGTTGTTTTTTGTGCAGGGTAGAGCAACTGATTGTCGCTGCTTATCTGTGTAGCCTCCGTAAGGCAACATTGTAGATGTCCGGATAATAGACCAATCCTGGGATTTGATTCTCAAGACATTCGTCAAGCAAAAATAGATAAACGGCTTCACACATCGAAACGAAACCCGCAAAAGCCGTCCCCAAGGATTAGATTCTACAGAAAACTGAAAATTGGAAACCCAATTTAGTGAGTTACAGCAGGAAAGGGAACCTCTGAAACCGACAAACAGCCTGTGATCAAGTAGGGTGATATTTGGGTTTTCATTGGAGTAGATACCAACGATAAATTGAAACACAGAAAATTCAGAGATGAGACTCAGCATGGTACAGACGAGCATGACCACCAGGATGGCAGGATGGATTTGGAGCTTCCTCCGACGGGGATTGGCCGACGAGCTACCGCACAGGGACGTCGGGAGGAGTAATATTGCGGGGGATAGCTTGGGATAGTAATATATTACAAGTCCATCATGGTGGATTAAAAAAGACTCCCCGTTCCGTGTGGGTGAGGATACTTATGTCACGCAAAATCATTAACACATTCCCTTCTCGCCAACTCGTGATCAGCAAAACACACTTCTTTTCCAATAAAATATCCGCCAACATGTGATATTCACGAAAGCAAGAAAGAGATTCGACTTCCCGTGAGAGATTATCTCCCTGCTGCGGCTTTCGACGACCCAATCCTTGCTCGATTAGCCCTTGATTGGACAACAACGATAACTCCACAGATATCACCGCTGTGAGACGTAGCCAATTGCTTCAGTAATCTGTCGAGCAACCAATGGCGAGAGTCCGTCTGGTTGCCTATGCATTGCATGACCTCGTCTTCGGCGTTGGTGAGCTCCCACACATGACCGTTCGAACTCGTGGTGTCTGCCACTTCCCTTCAAGACCAGTCCTTCCCTCGCATAATCAAGGAATACATGGGAATCATTGTAATATAAGATAGCCTCACATGGCGAGCTTATTCCTCGGCACTTCAAGCTTCAAGGGGACCCTCCTATCATGGCTCGTTTCGCTCCCTTCCTCATCGTCGCCGGCTCCTTGCTTGCCTTTGGCAGCGCTCAGAGCACTAACGGCCTAACCGTCCAGACTCAACAAGGTGCTGTCACTGGGTCGCTTGTTCTTCCTACCGTTCGCCAGTTCCTTGGTATACCATATGCAACTGCAGGTCGCTGGCAGCCGCCCGCTGCCTCTCCTGCACGAAGTGCAGCACTCAATGCGACGCAATTTGGAGATTCTTGTGTTCAAAACCTTGCGCCTTCTAGCGCTGAATTTTTGACCCTTTCTGGGGCGGGTGTAGCGCCTGTACCCGAATCTGATAATTGTTTGAACTTGAATATCTGGGCACCGAGGGTTGGGAGGAAACAAAGTACAGCTGTCTTGTTGTGGATCTACGGTGGATCTTTCCAGTTTGGAACTGCAAGTGCCATTTTCTCGACCGTTGAGGTTGATCAGTGATCGCTGAGATCGTTCACATTCTAGTCCAATTTTGCCGGTTATGATGGAACAAACTTCGTTCGCGATCACGACGATATCACCGTTGTCACGATCAACTACCGGACAAATATCTTCGGACAACCAAATGCCCCACAACTTGTTTCGTCTACTCGCACACAAAACTATGGCTTGCTTGATGTTGAGGCTGCTATACGTTGGGTCCATTCCAACATCGCCACGTTCGGCGGTGATCCCGAGAGGATCACTATTTTTGGACAGAGTGCGGGAAGCGTCGCAGTTGATGCTTATGCATATTCCCATCCTTCGGATACCATTGTCAAAGGTTCGTTAAAATGTCGATTGATTATGTCATGGGCGATTTTAACATTCCGGACTATGATATACTAGGTATCATCACTCAATCAGGAACGTGAGTCCGTTTTGTTGTGCCCTCAAACTCACTCCACTTATCAGTTTCGTCGGTTAGATTGGATCTCGTAACTTCGATACCGATTGCTAGAATTGGCGTGGACGATCCAGACACGGCTGCTTGGAACAAAGTTGCCAATGCCGTTGGATGCGGATCATGTTTGTTTTCCTTGATCTGTCCCGGCAAAGACGCCGCTCACGATGATCACCCTCGTGTATAGCCCCAACATCAGATCAGTTAGCCTGTATGCGAGCGATCGACGCACATACTCTCGAACAAGCTACAATTGATGCGAGAACTACATTTTCTCCCATCGTAGACGGTGTGTCGTTTGTTTGCCGGTGGGTGATCTGATAAAGTCTGAAACCCGGCGTTAAGACATTACGATTTTCTCGGATTCCCACCTCCGGGGCCTGCTAGGCCATTTCCTGCACGTACCTATGCTAGGAGGTACCACTGCCCAAGAAGCAGACATCTTCGTTGTTGTTGAGGAACTGTTGACTGTTGGAGTCGTCGTTCCTGTTGTGACTGAACAGGTTTCTGACATTGTGACAAAGGTAAGGCTCATGTATTGAAACAGAGATTGTTTGCTAACCTTCGTCTTCAGGTGGCATTTACCTGTCCAGCGAGTGCTGCTGCGTCCGATCGTTCGCGTGCGGGCGTTCCAACATGGCGTTACCAGTATCAAGGTACCTTACATCTCCTCAACATCTCCTCAATACTTCTTTTCGCATATTAATACCTGGTACTGCAGGCGTTTTCCCTGACATCTCTCAACGATCGGACCTCCGAGCCTATCACGCATCCGACGTACCTATCGTCTTTGGGACGTACAATGCGAGTACGGCTCCTGCTGGCCCTACCGGACCCGAAATCGCACTCTCGCAGTTGGTCCAAACGGCTTGGGTCACTTTTGCCAAAGATCCTGCCAATGGACTCAAGAGTGCGCCATTCTCATGGCCGAGAGTCAGCGACGGAGGGAATAATGTTGTCCTTCTTGGTAATTCTGCAAACCCGGGCGGCGCAGCATTTACTTCGAGTTCGACGATTGATGCGGATTGTGGGTCCATTGATGTGCTGGTGGCGTTGTATAACCTTCTGGGTATCAACATCACTTTGTAGACTAGTATTAGTGTCCGAACGAGAGAAATCAATAACGAGGCCATTGAGTCTCATTGACTATGGTTTATACTTTGCTCAGAGCATGGAACATATCGTGTTGTATTGTCTGTTTATGTCCGCCTCCACCTGGTTTACGTTTCGCTGACGTTACAGCCCCCATGGTATGTAAACAATTTGGCGGGCGCCATGAGCGCCAAGGTGGAAATGATGGAGTGAAGACATGAGTGCATGATCTTTTATTACTGTTCTCGGAATTCGGACGGAAGGTCGCTCTGATCGCTGGAGTTAAGACAAGCAGGATTATCTCATTCTTCTGCAATCAACGAGTGTTTTGCGGACTCGCCTAATTCTCGTACCATTTCGGAAGGGATAGCGTTCCCGTAATGCAGTACAATCTCGGCTTCGGCTCTGAGTCTTGTTGCCTTCGGGTGTAATGGAGGACGTAGCGAGTCTTGGTTTTTGCTTTTATCGGGCTGTCCTCGTTCTGCTTGACACCTGGTAGCCATCACTCGAAGTCGAATCCGGACACTCTACCAGACCATGTTGCCATTTTACTGCCACTGGGGGTAAAGGAGGATGACGTTATGTAGAGAGGTCGCCAGGGTGGCCTGGACAGGCTGCATTTAGGAAGCGGGAAACTGGCGCTAAGAATGACAATCTGGGATATTGTGCTTATGTGACCGGCACGGAGCAGGGTAATTGCGTCGTGGCTTTACCAACCCAGGGCACCATGGAGTAGGGCTTCCTGCTTATCTTACAGACGAACGCGGCCGATAAGCAGGATAGTGACCCAGATGTCTGAGTCTGCGCGGCCAAACACGCCTCAACTTTCCCCGAAGATGGCGGCGGATCGGTCGACGCTCTGGACGTGTCGCCGGCCGGAACTCCACATTTGGGGGACTGCGGCGGGCCAAGCAGCGGCAAGCGCAACAAAATAAGAATCAACACGTCGGACCTGTTATGAGTTCGGCCAGCTCAAGCTGTCCCCATCATCTGGTTGGACTCTTACCACTGACCGCCATGAGTCGTCTCGCCATTTCCCTCCTCCTCGTCTCGACAGCCCTCGCTTCCCCTCTCTCTACGCCCCACAACGACATTCCCACTCGTTCTAACCTTGCGCTCGCTCCCCTTGTTGATGAGCACCATCCCCATGGCACCGTCAACAACTCGTACATCGTCATCTTTAAAGACGATGTTCCCGTGCATCTTATTCAGAACCATCTGAATTTCCTCCAGGATGCTCATTCAGAGGACCCGCTCGTTGATGACTTTGCTGGTGTTCGACACGTTTACGATGGCCACCTTAATGGTTATGCCGGTCGGTTCACGCAGGGTGTTGTCGACAAGCTTCGTACCATGCCTGAAGTTGCCTACATTGAGAAGGACCAAATTGTCCGCGCTCTGGATGTCCAGAGCGGCGCACCATGGGTGAGTCATACTTCGTTGCACAACTCACAGCTTTGTCTGACGTCACTCTCCGTCTTTTTTCCGCGACTTGAAATCAGGGGTTGGCACGGATAAGCCATCGGCCCAAGCTCACATTCTCCACTTTCACTAAATATCTCTTCAACCATGACGGTGGTGAGGGTGTTGACGTCTACGTCATCGATACTGGTATCAATATTGAACATGACGAATTCGAGGGTCGTGCTCATTGGGGAAAGACGGTTCCTATGAACGATGAAGATGTTGACGGGAATGGCCATGGATCTCACTGTGCTGGTACTATCGCCTCGCGCAAGTATGGTGTGGCCAAGAAGGCTGGGGTGATTGCTGTCAAGGTTCTCGGCTCCAACGGCAGTGGATCAATGTCCGATGTTGTCGGTGGTGTCGTTTGGGCGGCCCAGCAAGCTAAGGTGAAGGCAACTGCTGCTGCCAAAGAATTAGTCCAGACTGGCAAGACCAAACACAAAGGTTCTGTTGCCAACATGAGCCTTGGTGGTGGCAAATCCCCATCCCTCGATGAAGCCGTCAATCGCGCTGTCGACTCTGGTCTCCATTTTGCAGTTGCCGCCGGAAACGACAATCGGGACGCTTGCAGTTACTCTCCCGCAGCCGCGGAGAAAGCCGTCACTGTCGGCGCTTCCACTCTTGGAGACGAACGCGCTTACTTCTCCAATTACGGACCTTGTGTTGACGTCTTCGCCCCTGGCTTGAATATCCTCTCCACTTACAAGGGTGGCAGGAAGGCTACCGCATCCCTTTCTGGAACTTCCATGGCATCCCCCCACACCGCCGGTCTCCTCGCATACTTCCTTTCCATCTACCCTTCACCAGAATTCGATCCCCAATTTGACAAGGATGATCAACTTGTCTCGTTGACCTCTGATGCTCAGACCCCTTTGAATTTCGGTAGTATCTACGCAATCGTTTATGCTGCGTTGCCCCGCTGGATCGGTTCCTTCCTGCCTGCGCCAGAACTTGTTGAAAGGATCGCTCCTATCCCGACACATCCCAAGACCCTAACACCCGCTCAGATGAAGAAGGCCCTTCTGGCTTTATCGAGCAGGAACATGATCAAAGAGTTGCCCGCTGACACCGTCAACCTCCTCATCTTCAACAATGCTACTCACGCTTGAGGCATCCGACTGGTGGGGTGGAGAGTCAGGGACATTTGGTGTGCTTGCTACCTGTAGCTTTTCGCCTGATACTATCACCTACCCGTTGTTCTGTCGTTGCTTTACTTTTGGCTGTGTAAAATAGCTTGATATTGATACCTCCTTTTTAAACCGTAACGTGACGAGGTCTGAATGTATCAGTTGCTTCAAGATACACTTCACACCGACTTCACATCATGTGCGGAATCCCGAAGAAAGATGGGGACGCGGGATTGTAGATTATGGTGGTGTTCTAGGCCGCGAAATGAAGATGTCACCTCCAGAAATAAATATGCTTTGTGATGGAATAAGCTATGTTTGGAGGAGTTGGCACCCAAATGATGCGACCATAAAATAGTCTTTTCCGAAATTGATTGTGCGCACCCTATACCCCGGACCTTTTTAATGGAACCCCCTGCTGCGGAAGTACCCTCTTCCAGTGAAATGTGGGCAAACTGCTAGTGAAGGATTACAAGCTAATACCGGCTTGTGTGGAGATTCCTACTTCCCGAAATCATTCCGAGCTTTTCTTACTGAGCTGCGAAAAGATCGGTAGCAAAAGTGACCAGGAACAGCAATGCACCAAGCTCGACCGACAGCTGGGAATTAGGCTCGCGATTAGGTTACCGATGAAAGTTTAAATTAGTTGCTCATAAACATACAGAGTAACATTGAGAACGAGCTTCTCATCCACCTCTCGAATCAATTCAAGGAAGAGATGGGAACGATGTTTCATCGATCTACGCAGTACTGAACGTTACATGCCATCATTTTCCAGTCTTCCAAGTTCCGTGCTTTCGAAAAGATAGATTTCTCCGAACGTCCCGCGAGAGTTCGGAGCCTCGATTCATCAACCACCTCGACTGAATTGAGGCCGAGAAAGCGATTAATACTCCTTCGGTACGCGAGGGTCATATTTCTTTTCGGAGTAAGTATAGGCCCTGGTGTGTCTGATAGCCTTTCTGCATTTATGAGCTCGTCTATAACATATGTTTCCACGAAATTAGATGGCAAGTTAGATGTCCAACTTCCACAGCTCCAAACTGGAACAATGAAACCCCTTAGCGCCGTCGTTTCAAAGTGACATGTCTTCCCAGACGCATTGTGAATGTCATTGGGTTACTGCTCGAGGAAGGCCCCAAGCAGCACACGATCAAGGTTTCCAGAACAATCGGTGTGTGCCCTGCTCCTGCCACCGACGTTACACAGCCCGGAAGAAATTCGTTCTTCGAACGACGAACAATCTTCTAGCGCCACGAACTCTACTGCGAGTGATTCACTGCGTCAACTGTGTTCCCTAGCCGTCCTTTCAACGAGGAGAGGACCATCCCGCCTAGCGCTGGCACAGCCTCAGTGGGGAGGCACTGATCATAGCGTCCCGGAGATCGGCCGGCAGAAGCGAATGGCGAGTTCTTGACTTGATAAAAATAAAAACGCGGAACATAAGTTTTCAAGGAGATATATTCGGAACATACGTTCTGAGGTGGTTCCTCCACGCTCGGAGATGAGCCACCATCGGCACGTTGTCTTCACTTGTTCTTGACGAACATGCGGACTGACGCCCTTCTCTACTGTTGACACCGTGTTTAGAGGGTTTTAACCAGGAGAAGTTCTGTACTTCCATGTAGATGCGAACTCGTGACGATCTGTGGTGTCGTCCACTTTTGCATCGAATGAGTGTGCGAGCCTTGATAGTTGAATGATTGTTCAAAATGAAGCGAATTCCGGGTCCATCGTATCACAAGGCTTGGCCCATGTAGTCTCCTGGATCCATGAACAATGACGCTTCTTTGCTCCAACGGACTTCAGAATCGAATCCCGACAGAAGACCGATCCAGCCGAATCTTTCTCCTTGGGGAAGCCTGGGACCTGCTGACGCATCGAAGCACATAAAGAGGCCAACATTACGACGTGGTGGCTGATGAGTTCGCGTGGAAACCCAGCGCAATGATCGAGTGCGAAGATAGAGTCGCTGATCGGGGATAGTTATCTCCCGCTCGTCCTTGTATGTATCGTGAACCCGATACGAGGTAGTGTATAACAAAGTCACAGCTTCTATGCAGCATTTGAGTTACAACAGCAGAGGGGTGTTCCAAAGTGGGGGAACGGTTTTTGCTTTTGTCCTCACCTGGAACTTCCTGTACCGGGAACCAGGATGATTCCAATCCAACTTGAGCCCCGCAATCAAACACAGGTGGCAGACCTGGACGTCGATTAGAGCATTTTGCCAGAAAGCGTAACATTCCTGTTGTCCATCTTGCGAGCATTCCCATCGGAAGTACCAAGGACGGTACCCCCGACCTTGTTGAAGTTGAGTCTGTACAGCACATTTGCTGTAATATTCTCGGCCCCGCGTTGGCCAAGATGCTGTAGGACAAAATTTTGAAGTCCCTGCATGTCTTCTTCCATGCACGTCGCATTTACTCGAAGTTAAGGTCGGACTATTGATGCTCCCCGCAGGTAAAAAGCTCCAGATGAAAGGTTGCCACACCAGGTTGTGGCGTCATATATTACATGCGCCGAAGAAACGCTCAATAAAAGTTTATTAGGTTGGGGACTGTTCCAACCTGCCGAGGGCAACTCCCTCGGCCAACAGGCCTTTGTGCTTAGAAGAGTTTCTGATGAAGTTTATGAGTTCTTTTTTTCCGCTCTGACATCAATCTCGTTTGTTCAGAATTATCTACGGAGTACTCTGGGACTATGGCACCCCATATAGTCATGGAATTTCTTCGTTTGTTGCACGGTGTTTTGGAATAAACGTAAAGAGATTGATTCGTGGACTGAGATGAGTCGGCCGAAACGTCGTCAGCATTAGTGAAGGAAGTCTGTATCTAATACAATATTTCCGCTGGCTTTTCATAGCAGTTGGCTAGGGGAGTGGGGCGTCGGGTCTTGCTTACCAAGCCCACCCTCCTTTCCACAACATCATGCCCATCCAGGACCATACCCAGTCCTGGCCAAAAAATGGGACCTGGAACGGCGTGGACGATGCGACTTAGTTCACAAGTTGGTTTAAAACTGGGGAAGAATCGGGAATGGATCTTGACCGTAATAACCTTTTTTTTGCCGGTTGGTATTCGCATTGGTATCAACTGCCATTCGATACCTTCTTGAAGTTACTACAGCGTAGCAGGTTACGACTTAAACGGACCACATATGGTTATTAGGTTGCTTTCGGGTTGTATTCAGTAAAACTTAGGACAGTCTGAGAAGGTTCGTGTCAGCCCTTTGAGGAACGAACGAACGAACGAAAGAGGGGACCGAATTGAAATCTATGCAGGACAAAGATATCCCCGAGAAGGTAGTGCACAAGTTGTTGAACTGGAATTTATTTGATGAGCAACTCGGGCCACTGGGTGAAAATAATGGGATGCGTTGGCCCACACTACAGCAAAGCTATTCCTTATTTAAGGGCAGAAATTGTCGGGGGGCTCGGACAAGCGAGATTGTGGCCTCTTGTAGTTGAGGGCACATGGGAAGGTAGCATCCCACATTGAAACAAGCTTCATCCGCAGGAACTCGAGATAATTTTACGTCGATGACTGGAGGTTGGGCTCGGGCTTCGTTTGGTGCAGTCCCCGACACGAGGTTATTAAGGGTTTGTGATAGCCGATAAACAGTGGCGGTGGGACACGCATTCACTGCTAATTAGCACTTTCAATTCTCTGCAGTTGCGGTTTAGAAAAATTTAGAATCCACCATCAGTATCATTACCAGTCTATCCCTGCCTCAGACCACGTGAGCCTGTGTCAGCTTTGCCCTGGCTCAACAACGTTCAGATTTTTTGTGATTTCGATTCCAACAATATCTCCC
The DNA here is from genome assembly GCA_025093985.1 of Calvatia gigantea. NCBI lineage: Eukaryota > Fungi > Basidiomycota > Agaricomycetes > Agaricales > Lycoperdaceae > Calvatia > Calvatia gigantea. The sequence continues at coordinate 3,021,193 of JACAAK010000001.1, forward strand.
CTCGCAACCCGGTGTGTAAGTCTCAATATGTAACGGATTGAAATCTCCTTCACAGTTTGCCTGATTGTGTGTCACTCCAGAATGGCCGAATGATCGACAATGATTACCGTGTTGCTCATTGAAAGCTCACTTCGGCGTTGGGAAATAACTTAGTCTAGTGCGCGACGGGGATGGTTTTGCATCGTTGATAACGGAGCCACATTACTAAGGCCAACTTGCTTTGAGCTGGTGGTTCAAGGAAAATGCTGTTGGGAAGGCTGTATACCTTTGGGCAGAACTCAATTGCTCCGAGCGTCTTTGGGCGGCTATCACTCTGAGCCAGACCGACCGTTTGCCCGGCTTGCGGGGCGGCAGCAACTGCACTAATCAATGAATCATACTGTACATTTCCGTGTTTCTGGATCTGGGATCTTGCATTCTAGTTGAACCTCATTCATGATCTTTCCGGTAGACATGGGCGATGCGACAGTATATAACTTCAAGTCTCGTTAGAATCTCCTCATCAGTTCTCTACACACTTTAAACCGCCCTCAACTTCTTAATTCGTCGCTTTCAAATGACCAACGGTGTCCAAGTCAACGTCTATGATGCTGCTCTTCGTGTTCCATCGTCCGTCCTTGACACCCTGCGAGGGAATGAGCCCAACGCAAACTGCGTTCAACCCATCCTCCTAAAGTCTCGCTTCTTTGAGTCTCAGGGCCAAGCACCACCTCAGAAGCAAGTATGGGTGGTCTGTTCGTCAAAGGATGGCGACGGTGAAACAACTATCGAGTTCGTGCTTTCTATCACGGAAGGATATATCGACTCGTATCCCGCTTTTTTTTTCACCACACTTCCCACTCGCCGCCTGACGCACGACTTCCTTCAACATCGGATGGAACAGATGGTTGGGGCCCTCCGACATGCAGTCCCTGTCGAGCGAGTTTATGCCGTCTATGGTCCTGACATCATTGCCAAGGCTTTCGCCTGGAACTGGACGAACATCACGGGCGTCCAGAACCTCATCGAGGCACCCTACTATGCGGCCAAGCTCAGTTTTTGCACCAAGGGAACGTTCAAAAACAACACCGTGCCCCTGCGACCCGGCCTTACCTATGAAATCAGGCCTGCAAACAAGGACGACACCAACGAAACCATGAAATGTTGCCTCGGTTTCGCTGCAGGCTCAGTACGTTTCAAAACCTGTATTTTTCACTAAGGAGACTCACTCCCTTCAGGATCCCTATGCTCTTACGGAAGGGGGTGCCTTGAGAGAGGCCAAGTTTTTGATTCATGAAGGCCAAATTTGGATACACCGAATCGGCCAAAGCGGCAGTTCTCAAAGCGAGATCGCATCGGTCGTGGCGTTCTCTCGGAACAGTGAGACGAATGCTACGATCACCAAAGTCTATACCAACCCCAACTATCGTAAATTGGGTTGCGCTGAACGATTGGTCCGAAAAGTCTGCGAATTGTGAGTCATGGCATAGCTAATTTCGCCGGCTTTGTGGCGTTAATATGGATCCTGTAGTTTGCTTCAGACCAAAGCCACTGTGACCTTGTTTGTCGACCACAACAATCCAGCCGCGATCAAAGTTTATAGCCGTGTAGGCTTTGTGGGACTCGACCCACAAGAAGGCGCCGTCCCAGGCGTCGAGGGCTGGACTGAAATCGGATTTGACAGAACCAGCGTCCGGCTTGGTCATTGGTAGTTCACCATTGACCAACTGTTTCAAGTTTGGAATATTTTCCGTTCTTTTTGTGCTTTCAATTTTCTTGTTTCGTATCGAATACTTTCAGTGTTGTATACACATACTGCAGTTCGGAGTGTATCCCTGTTTCTGATGTAACCATCCTCCAATATACTTGACTATACTTCTACTATTTTTTATGTTGAGGGTCGCACTCCTTGAAAACCATCATCAAATGAGGTCTATCAAGCTCAAGCTTGGGTGAGCTAAATACAAAACCGGGGTTCACGTCACAAAAGGAGTTACAATGGAGATGTAACACGGCCACCCAGAAACCACTGACGTTGTCGTGCATGGGGATTGTCTAGTTATGAGCTTTTTTCCTTGATAGCGTTTTGTGCAAATTCTGCGAGAGCTTGCTCATTCAATTCCTCCTGAATGCGGGAGCGAAACGTGTTGGTTTCCCGACTCGAGACGGGTGTTAAACGTAAACGGACGCACCTGTTTGGAAATCCGAGCTGCCTCCTCACGCCGTGCCACATACTTCATCTGCGTTAAGCAATTTCTTCTGAAGTTGTCTATATTAGGTGCGTACCTCTGCCGCCGGGAAGTATCAAGTCAACTGAGGTGCGTCATAGCGCATAGGGCATGGATGACTAACCTTTTCCCCGAGCCATACGAGCACTGTGGGCTGAATAGCCAATGTACAATCCATACGCGGACAGTGATACCAGCGACAGCACGACACCTCTGTGGGCGAGATCAAGAACAGGTAGCATTGGAGGTGAGAGCTTCAAATTTCAATGGTCCATATTTTCGAACCAAGTTCGTTTGCGGGGCCCACTCTCATGTTTGTCAGTGTTGGATTGAGTGCCTCCTGGCAAACGAGCAAACCTGAAACAAAGTTGGTGAAGCATCGAAACGAAGTTCTAGAGTACTGATGGTTGATCTCGTTCCTTTGCAAGACGACTGTTATTGACAGCAGGCCCGCGGATATTGGCATTACATACCGGTTCTTAAGTTTTTATTCCTTTTTTCAAGTAACCTCTGTTGGATAGCCCACTATTGTTCTTCGGCCCCTCACAAATCTAAATGTCTGCCCAACTACTATCGGATTGGAGCACCCGGAACGGCTTCTTCATTGACTCTCGGATCTGCATTTGTTACGACGAAATTCGGGGTATTCACGTCGTCTCCAGGGATGCGCCTATCCCTCCCGGTACTACATGTAAGTACAATCTATCCCTGTCTCGATTCGCAGTTGCGGACTGAGCGCGATGTGAGTTTCATAGTGGTCCGCATCCCCAAGGATGCCGTTCTCTCTGTCAAGTCTTGTTCTCTCTCGAAACATATTCCTTTCGAGCTCCATGGCCTTGGTGCCCAACTGGGACTATCATTTGCTCTCTACTTCGAAATGTAAATGCTCTCTATTGACATTGAATTTCGATCATAGTGCTGACGGCCCTTCAGCCTCAGAGGTGATTCCTCTCGGTGGTCCGGGTACCTGCGATCGCTCCCTCGTGTAGATTTGCCTGTCTTTTGGGGGTGTGACACCCCGAAGAGACCGAATGGCGTGCTAAATGTCCCTGATCGCGAGAATCCCCTTTTGTGGTTGTACGGAACAAAAGTCCAGAATATGTTGGACAAGAGAGACGATAACGATCGAACACTCCTGGTGGGATAATTCTTTTTTTAAAGTGCTGAAACAATTGATCTTGTCTTGTACACAGGACAGCATCGACCATTATTATCACGAAGTCGTGGCGCCAACTCTGCGGCGGCCTGACATACAACAACTTTTGGAACATGACTCCGAACTGACCGGTTTTCAGCAAGCATATTCAGACGTTTCATCGAGAGCCTTTCTGTTGGACGCCTATCATGGGCTAGCAATGGCACCTGTCGCAGATGCGTGAGTGATTAGGGTCTTCGTTTTCCATTCAGGACTCTATACTTTCTCGAATGCTCATGGAGATTCATCCTAGTTTTAACCACGTACTCGAGAATCATGTCCATATTGAGGTGGGTTTCATGTGTTGAAAAGTTCTTGACCTTTAGTAAAGTTATCTCAGAGTGATTTCTACGTTTGTCCAGGATGTGGTTCACTCACGGAATGCGCACACGACCGTGATGAACAGGACAACGTACAGCACGTTCAATGGAGGCCAAGAGACTCCGACCTCTATTACGACATGGTAACCGACAGAGAGATCTCGCAACAAGAGGAGGTGTTCAACACGTACGGTGCGAAATTGTGCAATGCCCAGCTGTTGGTGCGATACGGCTTCATCCTTGATCCAAATGACAATGACACCGTGGACTTTGATATGGATGAAGTCCTCTGCTCGCCTCCGTTGTCGCAGGAAGTCAAGGGGATCGCACACTTCGATGATGCAGAGCTCGCCTCACACGTCGACATGTTCATTGCCTCCAATCTGGTGTTCGCCCACAACCCACCCAACACTGAAGCCCTGCTTTGCATCAATAGTGATGGGAAGATTTCCTGTCAGCTATGGTTACTCCTTGTGGGGTTTGTAATTCAAAACAATCACTCGGCAGGTTCCCCAACTGCACTGTGCGGTCGTGGGCTCCGGGAAGCGATCACAACCCAATTATTTTTGGAAAATTTACTACAGGAAGTCCGACCGAAATCTGTGCAGGACCTGATTGGTGGAAAAGATGCGTCGGCATTACGTTGGGGCCCAGTGCTCCTCGAGGTGGGCCACGCAATTATAAAATTGTGCGAGAAGAAGAAGGAATCCATTGGTCTCCCCGGATATACCGACGAAGATCTTGGGGAGATCCTAGATGTTAGTTTCAACCTGGACTCAATGGCAAGCTTCTGACTGATAGAATCTCATTCCGACCCTGTAGGTATTTCCACAAGGCAAGGAACGGTTACGTCTGGCGCTTTTCATCGCCATATGTGAGCGTTCCATAGTGGACAGCTGTAAATTCAACTGGCTTGACTTCATTGACAATATGTAGTCAATGATCATTACGGCGGTGGTGGCCCGCGGTTTCGAGCGTCAGAAGAGTAGTGCCGGGTTTCTTCCCTGCCACTATGGACTAAGAGAAGCCTTCTTGGTTCAACGTTAGTGAATCCCAGTGATCCAAGAAGTTAGGACGCACTGTGAACACAAGCGCGTGCACCACTTCCGGCATCGGGCCGGGGCTACAGCAGTGCAGCACTTGTTAACTGGGAGCCACCGCTGTTCATCCGCTGCAAGAGAAATGGTTATTCATATGGTCGCGTGTGCTTCCGTGGTGTGATCTGGTTGTGGGTCCTTCGGTTAATTTATCAATCGATCAGAGTCGCAGTATAAATGTCTCCATGGCACCGCCTCTTGCACCAATGCAAACCCAAGAGTAGTGTGGGGGACGACAACGCCCCTTGTAAATAGGTCATTGATATGATGATGTGCATCACGTAGCAGATGGTTTTGATATATTACTTCGGTCATCAACCATCTAGGTATATGCCGAAGCGACTCGATGCCACGCCGCCATACTGTGGGTTTCGCCTTGCAGTGGTTTGCAAACTTGGGGACCTAAGATAGAAACCTGGCGTTCCAAGAGCGTTTCTATAAATTAAATATCCTTCGTTGTACTTTGGTTGGCAGGGAGTGGGGAAGAAATCTCTTGTCCTTGTTCCTGCCTTGTCGAGCCTTGTTCTGGGGGTTAGAGACCTTGTGCTATTTATAGAACGGGCCCCGTGATTGGGCACGACTTGTTTGGGTGTCTCGATTGTTTGTCCACCTGCCATATCGGATCACAGTATAATCGAACAATTGCTGGCTTTCTTGCTCCCACCCGCTCATCAGTCATCGAATCCTTTCCTCCTCCATAACTTTCCCCCTTCGACCTGTATAACACAGCGGATGGCCCGGAGATTCTCAACATCTGGGCAGCACGGTCATAAAGTTGTCACAGAACCGGAGATTGCGTCTGTATCGCCGCCTTCCCCACCTGCATCTGCACATTCAATAAGGTCGTCTATGACTTTGTACGAGCAAGGAGAATGTATCTCAACTGAGAGGACTTCTTCAAGTAAACATAAAAGCGAACCGATGGAAATGCAGGTTGAGGAGACCCCCGAAGTCGTGGAACGACCTAAACCTCGGCGACCTAAAGGCCATTATAGACTCACTGATTTCATTATTCAACGGACGCTTGGGACTGGGAGCTTTGGACGTGTGCATCTCGGTATGTTTATGTATTACTATCTCCTGTATCTGGATCGTGCTTATGGCGCTCCCCGGTGAAGTACGGAGTAAACATAACCTCCGGTTTTACGCCATCAAGGTGCTCAATAAAGAGCGAGTGGTGAAAATGAAGCAAGTGGAGCATACAAACAATGAGATGATTGTCCTGGAGCAAATCCAACACCCATTTATCATCAATCTATGGGGAACGTTTCAGGACTCGACCAACCTTTACATGGTTATGGATTTCGTCCCCGGCGGTGAGCTGTTCACATTACTACGAAGGTCCAACGTGGGTGTTTTTTAATTGATGTCCGGGCGCCCGTCAGTTGTTGGAACTTACGTTGATTGTTTTGATTTTTGATGACAGAGATTCCCTGATCCCGTCGCCAAATTTTATGCGGCGGAAGTGGCACTGGCGTTGAACCATTTGCACTCGCTTGACATCATTTATCGGGATCTTAAACCTGAAAATATATTACTGAATGCGGATGGACACATCAAAGTAGCTGATTTCGGGTTTGCCAAACTATGCGCGACGACGACATGGACTCTTTGTGGTACTCCAGATTATTTAGCGCCAGAGGTAACAGACGCTTTAGCTATGAGTTCCAGCGCCGCTGATACTATCTTTTGACCGCGTATAGATTGTGAATCAGCAACGCTATAATAAGAGCGTGGACTGGTATGCACTCGGTGTGCTGATATTCGAGATGTTGTCGGGACTGCCGCCCTACCACCAAGCAGAAACGAACCACATGCTCCTCTATGAAAAAATCATGCGGGGACCAGCCTATATTCGATGGCCAACGCAATTCCACACCAATGCAACAGACATCATCCTGAAGTTGATGGAGTCTGATCCTTCGAGGCGATATGGTAACATGCGCCACGGTGCAGGTGACGTCTTTGCCCATCCTTGGTTCCAGGAGGTCGACTGGGCCAAGTTAGCAGCGAGGGAAATTACGGCGCCATATCTCCCCCGAATCACCGGTGACGGTGATGCCAGTGCGTGAGTACATGTTCTCTTCGGTTTGTTGGAGTACTTATTAACACCCAGCGGCAGGTTTGACAAGTATCCTGAAGACAATGCGGCCGACCTGTATGGACTCCCTGCCACTGATCTGTATGGGGAAGCATTCCCCAATTTCGAGTATGCCACTGCTGATGTGTCGTGACGCGCTGGTCGCAAAACGGCAGATTTACACCTTGCTTATGATTAAGATATCTACCCATCGGCGCCATCTGGTTTCCTAGGGGCTGGTTGGGAAGGCCGACCCCTGTCGTATCCGCATTTTAATACCCGAGCATGGACTCACGATGATTGCTACTTCATGATACGATACCTTGAGAATGTACCATCTCCATCTGTACGAAGTTTAATACTATCTGTACTTGTAATTAGCGGTTGTGGACAAATGGTATCACGAACACTACTTTCCGGATACGTCACGGGGTCCCTGTGGATGGTTTGTCCACCGGACCAAACAAAGTGTATCAGACTCCGCAAAATAATGCCTGACCAATCCAACGTTGCTCACAAACACGCATCTCGACGACAAGATCCACCCTAGCGTCCACAAATTCGCATTCTACGCGCCACCAGCTTTCAAAGTATCCAAGAATCTTCGGAAACCGTCCAGGAATTACTTTGTGGGATCATCTGTGCCGTTTGCACAGGGTGCAATCTCGCTTATTTACCGGGTCTGAAACGCCTGTGACGCGCACATACGGGCTCTTTGGTCGCAGGTTTTGGCATATATGAATGGGGGACATCGTTCAGATAGGAGAGGTTCCCATGTGGGCTCGCTGCCCAAGTCGTTGCGCAGTCTCGAGAAGGGGAAGATAACTGCCCGCGGAAAAATGAATGGACATCGCGAGTTGGGACCAGAGCGCACGCCGGCTGAAACACTTTTGCAATCTGAAGATGTCGCCGGAGGGGTCATAGGAAGCGAAAACTCGGCATTGTTGTCGGAGAAGCAGGCGCAGCTGGAGACCATCTTTGCGAGACATGATGATATGGTGCGTGGCGGCATCTTGAAGGTTTTGTTTACACTCATGAATGCCCTCCATCTAGGTTCGCGAACTGTTCCACATGGATGAGTATGTGCTCATGCTCAAGTATGATCCTCAAGTTCGTTGTTCAAACCCATATGCCCACACTTTACTGACTGGGTGAAAACGCAGGTTGCCAAGGCAGATAACTCGTCCACTTTCACCAAGGTATGTGATATAAATCTCGATGCCAGTATGATGACAAGTAAACAATGCATAGTACAAAACTCCATATGATCTCCTCGAAAAGGTCAGACCGGACGCTGGGCCCTCACGACGGACTCGGGGAATGCGCTCAGAGCAACTTTCCATCGTTCCTGGTTTAGCATCCTCTCCTTCGAAGCCCCTATTGGGATCCTCTCCTCGTACTCCGAAGGGCAAACCTGCTCCTGATGTGATTCAGGAGATTATTTCCACAGCGCGAGCAAAACCTCAAGGCAAAGCAAAGAAGGCCAAACCGGAGAAGCATCAAGACTCCGAAGAAGTCGGATTTGGATCTTTTGATGGTACTTCCGTTTCTAAAACTGTCTCTAAGAAGCTACCGGAAAAGGGTGGAGGGCGGGCTGCATTATCACCTATTGGCGTATCGACTCAACTTATCACGTCTCCACCATCTGGACTCGTAAGACGAATCAGAACAAAAGACTCAGCCCTTGCTGGATCGGTATCGAACGGGAAGGCGACTAAGAAACTGGGTGCACCTACACTAGAAAAGAACCATGAAACCATATCCGCTGTTCTTGGCCGCAGGAGTAGTCGGTTAAGGGGAGATGTTTCCGAAGAGCCGCCAGCGAAAAGGGTCAAAATCGCAACAGATGGGCCCATAGGCGAGGTAAGGGTTATGAGATGACCGTCAGTGGATTATTCACTCCTTCAACCGCAGGAACTAGCCACAACGGAGACCCTCACACGAGTCTCTAAACTCCTCCCCAAGCTGCCGAATTCACAAGATCCTGTACCTCGAGTCCCATCACCAAAAGCTGAACTACAAGTTTCGACACCCACACACAAAATCAAGCGTATCAAACTTCTCGTTAGGCGCCCGCCACCTGCCCTCACACACCCTCAACAACGCCCTCCACTCCCAAAATTTAATTCCTCTCTCGGGGATTTCCTCGCCTCATACCGAACCCTCGGGGACGATCCTGTTGATAACGTCAAGCTTACCCGTCGTGCTTTGGAGGAGGCTCGAATACGAGAACAAGAAGCTGCTTTTCACCGTCAAGGACGCTTCATTCCAGGTACTGACGTCCTTTTCGGCACTCAACCCAATACCACACCCTATGACCCACCAAAGCGCACTACTCGAGATGCTTGGGATGACATTGTAGAGATTGTTTGTGCCAGGCGAAGCAAGGTTCCCAAGAAGGCGGTAGGGCAGCAGGTAACAGCTCAGATTGCGAGTAAGGTGCAGGCATATTGGGATACACAGGAAGTTAAGCGGGGCAAAGCGAAGGCACAAGAAGAGAAGAGGTTGAGAGTCCTTGCAAAAGCGACGGCGAAGATGGTTAATGCCGAATGGAAGAAAGCTGTTCACGTATGTTGATTTAATATACTTTTATCGTTACTCGGTGTTTACTTGCCATTGTAGTATGTGCGGGAGCGGAAGAGGCTGAAGCTAGAGGCTGAGGAGAGGAGGCGTGGGCACGAGCACTTGGATGCGATTCTTGATCAGTCCGGACAGATTTTGGAAACTCAGCACGGTGAGCTGAGGAGAGCAAGGACTCGGTCAATTAGTGGAGATTTGGGGCTGGATTGGGATGAGCAGGGTGACAGCGAAGAAGATGAGACAGAAGAGGAATCTGGCAATGAAAGCGATGGCGAGGAAGTCAATGAGGCCGGCGGAACCAGTGAAATTATGGAAGGCGATATCAGACAAGGTGGTCTGTCATCCACTCGGGAACCTTCTGAAGCTAGGGAAGGAGAAGATGGGGAAGAAGATACAACCCACCTTTTACTTGGACCTGCACCAGAAATGAGGGAAACGACAGTTAGTGGTCAAGGCACCCCGTCGCAGCAGGAACTGAGCGAAGGTGAAACAGGTACGGAGGATGTGACGCCTTATTCGCGTGGCGCCGTATCGTTCGTACGAGATATCGACGACGCTGAACGAGCAGAATCCCGAACATCACACGTTCAGGCATCGTCTCCCCTTGTGGAACCCAACGAACACTCTTCATCTTCCGACCCAGGGTTTTCGGGAGGTCTCGCCAACGCTCCTCTAGCCCAAGGGTTTCCGATCTCCACCGACAGCACAGAAGGGGCTCTTCAGTGTGAGACTACCTCAGAAGCGATAACAAGGGCGGAGGCAGCAAGGGGTGATACCATCAATAGTAGTACGCGTGATAGAGCTACAAAAATGGAGGAAGAGGAGGGTGATACAACCGTGCAAGCTGAGGAGGAGGAAGAGGAGGAGGAAGCAGGAGTGATGAAGGAAGACAAAGAGTTGGCGGTCCAAGAAGGGACAGCAACAACACAGGAAAGTATGGCGGCAAGAGGGGATAAGGCACAGGGAGAGGTGGAAGAAGAGGCAGAGGTGACGGAGGCCGAAGCGGACATCCCGCTACTGGATTATTTGCGGCCCTTCGCTGTTTCACGCGTAGAATGGAACCCCGAAGAGAAGATCAAGCCTCCTTTGCTACTGCGTGGCGTCCTACGGCCGTATCAACACACCGGATTAGAATGGCTTGCGAGCTTGCATCTCAATAACCTCAATGGCATTCTCGCAGATGAGATGGGTTTGGGGTGAGTGTTGAGATATCTAGTTTGGTGCCGACCTTAACGTTAATCCAGGAAAACTATCCAGACCATTGCTCTGTTAGCTCATTTAGCATGCGACCGGGGAATATGGGGTCCTCATCTCATTGTAAGCACCACCCGTAAGAAATCTCCGCACTGCAAATCACCTACATGCATCGCAGATTGTCCCTACAAGCGTGCTATTAAACTGGGAGATGGAATTCAAGAAGTTCTTGCCGGGGTTCACGGTACTGAGTTACCATGGCACAACAAAACGGAGAAAGGAGTTGCGACAGGGTTGGAACGATAAATACCACTTCAATGTTTGTGTCACCTCTTATACGCTCGCAAGCCGCGACGCGCATATATTCAAACGCAAGCCCTGGTATTACATGATCCTGGACGAGGCACATATGATCAAGAACTTCAAGTCCCAGAGATGGAACACTCTCCTGATGTTCCGCTCCTTTCGTCGCCTGTTGCTTACGGGAACACCATTGCAGAATAACCTTACGGAACTGTGGGCGTTGCTGCAGTTCTTGATGTCCGGCTCAAATTTTGCGAACCTGAAGGAGTTTGGGGATTGGTTCTCAAGTATGTTATCACCACCTAGTTCGTCCTCTTTTCTCACTGTCTTTTAGACCCGCTAGAGAAAGCTATTGAGCTGGGAAACGTGCTCGATGACGAGAACATGCAGCGTGTTACGAAGTTGCACACCGTGTTGCGCCCATACCTCCTCCGTCGGTTAAAGCGTGATGTAGAGAAGGAGCTACCAAGCAAGTTTGAACACCTCGTTCTCTGCCCGTTATCCAAGCGTCAACGATTTCTTTACGACGAGTTTATGTCCCGTGCTCAGACAAAGGATGACCTACAGTCCGGTGTCTATCACAAGATCGCCAACATCTTGATGCAACTGCGGAAAGTTTGTAATCACCCTGACCTCTTCGAGGTCCGCCCTATCGTTACTTCTTTTGCGATGCAAAGATCGGCGATTGCAGATTTCGAGATCAAAGAACTATTGATTAGGAGACAATGGTTGGAGGCGGAAGACGAAAAGGTCAATCTCGATTTGTTCGGATACCAATTTGTCAGTCAGCAAGACGAACCACTACTCACTGCAGTAGAGACCCGACGATTGTCTGCCGCTTCCCAATTCCCGAACTCCAGCCATGCCCCAACTACACCACCGCCGAGAGATACACGGACAATTGCTGGATACCGACGATACCAAGCATATTTACGCGAGTTGGACAGGGACTCTCGATGGAAACACATAACCTATCTCAATGACCTCAAGTGTTCTCGAGAACCCATCTATTCCTCTGAATTGTTGTCGGCGGTTAGGCGCATACACAAACCCCTCCTTCCTCTCTCGACAATGGATCCAAAGCATAACTTCATGGATGTGGTACAACCCCTTCATAGAGTTCTACTGTCTTATAATGAACGAGCGGATTCAATGATTGAGGAAGTAAATAGGTTCGCTTTCGTCACACCCCCCGCCGTGGCCCTAGATCTACCCCGCCTTGCTTCGAAAGGACTTGAGGGCCAGATCATGTGCCAACCACTCGGGTTCGACCAGGTCCTCCACCCCGTTAGTATCAAACTCCAGATTGCATTCCCCGATCCTTCGCTCCTCCAGTATGACTGTGGCAAACTTCAGGAACTCAAGAAGTTGTTGCAGCAGAAGAAGGCCAGGGGGCATCGCGTGTTGATTTTTACGCAAATGACCCGCATTTTAGATATCTTGGAGATTTTTTTGAGTTTGCATGGGTATCTATACTTGAGGTTGGATGGGGCCACCAAAATCGAAGACCGACAGTATATAACGGAGAAGTTCAACGCAGATGCGAGGTTTTTCTGTTTCATTGCTTCCTCACGGTCTGGTGGTGTTGGTATCAAGTGAGTAATTGATAGGTGCATCCGTAAATGACTTCGGTTGATCCCGTTGTTCTTAGCCTTACCGGAGCAGACACCGTGGTGTTCTACGATAGCGATTTTAACCCGCAAATGGACAAACAGTGCGAAGATCGCGCCCATCGCATTGGCCAGATCCGCGACGTCCATATTTACCGTTTCGTGTCACAGCACACCGTCGAAGAAGCCATGCTCCGTAAGGCCAACCAAAAACGCTCTTTGGATGACATCGTCATACAAAGAGGCGAATTCGACTGGAGGGCCATCTTCGATGATGGAGGGATTGACAAGAGTTCGAGCACCGGGGCTGTGACAGCGTTGACGAAGGCTCTCGGCGAGTTTGAGGATGCGGAGGATGCGTACGCAGCTGCTATCGCTGCAAGGGAAGAATATGCTTTAGAGGGAGCCGATAATGCCGACTTCGGTGTTGAAGGTGGAGAAAATGCCGGAATCGCAAGGAACCAGTTACGAACACCAGGTCGCGGGGACGACACAGGAGATGCTACCGAAGTTGATGTTGGACAGATGGAGGCGGGTCCAGAAGAAATGGGTGGAGGCGAAGAGCAAGAGGACGAGGAAGGTGGGGCCGTTGTTGACCATATGCTTGCGGTTGTACAGCGCGACTATGATTTCTTCAGGGATTGGCGTCTGTAGATGGTATTGCTTGCCCAGATTATTGCTCTCTTGTGATTTCTTATACCCCCGCCCTTGTGGTCATGTATAATTTTAGACATACGTCTTAGTGGCTTCTAATAGTATACATTACTAATTTGAATAATAGGTGTAAAAGGGCTATGATGGTTTAACATAACTACTAGGAGGCGTGAAGGTACTGTCCAATGATATAAGGCTATGCTATACGTCTTGAAAAATTATGCTACGAGTAATGATGTAATTGCCAAGGATTAGGGGGGTGGTGAAGAAAAGGCGCGCACCAGTTGTGCTGTATAGAAAAAAACACGGAACCCACATGCAATTGCCCGAAAATGTTGGAGGGCGCAAAGAAACTGTCTAACCCACCACCTTGCACAATCACCGCTATTCATGAGGTGAAGGAGGGCTTGGTTTGAGTAGGGCATCAAGAAAGAGGGACAGGTGTTCAAGTTTCGCTTGATAAGAGGCAAATCGTTCATCAGATTGGGTTGCTGTTTTGGGGAGTGGTGGTTGGTCTTTATTCCTACTCTGAGCAGCCCCGATGCAAGCTTCAGTAAGCCCTAGGAGAATGGCGTTTTTGAGAGCCGACAGCCGAGGTAACGTGGGGTCTGGACTAGAAAATGATGCTGTCGGCCCTGCGGCCAATGTTTTGAGCCCACCCTCCGCTTTTAGAACAGCAGGTGTTGGCGGAGGCGAAAGCTACGAACAAAACAAATTAGCTCCGCTCATTCAATAAAAGGGAACCAGTAGGTGGAGCGGGAGGACCAAGGAAAGTAAAGTGGGGACGAGCGACCTACCTGGACACGAGGTCCTTGATATGTAGCCACAGGCATGGGGATGGATGCGGGTAGAGATATGGGTGAACAAACACAGTCTGATTGATTCAGACGGTTGTGCTGACGCTGGAAGGCCGAAGGTCCTCCTGCAGCAATCGTATTTGGAAGTATGGGAGAGTGTGTTTCGTCCTTCAAGTTTTCGGGAGATTTCCTGTAACGGGACCACTTGTCTGTAGGGAGCAGTTCAGGTGTGGAGGAGCGAGGTGGTGTCGGCAAGCGCCGAGATTGAGGAGGCGGGATGTGGGTAGGACTTGCAGGGCTTGGTTCAATCTGGCAAGTACTTGGGAAAGTTTGGGAAGCCGTTTGGCAATGGGATGGAAGGACAACTTCAATCGCGTATTGAAGGACAGGCCGAGAAACGTGAAAGAATGATGCCCAAACACCAAGTACTCCTGGACCTGGGTTTGGCGTTGCTTGAATGAGGGTATGCAATTTATGAAGGCTCTCTTCTGTGAAGGGCGTCGTTGCTGCCAAAAGACCTTTACTAAGCCGGGTGAAACCACAGTTCGATAAGAAAACGCACGGCTCGTAGGTGCTAGAGGCGCTATGATTCGTTGCCGTTGGTGGTGGAGTGGTGATGGTGGCTGCCCTTTTATCCGTCGCCGTCTGAACCAATTAGAAACTGACAACAGCTTTATATCATTATTGCCTTGTGCCCTCTTATCGGGGTTCCCAAGTAAACAGGACTTTTCTTCAAAAAGAAGCGCATATACTAACTTGGACCTGGTCCAAAAGAGATTTCTGTGTCATCGTTGTCGGATGTGTGTCAGCTGGATGGTGCCTGACATACTCTAAACTGACATGTCAGAAAAAAGAGCAATACAAAAAAAAACTCCCAACCTTCCAAGACTGCAATCCCAGATCCACCAAGCCTTGTTCGTGCCCTTCTGCCTGCCTTCGCATCGTGCGTGGAGACAGTTGAGTTGAGTGGAGCGGATGTCAAGAGAGTGTTCGAGTTGTTAGTCAATTTCTGAGTGTCCAAACTATTTTGATGTGGAGTGACATCGGCATGCATAGAAGCCTTCGATCCTTGGGTTTTCCTATATGGACCCGTTTGGTAGGACTTTTTGAAGCCTGCAAAGGTCAAGGAAGGAGGTAAGCCGATGGAGGAAGAGAAAAAGCAAAAAGACCGTATTTATTGCTCCGCTCCGATGAATTTGGCCCAAAAAAGTAAACACAATTTTAAACTGTGTTGGCCAATTCTCGCCTCCTGTTCCACCTGGACTTTAATAAAGTGACACATCCTATTTCAAAAAGGTAAATGGAATTGCTTCCGGATGTTGACCCACCCTCCGAATATGGTTCGTGACCGATCACTGCTCGTGCTAACGCAGTCTTGTCAGTGATTCCGCATGGGATTGGACCTGAAAGTGTTGCGATACTATTGCCATTGGCCCCATATCAAGAAGTCCAAGGCCACATGCCGCCATATGACGTGTATTTTCAGCAGCGTGCGAGAGCAAAGCGGCCCATCGACATAGGTAAAAGTCAAGGATACTTCCATGTGTCGATATCTGATATCTTTCCTCCGCTTATCAACATCTAATCGATCGATCATCTCGATACGAGCCAAAGCAGAGCTACAGGTGTAAATGTTGGTTGTTTAGTGAAACCAGCCTCAATTCACGTTGGAGAAAGGAAACAATCTGCAGGGACCTGGAGAAGGACAGGGAAGAACACTGCGTGTGGAATGGAGCCCGGAACGGAACGAGCAACAGATTTGTGCCGGTACTCCGCCGACAACGGTAATAAACTCTCCATCCCTTAGGGCAATGAGCAATTAGGCGGACAACAGAAAGGGTTGAGGGCGGGTGATAGGAAATGAATCCCATCCTGTTAAGAAAACTTGATTTGCGTTGCGGACCCATGGCTTATCTGTGGTGCAAGGCCAGGAATGTGATTTTTGGGAAAGGAGATAAGCGGCGTGAGACCCGAAAATTTGAAACACGTATATGAACAAGTGAGCAGGACGCTTAAAGCGCAACTTGGCAGATGCACCGACTAAAAATGACGTACAGACTATTACAGCGCGCCGTCTCGTGAAGTGGAAAAAGAGCGGAAATCCGCTATGAGGCAACGAGCGCCTATGCGGCAGAATATAGTGGCTAGCACAATAGCTCTTGGTCCCACTGCCGGGAACGGATAGGTTCCATTGGCTACCATTCACATGTTAAATCCGCTCAGAAGCGCGTCATTTTCCGAGTCTTATAATCCCTTTCAAGTCGTCATTCGACCGCCCTTCTGACCACCCTCCATTGGCCACTGCATCCCAACACGACGCCGCCCAGATCTCCCTGAGTCATGTCCCGGAACAGCAACAAGAAGCCTGTTGGCTTCGCCACTCACATTACTGCTGGTGGTATCGCTGGTGCATGTGAAGCTGTAAGTTTGCATTACCCTCGGTCGTAATCGGCATTCACCATACTCGTAGCTCGCATGCCAGCCGCTCGATACCATTAAAGTCCGGATGCAGCTTTCAAGGTCAGGGAGGGCCCCCGGGGTAAAAACACCGAATTATTGAAAGATGGTATGCTAACGAAGTTGTGCAGACGAAGCCCCGAGGATTCATCGCGACAGGAGTTAACATTGTTCAACGCGAGACCCCGCTTGCCCTCTACAAAGGTCTCGGTGCTGTCTTGTCTGGCATCGTACCGAAGATGGCGATCCGTTTCGCCAGCTTTGAAACATACAAAGGATGGTTGGCAGACAAAGACACTGGAAAGACCAGTGTCGGAAATATATTTATTGGTACACCAAGTTCATCCATCGAAATGATATTGGATTCTCATCCAACTTTGCAGCTGGTTTGGGTGCCGGTACGACCGAGGGTGTCCTTGTCGTAACTCCGATGGAGGTTGTCAAAATTCGACTGCAGGCTCAGCAACATTCCCTCGCTGATCCGATGGAGGCACCAAGATATCGCAATGCTGGCCATGCTGTCTACACCATTATCCGTGAAGAGGGTGTTGCTACCCTCTACCGTGGTGTCTCCCTCACCGCTCTCCGCCAAGCCACTAACCAAGGTGCAAACTTCACGGCGTATCAGGAAATCAAGAAGTTCGCGCACCGAATGCAGCCCGAACTTACCGAACTCCCGTCGTACCAGCACATGATTATCGGACTCATTTCAGGCGCCATGGGTCCCTTTTCTAATGCCCCCATTGATACCATCAAAACCCGTACGTGCTTCATTTGATCGTCAATCCCCTTGATCTATATTCACCTCGATCGCTGCTTGATTCTCCTTGATTTCATTAGGTTTGCAAAAGGCGACGGCTGTCCCTGGTCAATCAGCATTGCAGCGGATCATGGCCATTGCTTCTGATATGTGGAAGCAAGAGGGTGTCCGGTCGTTCTACAAGGGCATCACTCCTCGTGTACTTCGTGTTGCTCCTGGCCAGGCTATTGTTTTCGCCGTTTACGAGCGCGTTAGCCACATAATCGAGAAGATGAAGCCGGCGACGAGGGAAGATGATGGTTACTCTGAGTGAGGCAGCGGATTTGGAGAGAAGGTCAAGTTATTCAGGACTAACATGATGATCTGTCTATTTTAGTAGATGTAGCAATCTTGTAACCTACAGGCATTATATCCTTGCGCCTTTTGAATTAATTTCTGTATATTGTATCATTGAATTCCGACAGTCATTCAAAATTCGATGGGTTCTTTAGATTTATAATTTCTTCTAAGTAACCAGCTTCCGATCTGTTCCTGGTCGCTTCTTGACCATCTCAAACTTCGTCCTGGTTATAGAACCGGTCATCAGCTCTCCAGGTTAAGGGGCTTACCGGTCCGGTTCACTGAGCAACTGAAGTCTTGGGTATCACTGACTGGCTTACATCAGTCACACTGCCATTGTCGGTGCTTTTCCTCTTCAGCCAATATTACCCCTTTCCTCGAACCTGACTTGAGATCGCAATGGCTGCCCGACGCACTGTTCTCGTACTTCATGGGTGAGAAAACCGCGGCCGCTGCGTGAAATAGAGGTCTGATGAACAGGCTACAGGTACTCCCAAAATGGGAGCATATTTAGTAAACGGGTGGGTACATACTCCCGGTGTCATTAATGAATTACGTTCAATGCAATCGCTAGTTGGGTGCGCTGAGGAGAGAAGCTAAAGACATTGAATTTGGTACGCCAAACCCCACATCTCGTAATCTTTGCTAACGATAACATCAATCAGTTTTCATTGACGCACCACACATCCTCCAACCTATCGACCTGATTAGTGCTCATGCACGCAATCCTGTGCTCAACTTCGATGTGCAACCCGATGAGCAAACACAGGAACAAGAACAGGATCCTACGCTTACGCCCAGGGCATGGTGGAGACCGAACCCAGAGCGGACAAAGGGTGTTGGATTGGAAGAGTCTCTTGCGGTTATACGAGATGTTCTGAAAACAAGGAAATTCAGTGTGAGTGTCCCTTCCTCTCACAAGACTCGTTGATGTGTTTTGACAAGCAGAATAGGGTGTC
This sequence comes from Calvatia gigantea, assembly GCA_025093985.1. Lineage (NCBI taxonomy): Eukaryota > Fungi > Basidiomycota > Agaricomycetes > Agaricales > Lycoperdaceae > Calvatia > Calvatia gigantea. The sequence continues at coordinate 3,039,745 of JACAAK010000001.1, forward strand.
ATGGGCTTCAGGTAAGCTGCCCGTGTTTTGTGTCATGAGTAGATCCCATCCTGACGACCGGCGGGCTTTCTGCTGAACGAAGTCAAGGCGCCGCGCTTGCTGCGATTGTTGCTGCGCTGTTGGAGAAACCAGAGAGATATCCGCCATTCTTGGTTGATGGAAAACCGCCACATCCACCGATGTGCGTCATTTCATCCATTCTTCTTGTTTTGAGACAGCTAGTAAATATCTAGATTGGTCAGCCAATTCTGTATAGCTGTCTCCGGCTTCAAACTCACAGATCCGATTTGCGACGTCCTTTTCACTCCATCGTACTTGACACCCACCCTTCATGTCATTGGGAAGAACGATGTAGTCGTTATTGAGGAACGTTCCAGGAAATTGATTGAGGTTTCAGCCAATAAACGGGTGGAGGAGCACGATGGAGGTATACTACCTTCTCCTTAGCCCCCCATATCGACTTTACTGGATCTAATGATCTGGTTCTGCAGGTCACTTTGTCCCTTCCAAGGGTAGTTGGCGTAAATTCCTAACTGAGTTTTTGAGGAATCCGTTCAACAATATCCCCTCCCCTGGCATGTCTTCTGTTTCAGCGCCGCCGTCTGGGACTGCGACACCTACTACATCAATGTCTTCTGGCGGACCAACTTTGCCTTTGATGGCCCAGAAGCTGTGATTGATCACAGTCTTGGGAGCTGTCAAGGTAGAAATGTGGGTACAGTCTCCTCTCTCATGTGTCCTACTGTATTTCAGACCTGCATTCGCAAGGAAATAAATCAACGAATAGCCTCATTGAGTGTGAAGATACCTTTTCCTCGCTGTTTTTTTTTTTGACTTTCATGCCTTATCTGCGCTCACCTTCCCACAATCATGGAAATCAAATTTGTCCATGGCCCTTAGCAAGTGCCCTTTCTGATCATCTGAAACTGTGGGAATGGGCGTTTGAACAAGGGTTGAACGCTGAGTATTGGGTCACCTTGTAAGCCGACGTCTGCCACAAAGTAAACTACCTCACGGAAACATGAAAGTTTGATATTCAAAGCGTTGAACGTTGAATACTGAAGCCTCAAGGACTAGCAGACTTCTGTGTGCGGGAAGTATTACGTGCGTATTTTTGGGCTTCCTTTATCTCAAACCCCCCGGAAGCCATGCTAGTTAAACGTTAAATGTCTGGCAAACGTGTGTCCGTGCTCCGACACCCCAAATTCTGCCCAAAGCGGCCTAATATCGACCTCGCGTTCTCGTTGTGATTTCCGGGCTTGACTTACCGACTCCATCCTCAGATTGCCTACGGGAGGGTTAGAAGCTGCATGCTGCTGATGGGGCTAAATTTAAAGCATCTTGAAACAAAATTTTCTCGAATTCTGGCCAGGCTTTAGTTTTAAGCCAATGACAAATCAAAGGGTTGGGTGCACTCCCCTGCAGCTGTCGCCGACACTTGTTTCTGAACGCATGTATATAAGCCCTTATCGACCGCATGCTCTCACGAGAAGCTGAGAAGGGCTTATATAATAAATAAAAAATAGACCGCAGTCGTCCGGTGGGTAGCGCCTGCCACAGACGTCTTCCGGTCGAGTGCGTTCATCAGGTGAGGGATTGAATGTATCCTAGAGCCTTAACCAATTAGAGTGTTTGATTATCAGGAAGGGATATTGATCGAAGTGGTTTGTCCAGGTCATAATGACTTCCCCAAAGAAGAAAGTGTTGGTCTTGCATGGGTGAGGTTAATCCGCTCATCGATCTCCAGTACGCTGTAATTCTGGGCGCAGGTGGACACAGAATGGAAGAATTTTCAAGGAGCGGGTAAGCCGAGTGTCGGTTTCTTTGTGATTCAAGGTGCTAAACTGCTGAACTCTAGTTAGAACCATTCTGCCAAGAATGTGACAAGAGAGGAATTGAGCTCAGTAAGTCGTCCCCAGTTAGATCATAACTATCATGCCATGCCATAACGAACATCATCAAATGTAGTCTTCCTTGACGGTCCACATGTGGTCAACGTGGATGAGATCATTGCGGCCTGGACTCGCAACCCAGCGTTCGCGCAGGACTTGCAGATTGATCTCAAGTCCCCAGAACTGAAGGAGGACTTGAAGAAGACGGACCCGAGGGCGTGGTGGGAGTATAACAAGGGCAGGACATTGGCCCTGGGTATCGGGGATACTTTTGATGTAGTTAGAGGTGCTTTGGAGAAGCAGCGGTTTGATGTGCGTGTTGGGTACATGGATACCTCGAGGCATTTCGTCACTGACTCTAATTTCGGTTCCAGGGAGTCTTTGGGTTCAGGTAGGTTGATTCTTCCTGTTGTTGATCTCGGCGGTCCTGGCTGTGCGGATGTCGGCCGTTGCTCTTTTTTATTTATTTATTGATTGCCCCTCCACCTGCGTGTAGTCAGGGAGCTGCGCTCGCAACTATTGTTTCTGCGATGGTAGGCACTATTATTCCCGCTGAGTTCTAAATAGAGCTGACGGTACCAACTACAGTTAGAGCGACCAGCTTTGTACCCTTATTTCATCCAAGACGGGAAGCCTATTCATCCGCCCCTGTAAGTCGAATTTGCGACAATTGAACGTGATTGAACAGGGACAAAAGACAGTTCTGTGTTGCGGTTTGCGGGTTCAGATTGATTGATCCCGTCTCTACGCGGGTGTTAACCCCCTCGTTCAAGACACCTACGTTGCACATTATCGGCAAGCAGGATAGCATCGTACCCATGCCAAGGTCGCAAGCATTGATTAGCTTGTCAGAGCAGAAGCGTGTGATTGTCCATGATGGAGGTGCGTCATGCTGGCATAGCAGGTTGTTGTGACTTATGGGCATCTTTTCAGCTCACGTCGTACTGCTAACAGCGCCGTGGATAGCATTATACTGTGACTTTATCTGTAACCCCTCGTTAGATACCCTCAGCACAATAGGAGGGGATGCCAGGCTGTAGAGTACTGTGAATAAATAATGAGATCGATGTGTGACTCGGCAGAAAGTGTTGCGTGACGTGACAGTGGCCCAACAGGTGTACATAAAGATATCTGGATATTGGCTCCCATTTACTGTCAACTCAGTTCTTTCTACCATTTCCTCCACTTTCTCCGTCTTCTTACGCGTCGAAAGAAAAATGTCTTCATGGACGCCCCAGCCCCAAGGTCTGGAGGAAATTCTACGTACCATTCATGAGTCCACCGACATGAACGTCGCTGTCCAGCGGTCTATCACCCAGGTAAGTCTCGTCTCCTGCTGTCTGTGTGGCTGCAGCGCTGATTGGTATGTTGTTTAGAAACTCAACTCATTCACGCGTATCCCAGAGTACATCGGTTACCTTGCTTACATCCTAAGCTCTTTGACCCAGGAGGAAGACCGCATACGTACCATCGCTGGCTACCTTCTTAAGAATAATTCTCGCCTCATCCTGCAGGCACCATCCCCAGTTGCAGAGTATGTGAAGTCCGCAGTATTGCAGGCCTTTAACGACCAGTCAATTATGATTCGCAATGCCGCAAGTCAGGACATCGTCGCCTTCCTCGGTGTCCTCGAGCCTAGGAACTGGCCGGAATGTCTACAGCAGTTGGTGAACGCGTTGGATGCTTCCGATTTGGATAGGCAAGAGGTGAGCGACCCTTCAACACGTAATGTTTTTGGACCAGGGGCCCCTTGCAGCTACCCGGCTGGTTTCCGCAATCCAGAGTGTCCTTCGTTCCACGTCTTGTGACATTAACTAATATAATTTATTAAGGCTGCGTTCAATGCGCTCGAGAAGGCTTGCGAGGATTATCCACGCAAGATGGACGTCGAGATCAGTGGGACGCGGCCGCTCGACTACATGATCCCGAAATTTTTGATGCTCTCTGAGCATCCTTCCGCCAAGATGCGATCGCACGCAGTGGCATGCCTCTCATACTTTGTTCCAATCAATTGCCAGTCCCTCTTTGTTCATATCGACAACTTCATCGCTTGCCTCTTCAAGCGAGCATCTGATGATGATCCTTCGGTTAGGCGCCATGTTTGCCAAGCTCTCGTCCTTCTTCTCGCGGCTCGTCCGGAAAAGCTCATGCCGGAAATGAACAATGTCGCGGAGTATATGCTCTACTCCACCAAGGACAAGAATGAGAATGTCGCTTTGGAGGCTTGCGAATTTTGGTTGACGTTCGCCGAGGATGCCGACCTAGCACCGTACTTACACCCGCTTTTGGCAAAGGTTGCACCGGTGCTTTTGGACTGTATGGTCTACGGCGAGGACGACCTTTTATGGTTAGAGGGTGACGCAGAGGATGCTGCTGTTCCAGATAAAGAGACTGATATCAAGCCACGGCATTACGGAGGTAAAGCTCACGGCTTGGAGCGCGAAGCCACTTCAGATCCAAATGCTCAACAAAAGCCTCGCATTGGCGCCTATGGCGAGGAGACGATTGACTCCGACGATGAAGACGAGTATGATGAGTATGACGATGACTTTGCAGAAGAGATGTCTACCGAGTGGAACCTGCGTAAATGCGCTGCCGCCGCTCTTGATGTGCTCGCGGTTAGATTCAGTGGTGATCTTCTAAACGTGCTTCTCGGGCCCCTGAAAGAGAAGTTGTGGAGCCAAGATTGGTTACAGAGAGGAAAGCGGCATTTTAGCTTTGGGGGCCATGGCCGAAGGTACGCGATCTTCTCTTCGCTTAGCGTCGCCCCTTACAGTGCTATCATAGGTTGTATCGAATCCATTGAACCCCACCTTCCGACGCTAATCCCGTATCTCATCAACACCCTAAATGACCCCAAAGTGAGTAATAACCGTCAGCTAGGGTTCTTTTTTCCGATTAGCTCTCCAGCCCCTCGTACGATCAATTACCTGCTGGACCCTTGGTCGATATGCGAGCTGGTGTACCCAGCCTTTATCGGATGAACACAAACGCCTCTATTTCATCCCAACTATGGAAGGTGTACGTGGAAAAACGTTATTTGGTGGTTGATTTTCGCTGATCAAATTTCTAGCTCCTGCGTATGGTTCTAGACAACAACAAACGTGTCCAAGAAGCAGGCTGCAGTGCCTTCGCTACGCTGGAAGAAGATGCCGGACCTGAACTTGCTCCCTACCTAGAGCCCGTTCTCCGGAACTTGGTTTTCGCTTTCGACAAATATCAACATAAGAATATGCTGATCTTGTATGATGCCGTTGGCACTTTGGCTGATGCTGTTGGTCGTGCATTAGCGAACCCGACATACGTGGATATCTTGATGCCACCATTGACTGCTCGGTGGGCAAAGCTAAAGGATGATGATGAAGATCTGATTCCACTCCTGGAGGTGCGGGTGTCTGCCTATTCTGATGATTTTGTTCTAACTATGATTTTAGTGCCTTGCATCTGTGACCATTGCTATGGGCCCAGCGTTCTTGCCCTACGCTGGCCCGGTATTTGATCGATGCAACCACATCATCCATCAATCTCTCGTACAATACCAACAATTCCAGCAGAACCCCGATCTCGATGAGCCCGGAGGCTCATTCTTGGTCGTTGCACTCGATTTGCTCTCTGGTCTTACCCAGGGTTTGGGGATGGCTTTGGAGCCATTCATTACCAGCAGCAATCCGAATATGCTGAGCTTGTTAACATTCTGCCTGAAGCACCCACAGGCTCCCGTGAGGCAGTCCGCATATGCCCTGGTTGGTGATATGGCGATGGGATGCTTTGTGTTGTTGCGCCCGCATATGCCGGGTATCATGCAGGAGTTGATTCAGCAACTCGATCCGGAACCCAAGTTTGAGTTCATTAGTGCTTCCAATAATGCTGCGTGGTCAGTCGGTGAAGTAGCATTACGATATGGTCGAGGTGAGCGTCCTTCCGCCTATGGGTGTTATCCTTCTGATCCATTCAATTTTGACAGATGACCCCGAGTTTCAGCAATGGGTCAACCCGCTCATTTCACGCCTCATTCCCATCCTCTTGCACCCCAAGGCGCCACGAAGTCTACATGAGAATGCTGCAGTGTCGATAGGCCGCATCGGTCTCATGCATCCTACCCATGTCGCGCCTCATTTACCAGAGTTCGCTCAAGCCTGGTGCCAAGCCCTATATGAGATTCGTGATAACGATGAGAAGGATTCTGCATTCCGCGGGCTTTGCACGCTCGTGCAGACGAACCCTGCGGGTATCGCCAAGGCAAGTAACTAACACTATAATTTCCCCGGCTTCTTGCTGACGATCGCAACTTCAGAGCTTGCTATGGTTCTGTAACTCCATCATCCGTTGGAATCAACCGTCCCCAGAACTTAACGGCATGTTCACCACGCTTCTCCAGGGATTCAAACAACATGACGAGGCAGGATGGGCAGCACAAATGGCATCATTCCCTCCAGTTATCCGGGAACGTTTGGCTACCCGATACGGCGTCTGAGACTCTTTGATTATGCCCCTTTTTGCTCCGTCATCGCCAACCCCAGTTTGTCATTCGCGCTTTGTTATGTGTCCTCATTCTGTGCAAACGGCCAACAAATCATGGTTTTACTGCTTATCCCGCTTTTATGACGTAACATTGTGTCCATCCTCCTCGCTATCTGTCTTCCCCTCCAATTGTGCTTTGTCTTCCTTTCTCCTCTTGGTTTGTTGCACCTGGATCTTTGGCTTGTCTTTAGTAACAGCAACCGTTGCTTCTCATATGTCCGCCATCCTGATATCTCTTTTTTCTATCTGGATGCCCCGTTTTAGTAGTTAGTGTATCCCGAACCATCATGGCAAAGCGAGGGCGACCTCCATTTGCAGCGAATCGCTCACACCTAGGTTCGTCCCGCCATCTTATATCATTTTAGGTAGTATTAGTAGTTACATAGTAGATAGTTCAGTAGCATAGTTTTTCTCCCAGTAGATAGGAATTTCTCCCTTCCCCATTTTGTATTATTACCCCACTAAGGCTGATGTGGGCACTGGTTATGGAGCCCGCAGATCAACGACGAGGATACTTTTTACGCTCTTACAGCTATGATACTCTGTAGCATGCCCCTTTCTGAAAAAAATAGGAACAGAACTACGTTATGAGAGATAGTCACTGTAGGGGGAAGGTCAAACAATAATCCCTTGGAAACGAATAGTACGGGACACAGCCAATACAATAAACCAATCTCGACCATCCCAGGGCTTCAAGAACTTTAAACATTAAAACCGCTTCTCATTCGCATATGGACCAAACCTCCCCGCTCCACCCATCCCAAGCATCCCACCACCACCACTCGAAACACCACCAAAGTTACCAGAGCCGAATCCACCATAGCGTTTTCGGCGTTGGTACTCTTTCCACCCATACACACCCCCAGCGGCGACTCCGGCAAAGAGGAAGAGTTTGAACAGGAATCCAAACCAGCTGCCACCTTCGGACTTGGAACCTGATAAACCCGAAGGACGCCAGCTTGATTTCTTGGGTTTGTTTTGTGGTGCGGCGGAAACGATTGCGGAAGAGGTTGTTACGGAGATTATACTGTTCAGAGGGTGTATGAGAGACTTGAGACGAAAGGTGGAGGGGAAGGACGTACTCGTGTGCGTCGGAGACGCCGCCTGTGAGTGCGGTGTATCCGAGGAATGGGCCAATGGGCAGTGTAACATTTTCTACGGAGAAGCAGTCCGACCAGTCATCCCCTGCAAGTCAAAAAAAAACAGCACAAGGTGAGTTACCAGACACGGTGATGAGTAACAAAATATTGGCAGACAGGCTTTGTATTGTATTTTGACATCAAGAAATTGGTTCTTGACATACGTGACCTTGAGTTTGGTGGCGACGTTTGTTCGACGGACGTTTGCCTGTGATCGTAGGTGAGCCCCGGACCGACATTTGGGGAGGTATTAGGAGGGTTGCTTACAGAACACGCGCCGATGGCTTGTCCTTCGCCGTCGTTTCCATTGTCGAAGCTCTTGTCGCCGTTGAAAACGAAGCCAGAAATACGGGGGAACGAATACCCGTGTCTGGAGTTGGCGTAACTGGAAGTGCATAGTGAGACTTGCATTGCCAGAGGTAAAAGAGAGTAAGACATACGTATCCACGATGATGGCTAAGCCATTAAAGTTATCTGGGCACAGATTGCAACGCGTTTAATGAGGGTAGGCAAGTCAGTGGGGTGGTCTGACCTTTGTTCCCGAAGATAGGACCTGGCTGTGCTCGTTCGGTTGTTAACCACATTGCGAGACCGTCACCGAACAGATGGGTTGAGTCTCCCGAAATCTAGGATTCACGTTAACGCGCGGAATAGGATGCACAAGGCGGAAAGCCGACTTTGAATTCGGTTTCAATGATGTAGTTTTGTGCCGATAACGGCAGGCGCGACCACAGCCATCCCTTGGTGGAGGTCAGCAAAGGCTATTGCTTTAATAACATGAGCACTGCACCATTTGTGATTGTCGATTTCGTGTCAGCCGAACATACTTATTAGTGTTCTAAGGGATTCGAGTGATATAGTCTCGCATTTGAAACTAGGATAGTGTGACGCACAATGTATGAGTCGGCACCAAAGTCCCACCATCTTGAAGTACCAAGCTTTAGCGAGATGTAGAGAGAAAAGCTGAACACTGACGCACCGGTTCTGAAGATCTTGGTCAATGTAAGGAGCGTATAGTGAATGTGTTCTGAGGTTCACGGTCTGGAACATATCATATTAGCTCCAGCCTCAAGAGTGGATTAAGTTAAAGAGTTTGGCATCTCTGACAATTAATATTGTCTCCGCCCACATTAACCATCATTTAACATGAAATAAACCACCCACCCTTTCGATAGTGCGGTTTGCTATCCGCGTTTTGGAGTCCTCTGCCGCCTGTGCAGCCCCAAATAAAAGCGACCACAAGAGAAGACTGGAGGCTGAAAACGGACTCGAAAACGTCGGGAACATTGTAGAAGGCGGGCGTCGTGCGTTCCTGGCCTGTTAATCCCGACTGGACGGCTACAAGAGAGAAATGTCGTCAAATCCGTGAAATGTCATTGCCACGGAGGATGTTGTCACGTGACATGTAGCCTGGTCAGTGATCATAAGCACCTTTCTGACAATGCCCTCACGTATGGACCGGCTGCACACTACTTCCTGGATCCTCACCGTAGCTTCTTATGCCAGATTGAAGAATGATTTGTCTGGTGCTCGATCCTGCAGCCCTTACTGCTACAGTGGCAGCTACACGCTTCACATAATCCCGCATTTCCTGATTTCTTCACGCACAATGCGTATCAGCGCTCTTGATTACAGGCAAACCACCGCTCCAAATCCACCGTCCTTCCTTACTGCGAGAAATTTGCCTCTAAGCAGCCGCAGCCATTATTAGAGGAGGTCCAACTAGCTGTCGATGAACGGACCTATCACAGCCTATCCATATTCAATCCGAAGAGATTCAACAATTTCCTTTCTATATTAATGTGGCTTAAAAGAATGAGAATTCTCGAAGGTCAAGGCCCAACCAACAACGGGGGTTATACCATACACCGCTGAATTCTAGACCTCGGATTGGTCAGCCTGGACGGCCGTGCCGAACCATTCTACAGCACCCCTTCATCAAATACGTTGCCTTTTGACTTTGAAGAAAAATGCTTCTTGCCGCGCCTACGAGAGGCATACAAAAGGCTCTTATTGAGGATGCCCACTCCCGTCGCTTGAAGCGTACGCAAGCTAAGAGTCATCACATCCCAGGCAATTTCTTGGTTACACCCAACAAGGCTATCGAAGGCCATTCTTGTGATATTTACACCCAATATACGGCAAAAGCGACCTCAGCATCCCCCACCGCCGCGACAAAGGTTTGCTTCTACTAGTTTTCTTAAGGCATACGGATCCGCCGCGGACCCATCCCTCACTTGTTTAATCGTGATTTCATGGAACCCGTTATCGAACCGCGGTTTCTCGATGTTATCATGACCCTAAGGACACACCTAGCCCAAGACCAGACGGATCTCTTTCCGTCTTAAGCACCGGGCTCGAGTGAGCCGTCACAGGCCTACCATGGGCAGGAGTAATGCGGCGGTTGGGAGGGCGTGATTTCTTCCGTCAAGTGAATGCCCACTACAATCGGCAAGCAAGTTTTTCCATTATGTACTAACTGAATTCCCGACATGCTTATCGAATGAGACATTCAATGTCCTTAAGTACCTCCCATACTGGCGCTTCCCACTCTAGAGTCAGTGCTTAACGAGCCTCCGTCCAAGATAGAGATGTTCGCCCATGCGGTTATGATGTGCTTTCGCATTATGTTGCTCTCGAACGGACAAAAGTATCACCATAAAGAGGCGACTAACTGGTGCCACGAGGCTGAAAAATCCTTCGCCATCTTGCGTAGAAAGCGCTGTAGGAGAAGCCCACAGCTCACCATAACGCGATCGACACTTCTTCAAACACAAGGTAAAAATACACAAAGCGCTGAGGCCCTGACCGAATCCCGAAATCAGCGTACAGCCCACTGCGGTGTACTTCGTTCCCGTTTGTGCGCATTTATAGACGCGGCATGTGAGAGATGGTCAAGCCCATCCTTACACCCAACGAATTTACGTACAGCATCACCTTTCACTTGCCTAGGGACTGCGGTGATTCCCGAGGCCTTCGTTGTTGCAGACGGGGGCAGAGTGGCTTCGAGTTTTGAATAGCAGTATTGTTACGATGCAACGTTCCTCTTATCCACGTATATTTACCGAAGAAATAGTCGGCGGTCGAGGCCGAAAAAGCTGCTTCGTTTAGGGAACCATCGGACCTGGTTGTGAACAACCATTCATGAGAATTACTGGGCGACCTAAAACCGGAACGTCGCGCCACAAAAACAATTTCCTGAATTACTACACTAGATCGAATTTCTGTGCACTTCATGCTTCGTTCGTGCTCTTCTTTCAATCGCAACGACTTTATATGGCTTACCAGACATTGTTGCGGCCCAAAAAAAGAGTCAAAAGTACGTGGATAACATCCGCTTAGCATTCAGCTTTCGGGGCTTATGGTTGAGGGCCGATCCCAGGCATACAATGATCTGCACCCTCCCCGCCAAAATGAGCTACGTGGGAGAAAAGTTCCTGTTGAATGGGAAAAGATAGGCTTGAAAAGCCGTGGCCACGGCCGTGAATCATTGAGAAGAGCATGAAAGCGTCACTGGACGCCACAAACCCGATGGGTCTTCGACTCGGGCAAGGTGGCCGCTGCCCTCACTGTCATCGCTTCGCTGTTCATGAGGTTTATTGCGACAATGCTTTATCTTTGAAATTTGAGCTCCCACGTCCATATGTGTCCTGTCCCACAGCGAGCTTTTAGCCAACGAACCCGGGCAAGCCAGTAGCTATAGCTGGTACATATCTCTAGCTTGTTTTTTAACTCATGACGAACTTGACCGATCATTTAGACCCCTGTAGCACACATCCGTTGTACCGATACACATTCAAATGCACCCACGTCGTTGACCTTGTTTCTGTTCAGGATGCCCATTCTCGGAGGCTGTCCACTACCGTCCAAACCAGTCCATAGTTTCTCCACCCATTTCCCACTGAAATGAACCTATCCGCTTCTGTTGCGCCCCCGTCAGAAGATTTTGAACGTATCATCAATTCGATCAGTACAAATAACGCCCTCACAATAGAAAATCATCACTCGAACCACACCGAGTAGCTGCGCAAGGTTCTGTAACAAACCTTCCGAACATCGGCATATTGGTTTTGAGCATGCCATTTTGTCACACTATGCCAGAACTCTTCCCTATAAAGCGGTTGTTCGCTTCTTAACTGCATGTTGAGATTTATTCCGCGGAGAAGGAAGCACACGACCCGCCTTTTCACCGCTGTAAAGTTGGTTTTAATTTAAGCAGTGACGTTACCGAAGGTAAAAGCTGTATTAGGTCCTAGGTCGCCGGAGAGCACGACAACAACCCTGGTACCCCGTCATTGCGCAGTCTGATTGAGCCTTCGAACTTGACGTTGCCTTAATAAATGAAATAAATGTTCCCTGAAGTACGAGAAGGAACCTCCGACACGTTGTTGCCCGCATAGAATAGGTTCAGGCGACGGGTCTCTAGTATTCAAAAATAGAACAGCGTGGATTAGAAATTCATTGGCTTGCCTATGGTTACGATATACTACAACTCGCGGTTTTCCGCTGTCAGTTTTTCAGGATGCAGAAGTGATGATGGAACCTTGTAATATTCAAATGCATGAGAATCCGCACTGAGAGGCAGGATAAGCGAGGCAAATCTGTGAGAAAAGCAAAGAATATGAGGAGGGGTTGGCACAGATATAAAAGCAAGGGTAAAATGAGCGAAAAAAGCAGACTTGAATCAATAGTACTCAGTCCTCAGATCGTCTCTTAAACATGCGCTTCTCTACCGTCTTCACTCTCGCTCTCCCCGCCGTTGCTCTTGCAGTTGCTGTTCCCCGTGGTGACTGTGACACCGGCTCGATCCAGTGCTGCGAGAGCGTCCAGAGTGTATGCTTTGCATTCCTGCAGTGTGCTCATAGTAGGCTGACATTCAGGTGACCATTTAGGTCAGTGATCCCAGCACTGCTCTCTTGGCTGGGCTCCTTGGTATCTCTCTCAGCGGCATCACCGGCCTCGTTGGTTGTAAGTGGATTGCACTGTCTTCCAGTTTTCTAGCCAATTTACACCTGGTTTAGTGACCTGCAGCCCGATTTCTGTCATTGGCGTCGGGGGAACCTCCTGGTGACTCGTCCTCATCCCATTGAAAAATAGTTCACGCTAACAACGAATTACAGCTCCGCCCAACCGGTTTGTTGCACTGGCAACTCCTTCGTGAGTTTTCTGCTTTCACTTGGTTTGTAGGAAGCGGCTTATCGGGCTTTCAGGGTGGTCTCCTTTCTTTGGGCTGCAACCCCATCAACCTCAACGTCTAAGTGTGAACACTGATAACAGTTGTACGAGATAGTTTTGCTGTATATGGGTAGTTTGTGTCGAAACTGTAAAGTGGGGGAGATATCTGCGGAAAGAATTTGTTGGCGATGATAAATACACATGCCCCTGCTTGAGCGAATATCACCCAAATCCCAACATTTACCGCCGTTCCATTTCTATCCATCTTCCTCGTATCTCCCGCTTGCCTGTGCCACCCTCGGTTTTGATACCCCCTGTGCCACTCATGTAGGAATTGACGTCATTCTTATCTCCCTCATTCGCACCTGGCCGCCCTCTCCACACCGGTTCACACCAGGTCCCTTGGGCAACTCCTAGCACACTTTTTTTTAAATATACTTTCTCCAGTCTATCTTAAGTCCATGGTATCCATTCCAACATGGGCAAGATGGGTTGTTTCGACTTGGATTGTGGGATTGTGGGATTGTGGGGTTGTCAGAAGTCACCGAACTCCCCGAACCACCCAAACCATAGTTAGTTCGTGCGATTTTGATGGGACGGATAGACGATTCTTCACTCGAATAAATGGAATCCCTCTCCCAACGGCTATCTCGAACGACCCCTGTTCGCGTATACTCGGGGCTCGTAGTTGTTAGCTCGTTCGTTCTTTGCTCCACGAATAAACGAGAACTTGGTTGAAACCCGCTATACCCCACCCTTGACTTGAAGGACCTGGACAAGGTTGAGTCTATTCCTCCGCGCCGCGTTCTTTCAAGATTATCGGGTAAAGAGCGTAGTACCGAGCACTAAAGGTGCGCAACACATCGTCCTTTTTCCTGATTTACCGGTGAGCTACATAATACAACTGTGAACCAATCAATAGTTGATATTGATGGTACTGAGAGAAGATATCGGCCCTGATCAAATCTTGAAAGAAAGAGTAGGAATTTGATGCTCCAACGTTCTCAAGGGTAACCGGAGTCTGACTACCTGATGACTGAAGCGCATCTGTGAGCTCAGCAGCACACCAACTTCACATGAAGTGTGGGGTACGAAGGGGCGTTACTAGGCACAATCCGTATCGGAGCAACGGGGCAGCATTTCTTTAACAAGGTGTGCGACTCGAGTGACGTCTCGGAACTTATCGTCACATCCGACCGACGAGGAGCCAAGGGTCAAGTGAGACCATGCACATTTCAAGATAAACGACCTGAATAGCTAGTACATATCATTTGTCCGGGAAACATGTAAAAACTCGGACAACACACATAATGGGAACTGTCAACTAAATATGTCATGTCCTAGGGTATTGGGGCGAAATTTTGCCCATAGCGAGGACGTGTAGCGAGTCTGGATGAATTAACTGCCCTCCTTTGTGAAATGAGCCAATGAGACGTGTATCCTCTACATTCAAGCAAATGTGAAGGTCATATTCCCATCATCAAGAACCAGGAATACAGAAGTACACCGGTAAACGTCTAAAAACTCATGCAGGTAACTCAAACTTCTGTCCTTGCAATACCCTGAGAATGGGAGATAGCACGTTAGGATCATGGGACGAAGAATAACGGATCAGGGATGACGTACTTGGTGAAGTAGACGTAGAAGAAGTCAACGTATAACCCCGTCTGGACGAGACCAGCCGTAACAGCAATGGGATCGACGACGCCATCAGCGAAGTATCTAAATGGTGCGTGACACGTGACATGGAATTTAGGATGGGATTTTCAAAGGTAAGGCTGGGACATACCGATAGATCCAATTGGGGATGTACAGCGCCCTATAGACACCAAGAGCGGCCAGGTAATGCGTCGTGATGGTCTCCGCCTCGCCTGTCCGTTGGAGCATAAACAGCTGAGGGAGAATAGCGACGGACTCAAGGAAAATGGAGAACGACCAAAGAATTTCTGTGAAGGTGAACTTGTAGTTGAAGATGAGGGAGAGGATGGCGCAGGGTCCAAGGAGGTATTCAATACGGAAGGTATCAATAGAGGGGTCATTTGTCGGGCTGAGAGGATGGGGTGTAAGTTATGGGTGGGGGACTAGTGAGGGAGTTCGAGGCTGACCGGTACTTGTACTTCATAAGGTAGAGGATGTAGCATGAGCTCGCAATGAAGAAGAGCTTCATGACCGAATTATACAGGGAAATATAGCGGTAGATGAGATCTAGGTAACGTGTCGCGAAGACCGCAACATAAAGGGCCTGTGTCTTGAATGAGATGCCTTATGGATGATGCTACATTGTAAGAAACTAAATGGTGAAAAGGTGAAGGAGCGCACCTCGACACGAGCGGGACGTTTGAATCTTTTGCAACAAAATGAATATTGAAGCTAAATGTGACAAGTCACCTAGATTTGACGGCGTCAGAGGAGTAGAAACCGATTGAAAGCGCAACAGAACTCACCTAGCAAGCGAAAGAGATTCATGCTGTGAAAAGACCGGAAACTTTGTGGTTGGCGTGATGGTGTAACCGTTTCTGATGTCGCCTGGTGGTCGACGTGTTCGACCACCAGCGGATTTTGGCTGATGTAAACTTTCCCACACCTAGTTTTCTCACCTGAGACGTCATCTCCCGTGCAACTTGTCGTGAAACCACGATGAGCTCTTCAAAATCGAAGGTGAGCATCCAAAATTCTCGTCTTCAAATCTGCAAGGATGTTTTAGTAAAAGGTTCGACTTCGTCAACGTGCGACGAATCTATAGAACCCACCATGGTCGCCTTCCCAACCCAGCGAACCGATTTGTGTCTGTTAACCCGATGGGCCATTCCAAGTTGATGTGGCTCGTTGTAAGGCTGGACCAATATGCATGACTCATTGAAACTTCCGGACTGCAATGGCCTGAAGATTTATGCCCTCGCAGTAAAGGCAGAGTCAAACATCCGTACTCGGGGTGCTACCACCGAGGTCGTTGCAATAGCCGAGCCCGGACAGAGCACTTTCCGTGTTTCCAACTCTGTCTCGGGTGGTCTCCGGACGTGGTACCTACTTATGTGAACGATAGATTATTGTTTGCACGATCAAAGCACATGGGCTCAAGGCTCACGTCCACGAGTGTGGTTTCGTGCTTACAATCTGGTTCGCTGTCTCCGTTGGATTGGTTATGCTGTGGTGATGGTTCTGTGGCATTCGGAGCTTTGGGTTGGATGGGGAGATGAGATTACCTTACCAGTCTGCTTTTTGGCAGCACTGAGCTTTCCCATCTTGAGCTTATGACTCGCAATCAGAGTGCTGATCCTGTTCTTCCCACCCAGGTTCCTACCCTTTAATGATCACTGATGCCGTTTCCTGTGATTCCAAGCTCTTTATCTCCCTAACATTGAAGAGTAAAGCATGAATCAAGTTATGGTGTTATCCTATCCCACTGAAACGCAACCATCCATTGATTGTGATAAACCCGGTCAAATGAATTCTCAATCTAAAGGCTGTATCTGGTAGTCCCTGCCGAGTCACAATTCTTGAAGCATTCGAACTCCGGGCCCGTGCACTTTTTGGACCTTTGCCTTTGCACAATTACGCACCTGCTGGAAGAACAAAAACAGAAGCAATATACCGTGTGACCTGGACCTGTGTTGCCCCCCTTAGAATGTTCACTTGATCAATCGATCATGTCGTGGCGGTAGCCGTCGTCACCACAACCAACAAGCGCCGAATGATATAAATATCCTTGTAGGAGCATAAAACATGCCTGAATAGTTTCTCATCTCACCCTATGACCATAGCTCCGAGGCAGACCTGGCAAGGGGTGGCACTTATCCGACATTCCTTTTGACTAAGACCTTCGTTCAACTCGAGCCCACCTCTCCAGCCATATAAGGCTTCAACCTTTTTTGTCGACATTTTGCCTCATAAATGTGGGCGCGAGCCGCGGCCTCGCGAATTCTCTCAATATGGTTCCTATCCACTTTTACAATTTATTCGGTTCTGGCAACTCCTCTCCCTTCCTCTCCTCTATTAACTGATTCCACTCAACTTCTGCCACGCGACCGCTACATACTCAAAAACAACACGGTCAAGGGAACGCTCCAAGCGTTCAACCCAGTTACACAGCAAGTTCTGCCTCAAGGTCCCGCAACAGACGGGGGTGGCACGGGGCTTGGTGCACCCGCTATCATATGGATGGTCTTCACCTTACTTGTTGGGGTTCCGTTGTCCTTGACTGGTTTCAGAGGGTGGCGGATAACAACGGGGCTTGGGATTGGTCTGGCTGCTGCCGTTGCTTGTAAGTTTTTTGCCTAGCGCACGACTCATTATTTTCTGACTGTCGTTCGCAGCCTGGGCGGCATTCATTAACACTATGAACGCCACGGGAATTTCAGATATCTTCCTCACCATCCTCGTACTTGCATTCTTCGCCGTGGGATTCTTCGCAGGCTGTTTCGAGTTGGGAAGAGTTGCAGGGATGACCTTACTGGGAATGATGGGTGGCATGAGTTTCGGTGTACGTCTGATGCTGTTGCGACCTGGGTTGCTGCTTCCTGTTGGTGGCGATGGAAGTGGTGCTGGGTACGCAATAGCCTGGGTGATTATCGCTCTGTTGAGCCTTTTCGGCGGCGCGTCGATCGTTTGGATGAGGTATCAAAGGATTGGATTGGTGAATTTCGTCTAACTTTGCGCAAGGGCTAGAAATACTAATGACCTACTCACACAGCTTCTCGCTTGTGCTTCTACTGGCACTTTCCTCACCTCCCTAGGGGTGGATCTCATCCTTCACCGACAAACCGGGATGAGCAGGGGTTTAATATTCCTCTTCGATAGAAACTCGTCGCACATAGTCGTGAGTCTTACCCAGAACCCTTATATTCGCTAGGTACTCATGCATCTTATAGGACGTCATGACAAAAGGCTATAATCCGTCACTAGCCACCCAAATTACTCTAGGTGTATCTCTCGGTCTTATGTGCGCAAGCTTCCCTACCATCTTTCCACTCATTATGACTCACAGCATTCCTCCGCTCCCATCTTTTAGACCCATCCTTGCTTATGCTCAACATCGAATATTCAAGGCTCCCTTTGACCGCCGATGTCTCAACTCGGACTCGGACTCTGTTCTCAACAACCACTTTGACCCCGCCCCTTCGGGTACCGGCAGGGGTGGCGTCCTGGTGCGTCATCGACAGAACGCGAGCAATATGTTCGGTGGACTGTGGGATGGTGCATTATTCAAGAGTAGCAGGAGCCCGAACCGCTTTTCCCTATAGATTTTCCATGACATATGTTCCATATGTGAAGGTTGTGGAGTGAGAAGAGTGCTTGTGATAGTTTATCTGGTTGCCTTGGCGGAAGTTGGACAAGAAGGACATGGCAGGGGGATACTGCGAGATGGTTCCTGTTGTCACGTTACTTCTCTTCGTGATACCCAATTTCATAAGTTTCGTGATACCCAGTTTCACAAATTATTCTATGTATTTATACCATCTAGATTTCATTTTATATCACAACGATGAGTTCGGTCACAGACGATGGTGACGATGATTTAAACTTAGAAACGTGGGTTACGATCATGAGCGATATTTGTGTGGTGTGAGTAGAAATTCGTTGACACGTTTGAGTGTTGCACGGGACGGGTTAGCCCGAGGTTCACTTGAGATAATCCACTCCAGGCGTGTGCGGATTGACTTTTTGTCAGCTATATTAGGGGGAAATCAGGTCAAGGCCAGTCGAGGAGGACCTGCGATTTACCTTGTGGTTTGTAACCACTACCTAACCACTCTCCATCCTCATTGAAGAGTAGCTGGACAGCAACAAGGGCGACACCGACGCTAAGATCCAACCGCGTTCCAGGGTCGTTCCTGCACCCCTCCAGTATACACACAGTATTCGACACAGTGGCTGAGAGATGTGACCGAATGAATGGAATTGCCGTGGGGAGGATGTGTTCCAAGAAGTAGACATCAGCTTTGGCTTTGGCTTTCAATCCCGCTTGGATGTGTAGAATAATGCCAGGAGAGGTAGCGTCGGACCTGGTGAGAGGGTCAGGGACGAATTCACTGGCGTTTGGCGGAGAGGAGAAACTAAGAACAACGTAAGCCAGTTTTGGATCTTGGAAGGCCAGGGCGGCGTCAGGGCGGGCGGGCGAGAAAGAAGCCAGGAGGATACGACCGCTGATCTTCTGAATTGGTGTTGGGGTGGGATTCACTTCAAGAAATGTCAGTGACGCAGTAGATGGCGACGGCGACGGTAACGACAGTATTTGCTTGATCAGGTTTTCAAGGTTTGTGCGAGGAGATGAAATCAAGCCGCTACGATGTCTCCAAAAGAGTTGCGGTGTTAAACCCTTCACGCGAGGACAAGTCAGTTACCACTGAAATGTTAAGTGAGAAGAAGTGTACCATTCCCCATGACTCATGATCATCTCCGGATCCCTGAACGTAGACATACCCAGCTACACGTCGCTCCGTCCCAGCTTCCACTTGTTTGGAAGCACACACGCAAATGACAGGAAGGAAGGCTGGCAATGTTGAACTTGCATCGAACACCGGAAAAGAAGTTGTCGAAGGTGTAATCCAGACTGGTCTGAGAGGTGCTTGAAGGTCAAGTGGCAGGTCAAAAGACGAATTCTGAGGTAATAAAAATCTCAGACTCCATTTGTGTGACATCACCAGCGGGACTCACGGCCAGAGCCTCTGCCCAGCCGCCTAATTTCTGCGCAATCTGGTCATGTTCCTGGGGACTTACAACGCCCGGAGGAGTATAGAGGTTGGTATCCCATTCAGAAACTTGATGACAACTTCTGTCACGGTTCCGGCGAATGGCAATTGCACGATTGACAACAGTACACCAGATCGGTACAGTCTTGGATAATGCGTCTGGCATCCGTTTGCCGGACCTTGTTGAATCGACAAGGAGTATCCTATCTCACTGTGTAGGTATTGTCGTCCGATAAGAGAGCAACATCAGTGCTCACCCGCATTTTTTAGCAATGAGAGGTATGATGTGTAAGTTCGCCCTTCTCAGGTTGAAACCCCAGTTGCTTGTATGACCGTCCATCGACTTGAAGTATGCAGGTGTGCTCCCTGCCTAAACCCTTGGTCATTCATTCCATTGGTATTAACACCACCGTGTGACTGACGCGGGTCGGGTTGGTATACCAAGCACCACAACGCAGATTTGCTATATTGTAAAGTAAGGCCGGCAGGGGTTTCATGCAAAATATAACCTACGAAGAAGCGGAAAATTGGAGTAATGATTATGAATGTGGTTTACGAAACCGATATCTTCCTCGATGGAGTGTAGGCGGTTGTAAATATCCAGTGATTCTTTTCGAAGAGCAGCTAGAACATCGCGATTAGTTTCTTTGAGGTCTAAAGGGCAGGTGTCGTCGTTATGGAGCATGACAAAGACCGAACAACCCAAAATGAAACAAGCACAACTGTACTTCACGGGCCGGTTACATCCACTGTTGCTCGGTCGGGACACCATGCGGTCGACTCCTTCTGGTAAAAGAGTTAGTTATGCAGTTGCGAAGTAAGATCGTAATATAATATTGGTTGCAATTTTAAACTGATACGGAAGAAATAGATGTTCAGGGTGACGCCACGGGTTGTCCACCAGTATATTCGGGTTTGTGTCTCTGGTACGGCACTCGTATATTACTTCAGGAGCCATAGAGCTTCCGCCTGAATTATTAAGTCCTCAGCGCGGTTCCCCTCCCGCTCCCAATATGTAGTCAGTTCTACACACGCCTTACTTTGCCTTTACGTGGTTTGCAGACTTTCCTTAAGCTGGGGCTTAGGACAGGGGTATAATGAGATTATCACGAGCCTAATCAAGAATACAAAAGCAAGTTGGTCCCAACACCCACCCCTCAACATATTATTATTATCTTATAGTATATATCTGAGTCCATCGCATACAGTAAGGGACAAAACCCTTCCAATGATTTTGACTTTTTCATGAAATCTCAAATAACTCAGCAACCACTAAGCCAATTCATTTCAAATTCTAAATGAAGGTAGTCATGCTTCTTATCTACAAATATGTTTAAGCATTTAATATTATACTTTGTTTCTATGGAGATATGAATTATTGAATATTATGAGTGCATTGGAAGGGTTTTGTCCCTCATCTTCTCCAGGCACATAACTCTGTTTACTGCTCTCAAACAAATTCAAATAAAATCATATGATGAGAGTAGATTGTGTATAAAGATGAAAGCTTACTTCTCCAGGCCAAAGTAACCCAATAACTTATCTTCTGTTGACATGAAACCTCTCTCTTCTTCTCAGATTGATCATATCCTCTTTCTCCTTGACAAAGGACATACTGCTACCCAAATTGCTTCCACTACTGGTTATTCCCTCAGTACTATCTCTAGAGTTCGCTCTAAACATAGGCCAACAATTTCCAAATCCACTGGTGGCCGTCCAAGCAAGCTTTCCCCCTCTGATACCAAATATGCCATTCGATTTCTCACCTCTTGCAAGGCTGATAATGCCTCTCAGGTCACAAAGGCCCTCCAAATGTTACCAACCAACCTGTTTCATCCAAAACAATTCAAAGGACACTCAAAAGGGCAGGGATGAAGGCTGTAGTGAAGAGAAAACAGCCTTTACTCACTAGGGTTCACAAGCAGAAGAGGCTGGTGTTTGCAAAAACATATGCAAACTGGACTGTGGAGGACTGGAAGCAGGTAGTTTGGACAGATGTGTTGAGAGAATGAGTAGACATCCCAATATAATTCACACTACCTAAGCATGTAGGCGTCAGCGGTGGAGGGTAGTCGTATTCATCCAGGAGATGGTCCAGTAGGAGAGATGCATGGTAGTGGACATAGTCCTGCTTATACCAGCATACTCAGAGAGTCTTGAGGAGAGGGGAAGTGATGCTTAAAGAAGCTAGCGTAGAGGAGAAAAGACATAGTGTCTTATGCCAAAGGGCGTAGCCAAAAGGCATACATACTACAATGCTATATAAGGGTATATATACTAATATCCCTGGTCTGTGCACTCTAAACCCTTATACGGGTGAGGTCTAACTACCAGTAGCATAATTGGAGCATACTGTGTACAACGCATGTACTAGAAGGTTCCATGTGGAGGCTATAAATAGACTGAAACAACGTAGTGGTACGGAGTGAGATTCAACAAGATGAGACTAAAATCAATCAGATGGGTCGAGATTGGAAGGCATTGGGTGTGGAAAACAGCAGGAGAGGGGCTTAGTGACAGGCTGGGTGATGGAACTGTCAAGTTTGAAAGGAGGTTCTTGCATGATATGGGGGTGCATGCTATGGCAGGGGCCTGGCCATATACACCACATTGAGGTACCATGGATGGTGACCTTTATGTTCACAGTTTGGATGACAAACTTTACCAAAGTCTCAAGAAATACAGGAAGAAGAATGTGGCAAGTCCTTTTCCACAGGACAATGACCCCAAACACACAGCAAAAAAGCAAAAATGTGGCTTGAAAACAGTGGTTTAAAGGTATGGAGTGGCCACCACAGTCCCCACCTTAATCCCATTGAGACAGCTCTGGACTTATGTCAAAAACAGGCTAGAGATGTCTCAACTCGGACTCGGACTCTGTTCTCAACAACCACTTTGACCCCGCCCCTTCGGGTACCGGCAGGGGTGGCGTCCTGGTGCGTCATCGACAGAACGCGAGCAATATGTTCGGTGGACTGTGGGATGGTGCATTATTCAAGAGTAGCAGGAGCCCGAACCGCTTTTCCCTATAGATTTTCCATGACATATGTTCCATATGTGAAGGTTGTGGAGTGAGAAGAGTGCTTGTGATAGTTTATCTGGTTGCCTTGGCGGAAGTTGGACAAGAAGGACATGGCAGGGGGATACTGCGAGATGGTTCCTGTTGTCACGTTACTTCTCTTCGTGATACCCAATTTCATAAGTTTCGTGATACCCAGTTTCACAAATTATTCTATGTATTTATACCATCTAGATTTCATTTTATATCACAACGATGAGTTCGGTCACAGACGATGGTGACGATGATTTAAACTTAGAAACGTGGGTTACGATCATGAGCGATATTTGTGTGGTGTGAGTAGAAATTCGTTGACACGTTTGAGTGTTGCACGGGACGGGTTAGCCCGAGGTTCACTTGAGATAATCCACTCCAGGCGTGTGCGGATTGACTTTTTGTCAGCTATATTAAGGGGAAATCAGGTCAAGGCCAGTCGAGGAGGACCTGCGATTTACCTTGTGGTTTGTAACCACTACCTAACCACTCTCCATCCTCATTGAAGAGTAGCTGGACAGCAACAAGGGCGACACCGACGCTAAGATCCAACCGCGTTCCAGGGTCGTTCCTGCACCCCTCCAGTATACACACAGTATTCGACACAGTGGCTGAGAGATGTGACCGAATGAATGGAATTGCCGTGGGGAGGATGTGTTCCAAGAAGTAGACATCAGCTTTGGCTTTGGCTTTCAATCCCGCTTGGATGTGTAGAATAATGCCAGGAGAGGTAGCGTTGGACCTGGTGAGAGGGTCAGGGACGAATTCACTGGCGTTTGGCGGAGAGGAGAAACTAAGAACAACGTAAGCCAGTTTTGGATCTTGGAAGGCCAGGGCGGCGTCAGGGCGGGCGGGCGAGAAAGAAGCCAGGAGGATACGACCGCTGATCTTCTGAATTGGTGTTGGGGTGGGATTCACTTCAAGAAATGTCAGTGACGCAGTAGATGGCGACGGCGACGGTAACGACAGTATTTGCTTGATCAGGTTTTCAAGGTTTGTGCGAGGAGATGAAATCAAGCCGCTACGATGTCTCCAAAAGAGTTGCGGTGTTAAACCCTTCACGCGAGGACAAGTCAGTTACCACTGAAATGTTAAGTGAGAAGAAGTGTACCATTCCCCATGACTCATGATCATCTCCGGATCCCTGAACGTAGACATACCCAGCTACACGTCGCTCCGTCCCAGCTTCCACTTGTTTGGAAGCACACACGCAAATGACAGGAAGGAAGGCTGGCAATGTTGAACTTGCATCGAACACCGGAAAAGAAGTCGTCGAAGGTGTAATCCAGACTGGTCTGAGAGGTGCTTGAAGGTCAAGTGGTAGGTCAAAAGACGAATTCTGAGGTAATAAAAATCTCAGACTCCATTTGTGTGACATCACCAGCGGGACTCACGGCCAGAGCCTCTGCCCAGCCGCCTAATTTCTGCGCAAT
Source organism: Calvatia gigantea (assembly GCA_025093985.1). NCBI lineage: Eukaryota > Fungi > Basidiomycota > Agaricomycetes > Agaricales > Lycoperdaceae > Calvatia > Calvatia gigantea. The sequence goes on from JACAAK010000001.1 coordinate 3,063,646, forward strand.
CTGGTCATGTTCCTGGGGACTTACAACGCCCGGAGGAGTATAGAGGTTGGTATCCCATTCAGAAACTTGATGACAACTTCTGTCACGGTTCCGGCGAATGGCAATTGCACGATTGACAACAGTACACCAGATCGGTACAGTCTTGGATAATGCGTCTGGCATCCGTTTGCCGGACCTTGTTGAATCGACAAGGAGTATCCTATCTCACTGTGTAGGTATTGTCGTCCGATAAGAGAGCAACATCAGTGCTCACCCGCATTTTTTAGCAATGAGAGGTATGATGTGTAAGTTCGCCCTTCTCAGGTTGAAACCCCAGTTGCTTGTATGACCGTCCATCGACTTGAAGTATGCAGGTGTGCTCCCTGCCTAAACCCTTGGTCATTCATTCCATTGGTATTAACACCACCGTGTGACTGACGCAGGTCGGGTTGGTATACCAAGCACCACAACGCAGATTTGCTATATTGTAAAGTAAGGCCGGCAGGGGTTTCATGCAAAATATAACCTACGAAGAAGCGGAAAATTGGAGTAATGATTATGAATGTGGTTTACGAAACCGACATCTTCCTCGATGGAGTGTAGGCGGTTGTAAATATCCAGTGATTCTTTTCGAAGAGCAGCTAGAACATCGCGATTAGTTTCTTTGAGGTCTAAAGGGCAGGTGTCGTCGTTATGGAGCATGACAAAGACCGAACAACCCAAAATGAAACAAGCACAACTGTACTTCACGGGCCGGTTACATCCACTGTTGCTCGGTCGGGACACCATGCGGTCGACTCCTTCTGGTAAAAGAGTTAGTTATGCAGTTGCGAAGTAAGATCGTAATATAATATCGGTTGCAATTTTAAACTGATACGGAAGAAATAGATGTTCAGGGTGACGCCACGGGTTGTCCACCAGTATATTCGGGTTTGTGTCTCTGGTACGGCACTCGTATATTACTTCAGGAGCCATAGAGCTTCCGCCTGAATTATTAAGTCCTCAGCGCGGTTCCCCTCCCGCTCCCAATATGTAGTCAGTTCTACACACGCCTTACTTTGCCTTTACGTGGTTTGCAGACTTTCCTTAAGCTGGGGCTTAGGACAGGGGTATAATGAGATTATCACGAGCCTAATCAAGAAGAATACAAAAGCAAGTTGGTCCCAACACCCACCCCTCAACATATTATTATTATCTTATAGTATATATCTGAGTCCATCGCATATCCTCGTTTCCCTTCGCTGGCCCGACGTACTCCGATGGCAGCCGTTCAACTCCGAAAGCAGGAACAATCACCCCCCCGATGGAACTGTAAGAACGACAGAGACTCCTTGGGCGATCGTGGTAGCATACGTAAGGTTTCCACTTCAAAGGCTTGATGCGGGACGGTGGTCGGCGGTCGGACATCCTGGCCTAATTAAACTGACTGTAGCAAGCATTGCAAGCGCGAGGATCATGGGTTGCGGGGATGGGAGGGCTTTCGGGGTATTGCTATTTGGTGTATGTGGGCTGTGGAACTCCATCTCGTTTTGTAAGGATGAGCTTTTGGCAAAAGAACTATACTCTAAGGGTTCATCGATATCCACTGGTGCTGGGGTTGCAGGTGGGAGCGGTATGTTACTTAGGAGTGGGGCCCCATGTTTCGAAGCACAAGGACCTTGCGAGGATATCTTTGAGATTTCAAGATCCCGGTCCATCGTCTTAAAGTGTGGTTTTCACCTCATTGTCCGTGGTATATGCCAAGGAACGTACCCCGATTTTTTTTACCCAGAGATCGACTTTTGGTAAGACCTCTTCGTACAGTCGCTCACTGTCCTTGTCCGACTTCCGTGGTTTCAAGAGCCTGCCGTGTAATTTATTCAAGCGCCTATAAACCAATATGCGCTGTGAACAGCTAATCAACACTGCAGATAATTGAAGACTTACCCATTTAGTTTATTCAATTCTGTAAACCCAATTAACCGGTAGTCTTGTTCTCGCATTTGTACAAGTTGCTTCAAACGCTCCAGGCTGTCTACCAACTCCGTTCCCACCATAATCTGGAGATCAAGCAGGGGCCGTTAGCTTCACTTCAGAAAATAAAAACGTAAAGATGTACTTTGGGGTTTGTCTTGCTCTGACAGGCCTCAATAGCGTCTATAACCTGCTTATGGGAACGCCGCAAATCGGTACCAGAACTTTTTTCATTTACGTCAGATGTCGACCGAAGGCTAGATTGGCTCGCAAGTTGGCGTAGTCGCGGTTTAGCAAGATTTTTCCGGTCCAGAGGTCTTCGACCCATCGAGGGTTGAGTCCCGAATGGATAGGTTATTGTGTTGCCCCTTCCTCTGAAATCAATGCTTGAGCTGGATTCCTGGGGGGTTCCAAAGAGTAAGCTGGAAGGTGGCAGGTCTGGAAGGCTCTTGTTCTTTCTCAACCTGTTGTTGACTTTTGGTTTAGACCAAGTTGGAAAGTCCTGTTGAGCGTTCGGCTCCTGGAGGATCCTCGACTGTAGACTTAATGGTCCCACATGAGACTTGAGAATACTGCGTGGTTCGGGAAGCAAGGGCCGATCCATCGTATGGAGCGGAGTTCTCTCGGTTCATAGGACGTGGATGACTGGGGGGATAGTGATCGGGTTCATCGTCCCATCGACTTGGGGTTGACAATCCCGTTGGCTCCTGGAATACTCCCCGCCACCTAGATGCAGAATGGGGTACGCGCCCCCGCGCATGGGTTTCGCTGTTGGGAGGATACCCTATTTCTGATACTCTTGGCGCTTTAGTCGTGGATACAGGATGAGTTTTGTGGGAAGGGCGGGAGGGATTGCGTTGAGTGCTCGGTATGTTTTCCTCAGAGCTAGTATCGTCTCCTCCGTCTTCTTGTAGAGATTCGTAACCATCATCGGGTGCCAAGGATGTTGTGACTCTTTCCCTGCGAGAACGCCTAGTGTGACGGACACTCGTATTCCGAATGGGTGGTGTCTGTGAATCAACTCGGGGGTGACCAGGGCATGATTTCCTGTTACATTGGAGAGGGATCGGAGCATTAAGTTGTGCAGCTTGCTGCACAATCGTAGGAGCCTCTGTTGTTTTTCCAATTCCTGGTGGGACTCCCCCACTCGCACCCGGAGCTGGAGTAGTATAGTGAAGGCCTAACTCGACGTTGTTGTTGAGGTCCGCGAATATATCCTTGATATGGCGATTGACCAGCAGGTTCGCTTCTTGTCGACAATAGCGGTTAACTTCGGTAGGTTCTACGCTGTTAAATCGACGGAAGAATTTCGACATGGTGTATATGGTGTTGCGACGGTGTGTGGATTAGAGGCCCAGAGTTTCAATGGTATGTTTTTTCTGGGCACCGAGGTAAAGAGTGGGGGGTTTAATATGTTTTCAGTTACAAGGATTACGTGGAAAAAGGATAACAACCAGCACATGTCTGCCACCCCAAGTGTTTCATCACGCCGAATCTTTTTGTTAAACAACAAAAGTCCGTGGGCAGCCGTGGCCTGTCTTGTATTCTTGTAACGACCGTGCTCCGGATAGATGGTTGTAATCAGGTCGTCTGAAGAGAAGAGCTGGAGACGGAAACGTGGACGGTGTGGGTCGTGGTTTTGCCGTTGGATGTCAACAAGTACAATAAACTTATTGTTCTATTTTTAGGGATCAGATCGATCAATGTTGATGTTTTCCTAAATTAAAATTTTTTTGTCCCGCTTTCGGCGTCATGTCAACACATTCTGGACAGTGATTCTCAGAGATGGTGCTCATGCATGCAGATTCCAGAAAGACAAGTCGGACTGCAATTCCGAGTCTGGAGGAGATAATCATACGTAGTACTGATCGGATCAATACCACACATCAGGGTCCTGATAAGTCATGTTTTTTGAGCCAAATTCCTACCAAACGTCTGCACAGGCAAGATACGGATGACTGAAGACATATACCCATCTTCAACCCCATCTTCTCCGCCATATAAAATCCATACAATCCTCCTTCCTTCTCCTATCCCAGGTGCCTTGCCGACACCCATTGCAACACTTCTCCCGTTGGCCCTATCAGCCTCTTTATCAAGTCCAGCCACACTCCCCAAGAATCCTACACCCTATCCACCAAACCCATGCTACGAAACCCTCAATACACCAACAAAAGGTTTCGGCATGTTCGCAACACGCACCATAAACGCTGGTGAATTAATTTTGGATGAGCATCCTGTGCTTATTGTTCCTGAACGACCGTTGCCCCACGATTCGCTTGCTTGGGATAACCTGGGACAAGATTTACCGGAGAAGGAAAGGAAGGAGATGTTAACGATGGCCAATTGTCGACCTACAAAAGAATGTCCGAGTCCGGTTGAAGGCATCGTCCGGACGAATGCTCTGGTACTCGATTTGACTCCACGTAGCAACAAGGAGAAGGGGAAGGGGAAGGCTATGATTGGCGAAGATGTTGGAGCCCACTCCGAACGCTTCGGAGGTGTTTTCCTCAAAATCAACAGGTGCAATCATAGTTGTGGGCCGAATGCTGCCCATAAGTGGGACGTTTCGAACTTATCCTCAAAATTATACGCTCTTCGCGCAATTAAGCCTGGCGAGGAAATCACAATTTTTTACACTGACGTCACGCAACCACAGGATATTCGAAGAGCGGAATTGGAACGAAACCACAGATTTCTTTGCACATGTCCGCATTGCCTGCCGGTAACTTCAGGAGGCGCTGAAGAATTTGCGGCCTTGATTAAAGGAAGCGACGAGATTCGCTACCAGCTTCGACACTGGCTCTCAACACACCCTTCATATATTAAATGGTCTACGGATATCTGTAGGGCAGAATGATACAGTCATCTCGTCTCACCTCCTTGCACTTTCCCTCATCGAGAAAGAGAATCTACACTTCCTCCAACATATCTTCCTCGAAGAACTGGCTCTCTGTCACGCCATCCTCGGAGAAGAAGAGGAATTCCGATTTTGGGCTCAGGAGTTTGTGTCAAAGTGTAGCATCGAAGATCCGGAACGCGCAAAGGAATTGGAGGTCTGGTTACGGGAGCCGAGAAGATTCAGGAAATGGGGGTGGAGACAGAAGCAAAGGAATTTGCGTGAGTTTTTGCGAGTTATCTCACTCGTTCCGTCTCTGTTAAACTTACGGCGTTTCTTTGCAGAGCGCAAGAGAGCACCTTCGCCAGAGTATGGATGCTCGGTGTTATTGTTCTGATGTACTGGATTTCAACTTGAGGCCTTGAAGTTCGATACACCAACGGTCCTCTTAAACAATCGAGGATCCGAGAAAACGATCGTGTTGAATCCACAAGATTGCCTCGTCGATTACGTCGCTGACCGAAGATCGGTGATCGTTCTGTCAACACAAAAGTATGTAGCAGTTCCCTGTCACAGAGACTTCAGCGTGGATACCGAAAAGTTCCAATGTGTCCATGTACACGCTATTGCTTGGCGAATAAGCACACACGACCCATCCTTGCCACTTGTTCCAGATGTAGCTCCTAAAGAGCGTCCTTGAAATAATGCTCGAATATATTTTACACGATTCGATACACACCCTACATCGAAGCATCGTCATACACTACGTCGGGTAATAAAATCTAAATTACACTTCAAACCCCAAGTAAATGTGTCACCTAAATTTCAATACAGATCGTCGATTACAGCATCCACAATCACGCAGTAGTCCGTTGATTCACGAAAGCACTGAGTTTGGGTTGAATATTTCTTGACTCAGTACTATTGAACCTATTCGTGTATTAAGTCAGGCTTATTGCAACGATGGGAGAAGCAAAAACGAACCTTGATCAGTCTGTCTATTTCACCACCCGACTAGCTCGTCACGGCCCTCACCTCATCCATCAAGCAGTCAGGTGGCAAGGGTGGTGAAAGGAGGTGAGGTATTTAGCGGGGAATTGGTGAAGATAGCGTCAAAGAATGGTTCATGTGGTGCATTCCTGGCCAGACAGGATACACGAATAGTCAGGGGTTAGGGTAGCAAATGGGGGCAAAGGTGCTCACAAAGAATTCAGTGTTTGGAATAAGTCTTCTTGTCCGGGTCCGAATTGACGTAGTTGACTTTCAAGGTCTTGTTCCCAAGTAGATACCGCCTAAGTATCTATCAGTCAACGGCACGAGGGCAAAATATAGGGGTGGGAGAACCTACACTTCCGAGAAGACCATCACGGGCGTCTAAATACATAGCCTGGTCCCTGGCCAAAGCATGCTCAATCTCAGCGCGTACGTCATGCGTGATGCTGGCTTGGTCGCCTTCAGCGATGCCACCTCCATCAGCCAGTTCGGCTTCGACGAAATACATCCCGGCTGCGATCCAGTCTTGGTTCGGCTCCTGGGACACACTGACGCCCACCATTTTGTCGCACAGATCCCCAAGTTGCCCGAGGTATGACTGCTGTATGTGGTACTCCCGTACGCTTGAGGGAAGGTCTTCCCATTTAGCGTCGGGCGAATATCTGTTCAAAAGGGTTTCGAGTTCCTCAGCGTCTATTTCTGTGGCTTCTAGTGCGGTTTTGTAGGAGTCGAGGAAGTCGGAGTTGGATGCGAATACGTCTGCATATGTTGAGTAGGCTTGGTTGAAGGTATCAAAGGATGTCAAGTCTAGTGTTGATACAAGCACGGTCGCAGAGAAGAAGGGGAAGAGGGACCTACAGTCGTTGTATACGTGAGACTGGAACGAGGAAAGCAAGGAGTAACTAGTTTGTGTCGTGTCGGCTAATGGTTCGTCCATTTGCATTGGGGGCTCGTCTAATTGGGACATGGTGTTCCCGCCCGCGGACTGGACGGTGGAAAGGGTATCCTGGGGAGATTGAATGTCCTGGGACATGCTGCGAGATACTTCCCTGCAAGACCGTGGTAAATTAGGAGGAGAGAAACAGGAGGCAGGGTGATGCGTACCCGACTTCAGGAGGCGGTCTGTGTCCCGAGAGCTCTTGATTTGGTTCGGTCGAGTGGGTAATCCCCTTAGGGCTTGAGGAATGTCGATTAGAATTGGGAACAAGAATTGAGTGATCAACCACGTACAGCTGAAGTACTTGGCCTTCTAGAACAATGTTCTTGGGGGTAGAATACAAGACTAAAGTAGCGCCAGTTGACACTTTAGTAGTAGCCTGGGCATCATCAACGCGAAGCTGTTCAACGATGCTATTCATAGCCGTTCGGGTTACAGAATCTTTGTCGGCCGGTTCCATCGCGTCGGAACGAATCCTCATCCCTCCGAGCAACTCGACAATGGTTGCCATCGCCTGGATGTTGTCCGGAGTTGTGAACATGGTGGCAGTGGCAGTGGATTTCAGTCCCCGAAGGAAGAGACAATGGAATGTGCTAAACAAGATCTGGATGTCATGGTCACGTGCTATCCAACTCCCCGCATAGCCGTCCTGCAGTCCACAAACAGACAAACATCCATGGCGTCTGGCTCAGCATTGCTCGGCCTTGTGGGCTGGACAATTTTCCCAGACCTCGCAACTCGCTACGCTCTGTCATTTATTCACAAAAATCTTGCGGCCAAGGTCCCTGCATTTACACCGCCTGTTGCGGGAACACCTGCTTATCGAAAACACTATGCTTACACGTTTGCATTCGTCGTTCTCGGATACCTTTTCTACAACATGGTCCAATCTGCGCGTGCACTTCCTCCGAACTTTTACGAGATTCTCGGGGTCGCGCCCGATGTTGATGAAAATGGGCTGAAAGCTGCGTTCCGGCAGTTTGCAAAGAGGAACCACCCGGACAGGCCTGGTGTTGGAGAGGAAGGTGCCCAGATGTTTATGATGGTTCGAGAGGTTTTCGAGGCCCTGAAGAATCCCGTTGTCCGGTTTGCATACGACCGGTGAGTGTCAGTTGCCACCATGTTTCCTCGCTTTTTGACGCTCGTTATAGATTTGGTGCTAGCGTGTTGTCCTGGAAGTCCTGTACGACTCAACGCGATTTCTTACACCAGGGAATCCTCCAATCCTCAGGCTACCACATAGTCACAGCTGCTGCACTCCTCTTCTGGTCCACCATTGGCAGACCGAGCCCAGTTTCCTTCGTACGTGTCACTTTGGTAATCTTCCACCTAAACGCCACACTTAATATTTAAATACTTTTGCTATGATTTCCAGTGGCGCTACTTGATGTTTTCGTTGTTTTTAGTTTCCGAGCTCTCCCTCATCCTCGCACCAACCGGAAAAACGAGCATCTTCACTTATCTCTCCACAAATCGCATTACGTACCAACATATCCTCTTCTTGCACCAATTGTTCCTCTTCTTCAGCGTTGCTCTCAGCCGCGTTGCTCCACTCTTCTCGCCTCCGGATGATGACCCTCGTGTTGAGAAAGCCATTTTGGAGAAGACCCAGATCTTGGCTAGCATGGCAGATCGCGAAGGTATACCTTTTTCCTCCTTCGTCTTCCCATTTGCTCTCTCATACCCCTTTTTTCCATTCTTAGCGTCCATAGTTCTTCATGCGGACTTGCACTCCCTCTCCCCCTCTACTATCTCGCCCGCCACCGGTGGACGCGCGACGGTGCCACTTTTAACACCTCTCCCTCCAAATGAAACTGTACCCGTCCTTCAATCTCTCACCTCTAAAATGCGGGACCTCATCGTAGAACATAATCTGAAAAAGGATTCTGGTCCTTTACGCAATGCTTGGGAACTTGCAGTCCAACGTGGTCGGATGCTTGCATCATCCGCTACTGGCGATTCCGGGGATCTGGACGGCGTGCACATACAGACTCCGAATCGGACAAAGAACTTTTGGGAAGTGTCTCCTGGCGTAGCTGACCCCTCCGGATCCGCTATTATCGATGGAAGCACGTATTATGTCGTTGATGATCACTTTTCCAAGGATGCTACAGATAGCGCGGACAAGCCGGAATCGTCGAACGTTGTTGAACCCCTTCCATCTCCGCGTCCATCTCCACCTCGTTCGCGTCCTGCAAGTCCTGTGAAAAGGGCGTCCCGGGAACTATTGGTTGATTAGTTAGGCGTGCGCGCTATGCTGTACATCAACTTGTATTCGACCTACTGCTCTAATCAAGCTTGCGTTTGGGCGCTAGTGACTACTGTCCACAGCTCCGCGTCCACTAGACTTTGCAACGACTGGTTTTTCAAGTCCTAGAGTGCCTTGGGCAATGCCAGGAAAAAACTGGCCTGCTCAACAAAGGCTAACATGCCATTTACTCTTTTAGTGATCTTTGGCGGAGGAGCACATGCCCTCAAAGGCTCGAATCTTGGTATTGCCCAAGCCACTGCCTATGAAAAGAAGCTGCGGCACCGCGAGAATCGGGACCGCCTTGAACGCCCGTGTCGCTCTAAATGAGAAAATGTGCCTTGGCAAGACATCCTTTGCCAAGTAGAAGTTATATCTTTCCCCGGGTGGGCTCTCATCGTTTTGTGACTGACCACTGAAGTATCGGGGTGTCAAAATCCGCAGGGAGCCAATTGGTGAGTGTCTTTGGTGTATCCTCCAGGTGAGCTAAACAAGGAAAAATATCACCCAGGGACGAGGATTGTGTGGACACATGGACCAACTGGTGCTGGCAAAAGCACAGTCACCAATCCCTTTTTACCACTCTCTACCCATGCTGAAGCGGCCACCAATAAATCATACTAATCAGAACGTCGGGAGGATCACGCACGTTTGTGGGAGATTGCCTAGAGGCAATGAAGACCAGCCAGCCCGAAGGTGTGTCACAGAATAAGGCTGCTGAGCCGGTTTGACCAGAAATATAGAAGCACCTTGCGCGGTAAAGGTTTACTTGTATCCACGCTATGTATAATTTGAGCTGCCCCAGCCAGTCATTTCAAGCAGCTAAAGCGAACTCGGAAGCGAGGAAGGCTGCAGGAAGTCGGTTGCTGATCATAAGGTCTACCTGGAAATGGGAGCGCAGCGCGAGGACCAACCAAGCAGACCGCAACGCCCGGATCGACAGCGATTTGAAGCCAGTGCGTACGCTCCATTGGATGCGAATATCTTAACTATTCTAATTTCAGGACGTCAACAACCTTGGACGCCATTGCGCATGGCTCTGACTATCACGTGCCCCCGGGGATACAACGACTTCCTTACAAGAATAGGCCTCACCTTCTGTCAACCTACCACCAAAATACACACTCCTGGCACTTGATACAACGTTCCGGGGACGGACCGGATCTCACACTCTCCAACAGGGACATGTCCCATGTCTCTTCCGGATGACCACCTGGACAAATGCTTTTGAACACTGGTGTGAAAAACATGGTACGTAAAGGTGTGTCTTTCAGTGCGTTCACACACCGCCCTTCTCATCCCTTGTGGTCTACGCAATGGCTCTGCTCAGCCTTCATACCATTCTTTTCCTTTGCTTTGGTGGTATTGTTCCTTTAATCTATCTTCGCCGTCGAAAGCGTTCCTTTCCTCTGCCCCCTACACTCCCAGGATGGCCTGTCGTTGGAAATGCATTTCAAATCCCGTTAACGTACACTCATATCTTCTACAAGGAACTCGGAAAAAAGCTAGGTTAGACTGGCACTCTATAATCTAACCCAAGTTGCCGAACTTCAGAATGACCTAGGCTCGAGGCTCATTTACCTTGAGGCTCTTGGCGCACCTATCATTGTCATCAATGATGTCAATATCGCGAGAGAACTCCTCGAAAAGCGTTCCAGCGTGTATTCGAGCCGGTGCGTTTGTCAGGACAAAACAAACCTGGTTTTTCATTTTGCTGATGATGTCATTAGACCCCAAATGGCCATGATTATGGAAGTGTGAGTGTTAACATTGGTCTTTTATCCTCGAAAGAATACCAATATTCTCTGCCTCTGTAGAATAAAGGCCCGGATGTTTTTTGCCTTCCTTCCATATGGTGATATATGGAAAGATAGCCGCCGGTTATTCAAACAGTATTTCTCTCCACTCACTGTACGCAGGGAGCAGGACAAAGCTTTGGAGTTCGTTCGGAAGGGACTGTTGCCAAACATCTGTGAAAAGCAATTCAATATCCGCGAGCATGTACGAGAGTAAATTCTTCACCTAAATAGTCTTATTCATCGACACTGATTCCACCTGATGTCTTTTAGTTGTATCGGAGGCATATCAATCGCCATAGCATACGGAATTCCTGTCCGTCGAACACGCGAACCTCTCATTGATCTAGCGGACCAAGCGATGGAGGGTATAGCAGGAGCGGCTGGCCCAGGAAAATACCTTGTCAACGTCCTCCCCGTGCTGAAGCACATCCCGGGTTGGGTGCCAGGTGTGACTTTCAAGAAGGCAGCGCGCAAGATACGCACGCAAATGAATCAATTAATGGAAGAGCCGTTCCACAAGGCACTACAGTGTATAGTATGTCCCCGAGTCGTACCCGCTATTTGCATTATCTTCTAAGGCTTGAAATAGAACGACGGAACTGCCGCTACCTCATTTGTTTCAGAGAACATGGAGAGCATCAGGAATGAGTCTGATTTTGATTCTCAGGAGCAACTCATCAAAGAACTTGGAAGCCAGGTCATCGGAGGTAATTGTCATCATTACCGTTCGCTCATGAATCGCACAAGGCTCATTTTCGAATATTAGCCACAAATGAAACCACTATCGCCTCTACGATGACATTCGTCCTTGCCATGCTCACACATCCGGAGATTCAGCGTAAAGCTCAACAAGAAGTGGATTCCGTGGTCGGGTTGGACCGGTTGCCAGATTTTTCTGATCAGCCACATTTACCTTACCTTTCGGCAGTCCTTAAGGAGGTTTTACGGTTCGTTAATTCTTTTCTTGGAAGTTTATGTGAGATTCAAATTCTTCCAGCTGGAACCCAATCACACCCATGTGTATGAAGTCCTCATTTGAATGAACTGAAAAATTGGCAATTGATGAGCGATTCAGCGGTTGCCCACATGACAACAGCAGAAGATGTCTATGAAGGTTACTTTATTCCCAAAGACTGCACTGTTTTGCCAAATGTTTAGTAAGACATTTGTTGCTACTTGGCTTCAGTATTCAATTTGTCACCAGTGCAATGTTACATGATGAAGAAGTCTTCCCCAACCCCACGGAATTTAACCCCGATAGATTCATCAAAGACGGCATCCTATTGACTGATGTGCTTGATCCCAACGACGTGGCCACTTTCGGTTTTGGAAGGAGGTAAGTGTGACGCCCTTGAGAGAAGTTGAATGCTTTTTACTCAATACTTAATGGATAATCAGGATATGCCCTGGAGCTCATATCGCGCTATCGACATTGTATATCGTTGGGGCTTCGATTCTCGCTCTGTTTGACATTTCTCCGGCACTCGACGCAGAAGGCAGACCCATTGAAGTTGTGCCCAAATTCGTCGCCGCCTCCCTTGTTTCGTGAGTGTTATCTTTCAACTATAAATGGCCTCCCTGAACATCTGATGGCAGAGATCCGCTGCCGTTCCAATGTAAGGTCGTACCCCGCCAAGGGAAGGACGCCGAAGGCCTTCTGCAGGAGTACATCGGGAACGAATTTATCTGATCAAGGGAGCTTATTGCACCTTGCATTGATTCAACATCTATACTGCAGAAGCTGATTTATCCTCACTTTCCGAAAGACTTGCATAATGCTTACACCGGTATACGCTACTGTCAAATAAAATGCGGGATAAGCGTGGATATTTTCTGTTGGGGATTTTCTCTCCTCCCCCCAAGTTTCAATCGTAGAGGACACGCCCGAATTGAGATAGTGGGCGGGCAGGGGGGAAGAGCCACAGCCTGATGCAACTTTCACCAAGAATTGCCTCACGACTAACGTTACCGCCTTTCGTAGTGATAGGGCGTTAGGCAAGGTCGGAGTCGATCCCCTCCTCGGATTCATCTATAACTCGGATGCCTTTGTTCCTTCTAAAATTAGTTTTGATTACACATACTGAGAGATTACAAGAATTATGTAACCTGTCGCTCTCCCGGTGTCTTAGCTCAACTGGACCCTTTGCACCTCAACACCACTCACACTTGAATGCACAATCAACCTAAATGCCGCCTGGACATCAGGACTGTAAGTCGATGGAATGATCTCATAGGTTCCCTGCGTGAGGGATACAAGCGGGGTCACGACTCCGGCTAGTGCGTCACTGTATGCGCCTGATGTTGCCTACTGGCCCCGCGTTTGCTCGAGATGGTGATGTAGTTGGAGGGGTCTTAGCTGAGTAAAAAACGGCCACGTTGAGTGCTGCAGAGCCGACCTTATTCGGCTCGAGTAATTGAAGTCGAACCCTAGCAAACCAAGTGTTAACACTTGCGTCATGAATACCATAATGGAACACCATACTTGATCTGTCCAGACGTCGGCAACGTAAACTCGAACCTCGGATTCCATGCATATTTCTGGAATACTGGCCCACCAGCAGCACATGACGCATCCCAAATATCTTTCACGATCTTAGTATACATTCCTGCGCCTTCTTGTGGGATGCTTTTGAGGTCAAACGGGGTTGAGCATTCTACTTTGAGTATGTACGGCCCTGTATGGTGTGGTTCGAATGCTGAAACTATAAGTGTGTAGTCACCGGCTAGATGAGCGCAGGTGTAGTGAGATAGGGGTGTGGGTGGGTTGCAAGGAAATGCCTACGCAGGAGGTCCTTGATGGCCTGTGCAAGACCATACGTATATGCACCGGAACTACTCGCCACCTCTTGTTCTTCCACTCTATGTAACCCTTGGTGAGCGTTCCCTTCGCTCAAAATGAGCAGCACGCACCCGAATCTTCGATCACCCTTTGACCAAACCACGACAACGTTCACCGGAATACCTTTAGCCGCCCGCAAAATCACCCTTGTCTTCGACTTTTTTAATCCTTCCGCAGTGCCGGCCTCGGTAGCTGGGTGTATACGCAGATGGTATTGGGGATTGACCATAAATGTCGTATTCGTGCAGTTTCCCCCTGCATTTTTGTCCGCCAGCGTGCCTTCGACCTTTGGATACATCAGAGTTGGCTAACAGCATTTAATTTGGTGGCAAGGGCAGTCACACCTTGGTAGAGTACGGCGGCGGAGTGGCACTCTCATCCCATGTAATTTGCACAAGGCTCCCCGAGTATACGACAACACTAAACCCTGTTTCCCTCACGTCCTTTTCGCCTTCATATGAGGCCGTGATACCGACCGTACCGGATCTGTGGGACGAAGGGATACGCGTACGCACGAGGACATGTGTGCTATTCGTGTACGTCCCAGCATTGGAAACTTGACGTTGTTGATGGATTCTTGATAGAGGCATATCAGGATTTTCAAGTTCGGCGCGGAGGCAGATAAAGTCGTTTGTTCGGCGCGTGTCCCGTACGTGACGTGTAAGTAGGATCCAGATTTCCTCCTCAGTCTCTGCATTGGTGTTGACAAAGTTCAAACGCAGGTTATGGTTCACATCTAGATTCTGCAGTCAAGACTCGAGTAAAACAAGTGGAAATGCGGCTAGGCGCTTGCCTTCGTCCTCTTGATTGATACCTCTCTTCCACATCCTGGCAGAATAGTTCGTCACTGTTAACTGACGTATTAGAAGTGGACATACCCGTGAAAAGTGATATTGCGGTTCCACATCCTGGGATACCAACTAAGATAGATTCCGTCAAACACGTACAGGACCTCCGACCATGGAATTTGAAGGGCTCCTATAAGGTACTGCGATGAGCCGCCAAAGCATCAAAGCACAAGTAAACTCACGGGAACATTGTTCGTCTCCAGGTCTCACCCAGGAATCCAAGACGGTAAACAATCGGTCCTCCTCGTTTTCTCCAACGTCTGCACATGCCAAAACATTTGTACCTTTTAGATCGTGATAAGAGATGATGGAAAGTTTTGTTACCTATGACAGCGTAACTATGAGACTCCAGCAACGACGTATCGCGCCAACGTATCCCCGGTCGGGCTCCTGTGCCAAGGGTAACGAGGCATTGTCCTAGCTCGGATTGATTAGAACCAAAATAAGCGCCTATTAACTGGGTCAGGACCGACCATCTCTGAAACCAGAAATAAGACGGTCCCAGGTTCTCTCACGCTCAAAAGTCGGGCTGTGTCTATGTCAACGTTGTGAATTGGTGAAAGGGGAAGATTGGGAGACCTCTTGGTATCGATTTGTTCTGGAATCCAGCCTGCAATTACGCTATGCAAATGAGAAGAGAGCAGTATAAAGTGGACCTTATTGTCGTACTGGAGATCTATGCTCGAGTTCCTGTGAAACGCGATTGATGGGGGACATCACAGATTTATATGCAAACTCACGAGCCAGGAAAGTCATATCCACCCATGAGCTTCATGTACTACCAAGACATTGAGCGTGAGCATCGAACGCAAACAATTGGGAAAAACATACACTCTTTTCGATAAGGCTCGGCCAATATACCGATTCACCTCCGTCCTGCGTTTTAACGGTCATGCACATGAGAGTACCGTCGGATGGGTTGTAAGGCAACGCATCATCGATGACTGAATTCCTCTTGTCAGACTGCGAATGCACGTATTTTGAACTAGACAGACCTATCTAACCAAATAGTCAGCCCTAGGTTTTCTGAGGAGAGAACTTAGACAAACTCGTCTCCAAGCACCATTCACGAACATCTTGACATCGTATCTCCCGCTCTCTTTCGCGTCCTTATCATCAACTAAAGACAACGCAGCAGTTTTGTCTTCCAGAGAAATATTAACCCCGCGGGCAGAATGTAACGCCGGACGGGCGAGCTATACGGTTCATACAATCAACACGCTAGGGGAGGTGAGTGAGTCGAAGGGCGTACATCAGAGTCAAATCGTCGAGCATGTTCAAGACAGACAGAAATTGACGCGCAGACCGAGCAGTCCGTAACGACGTGTTGAAGAATTTCTTGTGGCAAGAGCTTGCGCTCTCCCGATACGCCATTGTTGGTACGATTAGTGCGGCACCAAACTGTAGAGACCCGATGCTGTTCCGCAGATAATGGCGGTTGTCTATCAGGGTCCCTTAAGAGAGAGGAATTTGAGTTAACGAGAGCGCGAAAAAGCATTTGCGTACCTGAAGCTGGCGGTAGAAGAGGAGGGTGGTAGTGGTTCATCCCAAAGCGGGAAGGTGAGGCCATTAATCTGCGAACCGCGCTTGAGAACATAGTACTGTTCCTCTGTCCGAGCTTGAGTAGGAGTTCACATAGAGAGAGTACGAGCACGTACGACTGGAGAAATGATTGATCCCTATGGGTGTCAGCCTGACATGTGCGGTCCCATTTGGGCTCGCAACCTTATCAACTCCAGCAGCAGCTTGGGTCCTCTGGGCAAACGCTTTGATTTTTTCGGCCCTTTCGAGTGCTTTACCAGCATTAGTTTTCCATCTGGCGCGTAGTGTTTCGGAATGATGTGTTGTTCGACTCAAGTGCAAAAAAGATTCTGTGGCTTGGACGTATAGTTTAAATGCTTCGTCGTAGTTCCGAGCTAGTTCTGCCTTGGTCGCTTTGGTGTACAGATTCTAGTTGACGTTGGCATTTCAGCAATTGGCAGATCGAACAGATGCGAAAACTCGCCTCCGCTGTGCGTGCTTCGGACGAGATATCTGAGCTGTGCATCGTTGTCGGACTAGCATAACTGTTGAGATGATGGCCGGAGCCTTTGGAGTCGATTGGTAAATCCACATTGTTTGCATCAGATGTGCCTGACAAACAACACCTCTAAAGAAGGTGCGATTAACGTTCAACGCCAGCGTGATTTTATTCATACACTGAGAATCCATAATGTAGCACGTTATTCAACCTCGCCATCTAGAAGTTTCACAAATCACATGTATATACATACAGTAATACAACGATTGTACTAGCTAGGTTATTGCGTCCAATCCTGGACGTCACGATGGTCCGGGAACTCTGGCAGTGAGTGAGACTACATTGCCCTCCTGATAGAATAAAGAGCACATGAAGAGAATTGAAAGGCGAGCCACAACGTAGACGAAGGAATATAAGGTGTAAATGACCCGCCTTATACTCTTCTTGATCCTCGACCTTAGTCCCTGCGGCCGTGCGAGCAGGAGAGCAAATGGTTGCAACAAAAGGAAAAGAGACGCTACAGCCCAGACCTTCCGTTCAAGGTCAAATGGAACACGCCAGCTAAGGACGACGAAGCCAATCCATGCCAGGATATTTTCCAGCAGCGTTGCAACGAAGTCCCGGATAGTCCCAATGTTCTGATGTATCACTATGAGATGATTGTACGACTGTGATAGAAAAAAAAACGCACGCAGGGGTCACGGACAACCCGCCACTGGTACTTCAATGACACCTCAGACGTATAATATACCGCGTACAGATACTCGTGTAGGATACCAGGAATCAGGAGGATAAGTTCGAAAGGAAGTGCCAACAACCGTGCAACACCCGCCCTCGTTTTCGTGTGCCCGGTCCCGTCCAATGGGGGAGAGTTGCTTTGAGGGCCGCCCCTCTCCCCGTCGTCAGTGATGATCGATGTTTCTTCAACCGCCTTCTCATTCTTGCCAAGGTCCACCGAGTCCCCGGATGACGCCCCCTCTGAGTTGCCGACATCTGCTCCTGAAGCTGACGACCCATGGTGCCCTTCTCGCGACTTTCGAATAACAGCAAATGGTTCTTTGATACCAGTTGTGGAAGTGGAATGCAAGATGAGGGTTTTCCAAGTCAACAGCGCATGTAGAGCAACAAATGCAGTCACCAATGGGAGTTTGGGCGCGAACTTCTTGGTGAATTAATAGATCGGGAAGCCAAAAAGCCAGCTAATGGTGCGCCTGGAAAGGGAGGGACGGATGCTCCTTGCGAGTATGTCCTCCCGCGATATGTCCAGCCGCTCCATCTCTCCCGCTTTGATCATGCGTGCGAGATCGCTGAAGCCAAGGACCTGGGTTGGTTTATCGTCTCCTTGTAAGACGAATCCTCCATTTCTGAGGAAAGCGATATGTGCCCCTGTCCATCTATTCTTTTGATCCAGCTGACAGCAAAGATTTATGAGCCGGTTTCTGACAGAAAGATGACTTTCTGTGCCGAATATCATGTTGGCTGCCACAGCAAAAAAGAAGTCCCCAAAGGCATTCCTCAAAGCCGCAAATCCCATAAAATCTGGGGAAAGAAAACTATACAAGACCGTTCCCACACATATGAGCCTGGGTTGACCAACCCTTGCTAGGATGGGAGAACAATTAAGAAAGATGGATATGAAGAGAAGGGTGAGACAAGAGATGATCGTCTGTTTCAGTGAAGGAGTGTAGTGGGGATTGAGGAAATTGATGACTTCTTGCACAAACGATCCGAGGCCCTCTGGGACTTGGTCATCGAGGACGTCCTGCCAGCCCGTTGGCGCAGCAATTGCAAGGCGAAAGATAAGGAAGGGGAAAATGTAGACCAGCGTCGGACATCCCAACTTGCAACGGCCGAAGGTAGGAATGGGAGGGAATGAAGTGATATTAAACGAGCACTTGTTTTAAAAAACCAGGAACCACGCAGGTTGGTTGGAAGGAAAGGAGCGTCCCTGACATGGTCATTTGATGAGCGTGCGTACTGTGGCACATTCTGCCTTCATAACGCGTATTGGGTTGGGTCGTTCACCGCCATACATTTTGCGTATGACCTGCCGAAACACGAGGACCACATATATGGTCCGGGGTCGGAGGTGGACCCACGATAGGTTATCTAGGAGGACATGACTGGACAATGAGGAGATGACAGTACAGTGGGCGGTTTTCGGCACACAAAATTGTATTTTTCCTAGACATTCAACCCTTTCCACAACTAAGTTAGATATAACAGCTTAATGGTAGATGTTCCCTCAGTTCTCGTGGGCATAACGAGCGGCTGGAGTGCGCATTATTAGCTTTGATAATCATTACATTTACTTATATACCGTAGACCTTCATGATCTTACAAGGACAATAATAGTGCGCGACCGATGGTGGATCTGGCTGCAAGTAGGAAGGGAGCATATTCACGTGTTCAGGATGCTACACTATTCGTCATTACCTACTATGTAGAGGTTTCACAGGTTGGATGTATGTACGCGAAGCAGTAAATCAACGGCCATACTAGACAGATCACAACAAAATATTACTGCTTCCAATCCTGAATATTACAATGGTCCGGGCCTAGCGGCCGTCGGTGCTACAGTGCTCTCCTGATGGAATAGAGAGCAGCGAAGAAAATCGAAAGGCGAGCCACAACATAGACGAAGGAGTATAAGGTGTAAATAACCTGCCTTATACTCTCCTTAATCCTCATTCTTATTCTCTGCGGCCGTACAAGCAGGAGAACAAGTGGTTGCAACAAAAGGAAAAGAGACGCTACGATCCAGACCTTCCGTTCAATGTCGAACGGAACATGCCAACCGAGGACGGCGAAGCCGATCCATGCCAGAAAGTTTTCCAGCAATGTTGCAATATAATCCCCAATAGTACCGAGGTGCTAATTGCGCGATGAGATGATTCAACAACTCAAATGAAGGAATACCACGCACGCAGGGACCCCTTGATAACTGCCCATTGGTACCTCAGCGGCACCTTAGTCGTAGAGTACGCCGCCCTCAGTAACCCGAACAGGGTGCCAAAAATCAGGGCGATAAGCTCGAAGGGAAGCGCCAACAGCCGCACAACACCCAACCTCATTTGTGTGAACCCATTTTCATCCGATGAGGGAGGGTTGCTTTGGAAGCTGCCTTTCTCCCCTTCGCCAGTAGTGACCAACGCTTCTTCAAACACCTTCTCATCCTTGCCAAGATCCATCAAGGCTCCGGATACCACCTCCTCTGATTTACTGATATCCCCTTCCGAAGCCGACAACACATGGAGTTCTCGCGCATTTTGAACAACGGCAAACGGTTCTGTGACACCAGTTGTGGAAACAGAACGTAAGAGGAGGAGTTCCCAGGTCAGTAGTGCATGTAGGGCAACGAATGCAACCACCAACGGGAGTTTGAGCGTGAACTTGTTAATGAACCAATAGATTGGGAAATAGGAAAGCCAGCTAACGATACGCCTCGAAAGGGATGGACGGATACTTCTTGCGAGTATGTCCGCCCTCGATAAGTCTGGCCGCTCAATTTGCCCTGCCTTGATCATGTGCACGAGATTGTCAGATCTAAGGACATGGGTTGGTCTCCCATCTTCTTGTAAGATGAATCCCCCACGTCTGAGGAAAGCGATATGTGCCCCGGTCCATGCCTTCTTTCGATCTGGAAGACAGTAAAGGTTCGTCAGTCGGTTTCTATGATAGATGGGGGGCTTCCCCTGACCTTTCGTGCGGAACATTAAATTGTATGCTACGGCGTAGAAAAAATCTCTAAACGCGCCCCTCAGAGCTGCGAACCCCCTAAAATCTGGGGCCAGCAGTCCATGCAAGGCCACTGCCACACCATATCTGAGCCTGGGCCGATCACCCCTAGCTCGGACAGTGGGAGAACAATTAAGAAAGATAGATATGAGGAGAAGGGTGAGACAAGAAATGATTGTCTGTTTCAGTGAAGGAGAGTAGTGGGGATTGAGGAAATTGATGACTTCTTGCACAAGCGAGTTGAGGCTCTCTGGGACTTGGCCAACAAGTGCGCCTTGCAGACCCGTTGGAGCAGCGATTGTAGGGTAAAAGATAAGGAAGGGGAAGATGTAGGTTAGTGCCGACATCCTGAGTTGCCACACCTGAGGGCCTGAAGGTAGAACGGGAGGGGAACGAGTGATACTACGCGGGTGTTTGTGTTTGATAAACAAATAACCACGCGGGTTGGACGGGAACGAGCGTCCCTGACATGGGCATTTAAAGGATGCCCGTGTGCGATAACAACAGCAGGACTATCTTTAGTGTCTGTGTCCGTCGTTGCCGTGACACATTCTATCTTTATAATATTGGGTTGGGTAGTTTACCTACCATACATTTTGCGTATGACCACGAGGACCATACTGGTGTACCATCAATGAATCTGGCTGCAACCAGGAGGGAACAATGGACGTTCAGATGACGAGCAATTCCGGTTGAGGTGGTGGGAAGGGTGATGATAACGCCCAGTACATAAGTAAGAAGTGCGCTGAGCTAACTGTGAGACCATCAGATTGGGAAAGGCTCAAGTCCGCTCACCGAGTGTGACCGAACGTTTAGACCACATCGTTTTTTGCTAGATTGTCCTCTTCACCGACTTAGACCAAACTTGACTTTCACCCTTTGTTGCAGTCTTTTCCACACAAGACGCCCGGAAGATGTACGATGCCATAGAAGTATTGCCGCACCGTCATGGCTGCCCAACCACTCGTGGTAATAGGCTCAAACTGGGAATTTATGGCATGCCAAAGACACTGCGTTAGATCACTAGTATTTGGTTATGGCCGGGCTATCACCAACAATGCTGTGCGAACCCCAAATGCACTCTTTACTACTTTGGCCCAACGAAACCCCCTAAACGTGTCATCGACACCACACATTGAAATGGCATTGAGCCTCAGACGAGACGGTAGCATTGTGCGGTGGTAAAGCGTACTTCTTTATACTACATTGCCTTCTTGATGGAATAAACGGCGGTGAAGAGAATCGAAAGGCGAGCCACAACGTAGACGAAGGAGTATAAGGCATAAATAACCTGTCTTATGCTCTCTTTGATTTTCATTCTTATCCTCTGCGGCCGTACGAGTAGGAGAACAAGCGGTTGCAACAAAAGGAAATGAGATGACACAATCCAGGCTTTCCTGTTCAACGCCAAATGGAAGATACCAGCTGATTGCAGCGAAGCCAATCCATGCCAGGAAGTTTTGCAGCAGTGCTGCAATATAGTCCCCCATGGTCCCGAGGTGCTGGTGTATGATGAGATGATTCAGCGACTCAAACGAAGAAAACTGCGCACGCAGGGACCACTGATAATCGCCCATTGGTACTTCAATGACACCCTAGACATAGAATACATCGCAATCAAAAGTTCGAGTGGGATGCAAAAAATCAGGAGGATAAGTTCGAACGGAAGTGCCAACAACCGTGCGACACCTGGCCTCATCGGGATATGCCCGGTCCCATCTGATGAAGGAGTGTTGCTTTGAGCTTTGTCCTTCTCCCCGTCATCGGTGGCAAGCAGTGTTTCTTCGGCCACCTTCTTATCCTTGCCAAGGTCCACCGAGACTCCACGTGACGTGTCCTCTAATTTTCCGACATCTCCTCCCAAAGCTGACAATCCATGGGGCTCCTCTCGCGACTTTCGAATAACAGAGACCGGTTCCTTGATACCAGTTGTGGAAGCGGATCGCAAGATGAGGACTTTCCAGGTCAGCACCAGTGTGTAGAGCAACAAACACAACCACCAACGGGAGTTTGAGTGTGAATTTGTGGATGAACCAATAGATTGGGAAGTAAAAAAGCCAGTTAGCGATACGCCTGGAAAGAGGGGGACGGATGCTTCTTGCGAGTATGTCCTCCTTCGATACGTCCGGCCGCTCAATCTCTCCCGCCTTGATCATGCGTACGAGATCGTCGAAGCTAAGGACTCGGGTTGTTTTATCATCTTCTTGTAAGATGAATCCTCCATGTCTGAGGAAAGCGATATGTGCCCCGTTCCATCTATTCTTTCGATCTGGACGACAGCAAAGTTTCGTCAGTCAGTTTCTACGGTAGACAGATGGCTTTCTTTGACCTTCTTGGGGGAATATGCGGTTGTATGCTACGGCGATGGCAGAATCTCTAAACACGCCCCTCCAAGCTGCGAAGCCCGTAAAATCTGGGGCAAGAAGACCATATAAGACCGTTGCCATGCTATATTTGAGCCTAGACAGGACGGTCCTTCTGGTCCTAGCCGGGACGGGAGGACAGATGAAAAAGATAGATATGAGGAGAAAGGTGATACAAGAAATGACTGTTTGTTTCAGCGAAGGAGAGTAGTGAGGGTTGAGAAAATTAATGACTTCTTGCACAAGTGGCCCGAGGCCCTCTGGGACTCGGCCAACAGGAGTGCCGAGCAGGCCGATTGGAGCAGCGGTCGCAGGACGGAAGACAAGGAAGGGGAACACAGAGACAAGCGCCGACATCCTAGTTTATGACACTTGAGGGTGGAACGGGAGGGGAAGGAGTGATGTTGACCAAGCCGTTTTAACCACGCAATTCGGACATTTAAAGAAGCATAGCCCCTGAGAGAGTACGCCCTTGTGATATGATAGGATTATTTTTAGCGTTCATGTCACCATGCCAGGTAACGGATCTGTGCTTGCCGCAGTACATTCTGTTTGGCGACATTTTGTTGGGTTGTTTACCCATCATACATTTTGCGTATTGCCATTTGAACGTTGAAGCGCAGGGGTTACGATAGCGTACCATCGATGAATCTGGCCGCAACCAGGTGATATGGTGAGCGATTCAAGCTGATGATGGTGGGAAGGGTCATGATAACACCCAGGACATAGGCTGTGCATAGAGCCAACCCTGAAACCCTGTGTTCTGATGGAGAAGGCTCAAGCGCTCACTGTGCGTGACCGAACGTTGAGACCACCTCGTTTGTTGATGCACACTTCCCTGACCCTCACAGGCCTCACCGAACCTGAATTTTTACCCATTATTCCCACCTGGGGTCTTTTTTACAAAAGATGCCCGACAGGTGTCCGAGACTCCGTCTATGTTCATCGAAGGATTGATGCACTATCATAGCTGTCCAACACCGCGTTAGAATAATCAGTGCTTCATTACGACCAGGCTATCATCACCAGTATTGTGTGAACCCCCAGGTGCACCTTTTACTACATCGGCCCTACGAAACCCCAAAAATAACGCGACATTGACACCACACATTAAATGCCATCGAGCCTCAGATGGGACAGTAACACTACGTGGTGGTAACACATACTTCTCTGTACTACATTGCCTTCTTGATAGAATAAAGGGCAGCTAAGAAAATCGAAAGGCGAGCCACAATGTAGGTGAAGGAATATAGGACATAGATGACCCGTCTTATGCTCTCCCCGACCCTCATTCTTATTCTCTGCGGCCGTACAAGTAGGAGAGCAAGCGGTTGCAACAAAAGGAAAAGAGACGCCGCCACCCAGACTTTCCGTTCAATGTCAAATGGAACACGCCAGCTGATGGCGGCAAAACCGATCCATACCAGGAAGTCCCCCAGCATTATTACAACATAGTCCCCAATAGTATCGAGGTGCTAATTGCGCGATGAGATGATTCAACGACTCAAATGAAGGAAACCACGCACACAGGGACCACTGATAATCGCCCATTGGTATCTCAGTGACACCGTGGATGAGGAAATCACCGCCCCCAAAAACTCGCATAGGATGCAAAAAATTAGGAAGAAAAGTTCAAAGGGAAGTACCAACAACCGAACAACGCGTCCGTGTCGGGTCTCATCTGGTGGAGCGTTGCTTTGAGCGTTGTTTATCCTCCTGTCATCAGTGGGGATCGGTCTCTTTTCTTCAACAACCTTCACATCCTTGCCAAGGTCCACCAAGTCTCTAGATGACACCCCCTCTGATTTGTCGACATCTCCTTCTGAAGCTGACAAACCATGGATCTCCTCTCGTGACTTTCGAACAATGGCAAATGGTTCTTTAACACCAGTTATGGAAGTGGAACGCAAGGCGAGGATTGTCCAGGTCAACAGCGCGTGCAGAGCAACGAACGCAACAACCAACGGGAGTTTGAACGTAAACTTCTTGACGAACCAACAGATTGGGATGCAAGAAAGCCAGCTAATGATTCGCCTGAAAAGAGGGGCACGGATGCTTCTTGCGAGTATGTCCGCGGTCGATATGTCCGGTCGCTCAATTTCATCGGCCTTGATCATGCGTACGAGATGATCAAAACTAAGGACTTGGGCTGGTTTATCACCCTCTTGTAAGACAAATCCTCCATGTCTGAGGAAAGCGATATGTTCCCCAGTCCATCGCTTCTTTCGAGCTGGGTAATAGCAAAGGTTTCGTCAGTCGGTTTCCATGATGAACGGATGGCATCCTCCGACCTTCTCCGCGAAATTTCGAATTGTACACCACAGCGAAAAAAAAACACCCCAACACATCCCCCCAAACCTTGAATCCCATAAAATCCGGGGAAAGAAGTCCATACAAGGCCGCTGTCACATAAGTGAGCCTGAGATGTTTGGCTCTAGCCCGGACGGGGGGACGGATAAGAAAGATAGAGATGATGAGGAAGGCGAGACAAGAAATGACTGTCTGTTTCAATGAAGGAGAGTAGTGGGGATTGAGGAAATCAATGAACTCTTGCACAAAGGATCTGAGGCCCTCTAGGACTTGGTCAGCGAGACCGCCCTGTAGCCCTGTTGGAGCAGCGATTGCAGGGTGAAAGATAAGGAAGGGGAAGATGGAGAACAGTGTCGACATCCTGGCTTACGACACCTGAGGCCTGAGGGTGGAACGTGGGGGGGAGGAGTGATGTTGAGCAAGCCTTTGTTTTAGCGACGCAGTTCCAACCCAGGAAAGCAACCCCCATAAGGGGTAGTGCTGCGCTTATGATATAGGATTATTTTTAGCATTCGTGTCAAGGCACCAATTGTCCAGCCAAGCAGCCATTCCCAGACAGACCACTCGCCACTATTGGTTGATCCGCAGCTTCCCCGAGGGCGCACCCCACCAGACCCCACCACTAATACAGGCCATACCAACTTGGAGAACGGCCGGGTGCACAGCGGTTTCGGCCCGGACCGTCGCTACCCCAACCGCTCGTCCTTCTGAGTCCACTTGGGCATACTTTCTGCTGGACCAGCTAAGGGGGGTACTGAGGCCAGGGGATGTACCCCTTACGATGGCGACCTCTCGGCGAGCAGATTGCTAGGGGGGGAGCCAACTGTGAAACCATCAGAACTGATGGAGAAAACTCGGGCGCTTACCGCGCATGACCGGGCATTGATATTGAGGCCACCGCTTGTAAACTCGACTTCCACCAAACTTACTTGACTTTTTACCTACTAGTATTGTTACTCCATGGCGTAGACTGTTCCGTGCCCTGTGGCTGCATTTGTAGGGTTGTCGAAAGTTGCATTCCATACCCACAAACTCAGTCAAGTTGGCCACTAAAATTAAGACGGCTCAGCAAAAACAATTTTTAAAAAGAGTAATACATTAGCGGTGTAGGTCGGATCAAAGTAGGTGATGTCGTAGCTCCTGCCGTTAGATATAAGCGAGGGCCTGGAGTAATGGAGAGGTGCAGCCACTGAGAGCGACCCGAGTTGCTGGGGCCCCGCAGGCTCTTTCCTACCATCCATGCCAGTGACGTCGACTGCTGTGAGCGGGGTCACACTCAGCGAAGAAATGACTTCACTATACTATTGCTGGATGGTGCAAAGTCGAGTCATCTGATCGGCCTCGAAGCGCAGGATTATCGATTATGTGACACACAGGTACCGCACCAGTGATTCCATCATTTTCAGCGGCGCTGCGTGAAGGAGATATCAAACCAAATCGCCCACTGCCCCAGGCCTGTAGAACGGTTCCGTGGAATGCGTCATCTATGACTGAGCATTGTTCATAACTCAATGTCTTCGGGTTTGAAGAGATGCCAGCAACGGTAAGCGACGATACACAAGGATCCACACCTTGACACAAACATGACGCCATGGAGATTTGATGTAATGCTCACATATCTAACGAGCTGAGCCGTTTCACTTCTTTACTTCCGTATTGAGATGTTGAGGGATGGTGGGCAATGACACCGTAGGCATGGGGCGTTTCAATCTGATGATCCACAAGGAATGGCGATGAATTGACCGGTCAACGACGGTCAACTTCGACCGGGGCATTAACTATTACCTTCTGTAATGACGGCCGAGACGCTCGCCAAGTTGTTGAGATCAGTGCCCCTGTGAAAAGCCCGATAAAATTGTGTTTGTGGAGATGAGGGTTAGAAATTTCGAGGACACTACCCAAGCAAGTATTCCAGGGGAGAATCAGTGCTGTTTCCGTGCATACATATCCGCCATATATTTGACCAATAAATTGGTTCGAATAACAGGCTGGCGACAGCAAGGTTACAACAAACTGTTATCGGGATTGGTGTAACAATGTATTGACGCCACGTTCCTTGGACAAGGCACAAATAAAATAAAATTAGCTCTGCCACGCCTGCAAAACCAGACAGCTCAAGAGGAGAGAGATACGTCTGGGGATAAAGCTGCTTGTGTGCCTGCGCAACTTCTTCGTCAAACTTCAAGTTCCAGACTTCACCGTCCGCAAGCGTTGCGTCATGAGTCGTGGTGTATCGCGGGTGGAGGCATACCCTTTTCGTATCATCATCTCAGGAACACCGCAAGGGTTGAGCCTGCGGTCTTCTATACCCAAAGGTCCCCGGAAGGTGGTATGAGACCCTGTACATTCATCGAAGAATTGGTGCACTGCCATGGCTGTCCAACCACTCATGGTAATAGACTCAAACAGGGAGTTTATGGCATTGCCAAAGACTGTGTTAGGATCAAGGGTAGGTGCTGTGTGAACCCTAAATGCACTTTTTTGCTACCTTTGGTGCGAAACCTCCCCCAAAACGCGTCATTAACACCACACGTTGGGGTGCTGTCGAGCCTCAGATGAGAGGGTAGTATTGTGCGGCGGTAATGCGTACTTCTTTTGAGGCTGTGAGAAGCTGGATTCTCGGTGCGATGTCAGGCGTCATTTCAACCCTTCACGTTCGCCTTGAAGATGTGTGGTCTGAAATACTATTAAGATGCCTTAACATGATACATACTTAACATGATACATACGTGACGAGCCTTACCGTTGTGTATTCTTTGGATACGTCCAACTGGGTTGCTTCTTCGTCATCGAGAGTAATACTTCCGAGTATGGTTATGTTTCAAATCTGTCTCGACCCAGAACGTTCGTTCCTAAGGGCAGGAAAACGTGTAGCTCCACTCGGTCGGCTCTCCGTACCGGACCATTGGTAATTTCCCAGCAATACATCTCCAAGATCGAAGTCGTTAAACCGCCAACCTTTGTCCCGGAGGACGCAGGCCAGTTCTGTTAAGTAGACGGGAGGCGTCAAGTGGTCGAGTACAATGTAAGGGTCGACGTTACCGTCTCCTTTAATTGTCCGTAGAAAATTGTTTTTTTTTTTGAGCAATTTAATGGATACACATGGGGTAGGCGCTGCGCCTGCGTTGGGCTCGGCGGCTTTTCGTTCACGGGCAGCTTGTAAGTTTGGTTTCATTGATCAAAAAAAAAATGCCTTCCTATCGGTGTCATTAGGCACCGGTTCCGGACTGGACATCACCCAACCTGAGACGAAATGATACCGTATCGTGCAGTATCGTGTGGAGCGCGACGCGTTTATTAACCAGGTGTGCGAAACACGGGAATATGAATGAAATCAAAGTGTAACAATCTGTGGGTGTATCTCATTGTTTTGTTGGGACCCTCATCCTCACACAAGACGCACGTCGACAAGCCTGTTCTTGCTGTCCGTAGATACATACATAGGCACGGGACCTACACACGCCAAGTTGTTGAACTTCTATATTGAGGCGTTAACGGATGACAGGTCGTAACCATAAGTAAAATATAGTTACGGCGAGATGAAGAGCTGTCGACCGCCGAAATTGAATATTTGGATATTGAATTTCGGGTTACTTGCTCCCCGAGATGCCGGTGGACACTTTGAATGGTTTGAGGTTAGTGTCGGGTGTCTGGTGTCTGGTGTAAGCGTTGAAATTTACCAAGGTCTCTCCTGACGTTGAGTGTCGACGCGCTAACTCGGGGTTCGATTCCCCGTCCTCGAAATCACCAACTTTAGCCATATCTTTTGGATTTCAGGTCGGAGAAATTCCTACATAATCGGATGACGGGATAAGTATCCGGCTGATTGAAATCTCTTGAACCAAATCCAAATTGAGGAGCTAAGTGTAGGTAATGTACAAAGAAAACATCATTTGATGTTCCTGGGACGGCTTGAATGGAAAAAGGGTCGGGAGGGGAATGGAGGAATTACGAAGGTTCGAAAGCCCAAGAAGTCTTGTCTGAGAGGCACGAGATGAAAAAAAAAAAATCCACTCGTATCATATTAACCCCATCCTCCCTAGGGAGTCGTTATTCGCTTGCGAGATGTTTCTTTCTTTTTTTTTTTTTTTCCTGTCAAAGCTGTTCAGGATAGCATAGGCCCGCCCTTCCAGTCTGCGCGTCGCGGGGGAGAACCACTGTCATCTCCGTGTCATGCCTATTCCTACTTGCACGCTGTTGAAGCTGTGAATGTTTTAATTCTGGGTTTGATTCAAAGATTTCCCCTGAGTCAGATTCAACATGGGTTAAAATCGATAGGGATGGTATCGATGGCAAGGCGACAGACAGGACAAGGCTGTTGTCGGTGATAGTGTGAAAATACATTGACATCACCCTCTCACTCGTGGGTGAGGAAAAGTACGTGTGTAAGTGTTGTAATGGGTGAAGAGCCACCGACAAGACGACGTCGCAGGAGGAGTTCTTTGTTGAGTGTTTGAAGGGGGTTTGCAATGGACGGATTGGGTAGCGGTGAGTGCCTGGAACGCGCGGCAAGGAGGACCTGAGAGGGTGTTGTGTTGGGGGAAATCATGGATGTGAAGCAAGGCACGAACCGAGCCAAGCCACACCACCCAGGCACCGGACTCAGTGTCGTTTTGGGCTGTCGAAAGTGCCTGAGTAAATCGAGCTGGTTTGATTTGTATCTGTTGTTTGGGTGGGGATCTGTTCGTCCTTTCAAATCGCTCTCACCTACAAACCACATTCGCTCTCCCCCCACCTCCCTAACCCTCCCTCTCCGTCTTCCCCCCCCCCCCCCCTTCCCCTCTTCCCCGCCTTACATCTAACCAATGCAGCCACCGCCGTTCTCCGCGACGACGAGTGACTACCCGCATCGTCCGACTACTGCTAGACCGGGCACGTCAGCTGGGTCTGTGCCCGGCTACGAGTACTCTCATGCCCAGAATTCCCATCACCATTCTCATTACCCCGCTGAATACCAGATCGAGGAGGAGTATGAGGAAGAAAGCGAGGATGAAGACGTTTTTGCGTTTTTGCCACCGTCGACTGCAGAGCAAGAACAACAGAATAGTCTACACCACCATGGTGACCTCCACGACGCTACCAATGGTTTTGCACATTTGGCTCCCTCTACTTCCACGTCCGAGAAACAGCAACAGCAACAGCATCATCATCAGCAACAGCAGCATGATGATGATATTGCATTTCCCTCTCCGACGTACAATCCTTACGGCCAAACTAAATACCCTTATGACTCCTCTGCTGCAGCGTTGGCGGCATCCTCTTCCTCGTCATACCAGTTTGGTTTTGACCCGAGCTACGGATACCCGACTCATACCCACGACAATACCTCGTTAGGAGCTCAAAGCAATGACAGCCATAGACATGTTCCCGGGTATCATCATGCTACGAGCTACACCCTCCACCCGCCCCCGCAAAGCCCGCCTTCTACGGACTCGCACAACCAGAGTAACGACGATCCCTACCGGATGCACCGAATCAAACCTACCACCGGAGATTCACACCCTTCCTCTCGCCAAGTGCACGTCTCCCTCCCTTCTTCAGCTCAAAATCCTACTACTGACACGGTAGACGCGGTGGAAAAACCGGTTACTGTGGTTGGTGATGTTGATATTGAAAGTTTACCCCACCAGCCTCACGAACACGGTGGGGGGCCTCAGGGAAGGATTAGACATGGGAATCTGAATTCGGCGCCTTACTCGCACGGACGATCGACAAGAGGGACTACGGCAGGGACTACGGCTACGTCTGGTGTTGATACAATAAGTGTGGGACCGAGTGTATTGGATGAGGATGATATTGAAGGGATGAGTAGAGAGGGTTCTATCAAGTGAGTGTGCTATTTCCGCCTACTTTTTTTTCATTTTTTATTTTATTTTTTTCATTTTTCATTTTTCACTTTTCATTTTTCATTTGCTGCTTCCATTGGTTGCTTTGTTGGGCTTCGCTGCGATTACTCTCTTTTGACATCACCCCCTTGCTGCGGATGCACTGGATGAGAACATGTACCCCTTTTTCATTGTTGGGCAGGGGGGGGGGCGTGGATGTAATATGGCGTAGTTGCGGGTGCCTGCGACGTGTGTGTGGGTATGTGTGCCTTCGTACGCAGCATGCAACGTAGACGCGCGGAGATGGAGCGGAGAGACAGCTGTCGCAGTTGGAGCAACCAGTCACTTTGCACCCTTGCATAGTGCAGGGTCAGGTGATGGAGTCCTGGTAGCACCGTGTGCCCGGGGGCAGAGGGGTGGCCTATGGTGGCTGGTGCTGCTATGAAGCGGTTGGTCTAGGGAAGCAGTGCAGTTGGATTCGATTGGTCGCGGCTGATTACGTTGATGGGGCGGTTCTCGGGTGTCAGTCAGTTGGTTCGACGCTCGAAGCTTCTTTACGTGTCTGTGGTCGAGATGATTTGCGCCAAGTGGGTCTTCCACGTTTTCGACCACAGGTAGAAGCGCTTGATGGGAAGATGGGTCTTGTGTCGGTTGGTGTTGGCATACTACTATCCGTTATTCTAGTCTTTCGCTTTTTATACTTCAAATGCATATTAAGACACACACACACTCTCTGTGTTTGCTATGCATCCTCTTTTACCGACGCATATACTGACTCCTCGTTCTTCTGTCAGGATGGAGTTTGACTTTGACTGCGATCGAGGAGGAAGACAGTCCTTTCCCCGAAGTCCGCGCTTCTGTTTCCAATATTGACGATCCAGATATGCCTGCAATGACCCTCCGCATGTGGTTTGTGGGTTTATTGCTCTGCATGGTATCAAGGTGAGCCTATCTCAACTTTTCCTCACTTCACACCCCTCATAAAATCTAATCTCCGCTTCTCACAGTGCCCTAAATGTCTTCTTCAACTTCCGTTCTCCGGCCCCCGCCGTTGTACCTCTCGCCCTCCTCCTCATTTCCTACCCCTTCGGAAAATTCCTTGCATTCACTCTTCCCATCAAAACATACCGCATCCCCCTCCCATACCTCTCCCCACGTTTCGTGCCACCTTCCCTTCCTCTCTTTGTCTTGCGCTTCCTCCGTCCCTTAACATTCCCTCATGCTATCGAATGCTCCCTCAACCCTGGTCCATGGAACATCAAAGAACACGTTCTAGTATTCATCATGGCCAACGTAGCCGTCGGTCCACCCTACGCCTTGAACGCTATCGTTGTGTCCGAGGTATTCTATGAAATTGAACTAGGATATTGGTTCGCCGTCGTCTTGGTCCTAGCTACCCAGTTGACTGGATTTGGACTCGCTGGACTTTGTAGAAGATTTTTGGTATGGCCCGCGAGTATGGTGTGGCCCCAGAATTTGGTGGCGTGTACGCTGCTGAATACTTTGCATGCGGAGGACGAGGATGATGGTATTGGAATGAGTCTTGCAAGTGGTGACGGCAGTGGGAAGGGAATGTCGAGGTATAGGTTTTTCATGATTGTCATGGTTGCGTCGTTTTTCTTTTTCTTCTTACCCGGTGAGTGGTCTCCGTTACCTTAGCCCTGTTATTGGGTAACTCAAGTTTTTTGGTAGGATACCTCTTTGAAGCGCTCTCGGTGTTCTCGTTCATTTGTTGGGCGGCCCCACAGAATGTCCCTGTTAACCAGATGCTCGGAGTACATTCAGGTTTGGGGATGAGCTTCTTGACGTTTGACTGGACACAAATAAGTTGGATTGGTAGTCCTCTCATGGGTGAGCGTCAAAAAAGGACTTTTTTTGCATTGTCCAAAGTTGATTGTGCGCGTTAGTGCCTTGGTGGGCGGAGGTCCACATTTTCCTTGGCTTTGTTTTGTTCTACTGGATTTTGACACCCGCACTGTACTATTCCAACGTACGTTTCTCTTTCCATTTTACTGATTTACCCATCAAAACCCTAACTCTATCCCTCAGTCTTGGAAACTCGGACACTTCCCCATATCCGCCAACGAGCCGTATGACAAGTTTGGCAACGTCTATAACATTACCCGCGTTCTCCGGCATGATGACACCTTCGACCCCGTGGCATACGAGAACTACTCTCCTCTATACCTCCCAGCCACGTACGCCATGACCTACCTCCTCGCATTCGCGCTGAGCACGTGCGTCATTGTGCATACCTTGTTGTATCACGGACGAACGCTCTTGAATGGGTTGAGGAAGATGAGGGTAGAGTCGGATGACATTCATGCGAAGCTTATGCGGAACTATCCTGAGGTTCCAGATTGGTGGTATGCGAGCAGTTTCTGCGTCTTCTTCAGTTTGGCTGTTATTGCTGTTGAGGTAATTGTTATCCCTTATTCGTTCATTATTTTGGTATGCTCATGGCGGGCTGTTTACAGGTATGGAACACAAATGTCCCGGTTTGGGCTCTAGTTCTAGCGGTCATACTCCCCGTGATCTACATCCTTCCCTCTGGTTTTATCTACGCCATGACAGGTCAAGGCATCACCCTCAACATCCTCGCGCAAATTATCCCAGGAACACTACTTCCAGGAAATCCATTGGCGAATATGGTGTTCAAAGCCTATTCGGTGCAGACTCTAACGGAAGCGACGTCATTCGTCCAAGATCTCAAGCTTGGCCACTACGTCAAGGTTCCCCCAAGGGCTACATTCCTGGTACAGATGGTTGCGACTACGCTCGCCGCGTTTATTCAAGTTGGAGTAAAGACTCTGATTTTCGCAAACGTCCATGACATATGCGACCCGAATCAGAAGAGTCAATTGACGTGTCCGCACAATCAGGTCTTCTTCACAGCCTCCGCAGTATGGTACGTTGATCAATCAACTTTTACGCACTCACACACATTGCACATGCTCATCGCGTATTATATTCAGGGGTCTGATCGGTCCCAGCCGTCAATTTGGCAAAGGCTCGATATACCATCCGCATCTATACGCCATTATTGTTGGCGCGTTTTTGCCCCTGCCTTTCTGGCTGTGGCAGCGCAGGTACCCCAACTCGTGGATCAAATGGGTTAGTACCCCCGTAATTCTGAACGGAGTGTCGAATATCCCGCCTGCGACGGGCATCAATTATTCGAGTTGGTTTGCGGTTGGGTTTGTTTTCCAGTATTGGATTAGGAAGAAGAATTTCGCTTGGTGGAGTAAGTTTAATTATGTTGCGAGTTCGGCACTGGATAGTGGTGAGTTCTTTTTTTTTTCCTTTTTTTGTGTTGTGGGGATTGGGGATGGTGTTGATGTTGATGATGGTTTTTTGGACTTTTTGACGCTGATGCGATCTTTTCGTCAGGTACCGTGTTGTCGTTGATTTTTATTTTCCTCACTCTGCAAGCGCCGAGAGGTGGTATCGTTTTGAACTGGTGGGGTAATTCAGTGCATCGACAAAGTACGTCGCTTTTTTTCTGGCTTGGACATCCCATTACGATGTTTATTAACCGCTGGTTTTTTAGCGGCTGATTGGAAGAGAGCTCCATGGTTGGCTATACCACCAGGCGGGATACCCGACCAATAATAGGACCAATATTTCTCATCCATGACCTACTCTCACCCGAGCAACCTTACGTCCCATACATCTCCCTTTTCGATGCACTGGTCCTCCCCAAAATAATAACAACACGCCAACACCATACGAGGTTCTACTTCTATTTAACTCATCGCATTTAGCCGCATACGTTGTCAATTTCATTTCTTTGCATTGTTCGTCTCATCTCGATACGAGAGCCCAACCCACACTGTCATTGACAACCCCCCACCCTTCCAACCCTGTGCTCTCATTTTTTTCGAATTCTCTCCTTGAAGACGACCGACATCTCTACCACCACATCACCATACCTTAACTTTTTCTTATTTCACCCCTTCAGCTTTCTTTTCCTTTTTGTGGTCGCTTTTGATTATGCTTTAGGGCACCTCGCAGGCGACTTTGTTGGGCTTTGTGTTTCCTCAGATGCTTTTATTTTTTTTCTCTCTACCTCAACCGAAATCAAATACCTCGCGCGGTTCTTTGTTTTTTATTTTCCTATATCTTCTTTGCCTATATTGATATGATCACCTCACCCTTTACTCTTACCTGCATCTATAGCTTTTTCCACCTTACATAGATCTAGTAGTTTCTAGTTTCATACTTGTTTCTTTTCTTTTTTCTTTCCATTTCGCTGATGGAGGGTCACCAATCCGATCCTCTATTGCGTCTTTGTACCTACTGATAGTAGTAGTCATTTGTCCTCTTTTGGCTTTTTTATATACTTAGTACATACAATGCAACCACGACGAGAAATAAAAGTAGCTAAACGATCGTTGATATTCAGATTTTGGAAATAAGGTTCACAGGGACGATTGGGGTGGAATCGACGAAAGGGAACGAGAAGAGAAGAGAAGAGCCCCTCGAAGCTCGAAGTTGGAGCTGAAGCACTGAAGTTTCCGAGAACAACCACTTTTAATAAACTCACAAACACTGCCGGTAAGTCCCATGAGCACAAACGTAAATTTAGGCAGGTGGTGGAATAAGAAAGAACCGTTAAGTCCAGAGGGTGAGGGAGGGTGCCGAGTGGGTGGTGTGGCAGATGACAGGTCTGATGATGACAACTTTTTGGTTGTGTGATGCAGATGTGTGATGGATGATGGATGCGGCATTGATAACGCCGTGAGAGGGAGAGAGCGAGAAAAGGGGAGGAGGGGGCTATGTGTTCTATTTTCTGCTTTTACAAATTCATAGTTCGCGGGACGCTCGTTGGTTTTTTTTTTTTATACCTTGCTTGGTGGAACGGGGGATGGAAGGAGTGGTTCAGTTTTATTTTTAGTGCTTTGTATAGTCGGCTCGAGTTGTCGATGGTCTGGATTTAGGCTTTGGTTCCCCAATTGAGCTGAGCCGACGATCATGTAGCTTTGATGAGAATGTACCTTGGCTGTTCCAGAACATGTTTTAGGCAGTGTGGCTAATACGGGCCCTGGCCCTTCAGTAACTAGCATTGGGCGGCATGATCCAGGAGAGGGCGAAAGGCTGAAACCCCTGATAATCACCTCACTTGCCGAGATAAACCATATGGTTTGCTGTAGGGTAACCCAGTCCGTTGCTTACTACGGGGGAGGCTCAATCATAGTGGCGCTGCTTTGTGCATTCCTACCTAGCTCGGTTCAGACTGTACATATGCACATATCATTATCAAAGTTGCGCAGTGGCTGTTACAGCCAAGAGATTTTCGGGAGTTGTGAAGCGTTAACGGCGAGTAGCCGGTGGACAGAAAACTCCTTATGGGAACTTTACCCCGGCTACTGACGCAGCACCCAGTCAACGATCCGCCGTTGGGGGTTTTCTGTCAGTTTCTCGCTCTCACTCAGTTGCTCGGACATAAGCCGCCTCGGAGGAGTAACCCGTGACCTCCGAAGAAATGTTTCCATCAGATAAAGGAGAGTTCAGCCAATGAGCTAGAGCCAAGAAGAGGCGGGTAAGTACCCGTGGAAATTTGGAAGTGCAAACTCGAATATTTAGAGAAATTGGTTGCCTTTGGTGGTTAGTCTAGTTGGGTGCACCGGCCGAGTGTGCGGAATACGGATTTCACGAACACATGTATGAGGGACTGCATGATAAGCTGGGCGGGGGGTATTTGATTGGCTACCATGGTCTAAATCTCCCTGTCCTCATCATAGAAATGAGGCGCCAAGGGCAAAGGTTGGATTGTACTTCATGCGACAACAGGATAAACGACCATCCAGTGATCGCGCCAGCAAAATCCGATATCCGACGCAAAACCGCCTCCGATTACCTCCCGCCCATGACTAAAGTTGTCTCCTTCCATATCTCTTCCCATTATCCGGTCCCGTGTCGGTAACTAGAACCGGATATTAGTGGTTGGTTGGCCGAGGTGTTTTACAGATGTGTTGATGATTTCCTTGACATCGGACAAACGTTGAAAATGGTCTTTATTCCGATCATTCCCAATTACTACCAATAAATCACAGCAAATGTTCATCCCATCAGATATGTAATAGAGTGGTGCCGAATCGACGTCGCTGGCTGCCATCAGCAATTAATATTTAGTCATCACAGCAATGGCTCAAAGACATCAAGAGCCCATACACTACCGAGCGTATTACTGCTGTGTATATCCATCGCTCTCCTTCCGTTACATTACCAAACCCGAGATATTTTGAATACATAATATAGAATTCTTCCTAATGAAACCAAAGCAGGCGGGAACGAAGTTCCTCTGATCGTGTCATCAATCTTTGCCAAAGTAAAGGGCCAGTACTCCAGTACCGAGTCAGTGCAGACCCAATTTAGCCGCCAAAGCAAATGACTATCCAAGTTGGTTAGTGTCTGTTAGCATACTTCTGAGAAGACCCAACCGTCGGTTGCGCCCATATGACGCTCTCACGGGTTGACCTTAATGTATAACTACCTCCGTTCAATACTCACTAATACTCACACCCGGCTTCCTTCTGAATGTAGTCGAACTGGGCCAGTTTCCCGCAGCATAGAGCATGGAGAATATGTGTGATTATTATTCCTGTTACGTTCAGGTTTGACGCCGAGCATTGCGCACAATCAATTTTCTGTTCTGTCGGGTGTGAAGAAAATTCTGAACGATCCCCGTTGTCTTCGTGAGGCCTTGGCCCCTCTTCTGGTCGTGAATTGAAAGACCCACTAGAAGACCTTCTACCTGAAAACGTGCATCCCCCTGAATCTCTTGTTGCTGATTCCTCAATACCTTACCTGATAGACTCCTATTCATAGATGTACGATTTCGTCGGCAGTCTAAGTACGAATAGCGCTTAAGAGTCCAGATGTCACCACTGTTGGCCTTGCAACAATTTTCCTCCTTCCTGGCGAAATTTATTTTCAATCAAGTCTGGGAAAAATACACCGTTAGTTTATCGACAGCCGGTAATAGTATTTCCGCATATGTCACACCCTGGATTCCCCACACTTGAGACAGGCGTAATAGAAGTCCTTTGATCTTTTACAATTCAGTTATACTCCCTCTTGGAAAGTTGGAACAGGCGCTTTATAACATCCTTCGAATCATCCCGAATCCCATCGTGGAATAATTGGTTCGTAATGTATTGCTCGGCACCCTTGACCTTCGATGCCGTGTCTTGGGCAAAATTGAAGTCGACATACCTGACAGGAAGGAAGTGACATGTCATGGAACAAAGTTCGGCAGAAAACCAAAATGAAAGCGACGAACATGTCATCAAAGTATCTAAACGCAATATGCCGTAATCAGTTTGGTTAGGTCGGCGGAACGCCCATGAAACACTCACGTCACAGCGGACACTTTAACCTCGTTCTTCGATAGCTGCTTGAGGTCGTAGATTGGAATCCAGGTGGCATCTTCTGCTAAAAGCTCTGCTGCTCGTTTCCAGGGACGCAGGTTAGCGTAGTCTTCAAACATGCTCGGAAAGATCTAACCACAA
Organism: Calvatia gigantea; assembly: GCA_025093985.1. Taxonomy (NCBI): domain Eukaryota; kingdom Fungi; phylum Basidiomycota; class Agaricomycetes; order Agaricales; family Lycoperdaceae; genus Calvatia; species Calvatia gigantea. The sequence continues at coordinate 3,101,851 of JACAAK010000001.1, forward strand.
TGAGGATGTCATGAAGCTTAATCGCAAATGTCATACCATCTCTCCTGTGAAGTAGATTGGTTCGTTTTCCAAGGACTTGACCTGGGACCAGGAAAACTGCGCGTGCTGAGAAATTATCCTTTGAGCTGACCATTTCGAAGCGCGGCTTTGGATAATCATAGCCATTTCAGTCAGACCATAAAGCTTTAAAGGTGGTTAGTGTCCTTACCCTTGACAGTAGATTGCTTCGTGAATGATCGCGTATAGAGGGTTTCCGTCAAATGATTGTGCTTGCTGAATTGATTGCAACGTCTTGTAACCGATCTTTTTAATGGTCTCAAGTTCTCGTGATGCCCGAAAGACAAGCTCTAGAACGGATACGTAAGGTTTGAATTGATTTTTTTTTCAGAAGCTCATGTTCACTTACGATGGACTCTGTCAATGCCACCTAAAAGGGGATGTAAATCATTAATAGTCTCTCAGACACAAGAAGACAATCATTTCCTCACCGCTCATTCCAAAGTCTATCCCGAGTTGCTGCCAACGACTTGGAGTAAGGCGCCCGCCTCCTGGCAGGACGATATCGTTGCTCTCAAGATACTGCCACGATGTCCCGAACCTGGGTTTAATCGGTTAGCTACAGCTGCAATTTCACGGTACACAAGCATACCCGTTTAACGTCTCGCGGATACTTCTCATAATAGATTTTATTCCTTTGTGTGACACGGTCTATTAAAACAAATGAACAACACGCCTTATGTGGCATTTGTAGCGCAAAACTCACGAACAAGGGCAGAATATACTGCGTCCGGATCATCCACCAATGGCGGGAGACCACCCGTCAGAAACGCCTCCTTAACCCCTTCACTAAAGAATGAAAGGTAAGTGATGGCGCAGAAACCGCCGAAGCTCTGCCCCAGCAAAGACCACTTTCTATCTTCAGGATTTTCCTTGTCTCCAAGGATTAACTGCCGGATCGCTTCGCAATCTCTCACTGGACCGATGGGCCGTCAGCACCTTCAATCGATGGCATCGATAAAGGAGGGGCTTGCCGATATTATCTTGACGGAAATGCTTGAGGTATGCTGCGATCTGTTCGTCTGTCTTGACATGCGATGGAAGGGTATCAGGGGTGAGGGGCGTGCTGAGCCCTGTGCCTCGCTGATCGAGCCACAGAATCTGTTTCGAGTTCAGGATCAACACACATTGTGGTTCAGCAGGAGGTCATTAGGTACCTGATACCCTTCTTGATAAATCTGCCGAACCGTGAATCAATATAACCCACAACGCGTACGTCACTTTTACACACCTCTGCTGCGTATCCAGAATTTTTCTGCAGCACAATTTCGAACCCTGGACCTCCTGGAACTGATGTTATAGCAGCAATTGTATGTATAAAGGGAAGGCATACCTTGAAGGTACACCACTGCGATCTTGTGAGAATCAATGTGAAGTATAGCGGAAGATACACACAGAACGGGAGTTTCGCCTCATCTTCCTTCGTCTTTGCCTTACTTGTTGGGATCGAGTGTCTCGCAAATACAACGATCTTAGCGCCCTCTGGATTGGAGTAATCGAGGGGGACCTGGAAGAAGCGTTCAACAATTTTCAGGCCCTCTGCAATTAAACCATGATCGTCAGCGCCAGCCAGATCGAGGCAAGTAGTTGACACTATCCGCACCTTTGATCGTATAGATCTCGTGGTCCTTGTCGTTGATCTCGGTCGCCATGTTCACTAGTTTCCGGTATAACGCCTATCTGATGTGTTAGGTGTTGCGATCTGTTGCGATGTCCCTGCACCACCGTTAAACGCCCTAAATAGAGCAGGCGCCCGTGTGTTGTGACAAGTTAAGTAATACATCAACAATATCAGATTGATCCGATCATATCTCTGGACTTAGCTATCCCGAGATTAATTCAAGCCCAATGCCGACCTTAGTGAGTCGCCTAGCTTGATACACCTGCGACAATTCAGTAGCGGTCAACGAGTTAGAGTGCCTCGGATCAAGCTCTTGATCACGGCGTTATTCATGATTTTCTTTCAATGCCTAATATTCTCAACTGGATCACGCCCAGGCCAAACAAAAGGCAGCAGTCGAGAGAAATTCAAATTCCAATCATAGCCGTCGAGGTGATTGGGTCATAGTTGTAAGTCGTGCTTACCGTGGAAGAGATGTTTACGCTACCTTGGTTGCTTGAACCATTTTCGCTTCGCTCCTTCTGCACGGCCTCGAATTGACTAGAAAAAAAAGGGAGCTTGTAGCATGTGATATAACATATAAAGAAGTTTAACAGGTCTGTTTGATGGATACAGCGACCGGGGTAAGTTCGAAAGCGGAGTACCTTAGCTCAGTAGAAGAAACTCCTTGACCAACCCTTGGAGCTCAGCCGCGTATTCTCCATGCGAATGATGACACCTGGTAGAAGTACTACCGGGTATTTCATGTGTTCATCTTTTGTTGAATGCTGCGTGCCGTGATCGCTAGATGCTCCGACAGAAAACAAATTGGAAGGAAGTACCCCGGTAAACCACAGTGTCATTAGGTGCTTCCAGGCCGTGTACAATGTTGTAAACCCCCCCTTCCTTTTCGGCTGTTGAGATCCTTTATATAATTGACAACTTCGAAAGTCGTATGAAACAGGTCGCCTCCTGAGTATACCACTGACGCTTCGTTGTTCCCCGGCTTGAGAGATTTACACCTATGAGGCAGTGGCACCGGCAATAGCCCAGTATGCAGATAACTTCGAGTTCTTCGTCGGGTGTGACCACTGGTCATTCAGCAGCAATTTGTGGGAATCAAACAACATTAGATTTATAAGGGAACCTTGGAGATTCTCAAGCAGGTGTATCAGTAATTCGATCTCCAATGATTTAAGCGTACTCCCTCTTCGAGAGTTGGAATAGACGTTTCATAACGTCCTTTGGGTCTTCCCAAAGCCCGTTGTGGAAAAGTTGGTTCGTGATATACTGCTCGACACTCTTGATCTTGGACGCTGTGTCTTGTGCCAAGTTGAAGTCGACATACCTAATAACAAGGAGAGAGTCAGCTAGTGTAGGTAGACAGAATTGGGAACAACGAACATATCATTAAAGTATCTGAACACAAAATATCGTGGTCAGTCTGGTTGGGTCACGGCGAACGCTCTTGAGACGCTCACGTTACAGCAGACACCTTGACCTTATTCTTCGACAGTTGTTTGACATTGTACAATGGACCCCAAGTCTCCTCTGCTAGTAGATTTGCTGCTCGTTTCCAAGGGCGAATGCCAGCGTAGTCATCAAACATGCTGGGGTAGATCTACCACGGCCAGTACGTCATTGTTTGTTAATCACGATCTTTTCTGAACAAGAGGTCTACCATCTCTCCTGTGAAATAAATAGGCTCATTTTCCAGCGGCTTGATCTGGGGCCAAGAGAACTGCGCATGTTGAGAGAGTATTTTATGGGCTGACCATCTCGAAGCACGTCTGTGGGTAACCATAACATATCAGTCCGTTCGTAAAGTTTCTAATAAACCCAGTAACGTTCTCACTGTTGACAGTAAACTGCTTCGTGGATGATTGCGAACAAAGGATTTCCATCAAGTGGTTGTGCTTGTTGAATTAATTGCAGTGTCTTGTAACCGATCTTTCCAATGGTTTCCAGTTCCCGTGATGCCCGGAAAACCAGCTCTGCACCGATGCGTAAGATTCAGGTTTACTTTCATAGGAGATTATATCCACTGACGATGTACCCCGTCGATACCACCTAAAAGGAGATCAGGTTATTAGCAGTTTTCAAGCGCAGAGACAATTTCCCCCACCGCTCATTCCCAAGTCCATTCCAAGTTGTTGCCAGCGAATTGGAGTGAGATGTCCACCATTAGGGAGGATGACGTTGTTGGATTCAAGGTAGGATATGATGTCGCGGACCTAGCTATTGGTCAACCACAGAAATCTCGTCATAGTACATGACATACTCTCTTAACATCTCGGGGGTACTTTTCATAGTAAAGCTTGTTCCGCTTCAAGACTCGTGCTAGTATTTATTAGATTATGAATATTACCCTAGGAGTCATCTGCGCTATAGAACTCACGAATAAGCGCGGCGTACACCTCATCCGGGTCATCCACCAGCGGTGCGAGTCCACCCGTCAAGAACACCTCCTTCAACCCTTCACTGAAGAATGAGAGGTAAGTGATGGCGCAGAACCCGCCGAAGCTTTGGCCAAATACGGTCCACTTTCTGTCTTCGGGGTTTTCTTTATTTCCAAGAAGTAGTTGGCGAATCGCTTCGCAATCCCTTACTGTTATTGGGCGATCCGTAACTTTAGTATCTAAGTCGAAGGTATAAGGAAGAAAGCTGACCGATGTTATCCTGACGGAAATGCTTGAGGTATGCTACGATTTCTTCGTCGGTGCGGACATGTGAGGGAAGTGTGTCAGGAGTGAGAGGAGTGCTGAGCCCTGTCCCTCGTTGGTCGAGCCATAAAACCTAACGTAAGTGCATATGAATACACATCCGCGTTCAACATGGAGTCGTTAAGTACCTGATATCCTTCTTGATAAAGCTAGCGGATACTGGATCGTTACTCTCTCCCGAGATGGGTGCGACGTGTACGCACCTCTGCTGCACATCCTGAGTTTCTCTGCAACGTAACCTCGGATCCCGGACCTCCTACATATGGTGTTACGACAATTGTTGCATGGATACGTATAAAACATGCCTTTCAGGAATAGTACTGTGCGGTGGTTGGGATGAGCGTCACAAAGGGCTGCTGAATACTATACATACGGAACGGAAGTTTGGCCTCGTCCTCCTTCGTCTTCGCCTTGCTTATCGGGATCGTGTGTCTTGCAAACACGACAATCTTCTCTCCCGTCAGGTTCGAATAATCGAGTGGGACCTGGAAGAAGCGCTCAATGACTCTCACTCCTTCTGTGAAAGGATCATGATCGTCAGTGGTTTCGGTCAACAGAAGACTGGTATTGCCTGCACCTTTGATCGTGTAGATCTCATGGTCCTCACTATTGATCTCGGTCGCCATGTTCATTAGTCCCGGTATTACCGCTGCCTGGGTGTATGAGCGTTGTAGTAGTGGACCGTTATATATATATCTGAATGAGTCAAACCTTTACAGTTATATCAGTTTGACCTCGTTGATACTCATCTCGCAGACCCACGGTCCCATGTGTTTTAGGTTTACTTTCCAAGGTTCGTGAGGCTCGTCGCTGATTCCAGTAGAAACATAGTTGACACCGTAAGACAACACAACAAAGCTAACCAGTCAATAAATTACACCAAAAGTATGCAAGTAAATACCACAAAAAAATCACAATTCCACAAGCCCTAGATCTGGACCAAAATCTATGATTATTACCGGCCGCCCTTGATGAGCTCAGCTCCAGTAATGTCGTCTTTGGTTGGGTCACGTTCTAGATCCATGAGATCGGTCTGTTGGGGGCGATTTGTTGTTGTCGTCGCGGTGAGTAGGTCGTCACCGCAACCACAATCATACTCGGAAGAGAGGTTTGCACAGTCGAATTCAGGTTTCTTGAGTCGCTTGTTCACTTCGTTGTGTACTGCACAAAGCCTGATTAAATGAATCAGAGAGGAAATAATGTTGACATATGAGGAGCTGTACCATAGCGAAGCGGCGCGACGAGAGGAAGTCTGTCGAGCGTCCTTAGCTTCACTTCCTGATGCGGAACGGATTACTTACCTGTGGAGGGAACTTTCTTAAGCAACTCCTGGAATTCCGCCGCGCATTCGCCACATGGATACAACCGTGAGCTAAGGTAGAAGTATGATTCCAGTGCTTCACGTTCATCGTGCGTTGGGTGCTGCAGACTTAACAGTTAAAAGCCTTGAATAAAAGCGAGCCGGAACTCAGGGGCTACCTCAGGAAACCGTAGCGTCACTGTATGTCTGCGAAATTTGTTCAGTATGTAAGCTCATTTTAAACCTGGGATAAGGACCTACAACAGCTTCCACGTTGCCCGACCTAATGCTGCTCTGTTTTGGTTAAGGTCGTCGTATATCATCGCTTGAACGGGTATCGACGTACTTGGCGGTCTCGTTTCCCAATTTTGCCATGATCACTCCGCCCTCTGTTACGGATTTATGCGGAAGTTTAGCAGGGTGGATTGTCTTCTCCACGCCTCCTTCGCCAAATATTTGACCTGACCACGGATCAAAGTAGGAACGCGAGGGGGGATGTAGCATGGCCAGCATGGCCAATAGGGACTGAAATAAAAAGCTCCCATTCAAAGGTTGATTTAAGGACTACACATTGGAGGACACTCACACATGCAAATATAATTATGAGTAGTGATTTGGCAAAGCGGGATATCATGGCAACTACCGAGGAATGACGAGAGGAGACAGAACACACAATCATGACAACCTCACTGGCGTTTGTCCTTGTTTGCCAAACGAGTAACTGCTCAAGCTCAAGCAGAATAAGAACAAAGAGTCAACGCTGTGCGGCGGAGCCATAACGGTCAGAGGTGGTTTCCTGGAGATTGCCCGCATCGTCGAACTCACCACTAACATCACGGAACCTAATCCGTGCGCTCAAGCCCCGGATAGGCCTCCGCCTCCTCACCACACGTCATGGAAGGCCAGGTATGTCCACGACCCCTCTCCAGTCAACCGACCCTGTCCGTCCCCGTCCAGAAGCAGAGCGTTAACAGCAAACCTTCAGACCCATCGTAGAAGTGGTCTGCTGCTCGACCTCAAGACAATAGCTCTCGCCTGTAATTCGACTTATCCCAACAACGCTCAGGAGTTTAAATTTTACACCGCATTACCCCATCCATGGGCGTCTTCCTCAAAATCACTGTTGTGATGTCACGCAGATCCGGACTCTTGTCTCGCGGAAGGGGCACAGCCGTTCTCCGCCTCACAGTAGTCCACATTATTTGTGCTTCGTTCGTTCTCCTCCCAACACCATCTGTTACCGCCTTGAACGACTCCCTTCGATAATTCTCTCTCAGTCGATCCATTCTCACCATTGCCAAGTCTACTCAATAGTCATTCCTCACCAACGCTCGGGGGGTTGAGATCAATGGTGGCCAGTTTACAGCCATTGCTGTCCACAGTCCGAGTGGCCCAACTGGTAAGCTTCATCAACGGGGACAAGCCAATGAACTAATCTCAGCCCAGGCATCGATGTTCTACGCGAAGCATCCGCTCCTGGGGCGGCCCATAATTCCTCTGCTCCTTCATACCCCCCTCGATGTTTCCCCGGGAACACGCGAACAATACATTGAAGATATTACGCATTGGGCTATCCCTTCCCTCGGCGACACCCCCCTCCCTATATACTGGATGAGAGGCCCGGCTGGAGTTGGAAAATCTGCCATCGCTCAGACGTGCGCTGAGAGACTCCAGAAAAGCGGGAGCGCTTGGTGCTGCGTTCTTCTTCTCAGTCAGCGGGCAACGCAAACCAGAGCAATTCTTCCCCTCCATTGCATATCAGCTCTCTACTATCCATCCCGCCTACAGTGATCTTGTCGATAGGAGGATCCGTCACGACAAGACCCTTGTCAGCAAGGCGATGCAGTTTCAATTCCAATATTTAATCGATGAACCCCTATGGGAACTGGATGAAAGTGGGAAGGGGATTAGGAAGGGGGTCCAAGTGTTCATTGATGGACTCGACGAATGTGAAGGGGCGGATGCCCAATGTGAAATCATCCTGTATTGTTGCCACAGCAGTGTCCGATGGTGTCATTCCCTTGCGCTAGGCTTTCTTCAGCCGCCCAGAGCCTCATATTGAGGACCATGCTCTCCAGAACCAGCGTAGCACCCCATTGCTACAAGACAATACTCCCGAACTCAAGAGATACTGACAGGAGAAATTGAGCTGTATCTCAGGGGTTGTTTTGACAACATCCTCCCACGCCACAACGCTTCAGCAAGAACCCCGTGGCCCTCGGGTGAAGAGATGAAGATAGTTGTTAGTGCTGCGGCCGGGTCGTTCATCTATGCAACAACAGTTGTTCGATTCGTTCGTCGTCCAGATTTGCTCACGCCTCAGAAGCGTTTACGTGCCATTATTGATGTCATTTTGGATCGTCGTGAACGTGGCCCTCACACTGATACCTGCACTGACGCACCATTTGCTGAGCTGGATGCATTCTACATGTTGATCCTGCAGCGTGTCCCTACGAAAATCTTTCCATCTGTCCACTTACTGCTTGCGATCATGTGCCGACTTTGGTATTCGAGTGCAATCTGGGTTGCCAAGCGTCCTGGGGTTGTCTAAAGATGAATTTGAAACTGTCTATGACTATGTGAATGCTGTTATCCACTTTGTGGACTCAGGCAAAGACCTTGAGCTTGATTTTATCATTGACACCAGCTCCACAAACGCGCAAGTCAGCCAAGATGTCCTTGGCCCACAAGTTCGTAATCACCTCGGAGGGCAGGTCAGCTTCTATCACAGGTCCTTCTACGACTTCCTCCTTGACCCAGCACGCTCTGGTAGCCATTGTGTCAAGGCATCGGAGGCGCTAGCAAGGCGCTACCTCAAAATCCATCTCGACTGCGACCGAAGCTTATGCTGGCGCGGCTCAGGTGGGCTTACACCAACATATTACTTTTACGCATACTTCTGACCCCTATGCCCCCAGAATTAGTTCTTGTACCTGATGTCCATGATTTGGCGGCCTCCCTTTCCTATCCCCACACAAGTGAATTGGTCAACTCATTCCTCAAGGCTTGGCTCTATATTCAGGCTGGTGGTGAAGATCCATTCAGGTTCTCTGCATCTCGAGAATCAGGAGGACTGGGTGTCGGTTGTGATTTTCGCAAGCGCCTGCACATCTACACGAATATGCGGAGCACCGGTCATGTATTTAGCGACATGCTTTGGGGCTGTCAATCTCAGAAGAAAGTGCTGGGGGGTACTTACATCCAATATATCTCACCCGGAGGATTTTCTGAATCAGCCGTGGTCGGGTTCAAATCGGTAAATATTTTCACTTTGACATATAGTGAATGATTCTGACCACAAATTTTAAGATGATCAAAGAGCGAGAACGAGCAAATGTTATTCGACGACACCACCCCAACTTGACTTCCAAGGTCAAGTCTCTCTTTCACAACAAACCCGGCGAAGGTGTTGAATCCGCCTTGTATCGCATGGGACATGGTGAGAAGGCAATCTTCTGGTACCGGGAAATCAACCACGAGCTGCGATATTACCGGTCGTTGCGTTCAATTGATTTAGCGGAAGGAAAGAAGATATTCCGAGAGGAGGATTTTGATTTCCGGTCGAGTGCAGGCACAGCTAGTCCGAAATGAGGACCAGGACAGGGACGTGGGTGGGGACAGGGACAGGGTGATGATGGGAACAAGGACACATCCTAATAAGTCAGGACCCCCCCTGATCAAATCCGGATAAGAATTTGGGAAATCTCACAGAGCCCTGTCCAGTTTCCCGGATAAAAATTGAAAATTTTCGGTTGAAACCCTAGTAGGGTTTCCGGATAAAAAATTGGGTCTGCAAGGGGAGCTTGATCGAATCCGGATAAAAAACCTTGCAGACCGGCAATCGGGGGCGGTCCAGGGTGGTCCCACTTCCAGACCGCCTCATTTGGGCCTAGAAACGCTTGATCCCTGGTGCAAAGTCCGGATAAGAAGGGGGGCCGGAGGCCCCTGATTTTTTTCCGGATAAGAATTGCAAAATTTTTCGAAAATTTGTGCGAATAAAAAGCCCAAATTTCGGATCAAGGGATCCCCCCCTATATTCGAGGGTCCTAATAAGTCGCGGCATGTGGGCGAGGGAGGTCGAAAGTGGGCTCTGCTGGAGCCTGGAGGTGTTTCCGTAGTTAGTCATATTGGGCGTGTACCTGACCAGAATATCACTTGGATCTCCAGGTTCCGTTCATGTCAGAGGAGATCCCGCACTTGAGAGAGGGCGAGGTTGGCGCTATCCTAGCGTTGGGAGTGATCGTGTCGTTGTTGGAGATTATCATCCGGATGACACTATTCAAGTATATTGACCGTTTGTGGGATAGTTTCGTGGACCGTACACCTCTGGTATGTCCGTTCCACCATCTGATGGCATGTCGCAAACCCTGACCACACTTAAATCGTGCGGGTGACATTGTAGATCCAAAGGCCACCCGTACGAGTGCTGGACGGGGTCTCATAGTTTACAGGTTTGAACACATGCAGCCAGCGGCCCATGCTTGCAGACTAAAGCCATGGTCCCCAGCCCAATAACGAAGTTCAATGTCATTGCACTGTGCGGGTACAATGTGCTCGATCGCACCTAGATTACCACTTCATATACGTCCTCCTAATCCCTGTCAAACAAGGAGATACCCGACATTTCTTGCCCTCTCTTATTTCTACAAATCTTCGTCCTCTTTAGCGATCTCCACCCTGTATGAAATTTGAAGTCCGGGCCGCACTGACATACTTTAAATTGTTCTTTTGAATTTATGGGCTTACTGTCTCCCCAGTAATGAGCACCGACGCGCGACCCCTCCCTGTATCATAGAATAGAAATTTGAAGCATGAAATATAAGCGGTTTAAGCAAATAAACCGGTAGAGGCTCCGGACAAGGCGACCCTAAAAGGGACACTAATTCTTCCTCAGAAATAGCTGCTAAAGAGACTGTTTCAACTTCCACCAAGATACATCGTGGGAATCCAAGATCACAACTCCCATTCCAACCACCAGCTCCTGAAAGTGATTGAATCTGCTTCGTCATGGTGAGCATTCTTCTCGTCGCTCCTCCCGCTAATAAGCAGCTCACAGTTCTTTCATAGCTACCTCTGTCTCTTCTCAATGCTGCACAGAACAAACCTATGGTAAGTATTCTGTGTGTTTCATGCCACCGCTCCGAGCTAAGACGCGACCTCTCAGCTGGTGGAACTTAAGAACGGCGAGACCTTCAATGGTCATCTGGTCAATTGCGACAATTACATGAACATTACGCTACGAGAGGTGTACCAAACAAGCGCAGATGGAGACAGATTTTGGAAATTGAAAGAGTGTTACATTAGAGGGAGCACGGTATGTCTTCTGGTCCAAAGTTCTGGCCATCGCAACAAGATTGAGGTCCAATCGGCACCTATATACTAGTTATATGCATCCTAATTCTTGTCTTCCGCGTTTTGCAATGTCTCCCGGTGCTGATCACCCCGCAGATAAAATACCTTCGGGTTCCCGATACCCTTTTGGATCAAGTGAAAGAGGATCAAAACCGGGCACGCGAGACAAACCGAAATACTCGTGGTGGTCATGTCGGCACGAATAGAGGTACGTTATCATCATCTCTCCTAACCCCCGTTTTAACACTAGGCCTTTATAGGCGGCCGTGGGGCACCAGCAAGAGGTATATGGTCCTAAGAATCATTAAAAAACACTGTTAATTCTGATTCGAATATCTCCAGGCTCCAGAGGAGGTGGTCGTGGAGGACCTATACGCGGTGGTAGAGGACGGGGTCGTGGACTATGATGGTGTTTCGAAAAAATTGACCTATCATCTCCATGTTTGGTTTGTCAAGGAAGATTTGGGAAGTAGCTATGGAACTCCAATCCGATGCATCCGGAGATTCCGTCTAGATTGTGAGCTTTCTATCCCACACTATACATTCAATTTTCACGTCGTTGCGTGCTGTAGCACTTTACCCTTACCTATCCGCGTCCTGTGTATTCGATCCGCTTGCCTAGCTCTCAAGAACATAGGTTCTACCGACCGACTCGATGACCAGGGCTGCTGTCTTATCATCATCTATGTTTGCTTGTCGGATCACCACGAAGTGCATAAGCATTGTAGGGAAAAAATACCCAGTATCACGCGATAAACAAGAGCCGCCCTCGTTCTACCCATCACTAATCTCATACTCGCGCGCACGAACGTTGGGTTACACTCTCCAGACTCCGTCAGACTCCGCACGACATGCATGACCTTCGTCCGTATGCGTGAAAATATGAACTCAGCTCGCGCTCCCGATAATGACACCAAGGCTAAGATTCCTGTATTGACTGCCCGAAATCCGGGGGAAATGCTTATGGTCGGAATTCTGGTCGACTGTAACCCAGCAATTTGGCACTGTCGTTCTGTGAGCTTGGACCCCGGAGAACATCACCCCAGACACCATTTTGACACTGTCTGCTCTAGCATCAGCCTCACCCAAGAAGGCGCATGAGTGCTCTACATACATCGTCAGCTTGCGGTTACTGATCGGGAATGATCGCGAGTTCTATCCTTAGGATTACAATATCTGTTTGAACTCGCAAAACCAGCCGTTTCCCTAGTTTCGACAAGGCATCATAATTTGAACAACTCCTGCAATAGGGCTGTGCCAGAGTCGATGAAAAAATCCACTGCATCTACCGCCAACTGATTTATTTAGTATCCGCAATCCCTTTGCAAGTAAGGCTAACCGTTCCCGGGAATTTCACTAACGTTATGGACCAAACACCCGCTATCACACGGCAAGCGAGGATCGCTCTGTGGCTACCCCCCCGTGTCATCCATCATTGACTTCGGTTTCATGCTCTTAAATTTCGGATTATCCTCCCTCTTCATTGGGCTCTGTGCAACATGAATGGGTATCATCTACTCAACACATCTTATCGTCGTCGGTGCGTGCGAGAAGCGCGCTCTCCGCCATCCTTCCACCCCCCATACGAAAAGCGTAGTTGGTACAGGTGACTTCCCGCCTACCTCGACATTACCTAGCCTGTCTGTTACCATATTCATCACCGCATGCTACATGGTAGTTGCAGGGGTATCAGTTTTTGGGCTCATCACTCGACTGGTCCCGGACGACCAGTTCGTGGTGGCTGTAGCATACTTCGACGTGGTGTTCGAGGTGTTGTGTGTAGTTGCACTAGTGTGGTTTGTGTTGTGGGCATAGGGGGAAGGAAGCGCTGTTTAGAACTAACTGGCAAGATACGGTCGGACGATACTTCGACTACTTCTACTTGAAAACCAAAGAGGAGAATCAGGACATACGGCGTCAAAGGGCCGAAATGAGATAGTGATCAGATATTCGTCGTATCAGCGTCGGGGCTTCCGAGTGCATTTGTCTCCACAAAGGTTGCGGCTTGAAACCGAAGAAAGGTGTTTACTAATCCTTGAGATACGTTTGGAATTCAGTTCCCTCGGTTCCCGTTGAAGAGATGAGGCGGCGGTTCAACGAGAATAGGGTGTGACTGCGTCCGTCAGTCACGAGGCTTCGAAACCGGGTCCAGGAAAAGAGAGACAGAGGCCGGGAACACAAGAGAACGAGGGGCGAGAGCGACGACGTCAGATACGTCGTTGAGAACGAGTCCAGGAAAGAGAGACAAGAGACTGCGAGCCGACGCGAGAACGAGAGACTGCGAGACGACACGAGAACGAGAGGTAAGATACTTGATTTTTAGCAACTTCGAGAGACAGAGGGTGGGTATCCAATTACTAGGTGTCGAGCCTCTACTGGCTCGACTGTATTTATACTGTAGACAACTTGTCCGGTGTTCAATTTCTACGGTTATCTACAAATACTGAATCTGTATAGCAAATGTGTTGAGTTAGTATAATGAAGGTTAGGCTAGGGAACTGTGGTAAAATGTTGAAATTTTGAAACACAACGAGTGAATGTGCAACTACGGAGGCGAAGAGTCTGAATTAGAAAAAAAATGTCAATAACGAGAAAGATGTGCGGTGAAATTTTATTAAAGTGGGTAGTGGTCTAAAACACGACGTATGGCAGGTGAAATGGACGGTTGTGTAGTGAGCGAGGAACGAGCGGATCGGCGACGGATCGATGAATGGTCGGGGTGACGAAATCTTCGGAGGGCGGACTGATTAGTGTGAGATGCTCGTTGGGTGCCGTTCCGAAGGCAGCCGACGTGCAGTCTCCACACCGTGCTGAAGCCTGGACGACATGACCGCATATTAATTAACACTTGCACCGGAATGAATCCCGTGCCTCCCACTCCGGAATAACTTTTCCTAGACGACCGACCCCATTTCACCGGTGAAAATCTCGGTGCTGCAAAGAACAGGCACAAGGTACAAAGCCTGTTTAGCGGACATTTAACCACAGCCCCAACCATGTGGTCTTGAGGGCCCACGAATTCCACTGGTCGGATTTGCGGCTGTTGGTGGAGAGTGAATTCTATTTTTAGCATCACGAGGCCTCCGATGGTATCCGTTTCAACTCCTGGACCCAAAGGTACTTTCGACCGGGCATACCCTCCCATGACTCCAACAGCTTCCGAAACAGGGGCTGTTGTCGGACACTGTGGAACTGCCCACTGCCTCTGAACGCTAGTTGAGCTATATAGCCATCTACAAGCTCTTCGCGAGGAGGACCCCCCATCCTTGAGATCTCCCTTACTAAACATGATGGACCAATTGCCCATCATTACACGACAAGCGAAAATCGCGCTATGGACCGCCCTCGTTTTGTCTATCCTCGATTTCGGTCTCATGCTCGGGAACATAGGGTTAAGCTCCCTCTTCCTCGGGCTCTGTGCAACATGCATGAGCATCATCCACCTCTCAACACATCTTATCATTCTTCGCGTGCGTGAGAAGCGCGCTCTCCGCCGTTCCCCTGTTACTCGCCATAACGCCGCCTATCCTAGAAACGCTGATGGCGCTGATGTCTTCCCACCTACCTCAACATTACCCAGCATCTGCGTCACCATATTCATTATCGTTTTCTATGTAGCAGCCTTTGGCGTGTCGATCTTTGCGCTCGTCTCTCACGAAATTTATATGTTGGTACCCGCTGTGGTGTGTCTTGACGCGGCGTTTGAGGTGTTTTGTGCGGCCGCACTGGTTTGGCTTGTAGTGATTGGCGTGAAGGAGAGGAAGGGGTATTTGGAGTTGACTAGCAGGATACGGTTGGAAGATGCCCCGACTACCTCGAGTTAAAAAGGCAAAAGAGGAATTTATTTCGGCCCCCCAAAGTCGAGGATCTCTTAGCGAAATTGGGATAATCAAACATTTCTTGTGATTGGACTTGTACGATGGGACAATATCATTAAAATTTGTGTACACCAGACTCTGCTCAACATTATGTGGGCCAACTTTTTGTAGCTGTACCGGCATATTTGTTGTCCAGTAACATTCGGATCGCAACAAAGGCTATGAATACAGGAAGGTGATTAGCACTGGAAACCCGGTATTACCGACATATTGTGCCAGATCTATGTAACCACCTTGGATACCATGACCGTAATACCCAAGGTACCATCTATAAATGGTCCCGCCCGCGTTGGAAGAGGTAAAAAAACAAATTTCTACCCACTGTGGCACTCTCATGGTTACCCATATCAGGCGCCTCCACGATATAAGGACGACATCCTGACACTCTAAGAAATGAAACCCTTAGCATGCCAGTTACGGCTCCAGTGCCGGTAGCGACATGGAAAGCCCTGGTCCTCCTATGCTCAATCTTTGTCCTCGCACTCGTAGATCTCTCACTTTCACTAGTACATCTCGGATTGACGTCGTTTTTCCTGGGACTTGCAGCATCAAGTGCAACCATAATCCACACCTTGACACAACTAGTGATCATCGTCTTCCGGTCAAGGCACCAATCTCGTCCATCTGCTCTCCGAACCATACAGTGGGAGGATGACCTACCACCGACGTCCAAGATGGCTTACTTGGCGATGGACGTCCTACTCGCAGTATTGTTCGCGGGGGCGTTTGTAACAACGCTCCTAGTCCGGATTTTGGGTTACTTCACTGAAGGAGGGAGCACGCGGGACATTCCCGGAGGGGTGGCCACCTTCAAAGTGGCTGTGAAGGTTGTCTATGCAGATGCGGTCATGGAAGCGCTGTGTATAATTTTGTTGATCACCCTGGCTGTCCTTGGGCGCTCGGAGAGGCGACGGTTCCTTGAGGTGCAGAGGAAGATCCCAGTGAGCAATGCGGCGGCATAGGTACAGAACAATGTCGCACCATTTTACTCACACAACTCGGGTGGGCTCACGAAGAGTCGAGTAGGATTCATTTCAATGTAATATCACATGCAGTATACTTATTTATTTTCCATGGGGGTATCAAGATTAATTGCAGGGGAAACGAAGAAGCGAGTCCAGAAAAACCACTTCAGTCGACAACCACAAGTCCATCGAACGACTTCTTGAACAACGCCTTCTTCATTACATTCAACGGCGTGAACTCATCCTCCTTGTCCTCCATGACCTCTCCCTCTTTCGTCACTTCAGCCCACTCGTCTCCCTCCTCAATTTCCTCAGCTTCACCCATGAAGACCTTTATCATCGCAGCCGAGAACCCACTCATCATCGCCACGCCTTTCCTCTCAGCTTCGACCTCGACCGTCTGCGCCCACGTAGACCCACCAGCCAAATTCCAGTACACGATCTCCGGAACATCATACCCGGCTTCCTTATATGCCTTCTCCACCAGATCGTGATTCGTCTCCCAGGTCTTGGTGTTGGTTTGCGAGACTGCCTCGTTAAATTGCATGTCTGAGAACACGAAGAGTCGCTTAACCATATCCTCTTTCGCAATCCTGTGCTGCTTCGCGAGTGGGAGGAGGAGTTTGAGGAATACAGCTTGGAAGTCGGTGTCCATGCCCCAATCCGCTGTCAACCATTTTCTCGACCAACTCGCCGAGGCTCGCTTCTTCCAAGTTATCGAGGCGCACAAATTCGGGACTGTGAGAGAAAGTGATGAAACCAGCATTGAACGGAGGTTTAGCCAAAGAAGCCAACATGAGGGAGAGCGAGACCGATGGGAATATCGGGCTGACGTTTTTCTTGTTGAAATGATTAATAGAACCCATCGATCCAGATACATCACAGATTGCCAGAGAATTGTCCAGGGTACCACTCTCTTTCAGCCTCGAAACTAAGGTGCGCCACTGGGCATCAACGACCTTCATTTCCTGCCTGGCCACAATCGCCTTGGCTTCCGCGACCTTGGGAAACTTCGCATCCCTCTTGCCCAAGTTATCTTGTAAGCGCATAGCCTCCGCAACGAGCTCATGGGGCATTAGCGTAGCACCACTGATTTTCCTCTTCCCACTTTCGACATCAATGAGGTATTGCTGGAAGCCTTCCGGGTCGTGTTCGATGAAACGCGTCTTGTTGGCCGCCATGCAGACGGAAGGAACGCGCGTGTATCGGATCTCCGTCCACCTCTTCGCAGACATGAGAGGCTCAGGGCAGCAAAGAATCTCGCGGAGCGGTTTGAGGATCCAGTGGCCATAGTAGCTGCGCAGGGTGATACAGTTTTCGCGGTCAGTGGGGATAGGATAGGGCGCGGAGCGAGGCAGAGGACCAATCGCATTTTGTCCCACGTTTTCAGTGGGTGAGAAGAGGAGCTGACAGATGGCGGTGGAGATGTTGGTTACTCTGTCATGGGATCCCCCGGGAGTCGGCGCCCATTTTCCAGCGAGGGTGATGCTTTTGAGGAGTTGGTAGTAGCGTTCTTTATCAGCGCTCTTATCAACACTCTTCAGTTCCTGCAGGGCCGCAATGTCTTTACGAAGTTGTTCGGCGAAGAGGCGAGTTACTGTGATGTATAGTGCCCGATATTTGGGATCGTTGGCAAGCTTCTTAACGAGCCTCTTGTGGAACTGCTCATGAAGCTCCTTCCTCGTTTTTTGTGCGCGTATGTGTGCTTCCTCTTCGGCCGCCTTGGCCTGCTCTGGCGTCCGGGACTTCCACGGACGCCTGGTCCACCGGTGGCGATTTTGAGTTCGTGGATAGTAGTTGTGCAAGAAGGTAGCCTCTCTGGCGATATTGCTGAGCTGATCGCAAGTAGCCAAAGCCAAGATGTGGAGTAGGTCCTTCCAGTAACCATGAGGACGTGCGACATCCTTGTTCTTTGCCGTTGTGCATGCGGGAGTGATAATCATATGGAGGTTGGACAGGGCAGTGCGTGGATGATTATCATAGAGCCAACCAAAAGACCTGAAGGATAAGTTCGTCAGTTACATATATCCTGGTTCTAATTTTAATGTATGGCGGCGCTTACCTGTAGAAGAGCTCCTTTTCGCCTTTGCCGTCGTGGATACTCCTTATATTCCAGATCAACCTCAAAGTCAGACCAGGATCCTCTGCCCAAGCCCTGGCAAGAGTGTCGTTCACTGCCCCTCCGAAGGATACCGCGGAGAGACCATTAAACGCGTCAAGAGTAGCCGAACCCGTGGAGCTGAGGGCAGGGGCACCGTTTTCGGTGTAGGTGCGGTTGTCAGTCATGAGAGCCGTCATGAGAGGGTTGGTCGGGCCATCATGTTTCACTTTAGCAGTGGTATCGGCCTCTTTTTTCAGGGATGAGGACGTTGAGGAAGTTGGGATCGAAGAGCTCTGGGATATCTGGGAGGGTGATATTGCGAGAAGTACGCGCGATGGACTGGGCTGCCATGCTGGGGTGGTGAGAAGACATTTTGGAAGAGCGATTGTTATTTTATATCGTTGTGGTCCTGTGGCAGCCTGGGCGCCCAGGAGTGTCTCCTAATCTCTGAATGATGGCGAATGACTCGCTATGATTCCATCAGTCTCTGTTGTGACATCATGATTCAGCCGGGCAACAAATGACTGGCCGATGGGAGGATGCCTACCACCACAGTCTCCGTGACGTGGGTAAAGCCCTTATCAAATAAATTCTCGAGGGCCCTGTGCCAGAGGCTTGAATTTGACGCAAGGCCACGCGTGAATGTGCAAAGCGAATTGACATGAAGCTATGAAGGCTCGGAGCCAAGGTGACTAGCAATAAGATCCAGGCCCAGGGGCATACTTCAGGAGAACATTCCCGAGCAGACCTAAGTTGTGAGCTGTTGTGAGGTGACGAATACTTAAGGTTGTGCGCGCAAAGCTTCGTTCGGCCGGCATGTTTTACTAACACTCCTTCCTGTGCTTGATTAAGCAGATTTCAAGCTTAAAGCCCCAAGGACTCGCAAAGCGACAGGGGAACTGACATGGGTGCCTGACTGAGATGAGGGACATATCTTCACCAAAGGCCTAGCAACAGCGATTTTCATGTCTCTATCACAGTCCTGCCGTGCACACCCCCTGACTTGTACACCAACAAAGCACCTAGGGATTGTCGAAGGGACAGGAACACGCTATATCCGAGGGGGACAAAGGACCAAAGCTCCTGGTATTTTCCTATGGCTTCTATGTAAGTGCAGAAGGAGGAAAGTCGAAGGTGGGCTCGGTGACTTTCTTCTTCATCTACCCGCTTAGTCTTGGGACCCAACAAAATTCAAATATTCAGGCTCCAAACTAGGGGTTCCACCAGCCCAAAACTTCCCCGGACAACTATGAAGGAGGAATCGAACCCCAGTGGATCGAAGTGACATTGGCAGTGCGAACGGTAACGACCACGATGTTCCCCACTGACGCTCAAACCCATGGGCTGAACAGGCTTTTCAGAATGGTGCCCAAGGCCTCTGTCTGCTATTCCCCAAAGATTCGTGAAGGCTATGGACTCGGGATGTCCGAAGGGGTTTGAGCAAAACCAGTAGTCCAGTCTTGACATTTGAACTTGCTGAACCACTGGATGGTAGATCTAATTGTCCAGATTTTACGTCATGATGGGAAACACGGGTCAAGATAAGATAAGATGTTGTGAGGGCGAGTTAAAATCCCGGGTGGCACTGTTTTACTCACATAACTTGGGGTGGGCTCACGAAGAGTCGTGTAGGATGCATTTCAAAGTGATATTACATGCAGTATACTAATTTTTGTGTTTGATGAAGCACATCTTGTTGGTTGCCATACAGATGGAAGGAACATGCGTATACCGGATTTCTGTTCACCTCTTTGCGGACATGAGAGGGCTCAGGACAGCAAAGAATCTCGCGGAGCGGTTTGAGGATCCAGTGGCCGTAGAAGTTAAGCAGGATGATACAGTTTTCACGGTCTGCGGGGATGGGGTAGGGTGCAGAGCGAGGCAGAGGGCAAATCGCGTTCTTCCTGACGTTTCAGTAGGTGAGAAGAGGAGCTGGCAGATGGCGGTGGAGATGTTGGTTACTCGGTCGTGAGATCCTGCAGGAGTCTGCGCCCATTTCCCTGCGAGGGTAGTGCTTTTGAGGAGCTGGTAGTAGCGCTTCTGTATCCACGGTCTTGTCAACACTCTTAAGTTCCTGCAGGGCCATGAAATCTTTGTGAAGTTGGTCGGAGAAGAGGCAAGCCACTGTAATGCATAGTGCTCGATACTTGGGGTCGTTGGCAAGCTTCCTCACTGAGCCTCTCGTGGAAATGCTCCTAAAGCTCCTTTCTCTTTTCCCGCAGCACATGTGCGCGCATTCTCCTGAGCTGCCTTGACCCGCTCTAGAGTCTGGGGTCCACGAATGCTTGCCCCACCACGAGTGATTTTGGGGCCTTGGAGCATAGTTATGCAGGAAGGTAGCCTTTTCGGTGATATTGCTGAGCTGATCGCAAGTAGCCAAAGCCAAGATGTGGATGAGGTCATCTATCCATGGGGGCGGGCAACGTCCTTGTTCTTTAGCGTTGTGCATGCAGGAGTGATAAGCATATGGATGTTGTACAAGGCAGTGCGTGGATGATTATCATACAGCTAACCAAAAGACCTGAAAGACTAAGTAAGTTTGTCAGTTATATCATTGGTTCTATTTTAGTGTCTGGAAGCGCGTACCTGGGGAAGGAGCTTTCTCGGCATTTGCCGTTGTGGACACTCCTCATATTCCAGATCAACCTCAAAGTCAGACCAGGGTCCTCGGTTCAAGCCTTAGCAGGGGAATCGTTCACCAGTTCTCCAAAGGATCATGCAGAGAGACCATTAATCGCGGCAAGAGTAGCTGAACCTGTGGAGCTGAGGGCAGGGGCGCCATTTTCGGTGTAGGTGCGGTTGTTAGTCATATGAGCTCTCATGAGCGGATCGGTTGGACCAGCATGTTTCGCTTTAGGTGTGGTGTCGGACCCTTGCTCAGGGATGAGGATGTTGGGGAAGTTGGAATCTAAGAGCTCTGGGATATTCGGGAGAGTGACGTTGCGGGGACACCTATTTGGCCTAATTTGGTCCTCGAGTTAGATGAGGAGGTAGGCCATAGCACACTTAACCTCTCTGTCTGAACCAAATGGGGCCAAACAGGTGCTTGCCTCCGGCCATTTCTTGTCTTCTGCGTCGGAAAAGCGCTTGAACGATATCTACTCATCGTCAACCATCTTCACGTCCTATGTACTTAACGTCTTTGCAAAACACGATCTAAACTCTAGTGAGCCCGAATAACCGCTTGCCAATAGCCTTGCCAACAGCCTTGCCTCACTCCAACTTTGGATTTCGACCTCGATCCCACAACCTCGGTGCCATGGTCGCACCACTGTACACAACAGCCTCAGGCTTACTCTTCCACTCCGGAAAGATTCTCGTGCTCATCGTTGGCCTTCCCGCACGTGGAAAAACGCACATCTCGCGAGCTTTGGAGCGGTACCTACGATGGATGGGTGTGAAGACGCAGGTTGTCAGTCTCGGCGATTACAGGCGAAAAGTCCTGGGTGGGGCACGGAATCTGCCTCCAGACTATTTTACGCTTGGTACGTACTGTAAATAAGTGTAGGGTTGTATAGAAAACTGAAATTGGGCCCGGAGTATAGGTGAGAGGTCGCCTGAGACGGAGGGGTTGAGGAAGATGGTTTCGGAAGGGTGTGAACAGCTTATCTGGGATTTCTTTGAATCCGGTGGGCAAGTCGTGATCTATGATGCAGATAGCGAGACGAGGGCAGCGCGGGAGGCTTTGGCGGAGAAGTATGACAAGAAAGGAATCCACATAATCTTCCTTGGTAAGTTTGCTTTCGAATTAAATGTCATGTCCTTCCGATTTTGACGGTTTTCACAGAATCATTTTGCGATAAGCGGGAGATCATTGAACGTAATATTAGGAGTGTCAAGATCTCATCTCCAGATGTACGTACCATCTTCCGGGTGTGTAACCTGAGTTGACCAAACGTGCACCAGTACAAAGGATGGGACCCAGATAAAGCCATTCAAGATTACTATCATCGTATCAGGGACCATGAAAAGTACTATGAACCAGTTGAAGAACTCGCTTGGCCGTATATTCGGATTATCAACGTTGGAGAGAAACTTCAATTGAATGTCTGTCGCTGAATCATCGACCCTTCCTCCGTAAGCCTGACATACTCTATATTTAAAGAAAATTAAAGGATACCTCCAAGTACGTCTTTTGTTCTTGAAGGATGAGGTTCAAGGACGAATAGATCCCGTATAGTCACGAATGGTATTCTTCTTGATGAACATACACAACCGGTTCCGCACCATCTGGTTCGCCCGTGTACGCCCTTACTCGTTTTCCGCCGTGAACATGTATAAGGCTCACGTCAATATAGTCTGGCCAGTCACTCATCGAAACCTCATATAAAGCCGATTCGGACCTCTCACCCGCTGGTTGGGAGTACGCCGAAAAGCTGAAAGACGTCGTCTCACAACGGCGGATGAAGGTCCTGCAAGAACGTGGTTTTGGCCCGGCGCAACGTAAACTCGTCGTAAGTCAATTTCCAGCCACACATGTCTATCTCTCACAATTCACGAACACGGATTAACTCTTGCGATCTGAATTTAGATCTGGACATCGACCCGCCGGAAAGCGCATCACACCGCCTGGCCGTTCCTTTCAAATCCACTTTCGGATGATGGTATCGATTCTAATCCGGAGGCGGAACTTTCTGGACATCAGCATATTCCAGATGGCGCGGATTTGGATTCACCTGCGGCGCCATCCTCACACCATTTCACACCCGACCGTAACGCAACCCCGAATCCGGGCCAGGTTCCTAAAGTCCCAAAGTCTGTCCTGGGAACAGTTGCACGAGGCGCACTGGTTAACGCCCCTCGTAATGTGCCTGTATCTGACATCATAGCCGACGGTCAGACCCTCGGCCCGAGTACCTCGACGAAACAGGTCAAGGTAGTGGAGAAGGCGCAGATGTTGGAGATTAATCCTGGAATATGGGACGGTTTGACACTAGATCAGGCAAAGAAATATTATCCAGAAGATTGGGATAGGCTTATGAAGGATCCGTATTCTTTCCGGGTACCCAGAGCCGAGAGTTACCACGATCTGAGCGGTGCGTTTTTGATTATTGTCGGGTATTTCGAATCTTGATGATATATCTGCAAAACTTAGTCCGGTTGGAACCCATACTTATTGAACTCGAACACGAGAGTGAAGATCTTCTTATCATCGGTCACGCATCTGTCATCCGCTGTCTCCTTGGATACCTCATTGGTTGCCCCGCATCTGAAATCCCAGCAATAGAAATCGCGCGTGGAGAATTGCTAGAGATTATACCGGCATCGTATGGTGTGCATAGCAAGGCTTTCCGCTTCTGGGATGGACCTGGGCGTAAAGGTGAGGGAAGGAGTGATGATGCTTGCGGTGCCACTGGGAGTGGGGACCAACGGGGAGAGGACCAAAATAACTTCTATGAGAATTACGCGGAGGATACGAAGGGTAAGGGAACTAGTTTTGAGAAACTCGTGACTGAGGAGAGGAGGCAGCGAGGCGGCCCCCTCCGGCAACATTCGTTCACCAGCGCTGAGCTGCGCTCTATGGAACGGTTTCCTCCACCGCGATGTCACCCAGGAACACGTACGGAGCTAAGGACGGAAATATATTCTTGGTTGGTCAATGGGGATCGAGAACATGACATGCTGTGGCTATTCGGACCTGCCGGCGTAGGAAAATCCGCAATGGCACAAACCATCGGAGAACTCGCAGAGGAACATGGCATTTTTGGTGCTGCTATTTTCTTTTCCCGGAGCAGGAAAGTCGACAATTCGTCGCTCTTCGTGACGTCAATCGCCTATCAACTCGCAGTCCGACGCCCAGTATACGACAACCTTGTTGTCAATGCCATCGAGAAGGAACATGCAATCTCAACGAGCGTGGATCAACGTGCCCAGTTGAGGAAACTCCTCACTGAACCCTTCAACACTCTCAGGCGCAGGAACAAACACTTGGCCAAGGAACTCATTATCATTGACGGGTTGGACGAGTGTGGGGATGAGATAGAACAATTGGATCTTGCGAGACTCATCGTAGATACTGTCGAGGATTTCGATTCCCCTCCTCTTTTATGGCTGATTTGCAGCCGTCCGGAGCATCACCTTACGGAATTCTTCCTGGATGGCAGCCTTTCTAAAATCTGCGGGCGACGGGATCTCTTACCTCAGGAACCCGGCGCCGATGCCGACATCGAAAGATACCTGCTTGATGGACTCAAGCGCATCACAGAAAAATATTGTGACCAGCACGATGCAGGCACAAGACTATCTCTGACCCAGGGCTCGGAGACATTAAGCAAACTTGTCCGCACAGTATCCGGCATGTTCGTTGTCGCTTCATCGATGCTCGCTTTCATCGGCGATCCAGCTATCGCCAAACCAGCTTCCCAACTACAGATTGTTCTCAACACCATAGATGGTCTCGTCATGGATGGCAGTGGCCAGAATTTCCTAGCGGCAATTGATGCACTGTATCTAGGAGTACTCCGAGTTCTGGATAAAGAAGTCCTAACACAAACACTCCGAATTCTAGGAGCTTGTGCTGTTTCCCCCAGGATGCCCGCACTGCACTTCGCCAACTTACTCGGCATTACCCAGGCGGTTTTTTATTCCTCCCTTAGATCCTTACATGCATTCCTTTCCGTCCCACACCATACTACCGCGGTTCAGGAATCCTTACACTTCTTCCATGCATCATTTCCGGACCTTCTGCTTCACCATACGCGTTCAAGGGGAATACTTTCAAGATCGACACACATCGATTCAGGTTGGTTGAAGCATGTTTCCATGTGCTTAATTCCACCAGCATCACCTATTCAGATGATCTGTCATGGCTTCCTCCAGACCCTAACCAGGACGAAGATGACGCGATTTCACCAGAGTCACCTCTCTCTATATCACATGATACCTTGAGCTTAGCCGCTATGCATACTTGGGACCTTTGCACAAGGATATCAAAACCCCGGGAGTGGGATCCCCTCCTCAAAAAAGTGGCTAGTTTTGACTTCAGGCACCTCCAACCATTTGGTGATGTGTTACCAGTTGGGTCGTTTATCCGTTTCATCAGGTGGATTTACATGTTGGTGGGTAGGATCACATGTGATATATGTTTCATTCGTTGATTCAATGTTTAGGGAAAGGAAGTACCGGATCTAACGCACATAGTTCGGACACGCTGTGACTTCAGCACGGACAGGACATTACTGGAGAAGTGCAATACCATTTCACAACCACTCGTACGTTCACAACCTTTGTTGATTCCGTCGAGAACCACTGATCATTGCCCTGTCAGAACTTGGATCCTATGGGAGGAATTGACGAATTTGGAAATACCCCCCGCTATGTCTTTGCCGGTTTTAGTACAATGACCGTTATCATCCTTCTTATTCCGGAAGCTGTGATGATATATTCATTGGAGGATATTAACAATCTGTAGGATGTATATACTTTTTTATTTTCGCTTGTTCACTGTCCTAATTGATATCTAAAACATTCTTGAGATTCAAGTAATCTGTTCCGAGATTCACCGGTGCTTTAGATTCTCACTGACAATGGGCCCTCGAAGTTACCACGGCCACCACCAACGCTATCCTTTGCTCGTAAAGGCCAAATGTGCAAAACATAAATGCAGAGCAAATGGACCAGCCCTACAACAATTGCTGTGGATGGGCCTAAACATCCACTTTAATGCACTGAGAGACCCTGGATTCTGTGGTAGTGCGGGCGCCTAAACTCAGCTAAGTGTTGTGTCAATGTTTGCAAGGCTGCAGAACCTTCTTTCCAGAATGAGACCACCTACGGATATGTCTTGACTGTTTGCAGAGGCAGCACAGCCCTACTTCTGGAGGATCATAAATTTTTAAAATCTCTGAAACAGCAGATATTGCATCTCCAAGGGGCAACAATTGAACTGCTGAGGAAGAAAACACTTGCAACTGGAGTTTTTCAAACACCCAATCAACAATAGCATGATTTTATGCTCACTATCACTGATCCTCCACTGTGGGTAGCAATACAGTTTTACGAGACTCATACAATTACAAAGAGTAAGCACATCCATAATTGTGAATATTGCCCATATTGCAAAAACACCAAAGGAATCCACTAAAGCAGGTCTATGTATAAAAGCCCAATGCCAGAACACAAAAAGATGCAACTATAAGAGAAACAAATCGACGCAAAACTCGCCATGCAACCCCATGAACACCACCACCTGGCTCTACATCACTCACATAAACCTCAACCCCCTCAGTCAACTCACAAAGGCCAATGTCAGCAAGGATATTGTCAAGCTGTGCTGTTGAGAGAACGAGTAGACATCCCAATATAAGTTCACACTACCTAAGCGTGTAGGCGTCAGCGGTGGAGGGTAGTCGTATTCATCCGGGAGACGGTCCAGTAGGAGAGGCGCATGGTAGTGGACATTGTCCTGCTTATACCATCGTACTCAGAGAGTCTTGAGGAGAAGGGAAGCGATGCTTAAAGAAGCTAGCGTAGAGGAGAGAAGACATAGTGTCTTACGCCAGAAGGCGTACCCATAAGGGCCTACATACTACAATGCTACATAGGGTATATATACTAATATCCCTGGTCTGTGCACTCTAAACCCTTATACGGGTGAGGTCTAACTCCCAGTAGCATAATGTGAGCATACTGTGCACGTCCGCATGTACTAGAAGGTTCCATGCGTAGTATCTACCTGCTACTTACAGTGCGGTATCCTACGTGCGTAGTCCATCAATAGATGTTCGTTATTATCGACCCTCTGAAGGTGAAATACTCGAACCCCGTTTCAGCTATAAATAGACTGAACCAACGTAGTGGTACGGAGCGAGATTCAACATGTGCAAGACTCCTGCTTGAAGGTTTATTGCAAGTCAAGAAATGACAACAAGCACCATGCTGTCAATGTGCAAGATAGAGCACAGGGTGCAATAGGTCCCCTCAAGAATGGCTGATATATGTAGGAGCCCCTGTTATGACTTCTATTCTAGCATTATCCTTTTACGGACATATTTCCTTTCTTGTCCCTTCTTTATTTAATATCCCTGTATATACTTTTAGTCTGCTTCTTTCCTTTGCCTTGTTTCATCCTATTGCTTTGCCATCATTCCACTCCCCACCTTATATAGCAATCCATTCTTTTATAGTCTCTTCTCTCCCTATATGGTGCATGTTCAACACATGTGCATATCCTTTGTCCATTATCTTTCTTCCAACTTATCTAGTATAAGTAGCTAGTTTGAACTGGCTACCAGTCTCTTGCCTTACCACAATCCTTTTGCCTAAACTAAGGCTTCATCTATCAGAGATATTGCCTTTGTTCTTGACCAACTATATATAGAGACAAGTCCCTGAGTGGATTCCCTCTATACATAGATCCCTGTGTCAACTCTATTGGGAGTAAGTCTGTATAGATGCCCACAGAGAAGACAACCTCAAGGTGAGTGTGCATGTAACAGCCCCTGGAGCAAACCATGCATGAGAAAGCTATAGATTATCTCATGTCCATAAGTGACAGGTTGGTGAGATGTGCTAGGACATGAGGGACACGAGGGTTCAACCAGCCAGCTGTGAGGGCACCAGCCCTATCACCTTCATCAAAATACCTGAGATTGAGTGTGAGGGAATGAGGTGAGTAATGGGGAGCAGTGAAAGTGAGAAAGGCATCTGCAGAAATATTCACCCAGGAGGGCACAAGGGTTTTTGGTCAATGAGAATTAAGTATCTACTGTAAGCTTTAAAGTTGGGTGTGCAAGGTTTTGTCCAGCTGAATTATTTTGCCACCACACACTTTCCTGTGCTTGATTAAGCTTTTCAAGCTTTAAAAATAGACCATACTCACAAAGCAACAGGAGAACCGATGCAGACACTGGCACCTGAGTGAGATGTGACGTGGGACATACCTTCACCAGAGATTTAGCAACAACGATCTTTATGTCTCTATCGTAGCCCTGTGCACCGCACACTGTTAAAACACCTAGAAATACTTCCGGGTGAGTTGAGTTGCATTCAGAGAAGCTTGAGCCTCGGCAACTGTTAGCAATGTGCTAACATACAAAAAGTACAGCATTTCTCCGGTTAATGTCTTGAGTGGGGAGGTACTGCTCAGCACCCAGGATCCTCAATGTGTAACAGTGGCCAACATATATATAGGGAGGGGGGACGCATCGAGGCATAAAGTTCTGCCATCACGGCCTGTGATCCACTTCCTTGAGTGATGCAAATAAGAGTCACCGTTAGCTATTTGATATGATGGTTTGAGAAGAGAAAGTGAGGATTGGGCTCATCCCCTGATGAGAATCAGTACGAATCGAATTCTGCCTTTTGAGGGTATCCTTTGTATTTGACTAGTTATCTCTGTTGAATCTCGCTCCGTACCACTATGTTGGTTCAGTCTATTTATAGCTGAAACGGGGTTCGAGTATTTCACCTTCAGAGGGTCGATAATAACGGACCATCACGGACTACATACGCAGTAGTTGTACTGCCCTTCTGGTAGTCGGTTATACCCTCCGCATGGAACCTTCTAGTACATGCGTCGTACATAGTATGCTCCAATTATGCTACTGGTAGTTAGACCTCACCCATATAAGGGTTTAGAGTGCACAGACCAGGGATATTAGTATATATACCCTATGTAGCATTATAGTATGTAGACCCCTTCGGGTATGCCTTCTGGCATAAGACACTATGTCTTCTCTCCTCTACGCTAGCTTCACTAAGCATTGCTTCCCTTCTCCTCAAGACTCTCTGAGTACGCTGGTATAAGCAGGACTATGTCTGCTACCATGCGCCTCTCCTACTGGACCGTCTCCCGGATGAATACGACTACCCTCCACCGCTGACACCTACACGCTTAGGTAGTGTGAACTTATATTGGGATGTCTACTCGTTCTCTCAACAGGTTATGGGCCCCGACCGCCGCTCACTCAAACTGCGTTAGCAACGCTGGTAGAGTTTGAGGAGGCTACGGTCACTTTCAACCTGGGAGACAGTGGTGCCTTTGGTCCACTTGATACCCTGTCTGACCCATGTTATGAACGCGTGCACTACACACAGCAGTCCTACATGATGCTGACACGTTGTTACCCGTTCTTGGTTTTTGATCTGGCAAACCATCATCTTCAGTCTAGTTCGACCACTTTAGGTCCACTCCCCATTCTGGGTTGCAGCAGAACTGTTCCGCTCTGGTTGCTCCACCTCTGTTCTAGTATTCTCTCTCTGATCGACGACAATGCTTTGGGCTTTCTGGGATTCTCTTTAGATCCGCCTCAGTAATTTACTATATGATGTATCATCTACACTGAGCACTGTGCTCCGCTTTGCTGGTGAATTAGCTGGTCTTCATGACCGCAATAATACCGCAGTGTCAGGCAAATTATAAGCCTTGTGTTCTTGTGTTCCAAGTCGATTGGGCAAGTCCCACCTTGAGTAGAATAACACACCACGAGCATATACCTGAGCTATTTGACCCACTTAAGCTGGCTGTTATAAGCCGCTAAGGCCTGCTTAATCAAATAAAGCTGGGATATAGAAAATATCTTTGAGAAGTCCGTTGTTTGTTCCTTCGCTTTAAAGCTTTAAAGCTTTACTCCTTCACATCTATTCGGCTACCGCTTTACTCTTTCTACGGATAGCTCATGCACTTTAAGCGCTTTATGCCATGCTAAGGCAATGGGCTGCCACATTTGCAGCACTTACACTGGTATGGAAGACAGTGGCCGCAAGGCTGGCAGCACCAATAAAACCATGGCATTATGCCAATAGCAGCAGCACTTGCAGCATTCGCAAAAATATCCAAAGAAGATAGCAAGGAGAAGAACACTAATTGTGTCCTTGCAGCTGGGAAATAAGGGGAGAAGGATAATGAGCTGGTAATACCACCATTATGTCGTTTCATGAAATACTTCAGAATATAGTTTAAATATGCCGCTGGCTCAAGCGACTGCTGCCATATACTATTTCTCTTATAGAGGAGCTGCATCACTTTATATGTGCCCTGCTTCTAGCATCAACATTACTTCACTTGTGTTAAGCGCAAGATTACGCGCCCAAGTTTGAAGACCTGTTTTAAGTTAGAGCATGGACGAGCACATTAAAATGCTTTGTCTGCCAACTACAGGAATACAATGATTGCTTTAAGGAAGTTTGACTTTATGGAAGTCGCCATCCACGATTAGGACTCGAGCGCACCATTTAGCAACTATAATTGAGAAAGAGGATGTGTATAGCACCATACGATGCAACACGCCGACGAATTCCTTAAGAAATCCTTTAGACCGCTCTTTATGGAGCTTGGCGCCGGAGGAGTTCTTGTGTCGCCATCTTCGGATGTCGCTGACCTTGATACCAATGGAAGGATATACGGTAGTACTTTCGACTTCATACTCCTTGATAAATGCTACGAATAACAGTGTGCCATGTGAGATGTAAGCGCTGGCTATAAATCCTTTTCTACACAACAAGTGAGAAATCCTTACAGATCACATGAAGATAATAGCGGGAGCACATCGCTCTATTCACTTGAGAAGAATATTCTTTACAGGATCTCATGAATCGCATCATTATAAAGAAAGGAAATTACGACACGTCTAGGAATTAGCAGAATAGCTCCCAACGTATAACGGTTGAGCTTCAGCACTGTGTCACCAGATTTAATTCTTAGACCTCGCCATTTTACATTAGGCTTGAGGCAAGAAACTGGAATCCTATGGGAACGACAAGTAGCTGAACTGCTTTTATATTCCAGCATTAGTCTATGACATTAGGGATAAAGATTTGTAACGCCACATTAGTGTGCGGCCGATCTATATCGAGAAAATCTTATAACGTATGTCCTCGAGTGTAACACTTTTGAGGCAATCATTAAAGGTCACCACTTTTGCAATAAGTCATGCAGAGCTGTTTTGTTCACCCAATCTCATCATTGTACACGAACTTGCGATTACAAGCAAGGAGATGACTGGTTGTTGAACATTACGCCTACTAGACTATATCGTTTGACATCATTGAACAGAATTTCCCATAATTATGTCTTCTCCACTCGTCTTTTACGACTTGTCGAGATGTTGCATTATTTCATCGCCACTCTGGATTATTTCACAAGGGAAATTGCATCAGTACCTTTATCCAGAATCTTTTATATGAATATCCTCGTCCTTGAGCATAATACTCGGACTTGATGGAATTGCTAGTCGTCTATTACGACGCTACTCTATGACCTCTTATCTCATGATGATAGTTGTCCTCCTTTGAAAGAAGTTATGAGGCTCTAAGATTCATTAGAGAAACCTCTACAGTATAGCTGACAACGGCCAATGTCGCAACTGATTATGGAGGAGAGTTTGTCTAAATGAGAGCAATAGCAAACATTTGTGGCATGAATAACCCACTTAAACCTCCTACTCCCAATGCTTTCGCAACGGTTGATGTAGAGAGACTGATCCGCACTACACTTTGAGAGCCTAAAAGCTTTATGGCAACGGGAATGTCTTACCTGTCTCAGTGATAGTTTAAGCATTGACTAGAGCATAACACGCCAGTCCAAGCGTTTAAAAGTGGAAGGCACTTAATTGTGTAAATCAAGGGATAAACCATTAATTTGGTTCTGTACTGTGGGTTTGGCTTTGCGGCACATCAGTTAACATGATGACCACCCAAACATGATTGCTTATTCAAGATGTAACATACCTTGATTGTTTGATCAACGAGAACTTTCAAGTTCAAGCGGCACACAGAAAGGCTTAACGTTCTACGAACAATCCACATTTGGATGCCTTACTTGATGAGGGAATATACCCTTAAATGTCATGATTCAGCAACTGGATAGCAGTAACCAGTTCATTTGCAAAGAAGAGAGCAAAACCTGCACAAAGCAAGAAGTTGCTACATTTCTTTATCCGCCATCTTTCGATGTCGCAGGATATATTCCATTAAACTCCACGATCACCTCCTGATTCCTTTCCATTTCCATTCGAGAAATCTCTGCCCACCATATCCTATGTCTTACGCTGATATATTCGCCAATTTAATGCAAAACATGCGCATTCTTTACAGGATATCTACTGCTTTTGACACACCACACTTCTGTGTCACCACTTAGGTGGTACGACCGTTGTGGAGGAGTTATAGAATAAAATGCTGGTTGATACGCATTGCACAATTGAACCTGACTAGGAAAGACCGCACTGTTCATTACGCGGGTCACCTACAGGTAGACTATAATGGATTAGGCGTTCAATTTCAAGAAGAACTCGTTTGGACTCACTGACTAGAGTTGGACAAGCATAAGACTTGCTACGCATTCACGCTAGCGTCTACCAGAAAAGCACAACAGCTCGGACATATCATCCTAAAAATATGTGATGGTTATACCTCTATATGAGCTTCCGCCTCGCATAGCTTAACAAACTTGCGAGAAAATTCTTTTATTTCTGGAATTGCATCGATAATGATCTGCCATTAACAATGCGCGTTGACATTTAAATTGAAAAACACTCGTCGCTGAGGGAGGAGTACAGTAAAACAAGTTCTTAATCGCTGGTGAATAACCGCATACAATTAAAGCTTTCAATGGCTACACTTCGCCGGTCCGTCTTAATTGATGTGTGCCGCGGTGGTTCATAACATGATAAACACTCTCTAAGCCCTAAAAAGCGATATGATTGAGTAACATGTATTAGGAAACTTAACATGCTGAAAAGCATGGAGGAGAACAACGAATACAGTATTCTTACTCCAAATCCGATGACCGCCTTATCCTATGCTTCACAGCAAAGGAACTTCATTAAGTTGAAGGCATCGCTTTTGTGATTTAATTCTCCAGTTATCCGCGCATGTGAGAAATGCTTAGCGTTGATAACAAAACTGCTTTTGCAGACTGGATGAGAAGATACACTGGAATAATCTGATGGGCTTCGACTTACCAGATAAGAAGAGAGTTTGAATGACACCAGATGAGCACTATACATGTTACGTGGAAGGAATCTTCAATCCTTGATTGAGCTGGATTTAATCCGCCTTCATGCGATTACGCTGGATTTTATCCGCATTTTCCAAAACCACTTCGTCGACCTCGCTTTGGCAATAAAGTCTAACGGCCTTGCAACTAGCTGGCTCGAGCGATTGCCGCAACATGATACCAATTCCTACGTCATCACGAGCCCTCCTCTTCAGAGTTGATGGGGAAAATACAAAGGACATGATATTCCTTTCCACCTTCATACGAAGATGCTTGGATAAAAATATTAGGTTTAGAAATATTCCTTTCCACCACAGTCGCTGGAAAAATATATTCATAGGACTTTCAATTGTTCCTATCGCCTCTCGCGAGTCGCTGATAAAACAACTGGGGAGTTATCCCCGCCGACATCTCAAGACGAGCACCTTAGGCAAAAATAACATTAGGAAATTATTCCTTCCTCCTCTAACGAGTTGTAGGAGAAAATATTATAAGGTTTACACTTTGACCTTTCCACCTCTTACGAGTTGTTGGATAAAATAAATCAGGAACATATTCCTTCATACTCGCACCAGAGTCGACTGTAAAAATATGGGAGGAACTTATTCCTTTCATAAGATAAAAATAAGATAGGGTCTAACGATCCTTTCTCTCTTTTACAAGATTGAGGAAAAACTTCATAGGTTTTGAATGTAACCTTCCGCCTCTTCATGAGCCTACGGTAAAACATCTACATGGAATTTATCCATCCGCCTCAAACCGAGAGTCTGGAAAAATATATGGGGTCAATTTCAAGATCCTTCCACCTCTTCAGAGTTGTATGGAAAAACAAATAAAGGACTTAATTGTTCCTCCCTCCTTTTCGGAGTTGATGGGAAATAACAAAAAGTGTGTATGCATTTCTTGGGACTGAATCCTTAATCCACATTGGCTGAAATGCCTTTTGCATGGAGGAAAATTGCATGAGACCACTTCCATTTGCGAATCCATTAATTTGGAATTTGTTTGAGTTATATCAGAACGAGGCTTGTAGCATCATTGCTCCGCTGGCTCATAGGACTGCCGCGGCTAATTGGTCTACATAACCGCAAAGTGACGGCCTTGGTTACGCTGGCTTAATACTGCCACTTTCCTGATCTCACAATAATCGCACGCTGAACAAGCAAAAATGGTTTTTGTATTTCGCACCTACGCGGAAAAACAGATTTGTTGAACGCTTCGAAAGAATTGCGGTTTACAATTTCTGGAGGAGCCATTCTAGGCTTTCCTACTCCTTACTCTTAGACGAAAGTCGCGGGAGTTTAAAAGTTGAGTTAAAGGACATTTGATAGCTCAAAGCAATTGTCGTTGCGTCCTTTATGGCCATCATAGCAAACGCTAGCATCAATTCCTCTCCGCTACAGGAATGCTTTTCCAACCTTCAAAAGCTGGTTAATTCCGCATGATCGTTGATGACTCCGACATTTGATGTTTGGCACTGCCGCTCTTTTGTTGAAGATTCCAATGTCTAAGCTTGGTTTCAATGCCGCTAGATTATTGAAGCGTTAATCTTCCCCCCTTCAAGTGAGGAGGAGTGTTGAATCTCACTCCGTACCACTACATTGGTTCAGTCTATTTATAGCTGAAACGGGGTTCAAGTATTTCACCTTCAGAGGGTCGATAATAACGGACCATCACGGTAAAGAGGCAGAAATAGAAATACTAAATGTGATATGGATGTTCGGCTTAGATTAAGCTGACGGAATAGATTTTTAAAGATTTCTGCACAAGGCAAGTTCGTGGGGAGGCAATCTGACAATATGAGGGACAATTCCACAAAATAACGCGAATCAACGACGCGTGGAGAACACTAGAATAGCTAACTACCTTCGCTAAGAAGAGTAAAGCCAAGTTACACTGTAAAAAGTGTGACTCGTGTCCTTTATCCAAGAAGTTAACAAGACACAGAACCTCAGGTACTCCCTAAGCTTCACCCTTATCAAGTTAACGACCAGAAGCGCACTGTCCTACACTTGTGATACGCCAAGTACCAGGGTGTAGCGATGCAATACGCTCTTAATCTAAGCTCACTTCATGAGTAAGCCCGAGGTCTTCTTCTTAGATCAAAAGGTCTCAATCCTAGCTCAAGTCACTTAGTCTAGTTAATCTCGAAAGAACTTATTACTTTGCTTCGCTCAGGCACAATAGATCGCTTTTCACTGCGCTCTGAAGGCTGGGCAATGGCTAGTAGGTTCCTTGCCACGTCCGACACCTCAGAGGGGGTTTATATATTATTTGGGTGCTCGTTATGACAAGACAATGATTACACAACTAGGAACATATTATCAAGCAAGGTACAAACCGGTAGATTAGATTGCGCACCAAGAGAGCCGCAACCTGTTAGATTAGTGAAACATTGGAAATACAGAAGGATTCTGGGTATCCGTTTGTTCCGGGCTGTGTTTTAGCCCATTCTCTGGGTCTGCATTCTTCTCTAAATATGTAGAACATCTAAGATTTCGGACGTCGCGTGAACTGTTCTCCTACGTGTCCCCGTGGATTGTACGCGAACGCGTCCATACGTGTCATTAGTGCTGAGTGATGTTCGTTAATCTAACAACGGTGGCATTTCCTTGTGAACACGCCAATCAGCCTTTTAGATTAAGCACGTCGGACTTATTTCTCGAGTCTAGACTCATTGGAGGGGTCCCGTAGCTCTGTATAGACGCATTGGAATGGTTTTACCGCCTGGTCCGGCCGGAATCACGACTGGTCATATGGTACACTGTTAGAATTGCTTTTTGTTAAGCACAGTGGTCATCCCGTAGCCGCCGCTATCCGTCATCAATGGTCATAGTGTTCTACAGTGATCAAGTACTCTTTTATTATACTGTTGGGCTCTTAGATTAGGTCGTACTACTACAGGAAGGTTCGATGCAATCGTTAGATTAGGCTTGTATGCCTTAGATTAGCGATTTTCATGCGTGAAAACGGCTTTGCCGTTACAACGGACTACGTACGCAGTAGTTGTACCGCCCTTCTGGTAGTTGGTTATACCCTCCGCATGGAACCTTCTAGTACATGTGTCATACATAGTATGCTCCAATTATGCTACTGGTAGTTAGACCTGTTGAATCTCGATCCGTACCAATACGTTGGTTCAGTCTATTTATAGCTGAAACGGCTTCTTGAGTACTTCACTCTTGAAGAGAGATAACGAACAATGTACTAGACCGCACTCTAGGTTGCTGGTCATGGTCTATTAAATAGAACAATGTACGCAGTATGCTCTGTATATGCTACTGGCAGATAAGACCTCACCTGTATTAGGTAGAACGGCGCACAGACCAGGGACATTAGTTATATAAGACCTATGT
This sequence comes from Calvatia gigantea, assembly GCA_025093985.1. Taxonomy (NCBI): domain Eukaryota; kingdom Fungi; phylum Basidiomycota; class Agaricomycetes; order Agaricales; family Lycoperdaceae; genus Calvatia; species Calvatia gigantea. The sequence continues at coordinate 3,138,121 of JACAAK010000001.1, forward strand.
AGTATGCGTATATTCTTTAGACAATCCAGTCTACAATCCTTCATCATACCGCTAAGATATCCACTAGCTACGGTCTACAACTACCATCTCAACAAACCCAGTGAGTACGACTCCCCTCCGCCACTAGCGTTATGCTATCGTGGTGTACTCGTCTTAACAGGTTATGGGCCCCGACCGCCGCTCACTCCGACCGCGTTTAACAACGCTGGTAGAGTGTAGGAGGCTACGGTCGTACGCAACCTGGGAGACGGTGGTCCTTTGGTCCATTTGATCCCTGTGTCTGCCCCATGTTGCGACGCGTGCATTACGCACTGCAGTCCTACATGATGCTAACGCATGTTTACCCTATCTTAGATATGTCTAAACCGGCCCCTGCTCCGCAGGGCTTTGTTCAAACCCCTAGCGGGCAGCTTCCCGTCCTTACTGGGACGGGTAACTACACTATCTGGTCGCTTCGCCTTCGGTCTGCACTTATGTGCATTTCCTTAAACGATTGCTCCTGGACCGGATGGGACTTCTCTGGAGCCGTGGACGAACCTGTCCAGTATGAGCAGGCCTATGGACCTGAGCACCCCGCTACCCCGGCGACTAGCACTTCGCCGGCACGTCCCGCACGACCAGGAACTCCAATTCCTGCGACTGCTGAGGAACGCCGCAGTGTTGGTATGGCCAACAACCTCCGGATGCGCGCTCTTGGGTTGATTGAGGCAACTCTCCCCAACAGCATGCTCAAGCATTCCGCCCGGGACGCTCGCGCTCTCTGGTCTCAGTTGCAGGGCCAATACGGTCTTCCTGGACCAGCTCAGGTCTATAACGAGTTCATTCGTGCTATCACGTTTGAGCTCCCTCTCGGTGGCGATCCCTCGCTCAAGATGAGCGAGCTCCAGCAGATTTTCGGGCAGCTTGACGCCATGGATAGTGGCATCGCCCCGGAGATCGAAACGATGATCCTCCTCCACTCCCTCCACCCGTCTTTGAGCCACGTAGCTCAGACGCTCCTCACCTCGAACACGTCGCTCCACGAGCTGACGTGGGATAAGGCCCGAAGCGGCATAATTGCCGCTTACGCCTCCAACCAGACTGCCCACGCGCAACGAGCGCGCTTCACTCCACGACAGGGAGGTGGGCAGCAGCAGCAGCAGCAGCGCCAGCAGCAAGGAGGACAGCAGCGACCGCAAGGTCAGCAGCAACCTTCGGGGTCTAAAAAGCCCCAGCAGCAGCAGCAGCAGCAGCAGCAGCAGCAGCAGCAGCAGCAGCAGCAGCAGCAGCAGCAGAAGCCATCTGGAGGAGAAGGCGACGGCGAAAAGAAACGCCGCTGGCGCCCTCGAGGAAAAGGAAAGGGCAAGGGAAAGGAGGGAGGTGTGCAAGGCAATGCCGCCACCTCTTCCGGTTACATTCAGGACGTGGATTTCGTGTCGCAGGCACAAACTGTGCCGCCACCATCCACTCGATCCCTCGTAGAAGCAACGCGTAGAGCCAAAGTACCTCCAGTTGCATCTAGCTCCGCCGCCACAGGCAGCAATGCCACTCCGCTCGCGTCGCGCATCACTGCGCCCGAGCCCGAAGCTCGTCGCAAACCTTCGGTGAAAGCCAAGGTTACCGCCTTGAAGAATTGGGACAAACGTCTCGATTCTATTTCATCGTCGGGTGAGAGTTCGGAGGAGATGTGGAAGCGGTTTGACGAAATGGATGTCGATAACAATCCATCCACCGTCACAAGGGAGGAAAACGAGATCGCGTGGCCGGCCCCTGTGTATAACAAGCCGGCGATTATCAAGAAGCCCAAGCCGCTCAAGAAGAAGCAGGCACCGAAGGAAATCGAGTCTGTCCTCGAGTCGGTCTTAGATGACAACGACTCGGACACCGACTACGGATCCGACGGAGGGTGTGGGTCAGTACCTTCAACTGACTATTATTCTTGTTCTGATGTAGAAGAGGATGTGCAGCCCCATCAACGGATGGGACGGGACGATACAGACGCAGGGACTGTCCGCCTCGGAGCGGGACGCCCTGGAGATTCCGAAGTTGAGTTGGGACGACCAGGTGGCCGCCGAAGAGAGCGGGGCACCTATGCAGATGTAGCACGTCGTCCACCTCCTGTAGGGACTCGTCGTAGACACCGCTGTACAGACTTTTTGAATTGCAATGTATGCTGGAAGCGCGCCCAAGGCGCTTCTCCTTCTGCTTATTCCGCTAGTGAAACTAAGCTGGAAAGTAAGATGAACGCTACATATACCGTGAACAATCACGAGTATTCAGACAAGTTAAGGTCAGAACTCCATGAAGAGCACGAGGATCTTAATCAGATCATCACATATCACATTTGTGATTTGTCTCAGTGCCAGAAATGTCGAGAAGAAGGGAATAAACATTCTGTGAATAACGCAGACTGGCTCCTTGATTCTGGAGCATCGTACCATGTCACCGGTTATCTCTCTGATTTTGCAGAGGTTAAGATGGGCCACTTCGGGCTTATACAAGCCGCTGGCAACCGGATCTATGAAATGACAGGACGAGGGTCTGTGATTTTCCAGCATGATGTGTCAGACAAGGGAAAGTCCAAGAGCGCTACTTCATGTATTGCGCCGGTCTTTTACATCAAAGAAATCACAGAACGGTTAATGTCCTCAGGCCAGATTCTTCGGAACGGCTATGTTCTTGAGGCAACCGTAAAAGGAACCACCATCCGTGATAAATCAGGAAGTGCTGTATTATCCGCCTGGCCTCATCGTTTGTTTAAAAACAACGTACATACGGTGCACACGTATGTCTTGCACAACAGCAAGGAGAACCCAGTAGCGTTGACATTACGCCAACTTGATTATATCGATTGGCATCGTCGAATGGGACACCCTTCGGATCGCGCGCTCTCCGAGCTTCCAAAGCACGTTGAGGGCATCGCGTCAATTCCCGCACCATCTACTCGGAAAAGCATTTGCGACGGCTGTGCCAAGGGGAAAATGCATAATAACCCCTTTCCGATTAACTCCAAGCGAGCCACCGCAGTCTTTGAACTATGTCACTCAGACTTGCTGGAACTGCCCGTCATTAGCTACCACAAATATAAATGGGCGATGACGTTCCTTGACGACTTTTCTTCTCACGCACATGTAGTCCTCCTTCGAAAGAAGTCTGAGGCTTCTGAGAAGCTCATTCAGCTAATCAGTGCATTAGAGAACCTCTCCGGAATGCGAGTCAAACGACTTCGCACCGATAATGGAGGAGAATATGTCAATGAGAGGTTATTGGCAGGACTCGCGGCGCGTGGAATTACCCACGAGACCACTGCTCCCTACGCGCATCAGCAAAATGGGAGAGCAGAGAGACTGAACCGCACCCTACATGAGAAAGCCCAAGCTATAAGGCTACAGGCATGTCTACCTGACTCGTGGTGGGAATTTGCGTTGAATACAGCTGTGCATTTATATAATCGCACGCCAGTCCAGCGTCTGCAGTGGAAGACACCTTTTGAGTGTTATTCAAGGAAAAAACCAAATTTGTCCCATATCCGTGTGTTTGGATGCGGCGTGTACGTATATCTACCCGATGAAATCCGCCCAAACAAATTGTCCGCAAAATCCGAGATTATGATCTTTCTTGGGTACAAAGGCAGTAAAAATTACGTCTTTATGCGGCACACGGCAGGCAATGTGATCTTTATATCACCAAACGCCTTGTTCGACAAGGGATATTTCCCCAAATGCCCCAATTCAGTGCCGGATAGCAGTAACCGGCCTAATCACGGAGGAGAGAGAAATCTGCCTAGACCAGGATTAGGGAATGAACCACCTATTCCGCCATCTTCGGATGACGCAGGAATTGTTCCACCTCCACCTGATCATCCAATACCGTTACCTCCGGTTGCTCCACCATTCAAACCGAAATATTCTCCGCCTTCACCTCCTTTACCCCGGCGAGATTCTACTCCGCCAGACAGCATTGATTCACGACGGCCATCACCTGGCAACACACCACCTTGGGTTCCCCCACCTGAGTCGCCACCTTCGCGTGGAACGACCGTTGAGGAGGAGCCTGATGTACGTGATAATTGGCATATGGACAGAGATGTATGGGATACCGAGAACGAGGAATTCCCAATCCCTGTTCCCAAACGTCGAGCTGTTGGTTCTGATCAGGTAGAGCCGCGTCGTTCTGAACGACAAGGCAGGCCTCCCGTCAGACCAGGTAATACATATGGAGACAACAGGTGTCCAATTTCGATTGAAAGAGAAATAGACCGGACTCACCGACAAGAGCAGCAGAGGCAAAGGCAGCGCGTACGCGCCAATGCCCCTCCAGACGAAATTATTCGTGAGCGTAGAGCAAGGACTAACCATCCTGAATATGTGAGGCAAAGAGTTCGTGCTCAGCGGTACCCGCCACAACCCTTTGACCTGCCTCCATTTCAGCTCCCTCCACGTCCGGAACTGCCGCCTATGCCTGAAAACAATGATCCAACATCTCACGATGTAAACGACATGGACATTGAAAGGCTTGTCGCTGAGGGAGGAGTAAAGTTGATCGATTTCTTGATACAGACGGTACATAATACCGCACACGGAGAGCCTGAAACTTTCCGTGACATGCTTAAGCTTCCTGAGCCTGTCAAGGCAAAATGGATGGCTGCGTGTATCGAGGAACTCGACGCATTGAAAAAACGCGGAGTATATGAATTGGTAGATCTTCCGAAAGGAAGGAGGACGGTTAAAAACCGTTGGGTATTTCTCGAAAAGTCTGACGGCCGCCTGCGAGCTCGCTTGGTTGCGAAAGGGTTCTCGCAGATTGAAGGCATCGACTACAACGAGCTTTTCTCACCAGTTGTCCGCTACGAGTCCGCGCGCGTAAGCTTCGCACTCGCTGCAATCCATGATTGGGATATGCATAGCGTTGACGTAAAAACTGCCTATTTATATGGCAAACTGGACGAGGAAATATACATGGAACAGCCCGAAGGGTTTCGACTTCCCGGGCAGGAAGGAAAAGTATGGAGACTCAGACGAGCGATTTACGGCCTCAAACAAGCCGGTCGCCAGTGGTGGAAAGAATTGCATCAATCTATGATTGAGCTGGGATTTACCCGCTGCAAATCCGACTACGCTGTGTATTTTCACAGACATCCAAAGACGAAAGAGCTTGTAGTAGCCATTGTCTACGTTGATGACGTGAATTTCTTGGGAAAGAAAGACTCCCCCCTCCTCAAAGAGTTGAAGGGAAAGTTCACCAAAAAGTGGGAATGCAGAGACCATGGTCCCTGTGAAGAATTCCTTGGGATGAAAATCTCGAGGAATTGCTCCAAGCGTCAAATCTTCATCCAACAGGTGAAATACCTGGATAAGATCTTGCAGCGCTTCCAGGTTCCGCAGTCCGCCGCGGCTAAAACGCCATTACCAGCTGGCTTCCAATTCGTAACGAATAAGGAAACTGCATCGCACCCCTTCCGTCAAAAGTACCAACAATTGGTTGGATCTTTAATGTACTTGATGATCGGTACTAGGCCCGACATAGCCTTTGCCGTAGTTAAGCTGGCACAGCATGCCGCTAACCCCGCACCCGAGCACTATCGCGCTGGAATTCATGTACTAAAGTACTTGTCTATGACAAGGAACTATGCATTGAAATATGAAGGCGATACTGGGAAATCCGCGGTGACGCTGGAATGCCTTAGTGACTCGGACTGGGCTCAAGATACAGAAACCCGCCGATCTGTTTCGGGAAACGTTTGTATGATCGCGTCCGGTGCTGTCACTTGGACTTCGCGGCGACAAAAGACGGTTTCACTATCGTCCACTGAGGCGGAATATAAAGAACTGTCTGACGCTTCACGACAAGTGAAATGGCTGTCACAGCTTCTGGAGGAGCTCAAAATTGAGCACCCAACTCCTATTCTCTACGGTGACAACGATGGGTCCAAATTCTGGACTGAAAATCCCATTGTTGAAAAACGATCGAAGCACGTGGATATTCATTACCACTATGTGCGAGAATTAGTCGAGGAGGGTATTATTGTTATTGGTGATGTGTCTTCACAAGACAATCCCGCCGATATCTTTACAAAGAATCTTGGTGTAACCAAAATCAATCTCTTCCGCCCTGAACTTGGATTAATATTTGGTTCCGATATCGAAGCATGGGATAAAACCGCTCGATCGATGAAACGTTAATCTCCCTCCTTCAAGTGAGGAGGAGTGTTGAATCTCGATCCGTACCAATACGTTGGTTCAGTCTATTTATAGCTGAAACGGCTTCTTGAGTACTTCACTCTTGAAGAGAGATAACGAACAATGTACTAGACCGCACTCTAGGTTGCTGGTCATGGTCTATTAAATAGAACAATGTACGCAGTATGCTCTGTATATGCTACTGGCAGATAAGACCTCACCTGTATTAGGTAGAACGGCGCACAGACCAGGGACATTAGTTATATAAGACCTATGTAGTATGCGTATATTCTTTAGACAATCCAGTCTACTATTCTTCATCATACCGCTAAGATATCCACTAGCTAGCACAGACCAGGGATATTAGTATATATACCCTATGTAGCATTGTAGTATGTAGACCCCTTCGGGTATGCCTTCTGGCATAAGACACTATGTCTTCTCTCCTCTACGCTAGCTTCACTAAGCATTGCTTCCCTTCTCCTCAAGACTCTCTGAGTACGCTGGTATAAGCAGGACTATGTCTGCTACCAAGAGCTAGTATAAGTAGCTAGTTAGATAATTTTTTGAAAGAAAGCCCCCCCCAAAAAGTTGAAGGGGCTTACCAAAAATAATCAGAGCCTTACCCAAAAATTTCCCTTGGGTGCCAGGAACTAAGGCCCTTTATCCAACAGGGGAAATACCTTAAGATTTTTGACCAACCATTATCCGAGACAAAACCCTTCCAGTGGATTCCATTCTAACAAAAAAAGATCCCCCCTTGTCAAAACCCACAATTGGGGATTTAAGTCTTTTATGATGCCCACAGGCCCGACAACCTTTCCCTAGGTGAGTGGCAGCATGGTAACCCCCCCCCCGGGGCAAAACCCTGCGCTGGAAAGCTAAAGATTATCTTCAAAAATCCATTAAAAATGAAGGGTTGGGAAATGGGGGGCTGGAATGAGGGACACGGGGGGTTCAAAAACCCCCCCAGCTGTTTGGGAAAAGGGACCGCCCTATCACCTTCCCCCAAAAGACCGGATTTCTAGTACTTGCCAATCCAGTCTACTATTCTTCATCATACGCTAAGATATCCACTAGCTACGGTCTACAAACTACCATCTCAACAAACCCAGTGAGTACGACTCCCCTCCGCCACTAGTGTTATGCTATCGTGGTGTTGTATAAGGGTTTAGAGTGCACAGACCAGGGATATTAGTATATATACCCTATGTAGCATTGTAGTATGTAGACCCCTTCGGGTATGCCTTCTGGCATAAGACACTATGTCTTCTCTCCTCTACGCTAGCTTCACTAAGCATTGCTTCCCTTCTCCTCAAGACTCTCTGAGTACGCTGGTATAAGCAGGACTATGTCTGCTACCACGCGCCTCTCCTACTGGACCGTCTCCCGGATGAATACGACTACCCTCCACCGCTGACGCCTACACGCTTAGGTAGTGTGAACTTATATTGGGATGTCTACTCATTCTCTCAACAATCTCCAGGTGCCCTGAGTCCCAGGGAATGTTACAGAAAGAAGAAAGTCGAGGATAGGCTCGGTGACTTTGTCCTTCATCTACCCGATCGAAACCCGGTAAAATTCGAAAATTCAAGCTTCAAGCTAGGGGTTACACCAATTCAAAATGCTCTGGACAACCATAGAGCCATGCATTCCTGACGGGTCAAAACATTGGCAGTGTGGACGGCAACCACCCAGGTTACCTTGATGTTCAAGCTCATGCACATGGGGTAAACATGCCTGCCAGAATGGCGCCCAAGGCCTCTGTCTGCTATTTCCAAAAGATTCCTGGAGGCTATGAATTCGGGATGTCCAGAAGGGGGTAGAACGAAACCTATAATTCAGTTTTTATACTTATGACTTGCTAAATCACCAGACGGTGGACCTGATCGTCCAGATTTTACGTTGTGATGGGAACCTGGGACAAGACAAGATAAGATGCAGTGAAGGAGTTCGAGCCGGATCATTGGGGATAACAGATACCCGGTCCAGTTAATTCCTGTCCATCCCTTGCCACCTACCAGCTCCCTTTTCGCGGAACGGCCGCGAACACTGAGCATCGATTGTTGGAAGGTTATTGGCGCCGTTCCAGGTGCTGATGATGCTTTCACCAACGCATCAAGCGCAATTATAATTCAGACCTTGGCACAACTAGTTATCATCGTCTTCCGGTCAAGGCGTCAATCTCGTCCATCTGCTTTCTGGATAACACGGTGGGAGGACAACCTACCACCGACGTCCGAGATGGCTTGCCTGGCGATGGACATCTTACTTGTAGTGCCATTCACAGGGGCGTTTGTAGCAATGCTCCTAGTCCGAATTTTGGATTACTTCAATGGAGGGAGTTTTACGCGGGACATTGCTGGAGGGGTAGCTACCTTCAAAGTGGCTGTGAAGGTTGTCTATGCAGATGCAGCCATGGAAGCGTTGTGTATAATCTTGTTGATCGCCCTGGCCGTCCTTGGGTGCTTAGAGAGACTACGGTTCTTTGGGCGCAGAGGAAAATCCTAAAGGCCAATGTGTCGGCATAACTGAGTGTGGTATCGTTTTCCTCATATAAGTAATTCGGAGTGAGTTTATGGAGAGTCAAGTGATATTTACTTCAACGTAAGATTACATGCAGTATACTATTCTTTTTCCATGGCGGTATCAGAATTAATTGCAAGAGAAATGAAAAAGCGAGCCCGGATAAACCGCCTCAGTCGACAGCCACAAGTCCATCAAATGACCTCTTGAGCAACGCCTTCTTCATCACATTCAACGGCGTGAACTCATCCTTCTCGAGGAGTTTGAGGAATACAGTTTGGAAGTCGGTGTTCATGCTCCAATTCACTTTAACCATTTTGTTGACTAGCTCGCCGAGACGCACAAATTTGGGATTGTGGGAGAAAGTAATGAAACCAGCATTGAACGGAGGTTTGGCCAAAGAAGCCAACATGAGGGAGAGCGAGACCGATGGGAATATCGGGCTGACGTAGTTCTTGTTGTAATGCCCAATAGAACCCATCGATCCGGACACATCACAGATCGCCAGAGAGTTACCCAGGGTGCCACTCTCTTTCAGCCTCGAAACTAAGGTGAGCCACTGGGCATCAACGACCTCCATTTCCTGCCTGACCATGTTCGCTTTGGCTTCCGCGACCTTGGGGAACTTCGGACCGTTCTTGTCCAATTCAGCTTGCAAGCGCATGGCCTCCGCAACGAGCTCATGAGGCATTAACGTAGCGCCGCTGATCTTCCTTTTCCCGCTTTTGACGTCAACGAGATATTGCTGGAAGCCTTCTGGGTCGTGTTTGAAGAAGCGCATCTTGTTGATCGCCATGCAGACGGAAGGAACGCGCGTATACCGGATTTCTGTCCACCTCTTCGCGGACATGAGAGGCTCGGGACAGCAAAGAATCTCGCGGAGCGGTTTGAGGATCCAGTGGCCGTAGAAGTTAAGCAGGGTGATAATTTTCACGGTCAGTGAGGGTAGGGTAGGGTGCAGAGCGAGGCAGAGGGCCAATCGCGTTCTTCCCGACGTTTTCAGTAGGTGAGAAGAGGAGCTGGCAGATGGCGGTGGAGATGGCGGTTACTCGGTCGTGAGATCCTGCAGGAGTCTGCGCCCATTTTCCTGCGGGGGTGATACTTTTGAGGAGCTGGTAGTAGCGCTCTGTATCCACGGTCTTATCAACACTCTTAAGTTCCTGCAGGGCCATGAAATCTTTGCGATGTTGGTCGGCGAAGAGGCGAGCCACTGTAATGTATAGCGCTCGATACTTGGGGTCGTTGGTAAGCTTCCTCAAGAACCTCGCGTGGAATTGCTCGTGAAGCTCCTTCCTCTTTTCCCGTGCACGTGTGCGTGCGTTCTCCTCAGCTGCCTTAGACCCGCTCTGGGGTCCGGGGGGTCCATGAACGCTTGCCCCACCACGAGTGATTTTGGGGCCTTGGAGCATAGTTGTGCAGGAAGGTAATCTTTTCGGTGATATTGCTGAGCTGATCGCAAGTAGCCAAAGCCAAGATGTGGATGAGGTCATCTATCCAGGGGGGCGGGCAACGTCCTTGTTCTTTAGCGTTGTGCATGCAGGAGTGATAAGCATATGGATGTTGTACAAGGCAGTGCGTGGATGATTATCATACAGCCAACCAAAAGACCTGAAAGACTAAGTAAGTTTGTCAGTTATATCATTGGTTCTATTTTTAGTGTCTGGAAGCGCGCACTTGTAGAAGAGCTCCTTCTCGGCTTTGCCGTCGTGGATACTCCTCATATTCCAGATCAACCTCAAGGCCAGACCAGGGTCCTCGGCCCAAGCATTGGCAAGAGAATCGTTCACTTCCCCTCCAAAGGGCCACGCAGAGAGACCGTTGGATGCATCAAGAGTAGCCGAACCCGTGGAGTTGAGGGCAGGGGCACCGTTTTCGGCGTAGGTGCAGTTGTCGGTCATGAGATCCGTCATGAGCGGGTTGGTTGAGCCATCATGTTACACTTTAGTATGGTTATCGGATTTTTGCGCAGGAATGAGGACGTTGAGGAAGTTGGGATTGAAGAGCTCCATTTGGGAGGGTGACGTTGCGGGAAGTACGAGCGATGGACTGGGTTGCCATGCTGGGGTGGTGAGGAGACGTTTTGGAGAGCGACTTTATTGCCTTATATTATTGTGGTCTGCGGGAGGATTGTCCGTGAATGATGGCAGATGACTCGTCGTGATTGCTGTGACATCATGGTACCTGGTTCGGTCGATCAACAAATGACTGGCCGGTGAGAACTTGCCTGCCGCCACAGTGTATGTCTCCGTATCATACTCCGGAAGAAGTCTTGGACAGGTAAGTTCGTGAGAGAGCAATTGCGTTAGAGGTTTGACGGAAGAGAACGCATAGATGCAAGAAGTGAAACGACATGGAAGCTTGGAACTGGCAAGGTGACCAATGGTCAGATTCAGGGGTATTTTCCAGGGGAATATTCCAGAGCCGACCTCGTGCATTGTGAGGCGGCAAACGTCAAGTGCTAAGCTTTAAGCTTTAAGCTTTAAGGTTGGACGTGCGGAGTTTTGTAAGGTGGGATTGTTCTGCCAACACACCTTTTCCTTCCCTTGACTAGGCTTTAAGCTTCGAGTACGAACTATATGCGCCCAGCGACAGGAGAACTGACCAGGCGCCTGAGTGAGACGTGGACATCCCTTCATCAAACATTTGGCGAATAGCGATCTTCGCGTCCCTCTCAATCTCGCCCCTTCGTTGACACCCCCACGCGCCGTTCAAAACGCCAAGGAATCACTGGGATTGCACTTGATTTTGGGCACACACAATGTCCTAGAGGTCCAGGAGTCCGAAAGATCATTAATCATTATTCACCTGAAAATCGAGCCAGGCGAATGGAACCTTTTCTGTGTCCAGATAAGATACCACTCAAGATCCTGTGATGGGAAACATGGGACAAGATAAGATAAGATTTAGTGAGGTTGATCGAGTCAGATCATTAAAGATAACAAATACTCACTCACAACCTACCTCCCCCTCCCCCTCTGCGACACAAATGTCGACAATATACATAGACGAAACTGCAGGTTCCGATACCACGGGTACTGGCACCCAAGACACACCTTATCAAACTGTCGGATACGCCGTTTATGCCAACAATGTTAGCCTCGATGGTGTCAAGTACTTCACCCGAAAAGATGCTACCGCCGAATATGCTGAGGCGACACAGTCTTCATTGAAGAAAGCAAAAAAGACTGCGGAAGGACTGGAGAAGAAGAAGAAGAAAGCAGAGGAGCTGGCGGAGAAAGAAGCCAAAGAGAAAGCCGAGTTGAGGGAGAAGAGGGAGAAGATATTAGAAGAGAGTAAGAAAGTCGTATTAGAGGAGGATAAGTCACTGCCCCAGGCATCCAGGGTATGTGATGTGATGTTTTTCTGACGTTAGCATTTTGGTAACATCTTTTGTTACCAGGCCAAGGTTACCCAACTCGCTGATTATCGTGGCCAACGTGTGCGCGTCTTTGGATGGGTGCACCGCTTGCGGGATCAGAAGGGAATAATTTTCATTGTTCTGCGTGATGGTACTGGTTACCTTCAATCCGTTCTTTCTGGTCGTGTGGTATGTCCGTTCCTATGAAACTGAGTCGAGTCATTCAAAAGTCTGACCGTACCAATCAGGCACAAACATACGAGGCGCTGACACTCACGCTTGAGTCAACTGTCGAGCTCGTTGGTACTCTCCAACCTGTGCCTGAGGGCAAGACTGCACCTGGAGGCCACGAACTGGTCGTCGATTATTGGAAGGTTATTGGCGCTGCTCCAGGTGCCGACGATGCTTTCACCAACCGCTTAAACGAGGTAATGGTGCCCTTGTTGACCTTCAACTTGCTGTTGACGTCTCAACTTGTTCACAGAAATCGGATCCGTCAATCCAAGCAGACCTCCGTCATCTCGTCATTCGAGGCGAAAACGCATCCGGTGTTCTACGACTTCGCTCGCATCTCCTTTCTGCCTTCCGCCAAGCCTTCAAGTCTCTCAATATCCTCGAAGTTACTACGCCATGTCTCGTGCAAACTCAAGTTGAGGGTGGTGCCACTCTATTCAAGTTGGACTACTACGGCCAACCAGCCTTCCTCACGCAAAGTTCTCAATTGTATCTGGAGACTTGTTTACCTAGCTTAGGCGATGTCTTCTGTGTGCAAGAAAGTTTCCGTGCCGAGAACAGGTATGCATTTCGCCATATTCTTTGCCTTGTCCCGTTCTCAAACTTTGCCTAGTCACACGAGGCGTCATCTAAGCGAATATACCCATTTAGAGGCCGAGCTTGCGTTCATCAAATTCGACGATCTCCTGGCACATATTGAGGATGTTGTACGCTTATCCTTCCCCTGCTGTTCCAGCTACAAATTCATAGGTTGTAATTTTTAGATCTGCAAAACCGTCGATATCCTCCTCGCTAACCCGAACTCCGCTACACTCATCAAATCTCTCAACCCCTCTTTCCAAGCACCCTCTCGCCCCTTCACTCGCTTAAGCTACGTCGATGCTATCAACTGGCTCAACGAGCACGGCATTCAACACCCTGAAGAGGACGCTGAAGGAAACCCCACCAAGGATGAAACTGGCCAAGTCAAAATGGTCGACCATAAAGTCGGAGATGACATAGCTGAAGCCGCCGAGCGCCAAATGACAGACATCATTGGCAAGCCGGTGTTCCTATACGGCTTCCCTGCGGAACTCAAAGCATTTTATATGCAGAAGATGCCGGGAAAGCAAGGGGATACGGTGGTGTTTACGGAGAGCTGTGATTTGTTAATGCCGAACGTTGGTGAGATTGTTGGTGGGTCGATGAGGATTTCGGATGAGGAAGAGTTGTTAGCGGCGTACAAGAAGGAAGGTATTGATGCCGCGCCTTACTACTGGTACACCGATCAGCGCAAGTATGGCACTACCGAGCATGGTGGATACGGGTTGGGTCTTGAGGTGTGTTCGGTCCGATTATTGCGGTCTTGATACTTAGCACATGCTCTTCAGAGATTCCTCGCTTGGCTTGCCAACAGATATACAATCCGTGAATGCTCCTTATACCCAAGGTCAGATACTTCCCCATCCTTGTACGGACTGTGATTAATTGGGCTGTCAGGTGGCCTGGTCGTGCTACACCTTGAAAGTTTGTCCGTTTGGAATTTGTTCTCACCCAGTCTTCGCAATGTTCTGGGTATCAATAGACCGCTACCTGTTCCGTCCGTTTTCCCAACAATATCATAGCCTGGAATCGTCTCATCAACTTCTGCCGGTTATATTACCCGTACACTCTCACAAAAGGGGATGAAACACTCTGCCTCGGTGGTCTCGGCAAGAAGACGAGTTGAAATAGTAGCAACCCCAAACCTGAAAGGCTGGTCCTGATTTACAACACTTCAAATTGTTTTGGCTATATCGGTACATGAGTTTTCCAAAAACGCTCAGGCGGTTCCGAAGGTTGAAACGTTGAGTGTTTAATAAATGAAATATATTTATAGATCAATCATCCAAAACGCATCCATATGCCTCTCTCGCGATTTTCCGCCAAATATCTTTATCAATAGCAAAATCTTGTACATAATCGACCTCCAGGTGGTGTAGGCGTTTCCCGACGATGACGAGGCTATGGAGAGGTTCGCCGAATACTTCCGGAGGCTGCTGAGAGAGTTCAGTGAGAGTACCCGCGACAATACGCTGGTGGCCGTCTCCTCCCCCAACACGGGAGAGTGCAATAGCAAGGGTTAAGTCGGGTGAGAGTGTGCCTGATTGTCTGGACTGTTCAACTTCAATAAGTTGAGAGACGGCGAGAGGGATGGACATGTATCGCGGTGGTTCATAGATCTTGCGTCCACTAGAACACACGATCTAAACCTTTGAGATCTAAAAACCGATGAAATGTGCAACTAACCGCACTAAATTCTCTTCGCTCTGTTCCTTGACCTTGATATCCAGCAGGAGGAGGGTATGCATGCCCAGGTCTACATTTTCTTTGATTCTATCGTAAAAGCTATCCGGTTTCCATGTCTCAGTAAAGAAAACAAGAGACACTGTTTGTCCAAAGTTGTACAGTTGGAGACCGCATGCGCCAACCGCGTTCATGATAGAAGCATTATGAATCACGCGGGTGGGGATTTTGAGTGCACGGGCCCGGAGAATTATGTCTGTGTGTGTGGTCGCGCTATATTAAAGTAGATTGGTGGGTAGATGGTGTTGGCGACAATCATTTAGGTTCCGCGAGCCGTGTGAGTGGATGATGGGGAATTGTGATGTGGCATGCCGTGAATCATTAAGCGCGCGAGTGAAATGATGTACAAATATTGAGGTGACATGGGAGGTTCAGTGGAGTGGCGATGCGTCGCAACAACAGCCAGCAACGGTATAAAGTAAGCTGCTCATTACAAGAGAATAGAGGACAGGCATGACTCACCCAAACGGATCACCAACAACAAGGAGAGATACGTCCTCCTTTTCCGCATTGTGGAGGATCTCGTCGCTCTGAGTCTCAACCATGTCACGATCTGCGATAATGATCTGTTTTTCATAGAAGACTTCCTTTCGGCGAGGTGATGGATAAAACGCTTGGGAAATAAGGACGGGTAAGACGGACCAGCCGCTCCTTCGGCACCATGAGGATGCTTGTATACGCTTCTAGGTAAACCCTACTGGAACCTTTAATGGCCTGTTGGTCATTCAGCCTTTGTTCCTGCATTCTTAGAGAAATATCACCTCTAGCCCACGCAAAGTAACATCTTTTTCATCAGAAAGCCCCAAACCGATGATGAAGAACATGGAGGGAGAGAAAGAAATTAGATAACATC
Source organism: Calvatia gigantea (assembly GCA_025093985.1). Taxonomy (NCBI): domain Eukaryota; kingdom Fungi; phylum Basidiomycota; class Agaricomycetes; order Agaricales; family Lycoperdaceae; genus Calvatia; species Calvatia gigantea. Next base: position 3,153,575 of record JACAAK010000001.1, read on the forward strand.
TAAAAATATCCACCGAGAATTCGGATCACCTGAGCTCGGGGTGCTCGGCTACGATCGATCAGCGAACATACATCCACGAGGGTTCCTGGCCTCAACCCTTCATAAGCCAAATGTACGGACCATTTCTTCTCTTGTATGGCCTCATGCGACTATATTCAAACAAGCCCTCACGTTCGTTCTACAGGACTCCTCTGGTCACCGACGACCTCCCCCTAGATGTCCTACCTCTTATACTAGATGGCTTGGCTTCGCGGCAGGATTACCATGCGTGCACGCTGGTTAACAAGACATTCAACAAGATTGCGACGCCTTTACTATACCGCGAGCTCAATTCGAGGGCAATACCCAAGGTGAATATCTCTCATCAACAAACGACCGGTTGGCAGTTGATTGCAAGCATAACCATCGGTGTTCCCGGTCAATGATGTTCAGTTTTGGGCGGGTGCCTTTCTCCTCTGAGAAAGTCTAACCTACGAGCAAGTGATATTCTATAATCCAAACAGTTCTCCCCACCGTACATGACACCACGTACGTCCCCAAGATTTTTTTGGGAGGGGCGCTTGCTAGTCATATGCGGAGGACCCATGGCTAGGATACAACACTGTGTTAAGGGATTGACTGACTAATCTCGAGCGTTTAGTCCCCATTGCATCACCCTGCATCAACAATACTGAAACGACCTGAACTTGCCAAATATGTGCGCCATATCACCGAGGCCGGTAAGCATGTTCCGCTAGGGGATATCCCCATTCCTAATTCCTAGGTCAGGTTCTGTTCACAGGCGCCTGCAAGCACGATTCCCGACCATCATCAGTGACATTCTCCGTGCGCTAGGCCTATGCACGAGGCTCACCTCTTTTGCTTGGATTGATGATTCCCTTGCAACACACGATACGCTGCTCTCAATTATCGACGTTATGCGGAAGCATAAACATCCTCTGCACGAATTGACAATTCGCACACACAGCGACCTCGGAACGGAAGTCTGGAGCCAGTTAAATACCTTAACTGGCCTTCGTAGTATCAGCCTATGGTGCATGGAGGGGCCCCCAAGAGTTCTACAAGGCTGGAGCGAACCTCTTGGCCCGACACTCACACATCTGGAACTAGGAGTCAGTGTTTTCCCCTGTTCTCCTGCGGAATGTACGTCTCAATGCTTATGTCTCCCCGTTCTCCCTTGTCTTCGTGTTGAAATCTTAGCGTTGCGCTGGCGTCCCACCAACTATCCTTGTAACAGTCCTCTCACATCTCCCACTCCTTACAAGTCTCCGCCTCAAAGGCGCACCAGCAACCGCAATCCTCACGATCCTCACGTGCCTCCCAAACCTCAAAATTCTTGACACTGAATACCTTCCGTCATTTCGTACCGCCAAACCCCCTCCACCAGATCAAATGCCTACTCTCACCTCGCTAACGGTACGAACAAATACGGTCGACAATCTTGGACCAGAAAAAATTTGGCATTGGATCAACGGCATATTACAAAATCCAGGCTTGGAGAAATTCAAGTTACATGCATTCACAATGCCCAATTCGAGATATTTAGACACCGGAGAACCGGATGGCGGCGGGGCACCGGTGCCAAGAATGTTTATCTTGGATCTAGCTAGGACGCACGGAACAACTTTGAAGGAGTTTGATATTGGGAGTGTTGGGCTTACAATGAACGACGTGAGGTGTTTGAATACGCATTTCGGAAAGCTGGAGGCGCTTGGATGTGCAATTGCTATACCCAATGTTGTGAGTATCTCTTCCGTGGATTAATGGGATATCAATGTCTTTCCAAACAGTCAGCAATCCAGCTCATGATCTCGGGTGCGCTGAATCTTCATACGCTTAACTTGGACGTGCACTGGATACCATACGCGTCACATACCATCAAATTAAGTCCACTGGAGTCACCAACATATGGACAATACCCCGGAATAACCTTTACCCTCCAGGATGCTACGGACCTAATGCTTTCGCCTGAAAATCCCAGACTACGCAATATTGGGATTGGGAGGCAACATTTTGTTGTATGCCTACGTTCCGCTTCATGCCGGTCTTTATACTGATCCCGGGAAATACACAGGGAAAGTGGGTTCTAGTGGAAGGAGATAACAAGAGGGGCGTTCCTAAATTTGAAGTGTCCACGGACACAGCGGAAGATAAATGGAATACATGAGGAGCAACAACGGGTAGCGAAAATGTAAAATTATTCATGTTCATGTTGCTCATGCCTGTCTCACCCTGACTGTAATGTTCATTTATCAATTGTCTGCCAGATGCGTAAAGCAGACGTGGGAGCGGATGCATGTCACACCTCCTTTGACGGTTTGCATTGTGTGATACGATGAGGACTGCTCAAGTTCGGCAATCGCCCTCGCTTCGGGCTGAAGGGTAGTGACTCGAGGACAGATAGACGCCAACTCCTTGGGGAATACACAACACAAAGAGTCTCTCGTGTAAGTTCAGATCAAAGCTCATGCACCTATGTTTGGTGTGATCTTCCGTGTGAAGCGGAGGTGGACTCTCGATCAAATAAGTACACGAATTCACTAATCAAATTAATCAAAAGTCTCATGACAAAACACTCTTCTAAGATAAGTTCGGTTTATTCCTCCTTGACCGCATTAATGTCAACTGTGGAGGGGCGACAGACAGGTGCTGGGGTGGTTGGCGTCCTGGAAGCTGTACTATGTTTGTTGACCTCGCGTAAAGTGATTGAATTACAGCCACAATGGTGTGCTTGTATTCCAATCAGATGGGGGTGAGGCGAAGAGTCTACCGGAGAAAACGGCTCGGTGATCTCAAAGAGCTACTTAATGCACCATAGAGACAGTCTAGGGCAGAAACTGCGGAGTGAGAAGCCACAGGTAAGGGGACGCGTTCCGCGCTTATAAAGCGTTTGAACCCATCGAACCAAGCCAGGCCACATCAGGCCGCGGCCGGTTTCCAACAAGTCGTTCATTGCGCGCCGGCACCGATGCAATTCGCAACGGTGAACCATCTCGTCGCCATCAGGATCGTCAAAACCCAACCTGCTTGCGCCCAAAGTGATATCTGCATACGTCAGGTAATCTGGGTAACAGAGAGTAATACCCCTGTGCTTTTCTTCGAGCTTGGGTTTTTGCCGCTGCCTGGACTTACACGAACACGTAACGATTACCGAGAACTTCGGAGCATACCAGTCTACTTCGTGCTTGGTGCTCTCCATAAGATGTAGACTACGTCCCAAGCGAGCCAAGGATACAGATTGGCGCTTGGCTCAAAATACCTACCCTATACACCCTTTTCTTGGCAGAGACCCTCACCTTATTTTATCGGTCAATATCGGCGCACAGAAAAAATGTTTTCGCTTGGTCTATGCCACTTACGCGGAAATTCCACCAACTTTGCGGACATAAAGGCACCCCTAATGGCATAACGACCCTTCAGGTATTACTGTTGGTGTGGTCCCACTCCGAGCATTCGTCAATGGCAGTATCACTTGCAGCTGGCTGCAAAAAAAAAGGACTGAGGGAAAGAGTCTATGGAACAGGTGCAGTTGACGTACTCACCATTTCCGGGTGTGCCAGAAAATTCGCAAAGATTTGGACGATCGTGGAGGGAAGTGCATTGCGTTACCTGCAGTCTCTCAAAGTTTGACCCCGATTACATAGTAATGGATGAGGGACATGTTGCAAAACAGCACTCGCAATAATACGCGTTGGAATACCGAAGGCTTCCCCTCCAATGAAGCACTTACGAGAGGATCAGATTAAAAGGAGGGGTATCTTCTACGAAAACTTTCTGTTATGGAGGAGTTGGGGGTTGAAACGTTGAGCTCCGACTCGTGGCAACGCCACCGGTTAATTCCACGCCACACGATTTCGCGTGGGTTCAATTGAAAGTCCCCACTATCTTTGATTGCCAAGTAAAGGCCATGCCGAGCCTTTGGCACGTAAACGCGATGCTGGCGAGACTTGATTTTCTCAGGCACAAACACGATACATCGTCCGACTCACTGCACTCTTCACTGTCTCAAGGCACCTGTGGCAGATCATTACCGCAACTCAAACGTATAAACACCCTCCCTTGTTCTCTCCATTGTTCCTGGAACTGCCGGTTTCGTTAAAATGCTTGGGTGCCGTCCTGTCATTTAGGCGGTGGCAATGGTTCGGCGAACAATCAGCTACTGTGTGTATGTTAGTCGAGGCCCCTATCTCTTTGGAACATCTGTCGCCTGTCCCGGAGATGTTCTCTATGCGTAACAGATTTTGTACGTCCGCTCACCTCCAGAGAGTAGAGGAGCAGCGTTGATGCCGTTCTTTACGGGACACAAGGTCATGGTGATATTCATAATCGAGTACTTGTTTCTGAACGACGGGGCATTATATTTTCTTTTTGTGTCAGAGCTATTACTCGTGGTACTCATAGGTTTCCAGAATACGGGCCTGACTTCCCGGGGCCACAAAAAAGCTTGACAGTCTATCCTCGATATGAACACACAATCCGCATCAATAGGTATACGGCACTTCCTCAAGTTCCTTACTCACCGGAATGATGTATCAGTAAGTCAATTACGTCTGAGCTAGGTAGATATCGAGTTAAACTGTAGGACGCCCTTTGACAGTATCAAAATCGTCGGAATTGAAATCCAACAGGGTGACTTTTCGGTTTATCATGTTTCTGTATGCGGCGGGAGGAGGGGGTTGAAGCGATACCGGCTGTGCAACAGAAGCGGCCCCCGCCCCCAAAGAGAGAGAGAAGCACAGATGACAGAGATTCCCGTGGTTCACTCCCGAAGCCATTCAGACAAACGGCCGCGGAACAGGCGATGGTCAGATCCGCTACAACACTAACAGCATGCTGCGCGATGGTATCAGAACGAACGGTTAAACGCTTTGAGGTCGTCAACTGTTTTAGAAGGACGCTGAGGCTTCGGAGCGCTGAGGTGGTTAGTGCTAGTTACTTGTGTAACGCTCTTCACCCGAATTTGGGTCCTCTGTGTGGCGAACAGATAGCCTACCTCCTTTTGCCCCCGATCCCTTCGCTGAATCCGATGCCTCGCCGACACTAGTGTTGAGCGGGGCTTATTCCGCGCAATATAGATATTGTCACCGGGGGGTCTGGGGTGTGGTTTCCCTTGTCGACAAGCGAAGAATGATCTGCACGAAGACGGGATGGGCAATTGAATTATATTACGCGATAGTGAGCATTACGAAAGGCCATCGGATCCCCCCATTGGCCCGTTTAGTGGGAAGCATTGCAGAAGTGTCTTTTTAAATTGAACATCAACTGATGCTCCAGAAGAGACCGCGCGCAATTCCAATGACACTCGATAATTTAAGCGAAGTCTGCCCAAGGAAAAATAATGTCGCCCGCCGATGGCGCCTAGCGTCTTGCCTACCATTACGGGATGGGGATGGGAAGTGACGAGTGTGAGTGAGTCAGACTGATACTCGGTGCGTAGACAAGGACGTTGGGAGTGATTGTTGGCAGCGAAACGGAGGTATCTGCCTTGTATCTGAGAAGCTGATACATATTTTTCACTTCGTTATATTTAACCTTTATTCGCTGCTTTGGTGAGCACATAAGCGATAAACGTATCACATCACTACTATCTCGATAGACTTTGAGCTTGTAGTACTGCCACTCACTCTCCGACAGGGCCCGGGTACGCCGAAATCAATCAATTTGATGTCCGATTAGGTATGCTTGACGAGTGCGTAGAGAAGTCTTTAGGAAGCCCACCTGGGCAAGCGCAAATGATTGAGCATGCCACAAGACTTTTGTGGCGAACCAGGAGTTATAGAAGCCCAGCTCCCAATGGGAAAATGGTGCACGCGGTGGTTTCTACCTAAGTGACCGCGGCCAGCGGTAATGAAAGACCTTCAAAGAACCAGCCTTACGACGGACGTGGGTAACTTGTCAGCCAGGAGCCGGTTAATTATTCGATTACCTGTAATCTGATCGTTATCGCTTTATCATGTACGCGAGCAACACCTTCCACTGTGACAATGACCATGTAGCTGGCATATGAGCGGTTTGAAGCGGGCGAAGATAGATATCAACTCCGCGCTCCAGCACTATCCATTGGAGGTGAGTATCCTTGACTCTGAGGAGCAAGGGAGACGGCCGAGGTTCTCGTGCGGTTTTATTAAGGAAGTGATATCCGCCCATAATTCCTTTTGGGTAACCAGGTCACATGGGTTTGCTGACCTTCACACTAAATCCCGATGTCCAGTGTGCACCAGTGAGAGAATATGGGCCCAGTTGCATGCCAATGTGTCATTTTCAACTGGGATATTCAGGAGTGTTAAGTATGCGAGGGGAAAGGAGACCAGAGAAGACGACTTCGATCAATGATCCGGGAATAGTACCTAGTCAAATCGGGTTATTTTAAGATGAGGCCAACTCCAAGTAAGATCTGGTTGACGATCAAGTTCAATTTTCTTCAGTTTACGCCAAGTAAACGTGCAAACAACGGACAACGGTGAGTTTCATGCTCCTGCCGCTTCATTTTGTTGCGTCCGCTGTCTTTCCACGTACTCGTCTCCAGTTATGCATACGCATCGGGTGGCGATCTGAAAGGCGCAATTGTTGGACCGGTATATATATGCCTGAACTTTTCTTTCAGCTTTTGGAATCAACGACCCTTTCCAGACTTTCTTCAGTCTTCCTACCTCTCTCATTACAATGGCTGAAGCCAAACCCCATGTTCTTTTGGTTGACTCCTACTGCTCCTTCGCTTACAAGTACGTATCAATTCCACTTCCGCATACTCACGTCCTGACTAACCTCTCTCAGTCTCGCAGCACTGACCAAGAAGGCCATTCCAGGCTGTACCTTGCACGTCATCAAGAATGATACCCACACCATCCAAGATTTGCTCCCCGTCCTCAGCCAGTTTTCTGCCATCATCGTCGGGCCTGGTCCCGGCTCTCCTGATATCCCAACCGACATTGGTGTCGTTTGTGACCTCTGGAAGGTAGCAGACAAGGATATGGTCCCAATGTTTGGTGTTTGCTTGGGTCAACAATCCCTGACAATTGAGAATGGTGGTACCATTCACCGACTCGGCACCGTGAAGCATGGTCAGGTCTCCGTTGTTCACCATAATGGCAAGGAGATCTTTGCAGGATTGGGAGACATCAAAGTCGTGCGATATCACTCACTTCACGTTCGACCAAAAGCTGGGGGACTTATTGAAGAATTGGCCTGGTCGGAGGATGAGGAGAACGGTGTTGTCGTGATGGGTGTCAGGCATACCGAGAAGCCATTCTGGGCTGTCCAGTATCACCCAGAGTCTGTTTTGACAGACGAGGGAGGTCTCAGGGTTTTCGAGAACTTCTGGAAGCTTGCACAGACATGGAACCGGCAGAACCGTCCTTCCTTCCAACCCCCGCACGAGCTCAACCTCGAGGGTTCCCACATCTGGCCCCGTATTAATGGACGCTACTCCGCACATGCCTTCCAGAAGTCCCTTGGCAATGTTACGTACACCTCACTTGAGGTACCCAACCTTTCTGTCATCGACCTTTGCGAGTTCCTCGGTGCCAATGATGACTCCAAACGCTTCATTTTCCTCGACAGTGCCGCTAACCCCGGTCAACACTCCGTTGTTGCTTGCTTGAACGACTCCTCCCCACAATTTACCCACTTCGTCCATGAGAACTTCATCGAAGTCTCGACTGCTAACATGAAACAACGCCACGAGCTTGCCGGCAAGGACTACTGGACCTGGCTCGACGAGTACCGCGAGTCGCGCAAGGTTACCGGTGGAGACACTAGTGTTCCTTTCTGGGGTGGTTTCGCTGGGTACCTCACCTACGAGGCTGGCTTTGGCGGTCTGGGTGTTTCTGTTCCCAGGAAGGATGGACACAGTACCGTCAACCACCCTGATGTTAACCTCGTCTGGGTTGACCGCAGCGTCGTCATCGATGTCTCCACCTCGCAAGTTTGGGTTCAATCATTGGTCCCTAATGACCACGAGTGGGTCCATGAGATGGCCAAGCAACTTACTGCTTTGCCCAAGGCCTCGCCCATCCCTGAAATCCCCGCCCAGTCGAACATCAGCGTCAAGTTCCCCGACCCACAGCAGTACATGACGGACATCAACCGTTCCAAGGAATACCTTTTCTCTGGTGACTCCTATGAGCTCTGTCTCACTGGCCTCACCAAGATCACCGTGCCCAAGGAGGAAGCCATCACAACCTGGAACAGGTACAAGCTCCTCCGCGACGTCAACGCAGCACCCCACGCTGGCTACCTCCGCCTCCAACCCACTACTTTCCTCTCTGCCTCTCCTGAGCGTTTCCTTTCATACTCTCGTTCCCCTGGCGCCGTCTGTGAGCTTCGTCCTATCAAAGGCACAGTCCGCAAGCTCCCACACATCACTCGGGAGATTGCCGAGGAGATGTTGGCCGGTAGCCGCAAGGAGATCGCTGAGAACTTGATGATTGTTGATCTCATTCGTCATGATCTGCATAACGCTGTTGGCGAGCACGTTGATTGCTCGAAGTTCTGCGGTGTTGAGGAGTATAAGACTTTGTGGCAGCTTGTTAGTGTTATTGAGGGTTCTTTGCCTGAGGGCACGTCTGTTGAGGTTGATGATAGTCTTGGTTGGGAGGTTTTGAGGCGTAGCTTGCCACCTGGTATGTTTTATCCGTTATTCTCCGAAGAAAGATGGAGCTGATCGCATATGTATTACAGGCAGTATGACTGGTGCCCCCAAGAAACGCAGCGTCGAACTCCTCCAAGGACTCGAAGGATTCGAGCGTGGTCCCTACTCCGGTGTCTTTGGCTACTGGTGCGCCGGCGGTGGTGGTGACTGGTCCGTTACCATCCGCTCCTGCTTCCTTCACGATTCGAAGAAGGGTGGTGATGAAGAATGGGTGATCGGTGCTGGTGGTGCCATCACTGCTCTTTCTGAACCTGAGGCCGAGTTGGAGGAGACGAACGTCAAACTCAATGGTGTCCTTCGCGGTTTCGGTGCCTCTGCTTAAATGGCTTCGTCGTGTTCCTAGAGTTACCCCATTTTCCCAAAACTATGACCATTTCTAGCAGCATTATTTTTTTTCATCGTTTTCTTGTTTCGAACAAGACGAGTAATTTACACCGGGTAAATAAATCATATTGTACTGTGTACATTGTCACCATATTCCTTTCAAGTATAGGTAGGTCTTCCGAGGGCGGTATAGAAGATTCTTGTGTATAAAGGCGCATTTTTTGTACAGGATATTTCAGCAATAATATGAGTTCTACCGTTTTGGCACACGCGAAGTCAAGAATCTTAGCCCAACTTCCAAGCACATGTTTTCAGTCTGATATGTTTTTGTCACATGACATAATACGTTGATTGACTTCTCGCGCTTATTCCCACGCCTCTTAGCCAGGGAGTCCCTGATGTCGATAACTCGGCTCCTTTCTCTCCCACTTACCACGAACAAACGCCGGCCGATATCCATATTCCATTAATCCCCTCTTGGATAACCAAACCCTGTGATTCATAGTACAGACTAATACAACAAACGCGACTTGTTTGCGGATCCGATGCCCCGAACAAGAAATATCACCCGCCAACAATGGGAAGCGGCCGTTTCGCCTACCGCTGACCCAGGTGCGGCTACGATTAGGTCTCTAGACTCAAGTCTACATGAGAGAAATACCAGTACCTCGACATTTGCCCACCCGACCGATCACTGGTCGACTCTCAGTGTCGGATCTTCGAAGGAGAATTATGGCTACGACGATGAGAATGACGATTATGCAGGCGGGGATGAGAATGAACCGCCAGTGACACTTGGAAAAGGGAAAGGGAAGGAAAAAGAGTCGATAGAAAGAGCAACGAGGAAGAAACGGCCATTGCAGGATATCACTGATATCGTCGTCTCAAAGGGAAACCAACCGGGCGATAATCCAAAGCGAAGGAAACGCGTAAGGCGCACACACCGCCAACCATTAGCACCGCTACAACTTTCCACTACCGCGGAACGGACACCAGTCCATAATCCACGGTTCCCCTCGTCGTTACCACCTTCTTCACCCCCGCCGCCCGCATCTTTTGAACAACCCCTACCGGATACGCGGACGCGAAGTGGAGTTTGGGAGCCTATCCTTTCACAGGAGCAGGAGGATCTTCCTATAGCCTCAGATGACGCGGAACCTTCAAATAACTCGGACCCTTTCGGTTTCTTCGCTGTTGAGAAGGAACTTAAAGCCAAACGCCATGCGCGACCTCCCTTGGGTCAAGGGTCGGGGGCAAGGGAGGCGGGTGGATTGGTCCTCGTCCCTGCTACATCTCCTCTCAGGCTAGACCTCAGTGTTATAACCAACGCGGGCGAAGGCGATGGGGAGGAAGAGATGATCTCACCTTGTGCCACCCCGCCAACGCCGCATAAGAAGAAGCGGAGACGGAAGGCTAGTATTGTAGATGAAAGGGTGGAGGAAGACTGTTTGCCGCCCAGTCCTCGGACAGAATCGTTGCCCAGTTCGCCTTCACCGTTGAAAGTTCGTGAATCTTGGGTGAAGGAGTACATCATTCAGGACAGAAGCGACTTCATTCGCAGTACGACAGAGCATTTGGAAGATCCTCCGGAGGAAGAAGCCGAGGTGCAAGAGAAGGAGCAGGATGGGGACAGTGATGAAGGAAACGAAACTGTCACTGAGGTTCCGCGCCGAGTTCTTCGCTCGAGAATCAAGGGAAAACAGCCAGAGGCGTTGACCCCGGTACCTCGGAAGAGCGCAAGGGGGAAAAGACAAGAGGAGAGCAAGACCCCAAGTGATCCTATGGAGTTTGCAAAGAAACTCGTTGAACGGCTTCCAAAACGCCGGAAGAGGAAGGCGAAGGAGCGCGAAGAATCTGATGAAGAACCTGAACCTCCCCGCATGACACGGAAACGCAGGACTCAGCGCAAGAAGGTGAAGAATGAGAAGCCAGCCGAAAATAAAAAAGAAGTAAATATTCCTACCGACATGACATTGACCGTCACTAATAAATCACAGATTAGTAAAGAGCGACAGGCTATCCGAGACTATTTCAAAGAGTTGGAAGGATATTCACTGGAAGAAGAGAAAGTGTATGTTATCTAGTTGTACCACGTGCAATGACATCATCCATCCAGGCCCGTCATTCCACATGGCCAATATCGATAAACATCTTGGTCATTGGCATTAAAGCTGTACCACGTTTCTGGACACTTTCTTCCACCTTCTATCTTGACGCTGTTGATCTCTGCACAGTCATGAGCTCATCTCCGCATCAGCCTCATGTTCAGCGTGGCTTCGAACCAGAGCAAGAAGGGTACATCGCCCCCAGGGAACAGTCACCCTACCTTGCCGCCCTTTTTAGATTTACCAGTGCCGTTAACGCCATGGACTTCGATACAATTACCGACGTCTTCGATCACAAGCTCGTCTATTCCATTTTACCCACAAGTTTGCAAAGGCCTGTTCTAGGCTATGATTTACATCTTAATTATCTGGATGATATCACCGAGATGTTCCTCGAACTGCGGGTGAGTTGTCATTGCTGTGTTGAGTAACGAGTAGAAAGGCCGCGCCAGCGCCTTTGATAGAGAACAGGCTTGAGAACTTACGGCATGGCCTGTAGGTCAACGTGCTTGAAGTCATTGAAGAAAATCACAAGGTGATGGTTCAGGTACGCCATTTTGTCGCCTCGTAAACTCCCATCCAGCTTAATGTTCATATTCCGTAGTTGAACGTAACGGGCCAAGGCAGATCCGAGAGGAGATACGGGAACGAAACCATCTTTATTATCCACTTTGAAAAAGTCAGCTCGCGTGACCTCAGAAAACTTGGGCCGAATGGAAGAAACTGGCCAGTCGACGCACTCCCAAAAATGGTCAACGTCAAAGAGTATGTGGATAGCTTAAGGATAAAAACTTGGTTCAAGGAGGAAAGGCAGTGGATGAAAGACAATCCCCAAAAGGTGGCGGAACAACGGAGGCGAAGATTGGGGGAGTGGAAGAAGGAGAAGTGGAGGTGGAGGCGAAGTCAGAGCCATAGTCAGGGTACATCCGCAGGGTTGCCGGGGCAGCCAACTCGATATACACAGGGACCGTCACCGACGTCGACGTACCCACAGGTATTCCCGCCTCCCCTATCATCCCGAACCCTCTCATCTTCGAGGTCGCAGGGTCAGGACCAGGGACACTCCCCAACCTCTACCCGTGGGTATGGACCGACATCGACATCTTTGGGAAATCAAGGACAGAGTTACACATCCACACGACCGGGCCAGGGATATCCTGCTTCGTACAATCCGTACAGCAGTGATAAATATAGCGGGCTGTGACCCTTGGCCTTAATTTGTCCCTGGGCGATCTCCCAATACGACTTATGCTGAGAGAAGATGCTGGGACACAAACATGGTCAAGGGCACCTCCACACGAAGATGTTTCCTGCGGAGGTGAGCAGAGGTACACCTTGTCGATGGCCTGTAGATTTTGCGGAACAACGATCGCTACTACTACCGCCTTTATTATACTCGATCTCCTTTATATTCACCAACAAGTTCTATTTTAGATCTATGAACGCCATTATCAACTTCCTGTTTTACCCGGATCGCACGACGATCTGCCTGAATTCGTTCTCCTATTCCGTTACCCCGATATCTGATGTTATATATGTAACAGCTTCTTGATCCCAATTTACGACTAAGTTCCATCGCTATCATATGATTTGCCTAGGGTCACTTTTGTACTGGGCCAAGCGCCGGGAAACGGCTGAGCCAGGTTGCTGGTCCAGGAAGCAAGAGAGGGATTCATCGCTCAGCTGGCGTCTACCTGATCAGGTCTTCTGAACCCACAGTTACCATCACTCTGGCTCCGATGTGGACGCAAAGTTGTGCATTCATGCATTTTTTATTGGCTTGTTTTATCCATAGTCTAAGGGGACCCTCGACTGAACGCCGCAGCCGCTTGTGTCGAAAAACAATTTTCTGGAACGTCTTCTGCGCACACTAGGCTTTAGAAATCGTATAAACTTAAACCTTGCCTTATCCGGACAGGCGTAACGACGACCAAACTGGAGAAAACACCTTCTGTGCTCTAGCGCCGGAAGCTCTTCAATGGCTGGCACACTCCCAGGGAAACTTTTTCGTCCTAGAGCCGCAGGGAAGTTAACGGAGTCTCGTATTGCGTTGGATTTGGATTTAGACGGGCTCAAGCTGCAAGAGCGTTTGGTGCAGCCGCACGAACAGAAGAAGTTTGTTTTCGCTCAGTGCGTAGGGCCTCTTAATCTAATCGAAGTTTGTTGTGCTCAATTACTTTCTCATTGTAGTTTCATGGTCGGCAACACTTACGTATGTCTCACCCCAATGTTATGATAAAGACCGCACGGCGCTCAAATATTACCCAAAGCCTTACACCCAAAACGATTGGCTGGAGGATATGCAACTTGCAAGTGAGCAGGAGATGTACGCCATCGAATTTCCACGTGTACATACCTCGGATCTTGACTATGACCGCTGGGTCGCGGCGTGCGAATAGTGATGGCTTCGTCCTCAACATTGGAGTCGAGGATTGGCAGAAGGACCGTGTTGCAGACTGTTTTAATGCATCTCAAAAACTTCCCAACCGAAACAACTTCAAGTTTTTGTTCTGCTTTGACATGACGTACGCCCTACTTATTTCTGTGAATTTTTGGGTTAGTCCCCATCAAGTATTTCAGGTCAATTCCAGGACATTGCAAGCAGGACGTCAGTCACCTGGCTTCGTATCTATCCTCCTTCGCGGAACACCCGCGCATTTTCAAGCATCCGCGTTCCCGGAGAGTTGTTATCTCGACTTTCTCAGGGGAGAACTGTTTTTTTGGACACCATGAAACGGAAGCGGGTTGGTCTTATCTGAAGCAGGAATTGTCCAAGATTATTCCTGTGGGTCCAGTGTGAAATCCATCTTCATTCCTTGGGTTTGAGGTTTTCTTGCCATGTGATTGCAGGTTGACCTCGTACCCTCCTTTTTCATGAACCCGGCACATTATCCCAGTGTTCCATCGTTGAATGGCATTTGCCACGTAGGTGTATAATCAGCCTCGGATGCTTCGTTGCATATCCTGACATGTGCCCGATAGTGGAATGGCGCCTGGCCGCTCCACCTTAATTTATCGCTTCTGCAAACAGAAATTTGCTCCCCCAAACTTGACTCCGATCTCCACCACTTACGGCACCTAGATGACGATAAGAGTTTCATGGCTGCTGTGTCACCTTGGTTCTTCACTGTACGTTTTTTAGTACTTGCCTCTTCGAGACCTCAGCCCTAAAAATCCATACCTAGCATTATGGCCCGAAGAGCTGGAACAAAAACGCGAGCGTAGCACTAAGTTAACAGGACTTGTAACTGATTTGGTTTTAGTGGATATACCGAGGAGACGACTGGCTTTTCGTGCGACGTTGGGAACAACTAATCAGAATGCGTCATCGTATTGACTTTGTGCAAGTCATATCGTGGAACGGTGCGTTCAGGTCTCCAGAGAGGTAAATACTGGACCTTATGTTCACATTCATTTAGACTACGGCGAATCCCACTACATAGGACCTATCAAGGTATACCCTTATTCTCTTCGCTTCCAAATGTTGATCTCACAACCGTTTTCCAGGGCGCCCAACCCAATTCAGAGGCTTGGGTTGACGGCTACCCACATGAGCCGTGGCTACATCTCAACGGTTATTTTGCGTGCGCATTCAAAACTGGAGTATATCCTGCTATCCAGCATGATCGTATTTTTGTTTGGGCTCGTCCCCACCCAAAAGGCGCCATCGCTAGCGAAGAAATTCCACGGCCAGATAACTGGGAGCTCGTACGTCCTTCCTCACTCCTCTTATGGCAACTTTTTCGCTGACGATTCCCCTCTCTCTAGACAGATGACTTGATGTGGATTGTGATATTCGCCAGATTCCCCGCCACGATTAAAGTCTATACATCAGACTCGGAGAAAGATGTGAAAGAGTTTGAAGTCAAGGCGGGTGTGACAAAGCTGTCTTCACCTTTGAAAGTTGGTGGTGGGATGAGGGTGGTTATGGTTAGAGATGCTGTCGCCGTGAAAGAATGTGCGCCCGTCGGGTATCGATTTGAGGCAAGGCCGGGAGTATACAATTTCAATGCCTTCGTTGCTATGTCTCGCTAGGCACGGACCAAATCAATTGGCAAACCTCCTGGGAGTTAATTTACATACCAAAGTACAAGCACTTCCTGTAGGCTTGTTGAAATTATTAGGATCAAGCCGCTGAGGGGATCAGTGATCAACCAATGTGACCCGCTTCAGGGGCTCCGCGCCCATCCATATTGTTCACTTGATAAAGTCATCAATCGGAGATGAATGATGGATGGGCCGAGGAATATATAAATACCTCGTTGCTTCACGAGCGTTGTCTCTGGGGAGTTCTCCGGTGATAGAACCTCCGGTAATTCGGACATTAATACTACTTCGTTTCCAGTTACATAGTGCCGCAAGACCGAGGCGTCATCAAGGATGAGGTTATAGCCTCGCACCTAACCATTGAATCCGCTAATCAGCCGATTGTCTCAACTTGCTAATCTTCCTGTCGCCGCTTAGTGATACTGCATGTGAAAGAATTCCTGAGAAGTGAGCCGATGACTGATCACGGATTATTAGACCTTGCCCCTCTTGAGTATATTGTTCTATGTGTTGATTGAGTGACAAAAATGAGGAATGCTTGCCGCGCGAACAATCTTTATCATGGATTGCGAGAGAATAAGATAGAAAGGCCAGAACGACAATATCTCTAGGCCACCTGAAAAAACTCTGTTACTTGGAGCGAACTTCCACCAGTCTTTGATACTTTTCACATTTTTGAACCAAGGCCCTCCATGCCGGGATTTAAAGGTTATTCTCCTATGGCTGCTACTCCTGAAGTGGGCCAGCGCCAGAATTGTGTCCCACGACCTGCTGTTTTCCCATCAGGGTCTTTCAAACAAATGGGAACCAGAATGGCACGTGAATGGACATGTTTGAAACCTCCATCCAGATTCTTTGCCAAAATGGGAGCAGAATGACCATTCTGCTGTTCACATATAAACTCAAAAACTTGGATTTTTACTTCTTACAAGCCAGATTTAAGCCCCCTGTAAGGGCTCAAGGAAATGTACCACGTATTGGAAGCTCCTGGGGTCCATTCTGGCCAGAATGGCCATTCTCAATCCCATTCGGAATGGGACTGGAATGTGGGAACTTTGAGTTTCGGTGGCGCCATGGCACGCTCCATCGGTGGTCCAATACCTCCGTCTTCCAATGGGATTTACTAATTCCTTTGTTGTCAGCGCCTTCAACTTGGCATACTCGTTCAGTTGGTTCCCGAAAGCCAAGATTTCAAAACATATCAAAGACTTTGGCGACACATTGAATATGACGCTATTTTAAACCATGGCCCCGGCGAAAAGTTTACCAGTTCTCGCTTATCCGAAATAGGCTCATTTACTTTGAGTCAGCGTCTATAATGATCGTTGGCCATCCATAACGCGCCGAGGCGTTGCGTCACATTGCCAGCTCATGGAGGTAAAGTACTTGTTTCAACACTATGGATCGGCCATCACAATGCCGTCACCACACGAAGTTTCTCTCCCCTGGGTTGGGTTCGGGAATGGCAATACTGGAATTGACCTTGCCGCCATTGGATAGCGAATACGCCACAGGGATACATGCACCGAATTTCATGTGATAACACAGGCTTTTTATCGGAGTAGCCCATTCACTTCATATATAACACACTCTTTAGGTCTCGGTGCAACGACTACCGCTCTTCACAAGAAAGATTCCTTCTCCTCACATCCTACTCAACCAACATCTTGCACTTTACCATGGTCTTCTCGCCTGGTATTCAGTTCATCGCTCGCTCGCTCTCGTACCTTTTACTTCCCTCCGTCATTGGTTTTGCAACACTCACAATTATATGTGATATTCTGGCGGTTTCAGCCCCAAGATGGGCACTCCTCACTCTCGCGACTGCTTTGCGCCTCGCACATCTCTACTTGAAGCCCATCTTGAACGATCGTAAAAATGCGAGGGATGCGAAAGCCAATGGTGCTGTGCTACCGCCACAGATAAATCTGAACCCGCTCGAGGGCCCCAAAAAGGTCATTGAAAATGGTCAGAACGGGTATATTGGTCAGTGGAAAAAGTGTAGGATATCCTTTGGACTGACGGTTGTGCTAAGGTGGAATTTTTCTTGATTGGAGTCGGAATTTCGGTCAAACGTATCGATTCACAATGGGCTTGGATGAGCGGGTATGTTCTGATGCTTTTTTTCAAATAAGCGTACCTCACCAGCCGTCTTCAGTTCTTTACTGCTGAGCCTGAGCACGTCAAAGTAGCTATATCCATAATTTCTTGAAGGTTCTACAGTTAACCCCCGATATCAGGCTATCCTTGCGACCCAGTTTGATGCTTTTGATAAAGGTGAGTAAACATCAACATTCAACCTGAGTGTTCGACGTCATTCTAAATTCACCCGATACAGGTCCTGCAATCTTTGACCAGCTCAAGTCATTACTCGGCACGGGGGTGTTTAACTCAGATGGTGCGCGTCGTATCTTCCATTCGTGATATGGGTCTGACCTTGTTATAGGCGATATGTGGAAGTTAGTATTTTTGCCAGAGACCTTCGAAATATATTTACCCTGTTCTCAACCACTTCGTGTTCTAGGTTCCATCGCTCGATCACGAGGCCGTTCTTCAGCAAGGAGCGCATCAGTGACTTCGACGTCTTTGACAGACATGCCGAGGAGGCACTCAGACAGGCGAAGGATCGTCTTGCCGAAGGGTATCCCATCGACTTCCAGGTACGAACTTACCTGTTCCAGTTGTGTGACAATCTGATAACCAGCAATCTACAGGACTTCGTCTCGCGTTTCACCCTCGACTCCGCGACAGAGTTTCTCTTCAGGAACGACGTCCACTCTCTTACAGCAGGCCTTCCCTACCCGACTCACCCATCTCCGCTCGCGAAGCCCAACACTCTCATCTTTGAGAATCACCCTTCCAATGCATTCGTTCGAGCTTTCGTTGGCGGGCAGGACCTCACCGCGGTACGCAGCCGATCGGGCACATTTTGGCCTTTGAAGGAGATGTGGGGGGATATCATTGCGCCGCTCAGGAAGGAGGTAGACAGATTCGTAGAGCCATTCTTGCGGGAGGGCGCGTCACGGAAAGAGGAGAGGGAGAAGGGTTCAAAGGCGGAGATAGATGAGGCACTTTTGGATTACTTGGTTAACCAAACATCTGGTGTGTTATCTCTCTCCTTGGTTCCTCTGTATCACCGCTCATGATAGAACAGATCAGCAAGTTATCAAGGACGAGGTTCGTTACACTCAGTTCTCCTGGTAAATTGTTGGCTTAAATTTTTGAAGCTTGTGAACCTTCTTGTCGCCTCTCGGGATACCGTGAGTTCTGCTGAGCGTTTCCTTGACATGTTATTGAGCCCTTCCAGACTGCGTCACTCTTGTCGTTCTCGTTGTATATGCTCATTGAGCATCCCGAGATCACTCGCCGATTGCGTGAAGAGACACTTTCCATAGTCGGTCCCAAAAGCAGGCCGACTTATGATGATATCAGAGACATGAAATATCTCCGGGCTTTCCTCAATGGTATGTGAAGACGCCCTAGGATTCTGGATGTGTTTGGCTGATATTTCACAGAGGTTTTGAGGTTGTATCCACCTGTGTAAGTAGTCACGACATTCTCACCCTCGCTCGTTGCTCACTTCATGTCATTCCCGCTTGGAATGATAGTCCCATGAATAGTCGGTGAGTCTATTACGAGGTACATTCCCCAGTTAGAACACTTTCCGAGATAAATACTAGCACCGCCATGAAGCCAACTATTCTAACCCCCTCCACCGGCTCTGGTGATCCTATATATGTTCCTGCTGGTACAAGGTAAATGACAAATCCCATCGCAAGGTTCAGTCGCTCACGCGCTCGCCTGTTTCACAGGGTTCTGTATTCTGTGTTTTTGATGCACAGACGCACCGATTTATGGGGACCAGATGGTCAGTCTTCCCTCCTTTATTATCTCATCCCCCCTTGACTCTATATTCCTCTAGCACTCGAGTTTGATCCGGATCGATTCTTGGACGAGAGATTGCAGAAATACCTCGTGAAACATCCCTTCATCTTCACCCCTTTCAACGCTGGTCCTAGGATCTGCCTCGGTCAACAGGTGGGTTAGCTGTAGAATCCAATGGGGTGATGCTAATGGGCACCTCGCAGTTTGCCTACAATGAAGCCTCATTCTTCCTTATCCGCCTACTTCAACAATTCTCGTCGTTCAGTCCTTGCTTTAGATGCGCAACCCCCGGATTCACTGCCCCCGAAAGAGTGGGCTGGAATGGAGGGCCCGCAAGGCAGGGACAGGATCCGCTTGGCTTCGCATTTGACTATGTACGTTAAAGGTGGATTGTGGGTTAGAATGGATCAGGCGAAGGATACAGATTGATATAAGTAGCAGATGTGAAAAATATAGATATAGTTATTGTATGTACTTGAATACGAGCCATTCTTCTTATCTCTTGGCTAATATCTTTTATGTATCCAGTTAGGCAACGCTATGTAAGAGCGAGGCTTTGGACGGCGGAAGAAGCTGGAACTGGAATCCTATTTTGGCATCGAAGGAACTAAATTGGGGATGTTCTCGTTCCCCAAGCTTAGGTACAGAATATCTCTATTTTTAAGTCCTTTGTACAAGTATATCTGGTATCGATGTATCATGAATATGAAGTCCAGCCTTAATGGGCTAACAGTCCTAAGGTCCTAAGAATACGATGTTTCTTATCCATTGATGTACCAAGCCCAAAGACTGAGATCATCTTTTTCGACGGTTACAACCCTTATCGACGGAGATCCTCTCGCGATTGCCTTTGCAAACTCCCCAAACTGTTCCTTCGTGAAAATCCTCGGAAGACACGGCCGTGTAATATACACCCAAGTCAAAGCCGGGAACATACAAAACCACCTCACCATTAAATCCACCACACTATCCGTCGAGTACGCGACCAACTTCGAGTCCAACTTGAGCGCTTTCACGCGATGCAACTGCCGCGTCGGCTCAACGTCTCCAAGTACATTGTTCCCAGGGTTTCCCGCCCGCTGCACAGTGTCCCGCAGCCAATTACCAAGGGACTGGACATACGTAAACTCGAGACATAATGTGATGTCTTCGGTACAAGGTATGAGCGCCTGGAGTGCCATTACGGCTCTGGTGGAGTCACGGGTCATGTCGCCCGCGGGCAGAATGACCATCGTGAGTGAATGGAAGGTAGCCAAAGATGGGAAGTAGCGGACGAGGTACTCCGATGACGTTCTTAATTTATTGAGGCGGGGTAGGATCCCCGCTGGTAACGCAGGTGGGTTGTGACGGAGGTATGTGTTGTGATGGAAGTCAAGTGAGGTGATGGTTGGGTGGTGGTCGAGGAAGATTACAAAAGCGTCCCCGGGGATGATACAGTGAGAGACGGTGAGTGTCGTGAGATGAGGGAGGTTGAGGTGGAGGATAAAGTTGTCCCACTCCTGGTAGTTGTAGATATATTTGAACGTCAGTGTCGTAAGTCGTGAGGACGTATTAAGGTGGTGGAGAAGGAGGGGTTGGAGGAAGGTTGGAAGGTTTTGGAGGTAACAGGTCTCAATTTTGTTCAGGGTATCCGACCAGGCGGTCTTCGAGTTCTTCCGCTTCTTTACCACGGAAGGGAGCGAGAACTTTTGCAACAGGGTAGTCAACTTTCCTGTTGCGGGAAGTGGAAGCCGCAGACCGAGTTAGGGTTTTGATGTGCACGTGACTGCAAGACCTGTCGGCTAGAGTGTTGAGTACCGCAGCCATGGCATCCTCCCATTCCTTTGTCCCGGTGTTGAAGAAATAGAACGAGGCACTATGGACGGCGGATAAAATAGAGACGAAATTGAGCAGAGAAATCGTTTGGGCCGTCATCTCTTTACTTGAATTACTGTTGGTCAAGTCGCAGTTCAGGTGCTGGAGGGGTGTTCCAATCATGGCCAACGAAATTGCAAGAGTCGGAAGAAGAGACACGGTGTGGTTATTGAGGATTAATGTCTCGTCCCCGGGATGGAAATCATATTCCGAGCATATCTTCCCTACGGCGAGGAAGTTGAAGTTGCGTGAGGCTTGTGCGAGTGCATGGAGATCCTTGTGGTCGGGGACACGTTGGACAATCAGAGCAAGGAGTTCCACAGGAAGCATCGCCATGATGGCGGACACAAGAAATGAGCATCTTGGGGAATTTATGCTTGTCTTGGAGTATATATATGTTGATTACTGTGGGAAGAGGAAGGAATCTGTCGCATCCTATTGTCACGCTCTGCTTCGAAACTTAGCCTTATACTTATTCAACATCTAAATCGGGTGGGGACTTCTCTCTGTGGCGCTCAGCCCCATCCTCATCCAACACGCATTAATGGGGTAGTGGTAACCTGGGTCGTTGCCATAAGCAGCTCAGCAGCTTTCTCGACCCGCCGGGGGTTCGATTCCCCCTTAATGCACTCCTGAGGATCAGGTCTACTTTTCCTTCAGGGCAAGGTGACATTGCATTTTGCACCGAGTGCGAATGCAGGCTCATAATCACTGATCGTGATACTCCTGTCCACCTCCTGCCATCACAGGCAAGGAGGAAAATAGGACCCTTCTGGCCGTTGTGGCAGGCATGAAGGGTTACATATGGAAGAGTATCTGGGCCAAGAGCCGCGGCTGGCCAAGTTACCCGGCCCCACTTCTTTGTAGATCTTGACGCATTGGTGTGTGTCCATTCAATTTGCTTGGGTATTTCTGCCAACATTTTGTTAAATATCTCAACAGAAAACTAACCTTTGAGGCCTGGGTAGTAACTGGAAAAGGGGCACCTCGTCACGAGCGACGGTGATACAAATCGAGCCATGCCTCGTCTTGGTAAACTACTTACTTTCAAGTTAGTCCATCAAAATCTTTCGAGAATGTCCGCTGCCGCACCCGTACGTCAATTTCAATTTAGCGTGCAGTGTCAATCTAGTTTCTTGATCTCTAACAACGCACCCAGCGCGACCAGACCCGGGTTTTCAACAGAAGTAGTACCCTCAAGAAAATAGCCGATGACACTCTCAAGGCGATCGAATCTGGATCGTATGCCATTACCGACTCGCAGCTCCCAACAGAAACCTTCGACCTTCGGGCAAACGCTGAAAATTTAAAAGCGCGTACACTCTACTATGGACCCGACTCTGTCCCCTCATCGTGGGCCCAATCGCGATCGGAAGAGCCACGCATCGCCGCGACGACTAAGATCTGGGCAGTGGAAACCTCGACGTTGGAGACTGTGCGATGGTTGGTCGATAAGTGTTCCTCTCAAACGGATCAACCTCTGGTAGATGGTACTACGACGGAAGAACAGGAGCCGCGTGCTTGCACTGTCGGTGTGCTCAATTTTGCATCTGCTAAAAACCCTGGGGGAGGGTTCTTGCGCGGAACCCAAGCTCAGGTGAGTACACATATGTCTGTCCCAAATTCTCCTTGCTAATACTGCCTTTACTGACAACAGGAAGAGTCAATTGCTCGTTCATCCACGCTCTATGCGAGTCTCATATCACCCATTGGTCAACAATTCTACACCTACAATCACTCAATTATCAAGGGCGGGAATGATGGGTACTACTCCCACGCCATGATTTACAGTCCTTCCGTCCTCGTCTTCCGAAATGACACTGGAGATTGGGTACGACCATACGAAATCAACATCCTCACATCCCCTGCAGTAAATGCTGGAGTTGTGCGGGAAAAACGTCAACAGGCGCTTAATCGAGGAGAAGACGTCGACTCAGTTCCAGATATGGAAGCGAAAATTCGCGCCGTTATGAAGGAGCGGATGGCGCGGCTTTTGTATCTCTTCGAACTCCATGGAGTGCGGAACCTCGTTTTGGGGAGTTTTGGGACGGGTGTGTTCAAGAATCACGTAGATATGGTTGTGGAGTTGTGGGCAGAGCTGTTACTCGGTGAGAATGCGAGGTTTGGGAGGTCGTTTGATAGAATTGCGTTCGGAGTGATTGGGCATGGGACGTACTTGAAGTTTGCAGAGAGGTTTGGGACTGAGGCTGCGTAGGCCGCCTCAGCCAGCTGGGAACTGATTTCATGATGTCCAACGTCGGGACCACCTCCACCACACCCCGTACTTGCATCGGTACCCCTAATTCCGTTTTTAGCTCTCGATCCTTGTCGAGTTTCGGGCATGAATCGAAAGCCAAATACCTCAGTAGGTGGCGAATCTCAATTAATCTATGTCTCCTGTGAACTCCACCTTACTTGGTCGGTGTGAGTTCGACGCCCCAGACGACGAACCTCTCCAGTTTTCAAGTTAGGATAGACGCTCCTGTAGAAGCAACCTCAAGCTCAAGGTCTCAAGATTGACCAGACCGACTTATATGTAGATGATACCGCCCTCCTTGGGATCCGGGGACATTATGCCTACCTGGTGTCGCAAGTGATCGAACGGCTTTCTCGTGACTAGAGCTTGATAACGCTCGTCCAGTGTGCTCCTGAAATGTGGGGCATTGCCGAAGAAGTGTGAGCGTTGTTCTGGCTCGCAAAATTTCAACTTTGGCTTCGATTCATCGATGCAGATTTTTTTTCATTTGAAATCTACATAGCGTCGTGTTCTCAATGAGTCTGGATGAGGAAATGCGATAGTGCCCCCGACGGGAGCAAGGGCCCTTACATCCTTCCGGGAGTGATTTACGTCAGTTGAGAAGGAACGAATTTCAAGTTCCCAGAAATTAAGTTCTCGGGAATCATAAATCCTTCTCTTTTGACGACGCACTCGTTTCTCCCGGTAATTTAATCCTCGATCCGTGGGGCACACGATGTCAGATGGGATGTCCATCGTCCTTCCAATGAACCTTTCCGCAGTATTGCCGTAACAAAGTGATAAAACCGCTGACAAGAATATTTCGTTAGTGGCCTATAAATTGGGGAGGTCTGGCTCCTCTGAGAGTCAACTTCGAAGGAGCCCTTCCATCGAAAGAGCACTCTGTGAGTCAACCTCCTCGCACAACCTCACTCGTCGGTGCTGACGCCTCCTCACCAGCACAGACCCTGTAGCCGACCGCAACGCAAAACTGCAGTTGAAACTACAGCTCAATCTACACACACCGTGTAAGTCGTCAATCCCACTCTGAGCGAGACCCAAATTGAGCTCGTGCCAGTGTACAGAATGAACTTCAAGAGCCTTGTTCCATTCACTACACTCTTCGCCCTTGTAGCGATTGGGGGGGGGGCAAATCCAGTGCCCAACCCTGAACCGCAGACACAAGGAATCTGCTGGGCCGCCTGTTTTGGGGAGAATCCGAACTGTCCTTCTGGGTGGTCCCCCCAACAGTTTGGAGAGTGCTGGACTTGCTGCAAATGAGAAGCCCGGTTCAGGCAGTTCTGGGAGATGTAAAGAAATTACCGAAGGAGATTGGCGATCAGACTGATTCTCGTTTGTAATAAATTTGTGTTGTGTTTTTGAATCTGAAAACCAAAAGTTTTAACTGACAATGATTCAATCTGACAAGGAAAGTTGAGAACTTACCTGGAAACTCTGTGGGTCGGTAGCAGCCGCTGCGCAATTGGTCCGTTCTTAAAAGTTATCAATGTTTTCAAGACCAAGAGCTGGCGTCTGTTGTCGGGTGCTTGTCGTATCCTAATGTTATGGTTTGCTCCAGAACTTAGCCTCAAAATTCAACGTCTAGATTGCGAGTGGGTAGGGGGCTACACTAGGGTGGCTCCAAAGCTCTTTTGCGTTCGGCGCTAACGCGTTAACGTGTTAACGCTCATCCAGCAGGCATCAATGGGGTAGTGGTAACCTGGGTCGTTGCCATGAATCGATCGCTCCTCTGCTCTCTCGACCCGCCGGGGGTTCGATTCCCCCTTGATGCACGGCGCTGGGAACAATGTTTTCCTCCAGGGCAGGGTGATAGTGCATTTTACACAGAGTGGGAATGTAGATCCATAATCGCTGATCATGCAGTGATTTAGTGCTGCATACATATGAGTGTCTGAACCGTGGCCTGTCGTTGATCGTGATTAAGGCCGCTGTTCACAGGTGCAAGCTTGACGCGATGGTGTGCTGTGGATTTCGGTTTGCCTTGGTGCTTCTGCTAACATCCCGTCAATTTCCTCAACAGAAACTACATCTTTTGCCAATGACCTGGAAGATTCTTGCCACTGAGGCCCCAATACTAATTGAAGAAATGGTGCTTCGTCACGAGCGACGATGACGCAAATTGAGTCGTGCCTCACTGTGACAAATTCCTTCTATTTAACACATCGAACCCTTTCAAGAATGTCCACTCCTATACCCGTATGTCAATTTCACCTCAGCGCGTAGTGTTCACCTAATTTCTCAGTCTCTGGGGAACGTGTCCAGCATGACCAGACTCGAGTTCTCAACAGGTGTAGCACCCTCGAAAAATTGCTAACAACGCTCTTAAGGCGATTGAAACTGGGTCGTATCCCACTACCGAATCATAGTTTCCAACAAAAACTTCTGATTTTCGAACAAACGTCGAAGGTTTGAACGCACATACACTCTACTATGGACTCTATTCTATCTTCTCACCCTGGACACAATCGGAACCGAAAAAGATGCGTGTCGCACATCGCCTCAACACCAGGATCTGGGCGGTGAAACCTCTACGTTGGAGACTGCACGGCAGCCAGTTGACAAATGTCCTCACCAAACGGATCAATTTGTGAAGCATGTGAAGGGTGGCACTATGGAAGAATGGGGACGCGCACTCCCGCCGTCCGTGTGTTCCTTTCCACAAGCTCAGGTGAATACGCACGCGTCGTCCCTAATTACCCCCTCGCTCACGCTGCCTCAGTTCATGACAGCAAGATTCAATTGCATGCTCGTCAACGCTCCATCGCAGTCTTACATCACCCGCTAGTCAACGATTTTACACATACAGCCACCCAAATATTCAAGTATCGGAGCCGGGAACAACGGGCACTACTCCCATGCCATGATTTACAGCCTTGCTATCCTCATCTTTTGAAATGACGTTGGAGACTGGGTACGACCATTTGGGGCGCATACGTCGACCACATCTAGATTTGAGCCCTGAGAATCTAATAGTCTCTTCGTCTGGTCCACATCGCTCGTCCTACCTCGTCCTATACAGGAAACACCGATAAACCACCGAAAGCAAAACAGGAGAACAAGAGGACTTACACTTCGCTCATATAAACATGTACCAGATCCCTCAATAAAGCAATCTTCACATCCTCCTTCACGTTCTTCTGTCTCACCATCGCTGGCGCCTCCATACCTACCACACCTGCGCCTAGCCCTGTCCTCTTTTTGGTCTGTGTCGACACTGCCGGCTCGAATAATCCAAAATACCACTCCCTCAGTGAAAGCCCCTCGGCCGAATTCGACAAGGATCCAAGCTCAAACCCAGACGTACTCTCCACGATTCCCAAGGCCTGTTTCGCGGGGACAACTTCCCCGCCTAACATGCAATACGCCTCAGCTGACGTAAAATCTCGAAGATCACGTACAAGTATTGAAAGCGCCTCCGCATGGTTTCTCAACTAAATAACCACGACTTTTAGTCCTTCTCCAAATGTTTTTGTTGGACATGCGCGCGTACCTTGCCTTCCAGAATCGCACACTCCAGTGCTAACACATTCCGACTTTCACTTCTTCCTGCTGCTGCTCTTCCTGCTTCTCTTTTCCTCGACTCGTCTTGTTCCTTCGCTTTTTCGGTCGACCGGTTAAAGGTTCCCGGCCTGGAAAGTAGCCGCCCTTGCACGACTTGAGCATCGTACATTCCACTTCCGGATAACATAACGTCGAGTCGGGCGTCGTCGACGCAAAGTTAGGAAAGAAGGTTTGTTGTTTTTGTTATGGTTGTTGGTGGTGGTGAAAATGGTGAGATTGGTGAGGGCAGGGGAAAGGTAGGGGTGGGAGTGGCAGAGATGAAGATAAGAGTTGGGTGGGTGATGAACGTGTTGACAAGGGCGGTTGTGGTTGTGGTGAGGGTGATAGTGAGTATGAAGTGGGGTTGGGTGATGGTGGGGAGGGTCGAGGAGAGGCATATGATGATGCTGGGGTGGTGTATGTGTTGAGCAATGGACCAGGGGGAGAGGAGGGCACTACATGCATACCTTTCGCACGCCAAAATTTTGCGGTTGACTCGTCTTGGAGACATTGGAGAAGGTCATCTATGCAGGAGAGTGCTAGTCGCGTATGTAGATCTGGAGACTAATGACATATTCAATAAGTGCCAAATAAACTAAAGCGGAGTGAATTTCCGCACCATGTTCCGTTTTATTAGCACTAGATATTCAAGATACCGCCGGCCAGCTCGCGTGTTGGCCTCGGCGATTTGTTCGAGAAGCACACGGTCGTCTTCTTTATCCCTCTCTCTGCCTCTCTGTTTTGGTGCTTCTGGTGGAATAAGCAACTGCGGTGTTCCTTCAGCTTTTCTTTAAATTACATTTCAAGAAAGTGGGTGGACGTACCTTGATACCTCGATCCACATCTCCCTTTTTCAACATCCAAAGCCCCCACTTAACCCGATCTTTATCCCTCCGCGACTCAAGTAATACTAGCATATCCTCTAATGGATTCTGAATATCCGTACCAGGGAATGCGCGTTCGACGCATCCCACGTAAAGCTCTATGAGCTTATCGTCCTCGCCGTGTTGTTTATATAAGTTAGCTAAAGGTGAAAGAAGACCAAGTATTCGTAGGGAAGGCTCTATTTCGGATAGTGCGACGTTGTTGGGTTCGGAGAGGAGGGCGTTGAGGTCCTGATGTCTAGTAAAATGTGCGTAGAGTTTCGCGAGGACTGTATCTACAACCTTAGGGTATGGCAACCATCAGTCTGCGGAAACCAAGGATAACAGAAAGGCAAGAACAACAGAACGGCTATACACATGAGTTATTTCACCATTAACATCCTCCACTCTCGCCCTTTTTCTCGACTTTTCCAGAAACACAAGCAACATCTTTCGGGCAGCAACACTCAATATTCGTCTGAGCTCGACTGCGGGCGGTGCTTCATGAATGTTGGGCGAGAGGTGGGGCGAGTAATACCTGAATAGGTTCATTGCGACTGCGTCGGTTGCAGATTGAGTGGAACATTTTGGAGTAGAGGGAGAGGAAGTGAAAGAGGCGATGAGTGTTCATGGTCGTTTTTTTGTCAGACGGCGAGAGAAAGTTGCAATGATGAAATGGGAAAGAAGGCAAAAAAAAAAGCAGACTCACTCAGGTCGTCCACGCTTTTTTCTTGGGGCATGCGCGCTACTACACCGGAGTATATGTCCACTTGGTCCTGTGCGGAGAATAGACTGCCACGGAAGTCTGGATAGTAGCTGACGAGGACGCGGGGGTCGAGTACGCCATTAAAGAGATTTCTACCCGCATTTTCAAATAACATTTCCGAGAGGTATGTGAAGCCTATGGCCTGATATGCATACTGCAGTTCTTCTGCCTGAGGAGAGCTACGTCAGTGAAATGCTGCGCCTGTTGCGCGATGTGATTATAAATACACGCACCTCGTCTGGGTCCACGGTCAAGTTACCCTCGACTTTTTTCCGTCGTTGGTCGACAAGCTGCGCAGCGTCGTCTATACGATGACTATCGAGCAATGCATCGACCTGGTCTGTGAGTGTGGAGGGTATTATTGAAGTGTTTGCATTGTCCCGGAGGAGAAGAAGGGCTGAGCGAGGGAAGGGGTGCATGTGGTTAGCGACGTGGAACTTATTCCACATCAGAGGATAATTAAGATAGCCTGCCGGACGGTGCATGTACAAAGTAATTCCCTGCAATCGGTGCTGTGTACGTAACAGTGCCTGAGCAGTGAGCTGAGACCCACGGCTGGGGCGAAATCAGTGGTTGATCCAGGCCATTATTCGCAGGTGCAGGCTTGACGCAATGGTGTGTGTCTGGAATTTCAATTTTCAAGGGTGCTTCTGCTAACATTCTGTCAAATACTTCAACAGAACTATCTTTCTGTCGGTCACTTGGAGGGTCCCCGTCATTGAGGCCCCAAATACTAGTTGAAGAAATAGTGCTTCGTCACGAGCGACGAGGATGCGAATTGAATCGTACCTCACCGAGACAACCTCCTTCTGTTAGTCCATCGAACCCTTCTAAGAATGTACGCTCCTGCACCCGTATGTCAATTCACGTTCACCTAGTTTTTCAGTCTCTAACAAACACATCCAGCACGACCAGGCCCTAGTTCTTAGCGGAAGGAGTGTCCTCGCTGACGACACTCTCAAGGCGATTGAAACTACGTATGCCACTACCGACACGGAGCCGCAGCTTCCGACAAAAAATTTCGACCTCCGAACAAGCGTTGAATTTTTTGAACGCGCACACGCCCTACTATGAATCCGACACTGTCCTCGCACCGTAAGCCCAATTACGACCGGAAGAGTCACACATCGCTAAGACACCTAAGATCCGGGCAGTGGTAGTACCTTCTACTTTGGAGACTGTGCAATAGCTGGTCGACAAACGTTCCTCCCCAACGGATCAACCTATGACTTATGGTATTATGGAGAAACAGAGGCCACATGTTCACGCTGTTAGTGTGGTCTCACGCGGAACACAAGCTCAGGTGAGGACGCACCCGCCGTCCCCAATTATTCCCTTGCTAACACTACCTTGGCCGACGACAGGAAGAGTCAATCGCGCGCTCGCCAACCCTCTGTCGCAGACCATTCAATTATCAGAGTTGGGGATGACGGGTATTACTCCCACGCCATGATTTTACAGTCCTTGACTTCTGAAACGACGCCGGAGATTGGGTACGACCATACGAAATCGACGTCCTCACACCCCTTGCATTGAGTACTGAACGCTGGAGTTGTGCGAGAAAAACGTCGGCGAGCACCTGATCGAGGAGAAGGCGTCGATTCAGTTTCAGATATGGAAGCGATCATCCTTGCTGTTATGAAGGAGCGCATGGCGCGGCTCTTGTACCCTCCTCGAACTGCAAGGGGTGCGGAGCCTCGTTTGGGGAGTTTCGGGACGGGTGTGTTCAAGAAACACGTAGATATGGTGGTGGAGTTGTGGGCGGAGCTGTTACTCGGTGAGAATGCGAGGTTTGGGAGATCGTTTCATAGGGTCGTGTTCGGGGTGATTTGGCATGGGGCGTACTTGAAGTTTGTAGAGAGGTTTGGGACGGAGGCTGCGTAGGCCGCCTCAGCCAACTGGGAACTGATTTCGTGATGTCCGATGTTGGGACCATCTTCACCACACCCATACATTGGCCCCCCTAAGTTCCGTTTTCAGCTCTCGACCATTGCCGAGTTTCGAGTATCAATCGAAAGCCAAACACCCTTAGTGGGTGGCGAACCTCAATTAATCTATGATATACCTTCTCTTGCGAACTCCACCTTTACTTGGTCGGCGTGAGTTTGTCGTCCCAGGCGACGATCCTCTCCAATTTTCAGGTTAGGATAGACGTTCCTATGGATGCAACCTCAAGCTCAAGATTGACCAAACCGACTTATATGTAAATGACACCACCCTCCTTGGGGTCCAAGGACATTGTCCCTAGCTGGCACCGCAAGCGATCGAACGACCTTTCGTGACTAGAGCTTGAAAAGGCTCGTCCAGCACACTACCGAAATGCAGGGCACAGCCGAAGAAGTGTAAGCGTCATTCTGACTTGCCTTTTCAATTTTGGCTTCGGTTCATGGATGCATCCGCAGAACACTGTTAAACTTGTAGTTTCTTGATTTGGAATCTATACGGCGCTGTGTTCTCACTGAGTCTGGTTAGAAATGCAAGGTACAAAGGATATGTATTTTGACTTATCCCCCCATAGTGTCCCTCGACGGGAACAGGAGCCCTTACATCCTTCCGGGGAATGATTTATGTCAGTTGAGAAGGAACGAATTCCAAGTTCCCAGAAATCAAATACCCGGAAACCATTGATCCTTCTGTTTTGACGACGCATTCGTTTCTCCCGGCAATTCAACCCTCGATGCACGGGGTGTATGATGTCAGGTCGGGTGTCCATCGTCCTCCAAATCCCCAAAAGCTCCGTTATGATGAACCTCTCCGCGGAATTGTCGCAGCAATGTGGTGAACCCGCTGACAAGAATATTTTGTTGGTGGCCTATAAATTTGGGAGGTCTGGGTCCTCCGAGATTCAGGCCTCAGGAGTCTTTCCATCGAAAGAGCACTCTATGAGCCCCCTTCCTAGTTCAACCTCACTATGCAAGTTATTCAACTCCAATCTGGGCGAGGCTTGAATTAAATTCATGCCAATGGACGGAATGGATTTCAAAAGCCTGGTTCCATTCGCCGCACTCTTCGCCCTTGCGGCGATTGGGAAAGCAAACCCAGGGCCCAACGCCGAACCGCGGGGTGCTATGACTCCAACGAAAGACACCCAGCCAACAGAAATAGAGGCGGAACAAGTCCAAACCACTATACCCACCCCAGAGCCGTCTCAAGACCGAGACACAACAGTCCAAGCACCAGAATCCAGCTCTCCCTTACCGTTACCCCCACCCAACTCCACAGATCCGTCACCACCACAACCTCCCAACCTTACTCCTCCCGTCCCCCCGACTCCCTCCACTCTCAAACCCACGCCTACACCATCCTCCGCACTCACACTAACATCCCTCCTCACCGCCGCCGACACCCTCTACACCCTCTACCCACCAACCCACCCCTCCCTCCACCTCTCCTCAACCATGGGTCCCCAATCTGTCATCTACACCTGGTCCGAAAACTTCTACTCCTGGCCTTCGACACTCTCGCAGAGAATATGGTCACCAGACCCGAATTGGTCGTGTACCCCCACGTACCCTCCGACGCATCAGGTTCTGACGACGCCAGCGATGTCGATAGTGAGGACTACGACAGTATCAGAAGGGAGGACAAGGCGAGAGGGAAGAAGAAGAAGAAACTACGAAAATCTTCCGACCAATACAAAAAAGCCAAAGAAAAAGAAGAGAAGAGGAAGAAAAAGATGAAGAGGGATGGTCGAGGGAAGAAGCCCAAACTTATCTTAGGTCCCCCCGGGCTGGGCATAGGCGTAGGTGTCGAGAGGAAGGCGATGGTAGCTGGTGCGGTTGTTGTACTCGGGTTGGCTGTGGCCGTGTATGGGGTTAAGAATGGGCAGCAGCAGTCCCCAACGTCGCCTTTAGTAGCCCCGGCGCCTGGATTTGGGAGTGAGTTGTTTGGGAGTAATGGCTTTCGTGGGTTGTTGAAGAGTGCGAGTGGTGCGTTGAGCTATTTTACGCATTAGAAGAAGGATGTATGTTTGGTTTTGGAGTTGGGATGGCATAGGTTCGTTCGATCACGCAATGCCACTTCGTGTGGGTGGGGCTGAGACTGAGCTTGGTTATGTATTTGTGTATCATGTATTGTTGGTACTTGGATTCTTAATTATTCAGGATTGATACTCAAGTAGATTTGAAATGCAAACAGTATATTCTGACAGTCCATCTTGCCGAAATTGAAAATCAGTAGGGGTATGGAATACAATAATGGCAATCTTGAGTACAAATGAATGCATTCCTCTTCTCAGGTGCATTCCCACACATTATCACAGATTGTTCAGGATGCTGTTGCTGAAGTGATCAAACAACATTCTTAAATTGTTGCCAGGTAAGGGAAGTACCTGGGAACTGGGAGGATTGTGAAAAATTTAGTGACAATAGTTCTTTGTACCAAGGATGTTGCTCTCCTTACCAAGTGTACACCCTGGGGCTCCAAGGGCCCAGTGTCAAAGACACAAATATTCCCTGCAACATTCCGGTCATCCACCCTAAGCTCCTGCAACATGATTGTTTTGAATAGTCCACTTTTATACAACTCAGTTGGGAAGCTCTATCAATTGGCAGTCAACATTTAAAGTCATTTCAATGGCATGAAGGGAAGACATACTTTGTAAAGCTTAAGCAACCACTCCATAAAATCACACCCATGGACAGATGACTGATAGAGGTCAGCAACGTTGATCTGGCTTAGAATATCCAGGCATTCAAATCAATCCTCCATAGATATAAATGGCCCCCTCCACCGTGCAGACCTAAGAGACCCTGTCACAGCAAAATACAAACCAGCCTCTGCATCTTGCTTGAGTTGCTGGTAAGAATGCTGTCCCTTGGTTCTTGATAACAGGGGAATATACAGGGCCTGCTTCACCTGCTTCTTGTCCCAAGACTTCTCCATGGAGATTCTACACAGACCATAGGTGATATCATCGACAGATTCGCCACGGTCAATGGAAAAGGTCATAGATCTAATCGGATCCGTGAGGTAGTCAATAAAGGAAGCATGGAAGAATGACACCCCGGATTTTACATCCCTTGGTTTTGGAATTTCGAGTACAGAATAGAGTTTGTGGAGAGAGCTGTACGCAGTGTGTTGTTCAATGTCAAGGATGATGGACGCTACCATGAGGCTGCGAGAGTCAAGGGGATATGAAAGCCCATTGTGAGTGTAGGCTGTATGAGGCTGTACACAAATAAAAAATCCAAGGATTCGTTTTGTTTTAGGCCACAACGTTGACAGGACGGACGTGAGGATCTGGTGATATAATGCGTCGAGGAGCGCGAAAGGGTGTTCATCAGTCACTTCAACGTCCGAATGATCGATGACAGATAAGAGCAAATTAAGCCGCGATACTGGGTCTGCGTGATTGGGATCTTCTATAAAACGAACCGCAGTTCTCGCGAATATAAAAAGACCTAATGCACCGTTAACAAGCTTGAGGAACTGGGTTTGAGTTGGCCAGCGCGAAGGAATGTGCGGAAATCGGTCCTGCATTGTCTCGAAACTTTTGGTCAGGTAACGCTCGACGTCCTTACAGCCTTCGGTAGAGTTAACCGGTATATATTCCGACCAATGGCTGGAGGCGACGGGCTCGCTTGCGAATGTGGTTACTATGTGGGGCTCTGGTCGGCTGGCGATAACCCACACGAGCGGCGTTTCAGGAAAATCGAGAACGAACTTGCTAACCAGTCGCACAATTTCACATTGCTGATCCATTCCTTCGCACTCATCCAACCCATCCAGAAAGATTCCCCAAGGCCCCTCTCCCTTTCCAATGCCCCGATTCCCAAACGGCTCGAGAATGAAGACCCGAAATTGCTCTCTCATTCCCTTCTTCAACAAGCTCGGGTCAAGGGTGACTTTTTCCGCGATATAATTTCGGTAGGCAGGTATCCTAGTAGCCAGTTGGAAAGAAACCGTGGCAACGATGCGCTGAGGGTCTTTCCGATCATTGAGTCTCGAAAAGAACAACGTTGCTCCAATGGAATTAAATCGGCGAGAAACTCAGCGAACGTCTGAATGACTGCCGATTTGCCAACGCCAGCTGGCCCACTCAGCCATAGAAAAGCTTTCTTCCGTTTCTCGTTGGAGAACCATGCCTTGAGCCTTCCGAGGAGTTGAACTCGCGTTGTGGGGTGACACAACGGTGGAGGGTCACGGGCGGAAGAATCGTATTCTGCCCCTTCGATGACACGCTCGAAAAGTGCTTTCATTACTGCAGAGGGTCCGGCTGTCAGGTGGTAGGAGAAAAGGAGCCTGCGCTGGATGCCTCACCCAAGATGACCTGATCTGGACCTATACGGACATCATAAAACGTAGGATGGTTCATAACGAAGTTTTGAGCGCTAGCAAACTGGCCCCCGCCCACGGTACTCACTGAGCCAACGTGAGCCCCAAATCGGATAAACAGAAATGAGGAAAAGTTGCGAACCACCTACCATTTGGGGAGGATGTCGCCGCCTGATCTGACACGATCGGTTGGCTGGTGCGGGATATTGCCGCCGCCTCCGAGGCGACTGATTCAAGCTGGCTTGAGTGAGAGGTTGCTGCCGACTCAGATACGATTGGTTGACCGGAGTGAAGTATCGTCTCTGTCTCTGACACGACTGGCCGGTGAGATATCACTGCCGTATCCGACACCCTCAGTCGGCGTGAGTAGAATATTCTTGAAAACCAAGCCTTCAATTTTGCCCGTTTCGAACGACATATCAACCCTTGCATGCTTCTGCGATATGAGTACGGTAGAGAAGGGCGAACGGGACGCTAACGAGTATGGGAGGAAGAAGGTGCATGCATGGCATGCGCCCTCCTTGTGACCGAGAGCCCGAGCGTCAGGGGTTTGCCGTGGTACGTTGTTCCTACCGAATGTGAACGTTAACACGGTGGACGTGAGCTCTGACCCTCTCCACCTGCCCGCTCAACCCAGGAGTACTCAAAACAGCCAGGGTGCACCGATGCGAGGGTTTGGCAGGAGGCCTGAGGTCTTGACGAGTAAGATATCAACTTGGATCGCGATGCAGCTCAAACCTGTCGAGCTTCCTCAGTCAGATAAAGAGCGAAGGTGGTGTACTCAATAGGACTCCGAAGTGTACCACGAACATAAGATACATAGTTTGGTGAACTGTAGTAACGGAGTCTGTTTTGCTACCTCCTCCCGAGCCTTGCGACGATTGGTGTTATCAGCGCCGTTACATATGCATTGGGTCACAATGTGCCGTTAAATTCGACGGGACACATGTTGTTTTCAGGGGGACTGATCACTACCACATACAATCGAACACCTCGGGGTTTCGTCTGTGGACCACTTGAACTTTCAACTCTATTGATAGGGGACGCAATCCCATTCCCTCTATGTTTTGACTATACTTCTTCTATTCGGTCACTTCAAACCTGCCGTCAGGGCAATAATACATCGCCCAAACCGGGGCTCTCCACGCTGTCTTGTGCACAGCCGGTAGCTTCACCTGTGGCATACAAGTCATTCCAGCGTCGCGCGGAAATGACATCGATGACATTGAACACACAACAGGGAGCGGCGGGAATGCTGAAGTGCCATATCATCCTACTCATATAAATACTGGAGAACACTACTTTCCAAGTCCATCAACAAAATGCCTTCCTACCAGTTCGTCGCTAACGCCGTCACCATTAATGTTGTCGATGCCACTAGCAATCAGGTCGGGTTCCTCTCTCCTGCCACGTTCGCTGGCGCTGACATACTTCGCGATCGCAGCCTGAGGCCAAAGTAATTGTCTGGGAACAATAAAATTCTGGTGTTGGAAATCAACTCTGGAAGTACGACGACGGTTTCCTCATTAACCACGCCTCTGGCTATGTCCTCGGAGCTCCCCTTGGTGAATATTGCCGGTGGCGTTGTGTTATTGCCAAGTTAACATTTGGATTGCACAGTCGATAAGAAAATGAAGCCCGGCACCGAGCCGATCCAGTTGGGAGGAGGAGCTCGGACAACGCCAACCAGAAGTGGAAGTACGACCAGTACAAGCTGACTATCGAGTTCAACGACAGCTTTTGCATCTGGGGCAAGAATGGCAATGTCTATCCTGGCATCAATGCGATTGTCGACATCATCCAGCAGCGGGCCCCGACACAGATGGTTGTTCCTTCCTGCCTGGGTAACACAGTGTGTATATTACAATGTACTTGTCCATGTTGGAAATGCAGTTGATAATGACGAATGACGTACTGTGGTTCTTGTTCTGGTGCATTCGTGTGCTTCTATCTTCTCGCCACCATAATTACCGAATCGTCAAACGCGCTGGGCCACGTCTCGGGCTCGTACAATGGGAGCTGATGGATGTGCAGGATAACGGATTGGAAGCCTTGGCAAATAGCCGGGTTTGTCCTCCTTCTGTCTCAATCAAATGCGTTGTCGAAGGTATTCTGAGTCGATCGTAATACCCGAGGTTCGCCGTGATGACAGGATGATGGGGTACATTCAATGGCAACCAATGGTATATTCGAGTTGTTATGCTTCGTCAACCACCTGTACAGTACCGGCGTGTTCCCACTGGGGGGTGCCATCTACATTATACTTGGTGTCTGATTTAGGGCCGCCCGATCGTGCAATGGTTGAGGCGAGGTTTGACAACCACTATGGTTGTTGAACGAAGGACAAGTGGTGACCCGCGAAGGTCGGGCCTTGTGTCCTGTGCGGATAGAAGGGGCAAAAGAGTTAATGGCTACTTTGTGAATCGTATGCGATGAAAACGAGACCATCGCGTGATGTCGTGCGCCGGAGATGATTGCCCTAGCCCTTGTAGAGCTCTGGCTGAGCGAAGGACCATTTATGTGATTGAGGTAATTGATCAAGTCTCCGACAAAACGGTGGATGTTACCTGACGCCTACAAGCCATCCTCCTCAACAGGTATTCCAACGCCCTAGCTACCCCGCCCTCCTCCCTAGTTCGCGTATTCAAAGCCATCATACTCTCTTGTTTCTCTCCCCCCTCCTCGCTTTAAACTAATTGCGCGCACTTCGTTGAGTATTCAGTCTCCTATCATAGCAACCCACGTCGTAAAGTTTCCCCGTTCCCTTGGTTCTCGTCCCGTATTCAAACACCGTGTTCTAGACTCTTCGTCACGCCGTACGAGACACCGCGAAAGACCGAAGATCATAAGCAGCCGGGATTAGGAATCGTCTGTTAGCCAGCCGGGCGGGAAGACGAAGGGAGAAAATTCGCGCCACCCCACCGTTTCCCTGACGCATAGGCAGGGCTGCTGAGAACCAACAAGTTTATTCAAGGGTTCAAGATTCGGCGCGAGCAATGGAAGCTGTTCTTGACATGGGTGAATATTGAACTCAGAGTTGGCACAGAGGGAGGTCATGATGGTGCGTCAAAGTTTGGTTTCAGAAATTTTCACCGTTCGTTGGGATTGGGGGTCTCTCTGGCAGTTCCCGAAACACGGAGCCAAAGAGCCTCCATGTCTGTGCCCTGGGTGGGGGATATGCAGAAGAAAATTATGAAGAACTTAATTCAGTTATTCCAGTTCGTGATAGGGAGAGACATCCGAGGGTAGCAGGGACAGTACCCCAGGTTCCACAAATAAACGCGTTTTAGTGACACGTCAAATATCTTACTCTTCTCAGCATCCCAACAGAATCCTTAATGCTGAAGGGGACTATGCGTGTCCAACCTTGGGTCCCCGAAAAGCCCTGCCCCGAGCCCGAACGAGACCTCAATGTCTGTCGGAGTTCATCAACCATCAATACACCAACTTACGATGGCCGAGAGCCGGGTCTGTAGTGAGGAATGCGTTATGCATAAGTCGTAGCTCGGGGAATGTCGACAAAATGACAGAAAATATCCAACCCAGCTTTGTCAAATTCTGGCGGCCTTGACCGGCCTTCTGGAGTTGCCCGTAGAATTGCCCCCCGGAGATGGTGCAATTGCCGATTCGTCAATCTACCACTTCGTGGACCAGGAGATCCAGAACCACGGAAACTCCAAGGCGCTCCAGGGATTTAGGATGCTCCCATGAATAATGGGTCGAACCCTTGACTCGGGTTGATCCTCCTGACTTACACCATTGTGAAACCGGGTCGCTTTTGAGGGTGTAAGTTCTTTTGTCAATTTGAATGTAACTAGCTGCCCTGTAATTTGAGGTAACGGTTGTAAAAACGACCGCGGATGTCCCTGGAATGTCCGGAGATGGGCCAGAAACGAACACGACCATTGACGTTGAGCTGCCCCTTAAATTCTTACACTTCACCACACGTCCACTAATTTTCATTTGAAGGGATGCTGGACCTTTTTGAAGACCTCGAAAGCGTGAAGCAGGCTTCAATGTTGGTGTATCATTACTTAGGACATGTCATTTAAGTTTATTTAAGCGGGGCATGCACAGTAACTTGAAGGCAAGATTCTAGGAAAAAAGACTATCCGGGCGACTGTGTCAGAAAATGGAGAGAAGGCGGACGACAAGCAGTAGGGCAACGCTTACGTGGGTTTGTTTCCTAGACATCTAAAACGTTAACAATGCTTATTATTACAGCGACACATTGTACTTTGATATGACCTTTTTGAGAAACCTCTGGCGTGTTACAAAGTCCAAGGTGGGCTGGACATTTGACTTGAGAATTGCCACCCTGGGTTGTGGCGTTAAGCGTTGGCGGCAATTTCCCGAACTGACAGGGTTAAGTTAAAATAAACTCCGCTCATTTTGGGCCCTTTGGCACGGGCACTTCTCGACAGTTCTCGACGCGCTCATTATTCGGGGTCACAGGTTTCGTGGTATCAAAGATGTGAGACGGTCCCTTATCTTCCTCACGGTCCCCGAGCAAACCTCCACAAATATCCGTAGCGTCGGACGTGTGCTGGTTAAGGGAGTAGACCATTGGAGCGCCGCTCTTACTCCCCGACTAACCCCAAATCATTAAGTATATGTTCCCTGAAATGCATGCTTATCTAAGCAAAATCTACGTAGGACCGCCTATGGGGTAATTGTACCAGTTATTTACCGACGATCTCTGGTATCATCTTCTTTCCCTCGACGATGTTCTGAACGGTTGATAATACACCCTTAAAATCCTCGAAGAGGACATGTTGAATACGCTCTCTTTTGCAATAGGCAGCCAAATCGTTGTCTCCTCCAGGTTTGGACTTCACGAAAAGTAGGTCAGCGTGTCTCGCGGCGGATATATCTACAGGGTGGGCTTGAGGAATTTCCAGATAAACGCCATGTTTCTGGAGGAGTAACATACCTGAAACGCCATCTCCGAAGAAAAAGAGAGTTGGCGGGTTTGGGAGGTTCCGATAGGGCAAGATGGCTTGAGATTTATCATGTCCGTAACCACTTCACAATGTCAAGAATATGCGCCATCAAACAACGACAAGACCTACCTAGTCGGGTGCCTATACTTGATTTCCCACTTCCCGTCTGGTTGGATATCTACATCATTTGCAATGATCTCAATCTCGTCTGCAGCCTTTTCCCCAAGAAGGTTGGATAGGACGGCACGAATGAGGGGTGCCATCCCGCTGCCAAATGCGTGCGCTTCACAAGAGATATTGAGGTCGTTATGGGGTGATACTCACCTCGAAACGATGATGACGGGAATATCGGCTGATTTACACCATGAATAAAAATCTTTGAATCCAAAATCGAGTTCGATATCTTTCGGATATTTAAGTGGTATGAATCAGGCACCTACCTGGTTCACTCACTGTCATGAAGGTATTGTTTGCATTTCTCGAAAGTGTGACCGTTGCCGGAAATGCTCCGCAACATATCCCTAAATGAGTCTCTAATCACGACATCTCAGTGCTCTGAAACCAGGTGACAGAGCGCAAATTTGTGCTCACCTAAATGTCGCTCTGCCCGCGAGGACTTCTAGGTTGCCTTCCCTACGTTTTTCTTTGCCGTAGCCCAAGTTATCTGTCATGTCTTCGCATAAAATGTCAACATGATACATCCTTGTCATTTGTCCACATTATACCCACAATCATTAGAATCGAAAGTTGTGATCGTTCCATCCCTAAAATAACACGGAAAAACGGCGTTCAAGTTCATCTTTGTTTAGTCCAGCACAGGTGAGACTAAAATTGCCAGGGGCACACCAACCAATCGGACAACACGACAAATTTCTTATGCTCGTGGACCGGAGGGTATTGCAAGGTACTTTCAGGTGAAGCTTCAGACATAACTGGAAGTTGCGGCAGGGAGAAGAGGAATACCGTCAAACTGAGCCACGCTCTCCGCAGATAATCGGTTTTCAATCAGTGTTATATAAGCATGGGGGCACAGATCACTTATGCCAAAAAGGATTTCCGCTGTGTATGTGAATATGAAGGGATCAGGATGTGCAAATGTATACATCTATAGGCCTATGCGACGGAAGGATTAGGAACGTCATGATTGTGTACAGAATAATTCCAAGCGTACTAAACGGAACATCTAGGAGTGCCAAATTTTCAACAAGTCACAGAGCCGAATAAAACAAACGGGTATATAGATAGCGGAGAATAAGATAGGATAAGATAGCTGGCGGAGGTTGACGACGGTCTACGACGTCGGATTTTGGCGGCTCCTTTGCTGTGGTGTGTTTACCACTCAAGAGTAGGAGGGAAGAATTTCGCAATGAGACCCTCATAGTATGGCCGCAATTTCTCCGGGTCGACGCGTTCGTCGCTTTTACTGTAGAGGTCGTAAGGATTAAACGCCTTGACAGCCTCGAGGTATCTCCTGTCTTGCTCGTTACAGAGATGCTCATACGCACCCTCGCGATGCCAAGGGTAGAAGCTATGGTACCGAATCATAGCGAGGCCTTCTGCGGGAAGGGTACATCGGCCTTTAAGAACGTGGTAGAGGTACTAGAAGAGGACTGAATAAACAGGGAACTTGAATGGGAAAGCTACAAACCTCGTCGTGACCCCAAGACAACATGACATTGTCGAGACCGCAGTGTGGTTCATAGATGCCACACTCGGTTGAGTACAGCGGGTGTTTTGCGTCGAGATTCTTCGCGAACGTTTCGGGATACCCTGGAACATCCGACCGCGCGTGTACGTAGATAGCACCCTGCCGATGAGTGTAGTAATCAGATTATTCCCGTCGGATCCTAGTACTACAGTAACTTGTAGTGAAGTACAGCATTCACCATTGTCGTACTTCCCTTGTCACCCTTGTCACCTTTCAATTTGTTTGCGAAGTCGCCAGCCATTTAGGCAAATACTCAGGTGCTTACGGTTCAATCTTCATTGAGCTAAGTTAGTTTTTCATGCGTCATTGTGGGCGCCTTTTTGAAAGCCTAAATATCATCGAATTTTCGATCGCAGAGAAAATTATATTTTTGTGAACCTGTGTTGTGGGAGGCCACTGGCAGGTCCTAGGGGCTCCGCCATAATTTCCAGTTCTTCTCCTTCCCCCATCTCCGACCATCCCTTGACTTTTGCTCGACCTGGGGGAATAGGGATTGATGGGGAGACAACTTCGACTAATCGAGTCAGACCCTAGAAAACACTCATATCTTTGGCAGTGCCCATAAATGTGGTCCGGAAAACCAACAGATCTTTCCCCTTCGCAAAGTTCAGATTTCATTGATCTCGAGAGCTGGTGAATCCTTACATCGAGCGACGACCGATGATCGATGAAAGCTTATTCTCTGTTCTTTTGGCCGAGGTACACATGCTATATAGGCATAGTTATATCAGTCGCACGCCCAAAGGCCAGCCATGTCAGGGTTCGGAGAACAATTCCATTACGTACAAGTTTTTAGTAGCATTTGCACTCCAACAGAGTTTTTCACATGAACTCAACCAGTACTTTTCAGGTTCCTCAAGGCGTACTCCACTTGCCGGTTTACACGCCCACCAGAGAATAGGTTACGAAGCCCTAAGCAGAACCTCGTCCAAGGATCGCTGAAATCCGCCTAAACCGACCAACTACATGCTCTCTCCCTTTCTCCTGTGCTCGACCTTGTTGGTTAGCAAAACTGCCTTTTGGGAGGGACAGATATAATGCCACCGTCTTGCACAGGTGGAGTTTCCCCCTCCCAGCCCAGGAATGGCACCAAGAAGCACGAGTTCAAAATTTGTTTTCTCTGCCTGTCTTCCATTGCGCTCGGCGCGGTTTTTCTTAGACGATTCAGCTCGGCAGGCCCCAGTACTGTCTCGGTCATATGGCGAATGGCAGGCGTGGGTAGCGTGGGGGTACTTCTTCGCAAAGATTTGGAGATCGACCGATTCCTGTAGTGGTGGTGAAGCTCTGTCCTGCCCCAAGCGCTGCGCTCCGAGGATGTATAAAGGTATGATATTTCGTGTAGCTTTCGAAGCGGGTTCCGGCTCCCCTAGTTAACGTCCATGTACCAGTTCCTGAAACTTATTGCCCTTGCGGCCGCGCCATGGGCCAGCGCCTTCCCTGCCTATCGTTCGCTTGCTGGTCTATCGAGGGAACAACTGGATATAATCCTTCCAAGGCTTGAAGTGGCGCCTCCGGAGAACCCTCCAGATCCACTCAACGACACATCCGCAAAACTCGTCAACGACGCTGCCCATCCTTGGATCGCTCCTGCGCCCAACGACATGCGAGGACCTTGTCCTGGTCTCAACACCCTCGCATCTCATGGGGTAAGCATATTTTCCCTTTATCTTTTTGCTGTTTTGATTGAAATTGGCGACTCTAGTATCTCTCTCGTAACGGTATTGCCACCCCAGCTCAGATTATAAATGCTGTACAGGAAGGTGAGCGGCGTCGCTTAACCATCCGAGTGCCCTGTTAACGGTGATCACCTTAAGGGTTCAATATGGCAAATGATCTCGCAAAGTTCGTGACTTATGCGGCGTTCCTTGTTGACGGAAATCCTATCACCAACCTTCTGAGCATTGGAGGGAAGAGCTCCCTTACAGGCGAAGATCCCCCCGATCCCGCGATTGTTGGTGGCCTTAACACCCATGCAGTTTTTGAAGGTCAGTTGTTTGAATTGTTCCTGGATACCCTTCATGGCCCGACCACACACCCTATAGGTGATGCGAGCACAACCCGCGCTGATGCATTCTTTGGAGACAACCATAGCTTCAACCAGACCTTATGGGATGAGGTGCGTTAAATTCCCCCCCATTTTCAACAAACCCTACCCTCTAACCAAAAATCCAGTTCGCCGATTTTGGCAATCGGTTCGGCGGAGGAAAATACAACCTCACAGTTGCCGGAGAACTACGCTTCCAACGAATCAAAGATTCAATCGCCACAAACCCAACCTTCTCTTTCGTCTCACCGCGCTACTTCACCGCCTACGCCGAGTCCGTATTCCCAATCCACTTCTTCATCGACGGTCGTCAGAAAGACGGACAACTCGATTTGAATGCGGCGCTTAGCTTTTTCCGTGATATGAAATTCCCTGATGGATTTTTCAGAGCTGATGGGCCTCAAGGTGCGGATGGGATTGAAGTGGTTGCAGCTGCGCATCCCGTCCGTCCTGGTGCCAATCAGGGTACTCTCAATAGTTACAAGCCGGATCCAAATTCGGCGGACTTTTCGACCTTTTGCAAGTTGTACGTCAACTTTGTTCTTGCCCACAGGTCTTCCCTTATGGACAATAGTAGATTGTGAATCGATCTCATTCTATATCATATACAGTAGTATTTAA
Source organism: Calvatia gigantea (assembly GCA_025093985.1). Lineage (NCBI taxonomy): Eukaryota > Fungi > Basidiomycota > Agaricomycetes > Agaricales > Lycoperdaceae > Calvatia > Calvatia gigantea. The sequence goes on from JACAAK010000001.1 coordinate 3,197,458, forward strand.
TTCATTGCGAAAGCCCCCTTGTTAAATTGTGTCATTTTCGGATCGTAGAGCTAGTTACCGAGTTGCATCTCGCTGATATATCGGTATTGTTTCTTCTTAAAAAAGGGCCTGAGGGATAGAAGTGCGTCCCGAGAATGATACACCTCATTTTGCAGTCTACGCCTCTTAATCCCTCTTCGCCACACCGTATCCGCGTTGTGCGCCGGTATCCCACTTTTCTCCCCCTTTCGCTCTTGTTTACCGAGTTCAAAGGCCCGAGTCCCAATGGTAGACGGACTTCGCCATGTTTGTGTGTCGCTCATCTCCAACTATTTTTTATAGTTGTCTCGCCATCTCCTATCCACTGCATCTACGAGCCGGTCTGGCACAAGTCGCTATCGATGCGATATCGGCTTGGAATGGGCGCTTTAACGCGATACGCGCCCATGACACCGATATAATCTATGTCACATCGAATTGCCACACTTCATGCAATCTTCGCTCATGCTACCGGAACCCACGACCCCACCGTCCTCTCTATCTAGTGTCCATATGTCAATGGCGTCTGCAGGTCAAAGTCAGGGACACTCCATCGATCCTGAGGTTGAACAACCAACGGCTGGTGTCGGTCTGTCGAGTCCTCAGCTGTCGCAATCCTGTCGAAAAATGCTGGACCTCGTCAACCGTTTACATTCGACCGGGTAAGTACTGTAATTTACTGGCTGTAACACCCAACGGGGTGATAATAGATCTACAGGGTACAAGCCGACATCGACCTGCCTCAAATCGTTGTTATTGGGTCGCAAAGTTCGGGGAAGTCCTCCTTGATTGAATCAATCTCCGGGATTACTCTTCCACGCGCAGCCGGGACTTATACTAGGCATGTTTCACAGCTCCTTGTGAGGTTATGTGATTGGAACCCCGTTTTCAACAGGTGTCCCACAGAATGTCGTTTGTCTCATTCCGAAGCTCCTTGGAAATGTGTCGTATCCTTGCATTATACCACTGACGCTGGTGGCACTCCACTCGTCCAAACGCGGCGTGAACAATTTGGTCCCACTATTTACGACAAGAGTGAGGTAGAAGATCGCATCCGTCGCGCCCAATGCGCCGTCCTCAACCCTGCCAAGCCGGCGGCATGTTTCCTTGAGGGAGATGACGAACCTTCCGATGTGGGACTCGGTTTCTCCAAGAATTGTGTTTCGTTGCAAATCAGTGGTCCTGATGTTGCCGATCTCTCATTCTGCGATCTTCCTGGTCTGTTTTATGTCCTTATCCATATAGCGAAATACTAACCATCTACTTAATGTCGTAGGTTTGATTGCCAACGTCGGTCTTGACGATAATACGAACGACATCAAACTTGTGGAGGGAATTGTTACATCATACACTAGGAAATCAAACTGTGTCACTCTCCTGACCGTAGCATGCGGCGAAAGTATGTTTTTACAAGACCCCTCTTACCAATGATTGACTTCGCCACATATTCACCTAGCGGGCTTCGAAAACCAGCGTGCATACAAGATCGCCAGGGTCAAGAGTCTAAAGGGAAAGAGGACAATTGGTAAGTAATCACCCCATCCCTCCCTACACTCAAGCCAACGTAGTTCCTAGGTGTTCTCACCAAGCCAGACCGTATTCCTGTCGGAGAGGAATCTAACTGGTTACGGTTCATCAAGAATCAGAAGGTGCCCCTCGCGAAAAATTGGTATTGTGTCAAACAGCCAAGTTCAGATGATCTCAAGCATAAATGGACCTGGCAAGAAGCACGAGAAAAGGAGAACGAATTTTTCGCTCTGACTACTCCGTGGTGTGATTTGGACGGTCTTTACAAGAAGTATCTGGGAACTTCCAATTTGGTAGAACATTTGAGCGCTACTCTCTCAGATCTCATTGCCAAAAGGTATGTATCGTCTTTTCTGTTTTAAGGGCGGGTAAATGCCAACTTCATTCGTTCTGCAGGCTACCAGAAATCCGAGATGAACTCGAGAAATCGATAATTAAGTCTCGGGAACTGTTGGCACAGCAGCCATCGCAGCAACCTACCAAAGAAGTAACCACCCTCCTGCCCGAGTTCATTGCAGATCTTACTAGGCACATCTCTGGCATTCCTGATGAAAATGGCCTTATCCAATCCATTCGCCCTGCTCAAGAGCGTTTCCGCAGAGAAATCCGCTTGACGGTACCCAAATTCCTCCCTTACGAGAAGAAGTTCGCTGGAACGAAGAAAATGCCCCGGGCGGAATTCTTGGACCATGAGGATGCGGAAGTCTCCGACGGTGGGGATGAAGACACAAATACTCGGAGCAGTCCTGGCTCGGTGTTCAACTTCAAACTAGAGAAGCCGGTGACTACTAACGGTATATATGTTGACGAAGTTTTCGAAAGGGCCCAGAAGTACAGTCTCCACTATGGTCTCATGTATTGAGCTAATTTGTCCTCCCCAGAGCCCGGACCCGCGAATTTCCGGGAAACTATCCTTTCGTTGTCCAACAGTCATATATTGACGATTTTGTGAAGCGGTGGCGGAGCCCCGCTCAAACTCTGTGCAAAAATGTGTACAAAATACTTTTGGAGCGCTTAAATGTCATAGTCAATCAGCGTTTCACTAAATTCGGGCGGGGGATATTGGAGCAACGCGTGCGGTATGTGCTATACTCGTGGTTCATTACCACCGGATCTTACGGTCGTCCTAGCACCCTGATGCAAGACCATCTGAAGTCGTGCCTTGCGAGGGCCGAGGAGAGGATCAGCTGGCTCGCCGACCTTGAAGACAAGGCATTCACCTTGAACACTTATTACCTTGCTGACTACAAGTCAAAGTTCCTTGCATACTATCGTGACGCACGCCGCAAGGATAATCACGCTGGAGTTATGGCCACGATTGGCTCATACACACCAACCCCGCCAAGCGTAACCAATTCTAAACAAAGTGCCACCTACCAGTCCGGCATTTCAAAGGTGTTAAGTGGCCTTATGGAGATCGGCTTCACTGGCGTCGGGGCGCATGATCTGGTGAAGCTATTGAAGACTGACGAGATGGAACCAGCGCTCGAGATCATGGCTGACGTTCGCGCATATTTTCAAGGCAAGATCTCATTAATGCTTAGTCCGCTCAAAGTATCAATTATTTTGCAGTTGCTTTCAAGAGATTCACTGATAGCGTTCCGATGGCCATCGACCGGGAGCTTGTACGCGGTGTCGAACGCGGCATTTTTCCTTTGGTATGGAATGGCCTTGGTTTAAATTCGTTGGACGCCCACCGTATTTGTACGGAATTCGCTCAAGAGGATCCTGCCATCAGCAATCGCAGAAGCGAGTTGGTGCAAAAGCTGCAGCGTACGGAAGAGGCATTCCAACTCCTTCAAGTCGAGGGAACTTAGACGGACTCTTATCTTGGACACTATTGTGTTTGTATCGACATGCCATGCCTTTCTTGGTCCATGTTACCTCTTAATGTTTAATGCTCACATCCTGAACTACTTCTTCCAATGTCAATCTGAAGTTGAGTCCGGACTAAGGAGTCCATCTGTTAAGACCCTTCACTTTGGGGGGGGGAGTGTCAAGGACGGGCCACCGCAAGTCCTCCCTTATGGGTGATAGTGAGTGAGTGGGTCGATCTATTTTTTTATGTACTCTAACCGCCCCAAAATTGTACCCCTCGTACTATAACCTTGCCTCGTCACCCCCCTGCTTGATTTTACGACAATCAGGTTATTACTCTTGGCAGTTGTTGGCTCCAACTCACGAGCTAAACACACCGTCTTCCGGCTTTAAATTCATTGATAATCCTGCTTACCCACAGGTAGGCCACCTTCTCGCGGTGAAAACCTCATCAGGGAGGAAGGTGACGGGGCATGACATGTGCATGAGCCATCACCAAATTGATCAGATCCGTCGACGCCATCAAGTGGGATTCAAGTAAGTACTTATCAATGATTTATGCTAGTATGGCATGTATCCATGTCACATTGTACAGGTGACCTGTTTTTGAGCCAAAATGTGTTTGGGCGAGTTTTTGCATTATTGCCACCTACCTACCCGGCGTGTTAACAAGAAATCTATAAAGTAGGTATAGTACAGCGTTTACAATAGTAATACCAAGTTTCATAAGCATCGCTTGAGGAGTGAGGAAGGAATAGCTTGTACGATTTTTGTTTGTACAAGTCACCCGTCTATTTACTGTACTTATCACTGTTCGCATATATTTGGCCTGGAGCCAACAGCCAAATACCGGCCAAAATTCCTAAAAATTGATCGGAAGGCTGGATGTATTCATGTCCTTCCTTTCTCGGCGCGTCCTGCGTCTCCCCACCCTCTACTTCCGAAATACTGCATCGCGTACCCACAACCTCTTGAACGTAACCTCCAAACGCTTCAATTCCACTGCGACAAATGCGGCAGATGTAGCTCCGACGTTCGTCCAAAAACCACCGGCGTGGGTTCGCTTCGCGTGGCCTATCATTGTTGCCAATGCCCTTCTCATGTGGGTACTTTCTGTCTCTAACGCTGCGTTGAGAGGGGTGATGCGTTGTCGTGCTTATGCTCATTTTTTTATTTTATTTTAAAGGGGCTCTGCAATTGAGATTACTTGGAACCACTGGGCGACGCTCGTTAAAGATTTAGAAGCCGTCGCGGAGAAAAACCGCTCGGAAGCCATCGCCCTTGTGGTCATTTGTTTCGGCATTGGGTGGATATCACTTTGAGAAATTCCTCTGGTGTGACCCCCAGAACTTGGCGTTCCATGAGACCTCGAATCTTCCTCAATACGGGAGAGTGGACTCGGGACGATACTGACATGATTACCGATCACAAATACTCCGTTTTCCGGGTGGTAAAGGTCAGGAGTCCGAAGTCTCTCCAGACCATACATCCAAGGATTTGTGTGTCCTCTGTTCACTTTCGGCTTGCGTCCAGTGCGGGAACTCCCTGATGGACCATCGTCCAAGACTCCATTCGTACTTGAACCTTGCTGGGCGGTTATGAGATCCTACATTCTTCTTTAACAGGAGGGTAGTGTCTATGAATCGTTTCGTACTTACCCCATCAGACTCTCGCTTTTCTGGTTGTTTCCCCATCCTCTTTTCCCCTTTCCAGGGCATTGCTGATCCACGCGTCCCCGGTCCACCTGAGCGCCTTCGACAATAGAATACGCATAACCCTACACCAATTAACCAGAACCCTAGATACAACAAGGCAATAACCGTGCTTGGGGTTGTTCCCACCCTGATTTGACGCTTCATGAGATGAGGTTCGCTCCTGCCCCTTTGAGTCAGCTCCCCCTCGTTTGGTAGATTTCTCGAGGCTCACCTATGGCTAACCGTGGCGTTGATCCTATCTTGGCTGTGAAATGGTATAAGAACATACATGGCTAAACTTATGCGTTTGGGGTCAGAACGGAAATGCGGGGGGGGGGGGGGGTATTTTGAACGGAGGATCGCTCGTAGTGGTGGTGGTGGAAGTACGAGAGAGGACGCCTGATGTTAGCTGGCGCCAGAGTTTGTGATGATGCATAGGTTTATGGTGATATCGGATGTGCTATTTGTGTGAGTAGTATGACTCGTGCACGAGCCAACACCATGATCACTACTGGGCAATGAGACATGGGATGTCCGATGGGTATATTTATACTGACAACTCCATTGGCGATAAAATTCATGATGTCGTCCGTATCATTGATCATTCGGGCGCCACACTAGGGGCTTAGGCAAGGGCAATTCTGTGGAGGTGGGGTTTGAAAGAAGATGTTATCTTCGTTATCACCCAATTACTATCCAATGTCAATGACCTCAGCTGAATGCTCCATGAACGCAGGGTTTTCTAATTTTATCAACAAAGGCGTCTCGACTGATCTTGACTTCTGACAAATCCGTTTGACAATCCTGTCATGAGAAGTCCGGGGTTTATTTGTAGCCGAATTTATATCAGGCTATTTTGATGAAAGGAATTGCTGGCGTGTGGTTGTTCGTTGTTCGTGGGAAGAGGCCATCGACCCCAGGACAAAAGCGGCTCATAAACAAGAGGAACCACCTCAGCTAATCAACGCAGGTGAGAGCATCTTTTGGTTTTGGCTGACTTCACGGGCATTAGAGATGATGGCCTTCCTTCCCATCAATGCATCAGTTACATATACTTTGGTACTTAGAAATGCTGCGGCGGGCTGTCGGCTATATGATAATCAACTTGATGGAAGTTCTTGATGCTTGAGATGAAACACGTCGAAGCCCCTTCTTCGGCGGAAGCGAGAGGATTTCTCGATTGAAATACGCGAGGTGTACTGAGACTGAGACCTCTTTGACTGATTAAACTTTATGATCGTGTATCTTCAGCTGTAGGCGAAAATACGAATCTACGCTGGAAACTTTAAAGTGGTATATAGGTACGCCGGAGGCTTTGGACAGCAACTTTTTGAACGGGCTCACGGTCATGAGAAGTCTCCCAGTTGAGCTCCTTCAAACAGTCCATGTATTCACATCAATAGACGCAGACCGCTTACCAGTGATGTCAGTGTTTAGCCGTTGGCCACTTACCCACCACCGGTTAGTAAGGAATAAGTGCTTGGGTTGGCATCTCTCAGTGATGTCCAGTGATCCGATCCCTTTGTATCGTTGACGGGCAGCACTAAAGACTTGAAAATTTGAAACATCAGTTCAAAATGTCGTCGAAATCAGCAAGAGGCCCCTCGCTTGACCCCGGGGTTGGCTTGCCCTCTGGAGGGCGCCAATCATGACGTACCCCGGTGCTGTTGTCAATTGTATACATTTAGTGATGTAAGATATGCACTAAAATTTGAAACCTGAAGCTTGAGCGCTAATGGTTGTTGTACCATTAAAACCCACTTTTCCAATAAGGTCATTCTTCCAACTTCCATTTGAGATTGGAGGATAAGGTTGCGAGCCTCGTGGCGGAGAAAAGGGTGCAGGGAGAATAGCCGATCAGGGAGTCGTGCGAATTGGAATATTTGTTGGTTTCGTTTTTGTGTGGGGTTTGTCCCTGACAGCCTTCGCTGTCCTCCTCGGCGCACCCCCATTCCTTCGCCATTCCTTGTTCTGGTACGTGCTATAAAGCTCTGAAACGGTATGAACGTTGACACGTGTGTGTTCCAATCTTTTATATCGCTATACTTGCCGGTTTTTATCGCGCCCCGACTGCCGTCATGCAGACCCGATAACCTCTCGCCGACCCGCCAATTTTCTGCCTTCTTCCTTGCCCGACTGACGCCCTTTTCATTCCCGACACCCGCTGGCCCCGTACTCCTTTCGCTCATTCTATGACTACCACCTCGCCGCATTTAAGTCACGATCGTTTTTCTCGTATTGGGCTCAGATTCGGGCAAAAGTCGCAACCAGAACTTCGTGGTCGGATGCCCGTCACCAAAGGAGGGTCTAACGATGAGGAATGGTACATTCCGTACACCGGACCTTACGAAGCCCCACCAAAACCGCGTTCTGCGAAGAACAACCGGGATAGTTGGGGCGATCCCATTTTCGATTTGAACAACGCTCAGCCTTTCGAGGCCAACTCTCCATACATTCGTTCCGACGACGACTCGAGTGATCCACATGGTTATAGATCTTCCGAGGAGAGTAGAGTCCAAGGCAGAGGTCGTTCACAGTCTGTCGCCTCCGCCCTTTCCGCTTCAACTGGAGTGGATCATGGCAGGTTGAGTTACAGCACACAGCGGCAATCTAATGTGTCCTCATTCCACCGCCCGGTCATTCCTTCCTACGTTAATTTGGACGCCGGTGGTGTGGGCGAGTCACCCGTACCTATACCCCGCCAAGCAAAGAACCGGCCGCTTTCTCATCGCGCCAGCCTTGGTAGTCTCTTCAGCACTTTTGGTATCAAGTCTCCCTCTGGTCCTGGCTTCGCTGATCACCGTGCGAAGCCGCCATCTCGGAAGCGGTCATTTAAACTCAGTACCCATTCTGGCGTCGACGCGTATAGCAACAAAGTGATGTCAACCAACTATCATGGACGCACTGCTTCCGGAGACTCCCATAACCACTCAATAAATGCCAAACATGAAATCAGGGACCCACCACGGAGTATCGACTCCCAGATAACGACTGCCGAGGATTACTATAACTCCTACTACTCAACTCTTATCCAAACCCCAGTGAAACCCCAGCATTCGACTTCAGCTAATCATCTCCTGCACCTTCATCCCTCAGACTCACCATCCTCCCGATCTAATCCTTCGACCTCTCACCACCCATATGCCCTCGTGCTCCCTGAAGTGGAAGATTTGACCAAAGAGACCCCAACCCAATCAAACTCAGCGCCACCATCCGCTGGTGCTGGCATACAAAATTACCCAGTAATCATTCCAAAGATCGCATTCTCTGAAACCAACGCCTTATTACCACATCCTAACAACCCCACTTCTACCTTCCCTAACCCCAACTCCGGTGGCCCACGGCAAAGGGACCTCAAAGGATCTGTGTCAACTCCGAACTTTATGTCTGCAAAAGGCAACTTGGGCGCATCCCGTCCACTGCCGAAGGGTATAGATAGGTGGTTATCAGCTGAAACCTGGTGTGATGCCTTACTATTTCCCCGACCGCGGCTAAAAATAAAGAACGAGGGAAGTGATAACGGGAGAATCGTTAGCCCTCCTGGAAGTCCCGTGCGCCCATCTGACTTGACGCCACGGGATCAAACGGACAGTGTTCCATCGAGGGTGCTGGCGCATTCGAGGTCGCTCGCTAGTCTCAGAGAGGAGAAGAAGGAAATCCCTGGGCAGGGAAAATTGCAGCCCCGAATGTTGTTGCATCCTCCCTCATCGTCTCAGGTTCAATTACGGGCCGCTGGGGAGAGTACCGCCCATACAGCCGCGAATGGTCATCTGATGCCGCCAAGGCCTAAGAGTTGGGCTCAGGATGATCTAGACCTTCCGAGTCCCATCCCTTCATTGGCCAAGTGAGTATTCTTGTGGTGTTGCCTGTCCGTGATGTTGAAACTTTGCATAGGGTTCTTGAAGATGGCGACAGGCTGGAGAGTGAGCGGAAGGACTGGCAGAATAAGGCTTTGAGCTCCTTGGGCAACAAGCGCGCTCGAAGCGTCTCCCGGTCACGTTCCAAATCCCTTACGGCAAAGGGGAGGAAGATCAGTAATCAAGCGCAGAGCAACATCGATTTCTTAGCTGCGCGGGCAGTCCATGGAAATCAAGACGCTATTCCCATCCTACCTTCGACATCCAAACTCTCCAAGCCACATTCACACAAGGGCACAGTTTCTCACTCCTCCCATTCCCGCACCACCTCCAATGCACAGACTCAAACTAATACAGGCTCTATGGCTCGGTCCTTGACACTTTCGTCTAAGTCTCATTCCCGTGATCACTCTCGTAACGACTCGTGGAGCAAGTCTGCCTTTAAGGCTGTCAAATCAACTGGTGCCCCTTGTTGTAATAGCAACGCCACTGTCACTCCCACAGAAGAGAAGAAAGAGTCGGAGGGCGCACCGCAGAAGACGGATACTAAAGTTGTTCGTCTCGCAGAACCCACTCTCGACCCTGACCGTCCACCCTCAGCTCTATCCCCACCCACAGGCACTTCACCGACACCTTCCGGCCTTTCTTCAGGAACTAGTGATCCGCGGGTGGGTATTGCCATTTCCACGCCCCTCACGGATGAGTCAGCCACGCACGAAAACATCAGACTCCCATCACATCCATATGCGCAAGGCGGTCTGTATTCCTATAACGAGCCACGTACGTCCCATGAGAAACGTGCGGAATATGCAGGGCCACATCCAGTCCAAACAATCCGCACAACGGAGGTTCCCGATGGACCAGCAGCAAGACACAAACTCCCACCTCATGTTACCCTCTCTCACCCATATGCACAAGCACCGACTAATCGAGATTCTTATGATGAGAAACTGATCCAACATCCCCGTCCTGACAGTGACATTCCTCCTCCCGCAAAGATGTGGGCACCGCTCGCTCCCGGTGTCGTTCGTGAGATTCTGCCCACGGAACTGAGATATTCACCATTTATTGACGGCGATGGGAAGATGGAGGGTGATATGGCCGTGGCAATGGCTGCGAGCGGAATCGTAGATACTCTGGGTGTTGGTGAGGCTTTGGCGTATGCTGTCGAGCATCTTGAAGGAGATAGTGCCAGGGATAGCGGCATAGGCACCAGCGAGAACACACATGTCCCCGGGTCCATGGTAGCTGTCATTGATGCCGTGGTAGATGATGGGGATTTGACGGCAAGGTTGGGCTCTCCTTCAAGGATGCCGGTGCAGTATGATGTTATGAGACCCACGCGTCGACTGCAGCACATACCGAGATCACCAGAGACGGGGCATACATACAAGTCATCCCCCCTGGAACACCATACAACTCCAAGCCGGGAGTATGCGAGGAATACCAGCGAGATGGGACTGATATCTTCTCCAATGATCAGCTCAGACAGTTCATCCCAGCAGAACTCGCCTCGCCCGCTTGGAAGCCCAAATGATCTTGTTGGATTCCAAGACTTGTTCTATAAACCTGGCACGAGTATTCCCAGGGAGTTGCAGATTGAGGACTCCTTTGGAGAGCACAGTCCGAACGGTTCCCAGACCCGGCTGTCCAATATCCCCTTCGACTTAAAATCACCCCATCAGAGACCAGTGAGCGGGCTGACTACCCTTGCGCGGAAGTTGAGCGAAGAGTACGAGCAGCTGTCGATTACGGGGCGTTCGAATAGCCAATACTCTCAATCAAGTGCTAGTGCCAGTGGATCTTCTAGGCCTCCGAACGCCAGGAGGCCGACAGACGGAAGTTTGGAGTTTGTGTTTGAAGAAATGACACACCCGGATTCCCCAATTCAAGGCATATATACCACTGAGTCGACTCGTCCGGGGGTAGTACTTCCATTTGAGCCTGAGGAAAATATACCCGAGGATGTGCAATCCATCTCCTCTTCGGGAAATCAGGAGGCGATTAATGAGGACGACGAAGACGGGGACACAACTGGTGCATTTTCCTCTTCGCCAATTGACTTTGTCTTACAGCAGAGCTGACAAGGATTTGCAGAAGTCTTCCATATTAAACAGGTCGAGTCAGGGATCCCTGCTGCTGTTGACACTGATCGCCGACTTTCGTTCACCGGCCAATTAGGGTATCAAACCGAGCGCCATGAAGTCAGCGCACCTCACTCCATAGCCGCCACAAACCGAGGGGATGAGACCGACCCGTTGTCTGTCTTGTCCAGTCCCAAGTCTGAAGCTCGGATTTTATCAGGTTTGCAACCCCCACTCACGGATGTCACCCGTAGCAGTTATCTCACCACTTCCACCATGTCCCGAATGTCTGGGTTGTCAGACTTCCCTGTTCCTCCCAAGGATCTCATTGTCGGCCACCGGACATCACTCTTGTCAACATTCTTTGCTGACGCCAATGATCGACCTCCGATGCCAGCGCGAACCGAAGCGTCCCAATCGTCGTTGCCTCTGGATACCAACCATAATAACCGGCTGACTTTTGGTGCTGGTGCTGATGCAGAGGAGATTGTTCGATCTCTTTCGAACCATCCCACACCTTTCTAGTCTATCCGTTTGGCTTAATTTACCCTTTTGGTGTCTACGACTTGATTTTTCTTTTGTTTATTCCTTTGGTGCTTTCCAGCGCAATCGTGTATGTATACGAGTTTTGTTCTCCTTCATTTAACTCTTCTATATTCGTTTATCTTATTCAATAGTTAAGTATTTGTCAGATATAGATGACACCTTTGTACATAGGTATCCAGTTGAGCCCGTCTGTTCCCGTGGAGGGGCCAGACCGCCTGTCCCCCGTCACTAGTCCCGATCACAATGTCTCAAACACATCCGGCGGATAATTGTGTCCGCTGCCTATGGCCCAGAGTCAGTGACTACCTTGACACCAATCCGACGTTCCAGTCTGCGCCGATGGCTTCTATTTCTCGAGGCCCCCTTCTTCCTGGCTTTGGCATTCCTCTCGGCTGGCAACAACGTAAGTTGTTGTTTCTCAGAGCTTCGATTTTGATTTACTGAGACCGAGTCGGCGCTGTTGAAGCACGGGACCGGAAACAATGGCCCTTATTTCGCTCAGCACTCGACCCAGATATTGAATACTATGTATGGATCGTCAATGGAGAGACGGGCACCCGCATTCGGGTTTGAGGAGTATCGCCATCAAGATACATGGAGAATGCCATTGACTACTCTTCGGGAAACGCAAATGCTAGCCTTCATGAACAAGGTTACTGATAAAGACGGCTAGGAGAAAAGGCAAGCCCTTTTCTGCTACCTCAGCAGTCGCTGCGTGAATTCTGGTACGCAGGTCTTCGATGATTCTATCACAGAGAAATGGAAAGCAGAAATATCGAAGGGTGAGGGCCTGGACTTTACGCATGAAATGGCGGAGTACTGCATCGAGGAGCTGAAGTACAAGGCGGAGCTCTATAATCATCAGGGTGCATTAGCTTGTTTCACGGGGATGTTGTCAAATCCGACACTGTTGTCCCGTCAGACTTACAGAACGTCCTCAAAAATGCAGTCGCACCCCTTGAGAACGTCCCAGAGCACAGGAAAGACTGGCATCCAGGTTCTGATGGAAGGGAGCATGCACACCTCTATTCGACCATTAAACAAATAATGGGGAAATTGCTTCCAATGTGGAATCTCACCCTAACTCCCTTTCGACATTTCTCATTTCGACGAAGAATTGTGCCGCATAACCGGATCAGCTACGGTAAACTTGAGGACCGGGATTACGTATTGAAAGAGGGTCCTCAACGGGGCGAGGACGAGGGCAACAGCTCCTTTTACCGGCGCTTGTATGACTGGAAAATAGGCCAAAGACCCAATCATCTTGAATATCCCGATGTGACCTGTTTCAAGCGACCGCAGCCCATAGGCGAGCCTGTTGACTTAAAGAAGGACTACGGTGATTGTGTGCTACAAAGAAGATGAAGGCGTAGATATCGACGCGATGGACGCCGATGTTCAAGCATTGCAAAAGGAATTGGGTGAGGAGGAGGAGTGGGACGGGACCGAAGAGATGCGAAAACGAAAACTGGACGAATATATGGAAGAAGTCTACAATCTTGAATTCAACGATATGGTGCGTGAAAGCGAGCTCTATTCTTATTCCGATGATTGAACAGTGATACTCTACTTCTGCTTAGGTCGGAGACCTGCCAACACGCTTTAAATACCTCCCAGTCGCATCTCAAACATACTCGTTATCACCTGTCGAGATTTTGCTAGCGACCGATAAGGAACTAAACGAGTTCATGAGTATCAAAAAATACGCTCCATACAAAAACAACGCAAGAAAATGGGATGCAAAGCGTCAACAAAATCTCAAAGAACTCAAAACAACTCTTATTGAACGCGCGAAGAATGGGGGCTGGTTAGTCAAGGACTCGGTCAAAACTGGTGATTCTACTTCCGTCAGGGAAGGAGGATGGAGGGAACCCGGGGGGATACGAAAAGTGAAAAAGAGGAAGGGAAAGAAGGAACGTATGAAAGCCAAGGCCGCCGCTGCAGAGCATGAAACTATTGGTGATGGTGAAAGTGGAGAAAGTAGGGACGCGCACGTAAACGGTCTAAATCTAAACAGGGCTAAGGCGAGCGCAGAGAAGTCGAAGGAGGGAAGAGCGGAGGAGCAAGGCCAGAAGCGTAAACGTGACGCAATTGGAGCCGTGGAGGCGAAGGTCCAGGTACAACAAGAAGATCAAAATGAGGGTAGGAAACCGAAGAGGAGGCGGTAGAAGCATAGGGGCGGAGGCGAAGGCGGTGGAGACTGAACTAATGCGTGGATATTGAAATTTGGAGGTGCGGTAGTTGTGGAGAAGCAATAAGGTTTCCAGTTACACTCCTAAGCTCATATCTCCCTTTATTTCTTTTCGTTCTGCGATTCCGCCATTCGTCCATTGCGTCGCTATCCTACCATAACCTCGACGGACCAGCCCTTCCGTTCACTAGCCAATCTCTCACTATCATAAACTCCCCCGATTAACGCCAGCATCACCAGTGGTGATTGGGGTGGCCTTCTGGCCTTCGCTCGCCCCTAGGTCGGGTTTTACGAGCTTCCCTACCTCCTTTGGATACTCATACCGCGATGATAGACCCAACGCGACCAGCTTGCCGCCAAGTAACATTCATGTTTCCGTCAAAACAATTGTTTTGACTAGTGCCATGCCCACCAACGACGTTTGCTCGAAAGTTCCCACTTCACCTGAATTGCCTCGAGGTTTTTAAAGCTTGAGTTGACCGCCGACTTTTCCTGTCATGTATGGCTTTCCGGCTAACTTTAAACTGATGCCACGAGGGTGATATTTCGAGAGCCAGAATCCCTTGTGAAGATATGCGGATATGCCAAAATTATGTCACACATTGTTTAATCTAAACGTTGAAGTCAACAGAGCCAGGTTTCTTCGGCTTCCACCGGGAGGTGGGCTTGTGGGATGGCGCCCAACCGCGGGCCTGTTCTAGTTTTCGCATTCCTGAATTGTTGACGTTGAGGTAGATAAGACAGCCGTGAACCGTCTCCGGTCGCCGTCTGCCTCCTCACGTCATTGCACAGCCAACTAGTGGGAACGGTGTATTACGGTCGCGTGTGTAAGTGTTGGCTGTGCGTCGCGAACATAGACATTTCATACATTTTGTTCTCGTAAACCATCTGGACTTGGTTCCCTATCTATCTACAGGGGACTCAGCCAATAACGTTTGTCCCCAGCACCTAAGACAAAACACGAGGTCCCAGAAAACAATTACCGCAGTATATCCCAATACCAGTGTCACGCAATTTTTTCCCATGAGAAACTCAAATGGTCCGTAGAGTGCTGAGAAAACTTTGTCAATGTCAAACTGTCAAGCGAGAGGTGTAGCTGGAAATTATAGGCTTCCAAGTCGTCCAACTATACGAAGATGATTAATTTTCATCGTGTGTGGGATTTCCTCACTCCCTTGAACCTCGGCAGTTGCGTTCATGTCAATCGTTCTGATTTTCTCGAAGACAACCCTCGGTGCCATGAACAGTCATCCAAAGCAACATTGCACGAGGTCGTGACTCCGGTCTATAAAATTTCAATGAAGTCACCATGGGGAATCTCACCATCTGGCGCCCATTTTACGGGAGTAAAGAGCTTCCAGACGACCCTTTAGGGGAGTCGCTGGTGGGGTTCTTACCACATATGCAGACCGCTCGGGATTGGGCGGTTTGTTGCTGTCAGCGGAGAATACCAAATCGATGACACAGGGTGACAGCGAACCACGGAGGTTTTCAACTATGTACTAAGTTAGGTGTGTGATCAATCTGAAAGATCTACCCCTCAGGGAGTGGATGTTGGGGCCTGAGGTTGCTCTCCTCAGTCGACTCGGAGACGTGGTCTTGTGATGTCGTCGTGAAAGCTAGGGCATCAATCACCGTGGTTGCAATAGGGACGGGCATGAGGGACATTGCATGCACAGGGGGGTAGATTGCTATTGTTGCAAAGGAGTGTAATAGTAGGGGTACAATTGATACAATAGCCAGAGGAGAAAAGGGACCATACCCGTGAAACAAAAACCAAGACGACAATAATAATAGTTGGACTATGGTAAGTACTAGGGAGTGATGTAGTAGGGCTTAGCTGTTGCTAGGCACTCTATTGGGGTATTGGGAGAAAAAGTCCAAGATCAAAAACAAAAGTCCAACACAGTATCACGAAGCCGCCTTGAGGAGGCGATTAGGTAGGTTTGAGCAAAATGCGGCAATGCGATTAACTTTCGTCGCTCTTCGTTGCTCCGCAATGAAGGGGGATAATCCAAGATTGTCCTCGGAGTAGTAGTCGATGGTGTGATGTGGTTCGAAAAGGACGAAAGATGTATCCATCTCATACGGAAGACAGCTGTACTTGATCTAGGAATTGTCACTCTATGAGCCCCACCATAACAAGTCAGGAAAAACATCGAACGTACCAGTCTGATGGGCTCTACCGTCGGTTGGTGAGATAGATGAAAGCCTGTGTCGTACGGCGAAGGCAAGGGTGAAAAGAAGGGGGAAGGGAGCGGGGACGCATAGGTGGTTGCCTCATCTTTGAGAGTACTTAGTTCGTCGGAATCTGACTCGTAGCCCGATTCCTCAGAGGACGTTTCTGGCACAATGGATAGAGGAGCCGGCTTGCGCCGAGGGAATGGGACGGTAGATTTCTTAACCACTAGGGCTTTTGGACGGGGTTTTGGATGAGGTTTCGGAGGAAGCTGGATTGCAGCATCCCAACACACAGTGGTGAATGCATCGAAAGGGGAGAGAAGGAGCATGTCGTCGAGCCCATCAAGGCACTCGATATCGAATCCAACGTCAAGAGTCATTCGATCAAGAACGAGATCCCAGGAGACTTCGACCTCGGCAAAACTGCTGCAGCTATCTGCTCGACGGACGTCGACCGGGACTGTCTGGGAGTGCGGTAGTGAAAGCAGATTTATTAACCATCGCGGACCAGCCGAAGGACGAATGGAGGTCGTTAGAGGAGACAGAGTGCTGTGACGGTTCACATTAGGCATGTCCGAGCGCAACAAAAATGTTGAATACCCACCATGAATGTCGTAGGTGAAAGTGAGGATGCTGTACAGGATAAAACTGGTCGGAAACCAAGGAGAAGTCGTCCAGGGTACTGAATAGGGAGATGCTGCTTCCGATTGGGCTTGGGCACAGGTTTTTATATAGTCTGGGAAGAGGACCGTAAGAGGAGGGCGCTGCTGCCTTGTCAACGGTACTATGAGAGAGGGGAGCGTGGCGTAACGGCCATAAAAGTGTCGGTAGGTCCGAATTGCTAGATTGGCCTTCATTTTATACCAAGCGAAGTCGCTCGGTGTGAGCATCAAGACCCTTTCGTTGGATCTGAGGATATGGCGCTCGAGCTTAATTGTCTGGACTAAGGTTGACATCGTGGAGGAATGAATTACCGTTAAGGTAAGGTCCAAGAACCATGTTTACATCACCCAGATGCAACTCCCAGACGTTTGCGTAGGTGCAGGGAATTGAGTAACCACCCGTCCGCCACAAGATAATCCATTGGGAGGGCCAACCAACCATGGGTATTCGCTCCTGAGGCCTGAGGCCTGAGGCCTAAAGGCCTTAGCGCTTGAGCAGTTAGTATCCGACCAATTCAAGAAGGACTCCAGGACAGGAGGGGGGTACGGTGGAGATTGCATTATTCGTATAAAGCCCGAAATTGCATGAAGGAAGCTTTCCTGGAGCGAACGAACTAGAACTTCTTGACCGCCAGTGCTTGGATAGTTCAAGTCAGTGGAACTACCCCTAAGGCAAATGTCGGCAATCTCGTGGGAAAATAATCCAAAAGCTGTCATCCAGCTGCCGAGTCCTGCAGTCACTCTGGTAAATGAGGCATCCCAGTTATAGGTCACTTCTCTTCCATGTCATTCTGTTTTTTCGTAACTTCATTCCAAATAACCTGGATGCTGCTGATGAATAACTGAATCTCCATCCCAATCTTTTTGCAAGTCACCATTAAGCTTCCAATTATTCTTCTCAACAATAAATGTCACTAACGCTTTCTGAGTTCACTAGCGCGGTCGGGAAACCCAGGACCTCGCGGGCTGGCGCTGCCGGTTGAGATAGGCAACCATTATGCCATCAGGCCACGTTACTCGCCCTCAAGCTTTGTGGCGTCTCCTCGAACCTTCTCCCTCCCATCCGAGAGATACGTTTGTATGGCAGCACGATTCAGCCGCAGCAAGAACCACCCCTACCATGAGAGTGGCTTCTCCAAAGAGTCAAACACGTTACGAAACTGTGCACGGGACTTCATGCTTATCGATTCCTGATAGCATCACCAGTGAAATGTTGTCTATTAAAGCCCAACATTAACCATAGATAACTGTCCGCTCTGTTGAAACAGTAATGACATCCAACGGCTTCTCCAACTCCCCTAATACCATGACCTCAACTACTCACAAGGATATTGAGTATTACATTGAACCACTTATCTTTCAGGTATGTCGGTGCTCCTGCCGCTGTCGGGCCAGGCCATCGTTGACAAGGCACGTAGGTGGAGAACACGATATTTCGAGTTCCTCGCGAATACTTGGCCCAGGAATCTCTTCTGTTCCTGGACATGTTTCAACTCCCTCAACCCAGCGTCGACGGCGTCGACGGCTCGACTGACTTGACTCCTGTGATATTGCCTGAGCCAATCACCGTCTCGTCCTTCCGCGCCCTCCTCCAACTACTATACTCTAATGATTCGTGCGTCTCTCACTAAATTTAATGTATCCTTTGAAATCTGATGTCATCACCACGATAGCCCAACCAACACGAGCCTCATGAAGGATGAATGGTTAGCAGTCCTCGAGCTATCGAGAATGTGGGACATGGCCAGGATCCGAACTATTGCTATTGACCGCCTACTCCCACTTCTTGAGGACGATCCTGCCCACCAATGGAATCTCGCCAAAAAATACGAGATGCAAGACTGGGTGCGACCCGCTATGGAGAAGTTGATACGTCGTAGTAAACCACTCGGAGAGAGAGAATTTGAGATGCTCAATCAAGAAATTCTACTGAAGATCGCAACCGTTCGGGAATGCTGTTACCCTGTATTCCGTGATTCTGATAACCAGTATGGGGGCTATTACGGCGAGGACACTACCATCAACCGTTGGGAAATCCGCCAGGGACGAGGGGAGGTGGCGATCGATTTGAGCGCCTTCAACTTCAGTTGCCCTATGCCGCTATCGCGTGCTGAGGATGAAACTGCAATTCTCGAACCCGATGGTCCATGGAAAAGTGCCGAGTTCTACTTCGAGAAAGTCGTTTTCAAAGTGAGTTCAACCAGACATCTGATCCTCGATCCTTATAATCTCTTACAGGTACAGGACCGTCTTTACCGTGTGCCCAACCAGCCGTTCGTCCAGCATTCTCCAATATTCAGACGTCGGTTTGAGAACCGGGGTTTCTCTAAATATGATCGGCATGACCCTTTTATCATTGAGGAAGCGGTTACGAACACCGACTTTGAGCACCTCTTGCGGCTCTTTTTCCCGCCGTAAGTTCCGTTTCGTTGTATCCACAATAAGACTTCTCGCTCAGCCTTATTAGGCAAATACTGGGCCAGTGGGAACCAACTCCTGAGGGATGGGCATCGATCTTGAGACTCTCAGCGAGATGGGAAATGGCACAGGTGAAGCAAGTCGCAGTGCAAAAGCTTCAGACACTCAACTTCGGTAACGTCGCCACTAAAATTCAAATGGCTCAAGAACTCGGGGTTCAGGAGTGGTTTTCATCGGGGATGACGACGCTCATAGTCCGAAAGGAACCTCTTGCGCCCCCCGAGTACAAGGTGCTCACATCGCGCCACATTCTCCAGGTCCTTGACCTTCGAGAACGGGCGCATTTCCGGTATCAATATTATAATAGTAATCCCTTGAGCCACATTAGGTCTGAGCGCGGGGAATTGCCTGGCACCGTAGACATCTCAGCGAGGCTAGCAGACTTATTGTGAAAGAGATTTGTCTTGTACTTACCTCGCATTCAACCACTTTTACCTGAACTTGGGACAAAACACTGAGGAGAGGGGTTGGTTTATAACCAAGATCATATACATTTTAGCCGGAGTAATACATGCTACCTTACAGTGTTTCACTTTCACTCGCTTCATTCATTCTCAACCATAAACCCCCCTTCACATACATGGTCAAATGAGAAGCCAGACGGATCCTATCCCTACCCTGCGGACCCTCCATTCCAGCCCATTCCTTCGGAGGTAGAGAATCCGGAGGTTGCGCATCCAAAGCTAGACTGAAGGACGAAAATTGTTGAAGTAAACGAATGAGGAAGAACGAAGCTTCGTTGTAGGCAAACTGCACAGCCTCATAAACGTCGTCTCATTAAGCACTGTACTTGGCTCACCTGTTGGCCGAGGCAAATCCTAGGACCAGCATTGAAAGGAGTGAAGATAAAGGGGTTTTTGAGGAGGTATTTTTGTAATCTCTTGTCCAAAAAACGATCCGGGTCAAATTCGAGCGCTGGGGAAATATCAAGGCAAATGAAGTTGTTGTCTGAAACGAGACATACCATCTGGACCCCAAAGGTCAGTGCGTCGATGCATCAAGAATACGGAATACATAATCCTTGAGGTGAATAGATGGGTAAGCGATCTACGCCCTTGTGACACTGATTTTGATGTTACCTTCTTCCAGCAGGGAACATATATGGGATTATCCGAGCCGGTGGGAGGGGTCAACACAACAGGTTTAATAGCGGTACTGATGTTCGATTAAGCGATCTAAACATGAGGGTGGATGGCTCATGGTGGGCTCACCGCTGATTCATGGGACTGTGGTTGTCAACACAGACGATAGTTTAGTTAACAGAGAATAGTAAACCTACGTGCGGTACTTACACAGAAGGATATAATCTCAAAACCTCTGCAGGGTAATCGGCGCGGTCGGTTGGTTAAATTCAAACCAAGACCTCGTCACGTACCATTGAGGAAAGCCCGGAGGTACTTCATGTCTCTGATATCGTCATAGGTTGGCCTACTCCTAGGGCCGACCATGGAAAGCATCTCTTCGCGCAAGCGGCGAGTAATATCGGGATGTTCAATAAGCATATACAGCGAGAAAGAGAGGAGCGACGCAGTCTGAGAGGATTCAGTGACATGCAAGCATAGATTATATGCCAGAGCTCACCGTATCTCGAGAGGCTACAAGAAGGTTTACAAGCTTCGACAAATGGGTGAGACATTTGTAGGAAATTTAAGTATAACGGACCTCGTCTTTAATGAGTTCTCGGTCTATTCTGGTATGAGCAGTGTTACGAAAAGATGAAACAGGTGAAAACGCACCAGGGGTCTGATTGACCAAGTAATCCAGAAGCGTCTCAGCTCCACCCACCTTTGAGTCCTTCTCCCTCCCTTCCTTCCGCGCCATACCTTCCCGTATGAACGGTTCCACAAACAGATCTACTTCCTTCCTGAGCGGCGCAATGGCGTCTCCCCATATCTCCTTCAAAACCCAAAATGAGCCTGCTCGACCGCGTAGAGCGGTAAGATCCTGGGCCCTAATGAAAGGCCTTTAAAAAGGTATTAGAAGGGTGATTTTCAAAGGCAGGCGAGTTGTCCCTCGCAAGAGGGGACGGGTGAGTCGGGTAGGGGAGACCCGCTGCGAGAGAACGGACGTCATTCCTAAAGAGAAATTCAGTCGCAGAGTCGAGGGTGAAGCGAGAAACGAGATCCTGAAGGTCAAGTATTATTAGATTAGCGTGCGTAGAGCAGGAAAGTTGGTACCTGAAAATCAATCGGGTACCCTTCGGAAAGACTGTCCCTCGCCCGTCTAATGGCCTCCTCAGCATGCCTATCGAAGACGTCGAAGTCACTGATGCGCTCTCTGCTGAAAAACGGTCGTGTGATCGATCGATGGAATCTATAACACAAAGCGGTTGAGAACGGGAAGTGTAAATTTTAGGTATTATTTGAAACAAGGATACTAACTTCCACATCTCGCCTGGAAAAACGTCAGTACACCGTCATGGACTTGAAGGATGAAACATACCGTCAGAATTGAAAACTCCTGTGCCAAGCAGGGACCTCAGCTGTGCGAATATAGCGGGACCTGCAGTATTCCGAAGTTATATACGGCCAGCTCCGTGCGGTGGTATTTACTTACCTTTATTGAAGGCTTCGAATTGGGTGGCCAAGGATAGCCTCAATAACAACCGTCAGCTTTCAAAAATTCCCGAACTCAAGGCCGCAATTACTTTAACATGCTCTGGCTCGGTAGTAAAGAACTGAAAGCAATCAATAAGGCACATTTACACAATATAAAGGGTCAAAACATACCCGTTCCTCCAACCCCATTGGCAATCTGTACGTTTGACCAAACTTCTGACTCCACTCAAGGAAAATTCCAGGCTACGGGCAGTTTCGTCAATTTGCCCAGTCCTGGCTTGGGAGGCGGGCTACATTACTTACCGGTATATCCATTCCTAAAGTTCTCAACAACCTTCCTGGGAACCTCGAGCGTCTTAACATCAATTCGTGGTGGTAATACGGCACCATTGGCTTTGGCATCTCTCGCGTTTTTATGATCGTCCAAGAGAGGTTTCAGGAAGAGATATACGAGACGTGGAACAGTCGCAAGGGTGACCAAGGCCCACTGCGAGGCGGAAATTGCCAGCACACCACAGATGATTGCGAAGTGTCCCATACACAAGAAAGCAAGGAAACAAAATATGTGAGATTGAGCGTGCGATAAATTCAGCACCAGGTGAAGCAGTCATGATGCGGGGTGTGTGTCCAGTTGTGTGGTATAGCGCACTGGCACGGGGGAGTTCTCGGTGGCGTTGTTACCTCTATCCGAGAATCGTATATAAGGGTCTTGGCCGCCCACACATCCACCAATCCCATCACGCGGAGAACCGGATATGTTGCTATTTAGTCTAGTTATTCTCAAGTGGCCTCCAGATCTATCCATGTCAAGGTCGCCGAACGGATCCCCGAGGGGCAGAGGAAACGCACTCGTGACTCTCACGTTCCGTGGGCGGCGGTGCAGCATTATCAATCCGACCGCGTGCTGCAGTCCCCGCCCTTGCTGTCAGTGGAAGTTGGTGCTAGGTGCCATGGCATGAGGCGTAGCAACGCTCCTGATCATGCGTGAAGTGCTGGGCCCTGGCATTCTCTGAATGGTCATGTGATCCAGCCGGTCAATTTGTTTGCCGGTGCCTGCTCTAAAAATGTCCTGCCCCTAAAAATAGCCACACACATGAAGCAAATCCTGGCCAATCCCTCAAGGCCTCATCAATCATCCATGGCTCTGAGTCTCTGACGTCTTGAGCCCCGTATCAAGAACCCAGGGAACTTGGTTAGAAATTGCAATGATTGGGACACCCGTGTAAATAGCAACAGGAACAGTCATTGGCGTCATCATGGAGCCCTCGCTACGAGAAAACCCCAAGGACTAAAAAGACAAGCAGGCGGCATTGAAAATAAAACAACTGTTCTACCAACGCCTAAAAGCCATATTCGAGTGGATGTGTCAAAAGGTTAAAGGAAAACGGGATCCCGAGAGGGACGCTTCCACAAACGTCCATCCAAGAATCGATCAGGACAGGTGCCGCCAGTTCAGAAGGGACATTCCTCATTTTGCTCACCGTTCGATCTCCAGGGGCCTGTTCATCAGATGCGTAACAAATGGGGTGCGGAGGTATTTGTGTTAGGGTACAAAAGCAGCGGCGACTGAGATAAGTAATACATCCACAAGGCAATTAGATGCGGTTGTGGAGAGTGAGGAAATGCTAGATTTGATGGGTCTTGTCTTGATCATTGTTATTTCTAAAACAAAAAAAAGCCAGTGGGACATATTGATGATCCATGATCCATGGTTCCTGGAAAAAGGATTCTCGGATATTGGGAGTATACCACAGAATGCGACACCCGCGCGGGACACACACAGGACGCTGAGTGTTGTGCCTATTCAAACGGACTCTTACCATGATATTCTGTTTCCATGATATCTTCGACTGTAGACCGACCCTTAGTCAAAAACCCAGGAGGGTCTTCTGCGCAAACGGCATCCAGCTTCAACGAATCCCGTCGAAGGATATAATACAGAAGTCAAGAGAAACAATTTAATAATATGTGGGACGCCACTGGCAACTCCCACGAGCAACGACGAGAATGTTTCTCTCAAAAAATAGTCGCCTTGACATAGTCTTGTCCCGTTATTGATCGGGGATTTCAGTGCCATCGCTCGTAAGTGAAGCACACACGCCCATTTTTTTACACGACCCGGCGTCCGGACTTGGAAACCTCGGCACCACACTCATGAAACCGGAACTATTGTTTGTCGCCGCGGACGTGGTGGGCACCAAGCCTTTAACGTTTGAGTGTGAAGGGTATCCAGAGATGAGATAAAGTTCAAGGCAACCGATTATAGATCGTTTGAGTGAGGCTTCCATCAATAGATCAGCATGGCAGGCCCTCTACCTCATGTAAGTTAGTTGTGTACGGAACCTTCAAGATGCTACCGTCCTCGAGCGCTGCGAAGGCTTCTGCGCAGCACCTCGAGGCCGGTCATATGGCTGATCCCTTTATCTGATCCCTTTCTCAGGTGGACAGATTCCGTATCTTCTAGGGGTTCAAGGAAGAGTTGGATGTTGCTCAAAAGAGCTGAGTTTAATGCACGATCTCATCACCAAGAGCTATGGTAGAGGTTCAAGCACGAAGAGACCTCGGACTACTACTTCTCATTCCGGACATTCCAGGCAAGTGCGACTCATATCTCTTGTGGGGCTTCCTTCGTTTAACCGCCACCGTCAAGATTGAGGATACGTTATTTCGTGTCCCTAAGCATCTTTTCCCTATCCGAAATGCCAACCTGCAACCTATACCGCAAGGAACCGATAACTGATGATGATCTGGTCAGTTCTTGGAGGAGATATCAAAAAGAACGACTTTCCTCCAATTGCTGCGCGCCGTATACCCGAGGTACGCGGGGGCAATTCCAAGTCCACCAGATAACTGGAATGCTCCTGTTAGGCAATACAATACAGCCTGAAAGTTTGAGCTCGAACGAGTGGCAAGCTGTGCTCAGCATTGAGTGAGAACTCTAGGCCTCGACGAATGTCCGTCAGAAAGCCGTCAGAAATTTGAGGGACATCATCTTTGCTGGAGACCCAGTCGAGGCGCTCCTATTGGCGCAGACGAACCATCTGGAAGAATGGATTACGCCATTAATTGACACCATAGTCAAGACCAAGAGGAACCTCAGCGAGGAAGAGCTCGCGAAAGTTGGCATACCAATTGCCATGAAGATTGCGTGGGCACAAGGAGCAGCTGGTACTCCCATCCAGGAAGCGGCTGGTGCTCCCATCCAGGAAGCGGCTGGTGCTCCTATCCAGGGAGCAGCTGGCACTCCTATCCAGGGAGAGGCTAGTTCTCCTAGTGTGGTGACCGTCTTGAAGGGCAAAAAAAAGAAAGGGGGAAACCAAAAATCATCGCTGCAGTGACATTCTATCATTCCTGAGTAGCACATAGCGGGGAGTACTGCTAGCCATCAGGGATCATTTTTGTATTTCCATTTCCTTTCGTACTAAATAATACACGTTGGTTATTGTCCAGAATGGCGGCCGACTCTTGTGACACACCTTTCTCCAAATCCTGCCGGTCATATCTACTCATCTCAGGTTCTGACTTTCTCTTTCGTCCAAAAATGACCTCCTTCCACCCAATCTCCTCTTCCGCCCCCAGTGTGTTGTTACTATCCGAAGGCGCAGGCGGGCGCGCTAACCGGTGCAGCCTATCCAGCTCGCCCAGCGAGATATCCTTGTCCTCCCGTAGTTGCTTAGCTATTGATTCCAGGATTGACAATCGCGCAGTGACGCGAGCTCTGTCCTCGTTGGCCGCATGTTTGTGGCTAACGAGGTGGATAGATATGGAGGTTATGGCGAGGGAGTAGACTGTGTGAGGGAGGTAGGTGCTGGTGAACATTCTGTCACTAGGGTTACCTAATTCACAAAAAAAAATCGTTTAAATGCCGATCACCCGGAATTTCAACCAGCAATCCCAAAGGATCCAGATTTAACTTGCACCAGAACTTCTGCCTCGCTATGCTCGCTGAAACCACGCACTTAAAATTTCCAAGGGTGTGAAAAAACTACAAACAAAAATGGCATGTACGAGGGTCGTTACACTGGATCATGACTACCAAAGGGAAAACCTAGAAGGGGATGACGTCGATTGCTCCGAAGAAGACATCAAGTCATTATTGTTAACCGTAGCACCTTTGAGTCTGTCTTGCATCGATGGTTTTTTTGAAGCGCGTAGAATCCTTGGGGTCAACCTTGAAAGAGTCGACTTTGGGGTCAGAAGTTGCACCACCAGCACCAGCACCGTCCGTCGAAACACCATCCGTAGTCGAAACATTCTTAACAACGTCCGCCTTCACCTCCGCTCCACCTCCGACACTAGGGAATACAACACCAGAAACAGGGACCGAGGAACCAGCCCCGGCAGCCTTCCTGCGACGAATCGACAACCTTCCCATCCTTCTCCACATTCCGCTCCAGTTCCAACAAGACACTGGCCGTCATCACTTCTGCTGTGTCCCCTCAACTTGCCGCCGCCGGTGCCACGTTTTTTGTTTGTTCGACCTCCTTTGCCGGATGGCGGTGGTACCGCTGACAGGAGTCTCCTGTTTCTTTGTCGCCGCCTTCTTTTTCTTCGGTTTTTCCCCCACCAGAGTTTCGGGCGCGGGTGTTGAGGGGCGAGACTGGTCGGCTGCTTGTTTGGCCCTGTCGATTATCCCCCTTGCGTCCCGTTAACGCCGTTTGCACCTGAAGTCCGTTCCGGCTTCGGGGGACGACGGTGGAACCTGTGGTTGTAGTTGAGAGGTTGTTGCACCTGGTGCTGGAGTCGGCGGGGACGGGGTTGCCGTTCGTTGTAGGTGGTGGTGGCACCGTCTGTGCTAGCACCTTCGTGATGGATTGCAGTTGTCCCGTTGGTAGTTGCACCGTTGCTTTTGACTGTGCCGTTTGTTTTGGTGGCGGTGGAGGAGCCTTCACCGGAGACGGGAGCCAGAGGGGAGGTGGCTAAAGAAAAACAGTTCGTTAGTACATTGTGAACAGGGTGCGATAATAACGGCCATCACCGGTCCACCTAGTGGTGTCTCAGGGACCCTATCGTCCTCTGGAGGAGCGAGTATTCCAAATAAATCCCGCACAAGTGACCCGAGATCAGGCCCATGGAAATTGGAAGGTGAGGGCGAGAGGCAATCAATTGGCGAACGACGGGCGATCTCTCGAAGACGAGCAATTGTAAGAGCGGTATCGAAACCAAGACGACGACCCTCAGCAGGTGTAAGAGGTTCATCCCGCTCGCAAAGGGCAGCGTACGGCTCAATGAGGAGATTACGGTCGAACCTCGTTGTCCTGGTAGACAACCACACGATCGACGTCCTCCATGTGTTGTTTTTCAAGCTCTCGTACAGCAAGGGCCTTCACCTCTGGGAATGACCAGCGTTGCGCAAGAACGAGGATTGCCACCCAGTCGTCAGAACAGGTGTGGTAAAGCGAGTATTTTCTATAGGAGGGTGAGAAGAAGTTACTATAGGCCAAAAAAAAAAAAAAATCACTTACGGGTTGTAGAACACCCAAAGGAAACCTGGCAAACTCAGTGACCTTGACATCGTCCAAGACGATGGCATTGGTCTCGTTAGTGCCTTGTCGGGTAGCGCCGGGAGAGGCTGGTGTTGCAAGCTTGCCCCGGAAATATCCACTCTCGCGTTCAAAGAAATAAGCGATGTACCCTAAAGACGTGATGTTCGACCTGCGGTGAACGCAATCAGCCAGATAGTTGATCGTCTTCAAGCAATGATGACTCACTAAAAGGAACAAATCACCGCCAGGGAGATAATACTCCTCATAGCGGGTGAGTGAGCGGAAGGAGCCAGAACCGTTCGAATTGTGACCCATTTTGAGGAAGGCGGCTTGCTGCGCGAAGGATGGAAGAGGAGGAGAGGGTAGGTGGTGGAATAAAATTTGGTTGAGATGGTGCTCGGTATTTGAATCCAAGGCTGATAATGGGGAACACGTGTATGGGAACACCACGTTGCAGTCGAACCAAACGGTATTCTGCCTCGACACCAATGAACAGGTTTTATCCTTTGGTTCCGATCGACATGAGGCAGCGGTACCCTGAGCAATTGTTTGCACTGGCCAAAACGTAAACAGTGTAAGTTTTTGGTAACCCTCGTTGTGTCCGCTGTGCCATGAAGTCGTTCTGTACGTCTTGAATTACGCTGAATGGCCCCCGAAAGCAGTCCCATTGAGCCAAAGGTGCGGTTGTATCAGATTATTGTTCGTGGCCGGAGAGTAAAGTTCGAGTTGGGCGGCCTTCTGTCCGAACTAATTCCGCCCTGACGCGAAATTCAAACCCCGACCATGTCGCTTCTACGCCCAAAAACAATTTTCATACTCATACTCAACCTTGATGTGGTTTGTGACAACCCGCAGACGACCAAGGATCTGGTCCAGGACGATTCAAATCTGCTAGAACCTCCTCGAAGTGTTCGGACAAAAATAGCCCCGGTTTTATGAAATCATTCATCACATCGATTGTTGACCCAAAACCTCCCTCACAGCCGTATCAGTCCCATCTAAGCGCGGGACGATATTAATGTGATCAGATTTCGACTGCGGCGGTCATCTGCTGCCCTAAACTCGCGCCTCGAGAGCCGAGGCTTTGAGTAATTGAATACCTGAAAGGTGAATATTGAATTGCAGGTGACAAGTTGATCCAGACACCGTTGCCTAGCCTTCGTCACAGTTATCCTTCCAGCCCATCCGCAGCAGAGGTAGCTGTCCGATAAGCGCAAACATGATTCTACTGATTCTACACACCGCATGTTATGCACGAAAGCAACAGCCTTAGGGCCTTCAGCATTTGGGGGCACAAACCCAAAAGGTCCGGAAGCTTCTATTGACACGGAGTGACACAACACAACGAAACGCACAGAACCAGGCATTGCCGAATCAGACCCGGTTCCCCGCACTGGAACTGACCCCCTCCGTATCTGCCGTCGTTTGTGCCGTCGTCCGTGGGACCGCGGTTATGGAGAGTCTTCTGGCCCCAGCCTTTGTCACCACCCCCTGGTTTCAGCCCCACTCCTCTCTTGTATTGTTCGCCGGGATTGTTGAAGCGCGTATTACCAAATCCGAGTCCACGTTGATACACTAAGGGGATGGAATAGGAAATTCCTGAGCATAAAATAAAAATGGGACTTCCGAGTTCGAGCTGCAGGACCTGGGGAAGTCCCAGTTTCACAAGCGACGAAGAGACAGATACCACAATCAAAGTATCAAGACGGGCGTGACCCCCAGCTACCGGTCAAATGATAGCTATGATCGTAGAGCTCTACGAACCTAACCCGCCTGACCTTGGATTGCGCGCTCGGGGACGGAAAGGGGGAGCCTATCAACTCGGGAGGGTTCAAGTTTCAACTCGGACCGTCATCGCCAGTTATGTACGTACTCCTGTTTCCAGCGCATAGGGTAACCCTGGCAGAACTCAAGACTTTATGTACGCGAATCCTTCCACGGTCAGAATAAGTAGGGCACCATTGTAGACTCCTGGGATCGTCTTACAGCAGGTAGATGCGACGAGAACCACTATGAAAACCGAAATTGGAAGGGGTGTGAATTACTGTCAAAGAGACGAATTCCAGCTGTTTTTGAAACGACCCACTGTGCGAACCGTGCTCCCCAAAGCCAACACTATCGCTTGAACGCGATAGAAGTCCCAGGCTTGTGATATATCCAGTCGCTCGCGGACTTTTGACTGTGTAGGAATTTGCAAGTTCTGATGTGCACTATATACGTCCGTAGCGAAATTAAGATGAGAATTTCTAGCTAGGCGAGCCAAATCGAGGAGGATTGAATGCGCCTGACCACAGGACCCCCGCTCGGATGCATCAAAACAACCCTGCATCCTCGCAGCAAAGGAGTAAGCGCAACTTCACGGGCGGTTACCCTACCCCACCAGCATCCCAGCTTTGTCATGGTCTCCCCACAGATGGCTACGGGGACAGGGGCCTAATCTTGAGCACCGCCCTATTCAAAGCAAGTCGGCCACAGCTCAATAAAGTTCCTATGGTTGAGGAAAAAAGGGACGTCGCCTACGAAACTCATATCGTGCTAAGCGCCAGCAATAAAGGTCCTGCAGCCGAGCTCCCGTCCAGTAGCTAGCTAGTTTGATATACTTGACGTTTGCCCTAAAGCAACGAGAAAGAGTAGGTAGCAGAATTCCGTATTCTGACCGGACCCAACCGTTGACGTCGAACGCTGAACTACAACCACCAAAACTCCTCACATCTGCTTGCAGTGATCGGGTAAAAATAACTTACGAAGTGCATGTATCATGAACTCATTTGCATCCACCCAATGTTTCATAGCGTTATCTAAGCGCTGAGTGATACTACTGGATATTTCCGCCATCGGGTACAGACCGCAGTGTGTTTACAGCGGCCCTGTACCCTGGCTGCGTGCTGTGGTTCGATTTACCACAGTGAGCCGTTCGGTCGGCTGGTGCCATATTGACTAATGAATTCATATTGGAACTAGAAGTACATGCCAAGATCAGATAACGGTTTGATACAAGATGGTACAAATTACTAGAACAGAAAATAAGCCCGAGGCGGAAGCAGAATCACTCAACACAAAGGGTACGCCGTCAGGGTTAACTCCCCGCCATTCGTCATTGGCGTGCTGACGAGTCCGAAGTCATACCTAATGTCCTACCAGCCCCGCGAACAAGCCGCCGCCGCTCTCTGTCTCTTTCTCTTTTTCCTTCTCCTTCTATTTCTCCTTCGAGTTCTTCTTACCTGTGCCTTTTTGTCCAGCATTATTACTTCCCCCATCCGCGGGCCCTCCATTGGGGAGTGTTCCAGGACCTGGGTTGGAACCTAGGAACAACCAGGTAGGATGCATCAGCCCAGGTCATGAAAGAAAGTGAGATACCAGCACGTACCCTGTCCCGCACCCACATCAGTCAACGAGAGGTTAAACGTAGACGCCACAATGCCGATGACATCTGCATGGCCGAGGTCGGTGCGAATAGGGCTGAGGTATGGTTTGTCTGCTGAGGGCTGAACCCGAAGACGCTCGCGCGCGTGGTGGATGTGGACCAATGTCTCGAAAACCCAAGGCGCGAGATTCATTCGAATGCTAAGCACCTCTGGCCTACACGCAACTTGCATATACAAACGGAAAAGATACTTCTCCGGGATATTATTTGCCTGGTACAGGTTGATTCGTTGGATCGGGTCCATCTCATGGGCCTCCAAGTATCGGATTGCCAGCTCTTTCACCTTCGGGAAATCCCATTTCGTGGAGTAGTTGAGGATGGTCTTCCAATTCTCAAGTGTCGCCCTAGAGTAGTTTCCATGTTCTCTGAAAATAGCTTGAGAGATAAGACAATTTCATGTAGGAAGGAACGTACGTGTTATAGAAAACCCATAAGAACTGTTCGAAGTCCTCCGGTTTCTCGTTGAGGATGATCGCACTCGAGTCGGTTGTGCCCTTTCGTGAACCGTCTCCGGAAGAGACAGACTCTGTGAGCTCTTTACTCCAGAAGCATGATTCTCGTAGGAAAAAGTGCGAGTGCACTTTGAATAGAATTCGGCCACACTGAAGTACAGCGTCAGATATACGAAGTTCGTGGCATTAACATGGCATACCAAGAAAAACAAATCACCACCACGAATATAATAATCCGGGTGTGTAGACAGGCTAGGACTCCTCTGAGAGGAGTTTCCGTTGTTTGATCCCTTTGCCATAAGTAAATGCTGTATCAAGAAGTATTTGGATATAGGGGAAGAAGGAAGGGTGGCGATGGTAGTGGCACGACAGGATCAGCAGCCTTCTTATCTCTTCGTGACCTGGGATCGAGAAGTACACAGTAGCCTTTCCCGGACGACGGCACCAATTCATCCGCCTCATGTCTGTTAATTTAATCACGCCCGATGAGAAGCAGGGCATACCAGTGCTCGAAAAGCACAACAGCAGGCGCCGTCTCGTAAGAGCCTTCCCCGCGTGAACTTCTAACACCGCTGGGTTTGATTTTGTCTTCAATTAGTTAAGTCACCAGAACTGATTGATGGAGTGGATGTTCGACAGAAGGAAAATCCTAAAAGCATACGCGAAAGAGGGGTCTTCCTACACTGGGTTACGGGTTGGATTGCGAATGTGGTTTATCAGCATCTTCACTTTAGTGATGATAACACTGATGGTGCCGATCTAATACTTGAATGCCCTTGACAAGACCAAAAGGAACCCTAGATCTCCGCGCAGCAGGTTTGTTGTCGGAAGTGTGGCCAGCTGATTCTACCGCGGACTGATAATCCAACTTCCCTCTACGTTCCGGAACACGGGGTGACGTAACCGAAGTCTATATGACGGCAGGAGGCGATGCGGCGACCTTGCAGTGTGCATGTAGGTAGGAATCTGAAGAGCCATCAGTGGACGATAACAATAGTAGGAAAACTCGTGGCGATGGAGCAATCGGGACCGTGTGGGGTGACCCAAATGCGCACAACTGATGAGATCAATCGACCAACTAGGTATTGGCTTGGGCCGCTTGGTCGTGGCGGGGACGCGTCGGCTGTAACGTTGCTGCTCTACAAAGTTCGACCTCGAGGACAAGTGCTTCAAACCAGGACACTGACACAAAATATACTTTGTTAGTGACAGAAACAAGAAAGCAAGATATGACAAGGGTAGATAACGAGAGAGAGAGAGATTACTGAGTACTGAACAATAAAGAAGAGGGTCGGTATTCGTAACAGGAAATAGGGGGAAGCCTGAGCCCCAGCCGTCCAATTCATTCGCACAACGCAGCTCCCACCGCCCATACCACCATTTACGCACTGGTTGACTTAGGCGTTCTTCCTTACCCATCAGTTGAGTCTCTACTTCCGGAGCTACTAACTGAAACCTTCACCTCGCCTCGTTCAGTTTATAGGTCCGGATTAAGAGCCTCCTGCGCTGTTGGGTGTGGCTAAGAGTGACAATGAGCTTACTCAAATTGAGACCGTCGAAGTGCAACTTTACCTGAAGGCCAATGTGCCTGGATTTCTTGAGGGGATACACCAAAGGCGGCGGCTACAACACCACGTTTTTCCTCTTCAATAGAGTCAGGGCGGAGAGGACTCATGAATGTATCAGATATGGGATCGACTGATACTGGAGCGCGAAGGAGTTCCCGTGTCCTGACGATGGAGTACAGTATATCACCACCAAGCACATCGAACACCTCCCGCTCCAGCATTCGCTCACGAATTGCTAAATCAATGTAATGGTGTAGGATGCAGCTGCGGGGAATGTTGAGGTCCTGATAAAGTTTAATCTTCTTGATGACTCCCATGGGCATTTCATCAATATTTGAAATGGCGAATTGCTGGACGTCCGCAAAATTCCCACTTTGTCGCCAGCCTGAGTATATTGGTCCACTGGTGGAGGGAACGGTTGTATGCGCGATATTCTCTGGTCGTATGTCAGTGAAATGAGCGAACGATAACGGAGGTCAGCCATCATACTGGTTGTAGAAGACCCAAAGGAAGTCTGCAACGTGCTCTGGGTCTTCATCTATGTCGATTGGGTTGTCTTCATGCAATCCGCGCGTGTCGATGCGTTTGCGAGCGTCCGCAGGGAGATCTATCAGGCTGTCCCAATACGCCAGACTCGCGAGTGAAGAAGTACGAGTGGACGCAGAAGTGCTTGCCTCTCGCCTGACAGGGTGAGATCTTGGTTATCTGTTGTAACCCACGGTAGTGCTTACCACGAGATAGAGATCACCTCCAGTGATATAGTATTTATCATACTTGGATTTATGTGCTTCAGGGGTGGGTTTGGGGGGCATACTGTTAATTTGTTTGGTGGGACAATAATACTCGTATGTTCCTCGTCGAGTAGCTTTTAAGTCTGTTTGTAGACACCGCGCATCAGCGAGAGAAGAATGCCTTTCCAATCCACTATTTTTGGGACAACGTAGTAGATCGATCCACTAACTCGGTTCACCTCATGGTAGGTACTAGAGTATTCCTGTGTGTGGCCGCATCAGGTGGATGACGACACGAAGCACCGCCTGGACACCTGAAGTTCTAAGAAAAGAATAATAACACCGCTGCTGCGTGATGATGAGGCTGCGCCTAGAGGTTGTATTCGAACCCTTATCAAACACCGCTAAACCGCAAGCCCAACAGAACCCCGGCGGGAAGGTTCTGGATATGTCCGACACAATTATTAATTAAACGATGTTATTCTCAAGTGTGAGTTTGAACTGTGCGCAGCAGAAGCTGAACGTGATCAAATAGGTACTATAAGATGGAGTGTGGGAGCCTGAGGGAGTGGCGCCCACAACACTAAGTTACCAATGCCTTGGACACTTTTATTGTATAGATGCCGCCCAATACCACTAAGCGGTTCCATATTCTGGTGGACGTTTAGGGGGTGTGGGTGCATAGGGTAGATATCACATGCCAGCATTCAGGCATGTCTCCCGTGGGGTTATTGTTATCAACATCGCTGCCGATCACCCGCACCGTCATCGGCCCCCACAACAAATTACAAAATCAATCCCGACAACATTTATTATTGAGAGCAAAAGGTATCAAAATACTTCGCAACAAGATATCATCAGGCTATCAGCGCACACATAAAGGAAATGGCCAGACAGTAGGGTAAAAGAAAGTGGCGGCGCAATACTACGGTATAATAACCCTCCTCAGACAGGTTCAAAGATAGGCGGTCCTTCACCCCGGACAATGTGCCTACCATGGGAGAGATCGTCGGGTGATGAACTGATGCATGAACTAGGCTTCTTTCTCTTTCGTCTGGGCCGCGGCGCCTCCGATGGTCCGGCCGGGCCCGCTGCATCGTTTTGGGACTCCTCTTCTTCCTGGCTGTTAGGTGTCGCTAGTACTTGAATTGGTCGAGGACGACTGAATGTCATCAGAGAGTTATACTTTCCATGAAAGAAGGTCCTTACTGCATCGCCTGAGACTGGGCGGGTCTCAGAGTCTGGAGTTTCCAGAAGGGATAATCCAAAAACTTCAGCAACCAGTCGGGACCTTTCAGTGATATCAAGACGTTCGCTTGGGTTGACAAGGGGCCCGGTATCCTCAGTAGATAGTGATGCACGAAGCAAAGTTTCGCGTGCTCGGCCGATACAGAACTTTGTATCGTCATCGAGAATGCGAAACTCTTCGCGATCGAGCAGTTTTTCACGCGAGGCTAGCTCAGTGAAAAGTGGAAGCATATCTGCCCGAGGGACGTCATGCTCTTGAAAGGCCTTGAGCTTTTTCATGACTTCCATTGGCATTGTCTTGAGGTGAGCGATGGCCAACCGTCGGACGTTGGGGAACCTCCAGGTTGTTGCCAACCGAAGTATGGTAATCCACTGATTGGGAGTGGTGTCATGGATTCCATAACGCCTATGTTCGAGTGAATATTGTTGTGGGTCTGTGAACATATGGTGACTCACGGGTTGTAGAAGACCCATAGAAAATCTGCGAAGTCCCCAGGATCTTCATCTATGGTGAGGGGCGTAGACTCCCGTGAACCTAAATCCCCTCTCGCTAGCTGGAGAGCCTCGACCCTGCAATGAGGCTCCTCCAATGGACAGATTCCCTCGTTAGAAAAAAGGAATGGAATCCGAAACCGGCAGCCCCGAGCCTGTCGCCACTAAAAGCAAGGCTGTAGCGGCTAATTTGGAGAAATGTGCAATGCACCGTACCAGGATGTGGAGATCCGCCCCTGTGATGTAGTATCTGTCGTGTCTGATAGTAGTTTGAAGGTCATATTTACACTTGGCAGCAAAGAATTCGTGTGTTGGGGGTGTATCGGACCTAGATTGGCTTGGACTGATACAGGTATATATTGGCGGTCGAGCAGTTCTTCATTTGTGTACCTGCGAGAAGGTTCGCCATGAAATGATTGTAGATCAGAATTTCTAATTAGGCCACCTCATTTTCGGTAGGTTGTTCAAGAAGCATCTCCTGAAGCAGATTGGACTACGACCGTGATGCCTAAACCTGGACTGTGAAGCGCAGCACGTGGTGGTAACTCATCTAGTGCTGCCAGAACTTCTGACAGCTGGGAGGTGGGCAGTGGGGACCTAGAAGATACTTCGAAGGGCACAGGGCACCTCTTGGAGCAACAGGATTACAGGAAGTTGGTAGCGAACTTAGGGTGGGGGTCGCTTCTTACTGTATTATCCGACAAGAAATCCCAAGTCCAGTGGCCGTTGGCCTGTCGAATCAATCCCTCCGTACTGTGTGTGGGGTAATTTGTGGTATATTCCATGTTTCTAGCAAGTAAATGAACCACATTCAGAGGAACCTTTCTTGTTTTCCGTTCCCAAACTTGGTACAGAACGCGCAGCACAGGAATCCCTAGGAATCCTGCCAGCAAAATGGTGTCCAAACATCTGCACCTCCTGAGGCCTGACTGGTGACCTCAGGCCCATATTCATTGATCATTTTACTTCTTAAAAGGGGTCTCAAGAAGAAACTACCCCAACTGCCCTCACATTCGGGGATAGGCAAACGGAGGCACGCAAATTCCGCTCCACTGTCGCTGGGGCTCAAAAATAAACCTGGTGCTGCGGTGACAGTTCCTCTCAGGCAAGACATCAGTGAGTGAAATAATGAACCGTCGAAGGCCTTCAGATGTACTCCGCTATCCCTATCGTAAAAAATTCGAATATCATTCTGTCTCCGTTGCCAGTCGTGTTGGACACTGGTAGGAGAACCTGAGTGCGCACCCATACCCATACGAACCCTCAAACCCCCCGAGCCCCACGCCTTTCCCGCTAATACTACCTTATGGGAAATCCTGGTCTGCCAGGAACATGGATAAAATAAGACATCACTCTACGCAGTTTTCCAATCCGCAGTCTCAATGCCCATATGTCAGACTTGATTGTTATCTTTAGCAAGCACATACAACATAAAACCCTGATCCTCGTCTACTTTCTCCGTCGCTCAGCAATGTCCCAGAAAGCATCCCCAGAGCAGGAGCAACCACTTCTCCATGGAACTCCTCCGCCTTACGGAATCTCAGGCTACCAGTACCACGGGCATCATCAGGGCATAGCGTATGTACCTCATGGTCCACCTGTTCCTATTATCGTACAGCCACTGCCTGGCACCGTCGTTGTGGTAAAGGAGCGGACACGTTGTCGCTTCTTAAAGGCCTTCATCTGGGCAATCACAGCCTGGCTGCTTCTAGGGGTTTTTGTGAAGAGTCTGGTCGTCTGCACGCGCTGGGGCTACGGATTTGGGTTTGGGACACCCCGTGTATGTAAGACCCATTGTCTACAACCGCATTGACTCTCATGAGCTTGTACTGCCAGCAGTGGGCTATCGGACCTGGTAGTGAAAGTCCTGATTACCCAATTCCACGGGAAATCGACCTCACGTCGTGCGAAGAGCCGCTGAAAGCCGGAGGACCGAACCAAACAACGTTCCAAATTCCATCATCCTCCGATGCCGTTTTACTTCTGGCGGAGGGACATTTGCTACACGGAACTGTCCGCTTAACTAGCACGTCCACACGAACAGATTCTGTAAAATTCTCTATCAATCTCTCCTCAAGTCGCAATCGTCCGGTGGATACAATCGCCTGTGTTCTTAGGCGAAGGGAAGGGGAATATGGCGTCGGTGTCTTTGTAAGTATCTCCAGACCAACGATGAACAATCTGGCATCTGAAACTCACCGGTACAGAATCCGATGCAGAGATGGAGGCGATTTAGTAACGCCGTTCGCTATGATATCGTTGTTGAATTCCCAGAGAACCATCCAATCATCAAACGCTTTGAGTCGAGTGTCATCAATTCCATATACGAAATCGATGACCTCCAAGGCAAAATCTTGTTCGAGGTGCTGAGCTTGCGTGGTTCAAACGGCCACATTCATTCTAAAGTGAGTTCATGGGGTTTGGGTGGAACGAAGTTCGACTGACAATCATCGCAGTCCTTCTTCGCTCAGTGGGCAGATATCCGTACCTCTAATGGCCGTATCGAGGGCCACTACAACGCCTCTGATTTCCTCCAGCTCCGCACTTCCAACGGCAGAATCGACGTCGACGTCGACTTCAATCAAGATTCTTCAGAGAAAGCTGTTCTTTCCTATGGTCACCAGTAATGCGTGCGTCCATTCCCGCCATATCATGGCCGCCAATTGACACCTGGTTGTAGGGCACTGGAAGCCAGACTACAGCTTCACGACTTCACCTCCCCCAAATCCGGTGGCTCGAACTTCGATGTGACTGGAAGGACCTCCAATAGTCGATTGAACATCGCTTTCCTTGACTGCTCCAGTTGACTCCACTTTGGCTTTGCGAGCAGGGACATCAAACGCGGCTGCAGGAGGTGTCTCTGCATCCAACATTTGAAGGTCACTTCACCTTGCAGTCGTCCCTGGTCACTCCAGTGGTTCACCAACACCGAGTTGAGGATCCTTCTGGTGAAAAAAGAGATCGTATTGTCAGGTTTGGGGGCGTTAGGGGGCGAGTTAGTGGTGATGTCGTCTGGGGTCGTGGATCAGGTGAAGGCAAAGGAGGAGTGGACGTCCGGACGTCGAACGCGAGAATTACTCTGAACTTGTAGATCTTGGGTGTTGGAGGTGAATTTTGGATTTTGATACACATATGCTTACTTCGACTGTGTTGTTTGGCGATGGTGTTAGAGGTGGACAATTTGTAGCTGGGCTTCAGCGGATCAGAGACTCAAGAAACGATAAAACAGCATTCAGAGAAATGTAAGTATAAGGTAAATGGGTTAGGGGTGTGAAGATTTTGTGCCACTCGAGAGAACACTAGCCTGTTCCCGTGGACAAACAGTCTACAATTGCAGAACTTCAAGTAGCTAGTAATCGGATCCCGGCGCCCCTATACGGAACACATCCCCCCACTTACTTTCATTTTTCTGGCTCTCTTGCTAATTGTCTGTGAGGGAAGTTCTCGTTGGTAAACGGTTCCAAACCCACTGCGACGACCTGTTTTTTTCCCTCGCTCATACGACGGTCTGGCTGCTGCTGTGCGCGCCAGCAGTGCCATTCCTTTTTAATAGGGCTGCAATGTCAGGCGGTGCTCTACACCGTTGTCATTACCTATTCGCAGGGGTAGTCTTGCCATGAGGCGAACCGACTTAATGGGTCAGCCTATAAGCACTGTTTTAAAAATAGTGAACTAAAGGCTTCATCGTTAACCAGTGCCTGCAGATGCGCTCAAAAGCTGTTCAACGAGAATCACACCTCTATTTTCTCTGTATTCCCGTAGCACTTCAGTACGTGGTACTGACATGGCCACTCAACCCCAACCTCCCCTTACCACTCATGAATCTCGACATGAGAATTACTATATAATCGGAGGTGATCTCCATCTTGTGGTGAGCGTTTTCGCCGGTTATTCCAGGCGGCAAGTATCTGATTGTGCTAGGCTGGGGGTGTACTCTTTCGCGTTCACTCGTATTTCTTTTCCCGTGAATCTCCGTACTGGAGAGACATTCTCACTGGCCTAGCTTCCTCTGCGGAAGTTCGTAAACGCACTGGGCCACACGAAACGAACCTATTCGATATCGATGAGGACCCGGAGGATGTTGCTGATTTCCTTTGGGTGTTCTACAACCCGTATATTGACTAACCTCTATCACCCTCCGCTTATTTACTAACGCACGACCAGAAAATATCACGTATACAACACATCTCCTCACCATTGGGCTACCATATTCAGATTAGCGACAAAGTGGGGTTTCTCAAAGCGTCCTGCGTTTGGCAATCTCACATATTAATGAAATACTGTGGAGATCGGACACCGACTAGTGTCCATCCTCCTCCCATTACGACGACGACGAGCCCCACCTCTCGATACGAAATATCGTCGGAACATCCACACAACGCTGACAATACCCCACAGAACACCACTCTTCACCTTCGGAAGGTCGACTTTAGCCCCTGGCGATGACGGATCAACTACACCGGTCCGCCGTGCCGTGTGTAAGCCTCCGATGTCCGATTCAACTTCCGTCGCCTTGTCCTCAATGTCTTAAGTTCCAGTACGAGTACTGGTCATTTTTGGAGGCTTTGGAATAAAAATTTATCACATATATTCTGATTCCTTTCAATCCTGCTGACTTTTCTCTGTCCCGAGTAATTTCCCCGCTGCCAAAAACCCACCGCCTTATAGTATAAGACAAGACTGAGAAAAACAAATCGCTCACTTTGGCTCTGCTCTCGTCGCACCCTTGAACTCTTCGAACCCTACTCTTATCACACTCTTAATTTCTTCGTTTCAACCTCATTACCTCTATGCGAGCAGGAGGTCGGCACCTTACATAGGCAGATTCATTCCGTATTTCTTAGCCATAATACACAGATGCAAGAAAGTGTCCATTTAATAGAAGCATTGACAACATAAACAGTCCGGTTACCTCAAGGCGGAGGAGGTGAAGACACTACAAATAAGAACACGGAAGCATTACGAACTCGTTTTCCACAAGTGACCTATCTATGAGGAGGTACCCAGAGTCCCGATTGGGGCTCATGCATTGGCACCGGATTTGCTCTTCTTGAGACCGCCGACGACGCTCCTGGCAAAGTTTCGGGCCTGTTTAACGGCTAAGGTTGAGTATGAGCATTCAAATGAACCACGAGAGGATTCAACGTGTTGTTTGAATCAAACCTACCGTTCACAGCGGATTTAGGTGAGCTTTCGCAGGCATCCGAAATATCGGTGGCTTGGGTTTGGGGAGAGTTTGCTTGCCCCTCGGTGTATTTGGTTTGGTCCTGGGCACGGAGACACGGCTGGTAAGCCACATACAAGGGGAAAACATGTTGCGAGACAACACGAACTCACCAGCTGCGCCTGGTCACGGGCATCCCGCCGTGGAGTCGAACATCTGTGCAAGTCACAAAGGCTCATTATAGACGATTGCCTCTCGTTGATATTGAGCATCGATTTGATGAGTTCATGGACCTGATCCTGCGTAATAGTCCCATTTGTACCGAGGATGTCATCACCGCTCCCGTTTCCCCTTCTGAGAAGGTGTTCTCGAACTTGAGAGATCGCGACGGTCAGCTCCCAGCCAAGTCTCACGGATTCCTCAAGAGTAAGTGGCTCCTCACGAGCGCAGAGCTCGCCGTAAAGGGGAATGATATGTTCGAAGGGTATAGAACATCCTTGGTAGAGTGCGATACGATCAAGCACGGGAAGGTCAAGATCGTGCAGCTGGGCAAGGGCGAGAGCGAGCACTTTGGGGAAGTCCCACCTCGCAGGAGAAGCAAGCGTCAAGATGGTGCGCCAAACAGCAGCCGGTGCCGAATGCTTGTGGTTCCCTAATAATAGAAGGTCAAGAGGGTGGAATACCCCAAGGGTAGCACATACGGATTGTAGAATACCCATAAAAAATGGGAGAGCTCGGCCACTGAGGTGCCTCGTACAGGGATGGCTGTTTGATCTGAACGGCCGTCGTACACCTTCGCACAATCTACCCCCGCCATTCGCTCGCGGAATTGCGGGCATTCACGTGCGAAAAAATAGCTGTGCACGCGAAAAATGGTTCGTTCTACCTGTAAATTTCTTTCAATATTTTTCGAGGTTCCTAAATAGAAGATGACTTACTCGGAAATGGAGGTCACCACTGGGAATATAGTACTGTTTGTCGATTGAGAAACCTCTCAAAGGACAACTTATAGTGGATGGTTTTCCTGAGGTCGTCATGCCAGAAGCGTTGGGACGAGGGTATCAGTGCGCTAGTTGGTGGCTCGATGTCTAATATAGGTTTTCGTTGTGCCCCAACCCTCGAGACAAAAAGTTCACGAAGGGCATGGGCCGGATCAAGACCAAGTATAGGGTGTTAACGCCCCCATCCAAGGCGGTAGGCCAGGCTTCGGCAGTCACACCAAAGCATTGGCTCCGTGTTCAAGGTAACTGTGCTTCCTGTTTGCACAAAAAATCCCTCACGCGCAGTTTCAGGAATTGTGCCTGATGCCCTAAGTACAGGAAGAACCCACCATCGTGGAGGAGGGAGAGGAGAGGATTCATAATGATTTCCAGGAAGTGTAGTTTAAACCATAGATTTGATCCCCTCTTGGGGCCACTCTAGATTTTCGTGTCCACGGATCAGTATCGATCAGTACCAGCTACTGCCCCTGTCCCAGCATCGGCACAAGTTGGAGGGTGGAAGAAACTGATTCCAGAATTTTGAGACTTGGAGCCTCATAGTTGATAGTGGGGTTCCAACAAGAGAGAACCAGGAAACTCGAGGCATTCTAAGGAGGGGACTGTACGACCCGTAGGAACGAGATAATTTCGCTTTTGCAATAAGGGATAGGAACGTTAATGAACAATCATGTTGACGGCACTCCGTTCAACTGTATCATTCACGAGCGTTGCCACGTGACAGGATATAACGTCGTCGGTCGCCCTCTCGCCAGCTCATTCGCCTGCGTTGAACATTGAACGTTGAACCGTAGTGAATATCCGCCCGAAGGTCTCCATCGAATGCAACACCGTTGTTCCACTACTGGCTCCCTTTCGGGCGAGAACTTGTATGCTCTCAACTCGGGGACCATCCGTAGGCCTCAGCCACCCTCTATCAAACCCCCCCCCCCCAGGTTCCCAAATACCTAGATACTATCCCACCCCACAACAGTAAGGGGGTTGGTGAAAACTCTAAATCTGAAATGATCATGGTCCCACCATCCCACGCCTTTCCCCTATTGTACCCTCGTCATCATTTACCCTTCCGACCAACCGCCGCCGATGCGTTTCCTAACACACTGTCAGTATCGCAGGTCTGGAAGATATCATTTTCTCCATTCCTCAGGCCTCAACTTTCACCCACACGTTTCCAAGATAAGGGTAGTGAATGATAGGTTCGTATCGGTGGGCCTCCTGGTTAGCCCTATACCGCATGAACTCAGATTCTGGACGGGAAAGGATATGGTCAGAGTAACGGATCAACAACGCCTCTCGAGGATATTTTAGCAGACTTTTCCATTGACCCTTCTCTGAGCAGGATTGTAGCTAGATTACTTCTCTCATCGTGTTTGGGGAATATGTTACTTCGAAATCTGACGCACAACCCCAGGCTCAATAGCATTCACAGGTTCGAGAGATTGGCTCTTTTCACTTAACAACCAACGCTCATGATTATTCCGTAGCTCATCCACAGGGTATGCCACTTGATGCGATTGCCAAGGCTTGGCGCAATGGGGGCGCCTTGGCGCACCCTAGGCTATCATTCCACTGTCGACTCAAGAACACTAAAAGGGGCACTGGAGGTCTTGAGTATATGATTTTGGCTGAAATTCGGGGGTTTGGTGAGCGCACGGGAATTTTGAACCGGAGCGTAGGTTGTTTTGATTGAGTGATACCATGTCGTCTTGGAAGGTAGCCACATGTCTCTCAATGATCTTCGGCAATTTTCTGGACTAACGCCCTGCCGCAACCCAGATGATTTTTTGTATCCTACTCGCGTTGTCGCCGCGGTTGCATTCTCCGGCGGTGAGTCTGGACCTGAACAACCATCACACAACAACGGGCTCGAATGGAGGTTGTAAACGATTCAAAGCGTGATTATTCTTGATATTTATTGAAATATTCAGATATTAGGGACCGCAATCGCCGGGAATAGAAAGCAAGACGCACGTGTCAACTAAGCCTTGCTTGCAATATCGGTGTTCTTGGTCTTGGCGGAAAGAACAACTTTTGATTGAGACCAAGACTCATTGACAAAGGTTTTGAAACTTATAAAAGGCCGTGTAGACTGAAGGATGAAACCCCATCCTAAGTCATTTGAATATCAAGATGAGATTCTTCAGCTTTGCCGCCCTCTTCGCCGTCGCGCAGACTGCATCTGCTCACTGTACGTCTCTCCCTATATTCTACTTCATGCCTATCCTCTGACTCACAATCGTATAGATATATGGACGACATTGATTGCTGGAAGTACCAGTTCCACTGCCGCCGTTCGCAAACCCGTTAGCAACTCTCCTGTCGAGTCGGTGTCCTCTACCAGCATGCGCTGCAACGTCAATCCTACTGCTGCCACTGCCACCGTTGACGTGTCCCCGGGATCGACCGTAGGCTTCACTCTCGACAACACAATCTACCACCAGGGACCTGCTGCAATCTACCTCGGCAAGGCTCCCGGCAGCG
The DNA here is from genome assembly GCA_025093985.1 of Calvatia gigantea. NCBI lineage: Eukaryota > Fungi > Basidiomycota > Agaricomycetes > Agaricales > Lycoperdaceae > Calvatia > Calvatia gigantea. The sequence goes on from JACAAK010000001.1 coordinate 3,241,116, forward strand.
CTGCGAGCTGGGACGGTAGCGGCTCTAGCTGGTTTAAGATTGCCGAGTGGGGTGCTACTTTTAATCCCTTCAAATTTACCGATGAAGGCGCGTCCCAATTGACCACCACCATCCCTTCCAATACCCCACCCGGTGAAGTAAGTTGCACGACCCTACCTATTGAGGTCACAGTTCCTGACGAAAGATCGCCAGTACCTCCTTCGTATTGAGCAGGTTGGTCTCCATGTTGCGGGTGCTCCGCAATTTTATATCTCCTGCGCACAAATTCGTGTGACCGGTAATGGGTCTGGAAACCCATCCAAGGTTTCTATCCCTGGATATGTTAGCGCTAGTGACCCTGGCCTTACCGTCAACATCTACTACCCTATACCTACATCCTACACTGTGTGTGGTTTTTTTTTGTCAATATTTTGGCTAGACTCAGAAATAATCCAATCTTAGGTTCCTGGACCTCGTCCTTGGCGCGGATAATATGGTCGTAATGTGACTGAAACTTATGCAAGAAGCAAATCCTGTCTTTGACTGTATAAATATAATTTTGTATCCTGGATCTTCAACTTCGGATTTGAAAAGTGCAGATTTTACCGAGAAGCGTTCGTCATATACCTACTTCCATCCAGTTCTACCAGCACCATCGTTGAATCCCTTCAGGCGATGATACCAGTTTCGAGCGCGGCAACACCTCTCACCAACAGGCTTCACCGCTGTTTCCTCGGGTAGTGCTCCTAGTTTCGGCCGAGAAGGGGGAGGCGTTATTCTAAGAATTGTATTTTATGTCATGTCTTAGATCGGCGGATAAAAATCAATCTTATGTTACCCGGCCTTCTTCTTGCATGTGATGACCAGAGTGATCCCAGCGAAGTTCTCCGAAACGGCGACAGACCTCCGGTGGAATCAGCCGCTAATACACCGACATACCCCAGCCGAGGATCGCCAGCGATGCCATGTGCCGCGAGTCAGGTCCTCCTGGGCCGGCTGTCACTAAATTCAGAATTTCCTATAAAGGGTCTCTAATCATCAAATCCCCCACCGTTCTTCAAATCATGATAGTGGTAAGCATCCCTCTCACCATATGCCTTCAGTGAGCCAACTAAAACAGCTGTTTCAGGAGGCATGAGGGGCGTTATGCACTCTAAGCAAAACTTACCCATCCTCGTGGCCTTGGCCTTATCCAGGATGGCTTCCTGCTCAACCTTGACCAGTGTTCAGGGGAGAGAATTACCTAATTGCAACCCGAACATCTGCGAGCCGCACCCTTTGCCATGCCCAGCCCCTGGTGCGTCACAGGAAATCAGTCCAGGCTGCTGGACTTGTTGCACCCCCTGAGATTATCACTTTGGGTTAATGCCAGGACTGTAACGTACCAACCTTGATACTATCTGAACTAAACACCTGTTTTTCCTTCATTTCAGCACTCTCAAATGAAAAGGAATGGCCCAAGGAGACAGTCACGCTGCTTCATTTCAATTAAGAGCCCTCTGGAGCACGTAAATCTACGGGGTTACCTGCAAACTCGGTCGTGAGACGTGCCAAGCATTCTTGACCGTGACGCTCAAACCTAACTCAGACCCCCTGCATCTGCTACGCAGCTGGTAATAATCACTCTCATCAACTTGTACATAATATCGCGGCCTATGTTCTCCGTAACTGCTTCTGACCCTGCCAACAGGTCAACTATAAGTACAGCGGCTTGGGATGGTCTCTCTTTCAGCCAAAGTCCCACCCATATTAGGCTCTATTGAATTACTTCCGCCTTTCTTCAAACACTTTAGCACTAGATAGTGAGCTTACGACCCTTTATTCCACCCAACTCATTAACAATTCACGGCTGGAATTAGACATGAACCTCCTTAAGACTCTGGCGGCACTGGCCATCCTCGTTTCAACTGCCTCAGCAGCGCCCCAGCCCAAAGATGGATACTACGAACCACATTGCTTCGACATTTGCTATCCCGAGAAGCCACTTTGTGGTTCGCCCGGATGGTATCCAAAGCAAACAGGGGAGGATTGTTGGACGTGTTGTACAAATACCCGATCAGATGCCGAAGAGTAAGAATTCGGGGGGTGAATCGAGGCTTAGACGTGACGTATCCATGTCTCCTTTGTTCTGTAGAAGTTACTATGCGAGTTTTGATCTACGTGAACATTCAATATTCAATCTCAACACATGGGATGTTCAAGTTGCATCGCAGAGCCGTTTGTTCCAAAGCGCAGTACATCCCTCCCTGATGGAAGTCCGCTCTTCTTCCCTGACAGCTTACATAACAAATCAGTTCATTGAGGACTAGCCAAGGATGTAACAATAGTGTTCATCACAAATAGCAGTCCTTTTGTCTGGCCCCGCTGGAGCCGTAGACTTTTCCTCACGGTTGCACGCATGAAATGGGCGGCCATTTGACGAAACCTGAATTTCGGGCCATAGAACTGTCCTGTTCGCTCCACAGAATGATCGTGGAGGGAACATTTACGGCAGCCGCATAGATCGCGCAGCACGCTACTTATAAAATGGGGGATGGAGTTCGTTAGGTCCGACCGGGTTTCTCAACCCTCACTTCGCTGTGAGTCAACTGTTCAAAGGAAACCTGATTTGAACCTGACTCAAATTTTATCAGGTCGCCGAGCAAAGCCGATTTTTCAAGGGGCCAGTGAATAATTCTCGAAACTACAGACAATTTCGTGCGTTGCAAATAGTAGTGCTTATTGCCCCGGTGGTGAATATATGCTTGTAACAGGTGTTTTCAAGATCGTTTTAGGATGAACCTTGTTCACTGTTTCGTCCCTCTCGCCACACTCATCACAATCATAACGATGGGGAAAGCGACACCCCTTCCAGACAGTAGACCTGATACAAATCTTAACTGCCTGAAGATTTGTTTCGACGAAAAACCCGCCTGTCCAATAGGAACGTTCCCTTCGCAAACGGGGTATTGTTGGACTTGTTGTATGGTACAACAATCTCACTGCGGAGCGGGGACATCTTGATGTTCGAGGACTGGGGTGGTGATAAAGCTGTATCTAGGATCTTTGTATTTAAATGCGGTATCTATTGTCATTCTTCGCAAAAAAGCTTCAACAAGGAAACCAGGAGCCCTAGCAGCGTTCATGTTACGCGGGGTCTGCAGCGGGATGAACCCAGGAAGTAGGATCAAGGGCTTGAAGAGGCAGGGGCACAGTCTTAGTGAGGGAAGATGACACTTGAGTTCCATAACTTAGGAAATTCTGAGAGTGTGTCATCTGACGATAAAGCTAATCGAATGATGAGATCACAGTAAACGACGACCGCCCGAAATCGAGGTCAAAACGCTTCACGGCTTACTCACCGACCTTAGTCCTTACCGACTTGAAAAGAATGATCAGTTCGCAATTTCGGATCAAACCTAGCAGGAGGATGCAGGATAGGGCCGGAACGCAGTTTCGTAGCATGTGGATTTAAGAGGCAGCAACAAGCAAGAAATAACTCGGTCGAAGGAAAGCAAGGCGATATCACAGCAAGATGATGTATATGGCAAGGCCTATCTACGCCCCGCCGATTAGAAGGAGTTGCTGGGATGCCTCTTCCAAACGTTGCAACTTCTTCATCAGTTCCTCCCTCTGATAAGCCATGGTGGGATTTTCTTGAGCGAACTCGGTACAAATGCGATGAGCGTCCAACGAGTCCAGACCTAAGCCACTCCACAGGAGAGGAAGAACGCCACGTTCGACACCGCAAACAAGCTCCCGGTCGATGGCCATTGGGACGCTGTCAGTGAACCTCTTGAAAGCAACTAAAGGATTATTAGTGGCCTGGCTTTGACGCGATGTTCGTGGGGTCTTACCTTGGAAATATGCACGAACTTCAGCCATAATTTCGAGCGCTGGCTCCATTTTGTCTGTCTTCAACAGCTTCGCCAGATCATGTGCCTCCACGCCAGTGAAGCCGATCTCCATCAAACCGCTCAACACCTTCGAAATCCCCGACAACAGAGGGGTGCCATGTCGAGAATTAGTAGTGCTCGGGGAGGGAGGCGTGTACGTATTAATGGTGTCCATGATGTCGGCATGGTTATTCTTACGCCGTGCGCCGCGATAGTATGCGAGGAATTTTGACTTGTAGTCGGCAAGGTAATGGGTATTTAAGGAGAACGGTTTGTCCTCGATGTCGACAAGCCAGCTGATCCTCTCTTCGGCCTTCACAAGGCATGACTTAAGGTGGTCCTGGGCCAGGATGCTGTGCGCAAATTTGAGAACGTGAGGTTGACCGACCACAACTGCAGCACATACCGCACACGGTGCTCCAACGTCCCCTGTCCGAACGCAGCAAAATGCTTCCGGATCATAACTTTCAAGTGTTCCGAAAGTGTGTTGTACACGTTCTTGCAGAGAATATGAGCGGGGCTTCGCCACTCCTTGACGTATTCGTCAATGTGGGTTTGCTGGACAACGAACGGGTAATTTCCCGGCAGTTCGCGTGTTCGAGCTCTACGGGAACATGAATGGGTTCAAGAGACCAGAAGGAGGTTCTAGGAGGAACTGTACCTCTGTGCCCTTTCAAAAACCTCATCGACATAAGTTATATTGGTGGGCGCCCTCTTGCGTTTGCCGGTGGTACTTGCGGGCTGGAGGCTGACAGGTTCGTCACCCTCACCATCGGAACCTTCCGCATCCTCAGGGTCTAAGAACTCCGCTCGAGGCATCTTCCTTGCACCAGCGAACTTCTTCTCGTAGGGGCGAAATCTAGGTGCCGTCAAGCGAATTTCTCTGCGAAAGCGTTCCTGAGAGGGACGAATGGATTGAAGAAGGCCTTTCGCGTCAGGAACGCCGGTGATGTGCCTTCCGAGGTCTGTGACGAACTCATACAGTAAAGTCGCCACTTCGTTGATGGGCTGCTGGGATGGCTCCCGAGGTAGTTGCGAAAGCAGTTCGCGAGTACTGAAAACCGACTTCTCGAGCTCGTCTTGGATCTCCGGTAGCCTGTTGTACGAATGGAATTGAAAGCCCTCCGCCCCTGAAACAGAAAACCGAGAGTCATACCTTTTGGCAATCAGATCCGAGAGGATTGAACTCAAACGTTCTACCAAGTTGGAAGTTCGCAGGTACTTCTGATATATACCTTCCAGTTCACACCAAGGAGCGGTGGCAGCGAAAAATTCATTCTCCCTCTCCCGCGCTTCTTGCCAAGTCCAGCTCTGCTTGAGTTCGTTTGAGCTCGGTTGTTTGACGCAATACCAGTTGTTTTCGAGAGCCGCTTTCTCATTTTTGATGAACTGCAACCAGCCAGGTTCCTCTCCTGCAGGGATGCGATCCGGCTTGGTAAGAACACCTACAGGTGAACATTCTATGAACTTGCACATAGGAGTATATGATGACTGCTCACCAATCGTTCTCTTCCCTTCGGGGTCCCAAGCTTTTGCGATTTGGTGGGCACCCTGATTCTCAAAATCCGCTGTGTGAATTCACGGGCGCAAAGTCAAGTACTGGTAAGAGCTGTAAGCGGGAAGCTCACTTTCACATGCCACAGTCAAGAGGATAATGCAGCTTGGTTTCTTGATGTACGAAGTGACGAGGCTCTCGACAAGCTTGATATCGTTCATATTGCCGCCGCGACCAATACTGGCGATTAAGCCTGCAGCGCAAAACGGGTTGCAAGTACTTAGATATACCGATGAATGCCGACAACATGAAACAGACCAGGAAGATCGCAGAAAGAAAGGTCAGCGACATCAGGGCCACTGATTTCCAATGAAACGCAGTTGCTAGAGAAGCTGAGCTCTACACTGCAAGGTTCGTCGTCCTCGAGGAATCGTTTCGCCGGCTTAGTGGGGTTGAGGATGGCGCATTGGGCGCGCCGGATGCGGTCTTCCACTTCACTCTTGTTGTAGATGGTTGAACCGAATTTTTCGTGCCGCGTTTGGCCAAGTGGGGTACCATCGACATCAGTGGTAAAACGCAAGCCTACGATACATTGCCAGGGCGATTCAGAATGAGACAAACGACATTCTGTGGGGCACCTATGGAAATGGGGTTTCAGTCGTACAATCGCACAAGAAATCGTCGCGAAATATACCTAGTGCAAGTTCCAGCGTTGCGTGGAAGAGGAACGCCAGAGATTGATTCAATCAGGGAAGACTTCCCCACACTTTGTGAACCAATAACAGCAATCTGAGGCAAGTCTATATCGACTTGCACTCTGAGAGTATCTGTCAGCATCCTGCTTGAACTATAAGTGGTGGCTTGTATACTCACCCAGTTGAGTGTAAACGATTAACAAGATCCAGCATCTTACGACGGGATTGTGACATCTGGGGGTTCGACAACCCCACACCAGCAGTCGGTCGCTGGGCTATAGCATTGTTCAAGTGTCGCTTACCCGAATCCGTGGGTACTACGCGGACGCGCGCGCTCGATGGAGAGGGTGGAGGCGCCACAGACTTCGGTGACATGAGGGGGGATATGGTGAGTGGGATGAAACAGTGGTTTTAAATGGTTGATTTCCCGGGCTTCCATCTTGCAACACTTGAATCATTGCGGCTTTGACGTACATTCCGCTACTGCGGATACACTTCGCTGGAGGTAAATCGACACTTGCAAGGCCAAAAGATACCCGTCCACAATTAAGCAAATTTAGCAGGGTCCACGTGCAACAAGTCCAGAAGTCTCTTGAAGGCTGATTCTCTCTCTCGGCGGGTTTGTGTTTCGGGTTTCGTAGGATGGACACTGTATACTCGAAGGGCTTTGGCTGATCTCATAAATAAGATATTGCATGGGTTTTTCCGAGTAGATTATTGGATAAAACATTGAAGGCACCGAGGCGTTGTGGTACGAGGCTAATGTGCACAGTTCAGACAAACACCACGACTAGATTTCACGTGATGTACATAAATACCCTTGGTGTTGTGGGTCGTTTCCGTAAACGCTCGAAAATAGTTCAGTGGGTGCGGATAAGGATTCGGCAGATGCTTACTCACGATTTCCGGTTAGAAGTATTACATAGTGCAACGGTGAGTACTGCGCGCAACTGGAAAGGAAAATTTGCCTTTTGTAAGGCTTCCGTGAAGCGTTTACTCGTATTTGACGTAGAAAGCAAGCAGATGTAAAGTCAACGAGGTCCCCTGACTCTGCTAGATGGGCTTTTAGGCTTTAGTCCGGACTCGACCTCAGGGGAATATTGAATAAGTTCAGATATAGTTTCGGGGGATGTGAGCATTAGACAAACTCTAAGAGATAACACAAGGGCCAAGAAAGGTAAGATAACGTGCCGAGGAAAACAATGGTGTGCAAGAGAAGAGTCCGTCTAAGCCCCCTCGGAGTTGCTGGGATGCCTCTTCCAAACGTTGAAGCTTCCTCACCAACTCACTTCTCCGATTGCTGATGGCAAGGCTTTCTTGAACAAATTCTGTACAGATGCGGTGGGCATCTAACGAATTTAGACCTAAACCATTCCACAGGGGAGGGAGAACGCCGTGCACGGCACCGCATACCAGCTCCCTGTCGATGGCCATTGGAATGCTGTCAGCGAACCTTTTGAAAGCAACTGCAAAATAATTAATACTTTAACTGGACTTTGCGTTAATGAAATCTTACCTTGGAAATATGCGCGAACGTCAGCCATGATCTCAAGTGCTGGCTCCACCTTGTCAGCCTTTAGTAGCTTTGCCAGATCATGCGCCTCTATGCCGGTGAAGCCGATCTCCATAAGACCACTTAACACCTTCGAAATGCCGGACTGGTAAGTGACACTTTGATTAGGTTTAGTAGTGCTCGACGATGTTAGGGCGTACGAGTTGATCGCATCCATAATTTGAGTATCATTGTTCTTGCGGCGTGTGCCACGATAGTGTGCCAAGAACTTCGACTTGTAGTCAGCAAGGTAATGGGTGTTCAGGGTGAATGCCTTGTCTTCAAGGTCGACGAGCCAGTTAATCCTCCCCTCAGTCCTCGCGAGGCATGACTTCAAGTGGTCCTGTATCAGGATACTAGGATAGCGGTTAGAGTCTGAGGGTAATGGACCATCGCGGGGGTAACGCTACCGCACACGGTGTTCCAATATCCCCTGCCCGAATGCGGCAAAATGCTGATTGACCATGACCTTCAAGTATTCTGAAAGTGCGTTGTGCACATTTTTGCACAAAATTTGAGCGGGACTGCGCCACTCCTTCACAAAATCATGAATATATGACTGTTGGACAACGAAGGGGTAGTTTCCCGGCAATTCACGGGTCCGGGCCCTAGGGGAGCAAAAATAAACCCAGTACCTGAGACAGAAAGGAGACCATACCTCTGGGCTCTTTCGAAAACCTCATCAACATATATGCTGTCGGGTGGTCTGTGGCTTCTTGGCGTTGGAGCTGCGCTTCGATGGCAGGACAACACTACTCGGAGTATGTGCGCCTTCATCTTCACCGTCGGAGACTTCCGCATCCTTATGGTCCAAGAATTCCGCCCGAGGCATTTTCCTTGTTCCAGCAAACTTCTTTTCGTAAGGGCGGAATTTGGGTGCCGTCAAACGGATTTCTCTGCGGAAACGCTTCTGAGCAGAGCGAATTGATTGGATAAGTCCGTCCTCATCAGGGACGCCAGAAATATGCCTGGTGAGATCTGCGACAAACTCGTGCAGGAGGATAGCTATTTCTTTAATAGGTTGCTGTGATGGCTCTCGGGGAAGTTGTGTCAAGAGTTCCCGAGACTCGAAGATTGACTTCTCGAGTTCATCTTGGACTTCTGGGAGTCTGTAAAGGAACGGAGTTAACATTTATCTAATCTATCTAATCTGAAATATAAAAACGAGACGTGCCTTTTGGCGACGAGATCCGAAAGAGTAGAGCTCAGACGTTCCACCAAGTTGGAAGTTCGCAGATACTTCTGGTACGAACCTTCCAGATCACACCACGGGGCAGTCACAGCAAAAAATTCATTCTCCCTCTCTCGTGCTTCTTGCTAGGTCCAGTTGTGCTTGAGATCATCCGAACTTGGCTGCTTAACGCAGTACCAGTTGTTCACGAGGGGCACTTTCTCGTTTTTGATGAACTGTAGCCAGCAAGGCTCCTCTCCAATAGGTATGCGGTCAGGCTTGGTGAGAACGCCTAGAAATAAATGTTGTGTTGGTAATGTGTGGAAATATGGGGTGATCACCTACCAATTGTCCGCTTTCCTTCTGGATCCCAGGCTTGGGCAATCTGGTGCGCACCTTGGTTCTCAAAGTCCGCTGGATGAATACAGGTCAAGTCAATCATGGATAGGGGCGGTCATGTCAAAACACACTTTCGCATGCTACAGTCAGGAGGACGATACAGCTGGGTTTCTTGATGTATGAGGTGACAAGTCTCTCCACAAGTTTGATGTCGTTCGTATTACCGCCAAGACCAACACTAGCAATCAAACCTGCAGCATGTCATAGATCGTTAGTATGTTTTTAACGGACAAGGACATAAAACAGACCAGGAAGATCGCAGAATGAGAGATCGGCAACGTCAGGCCCGCTAATTCGTAATGAAACACAATTAGTAGAGAAACTGAGCTCCAGGTCGGAGGGTTCGTTATTTTCCTCAAGGAAATGCTTCGCAGGCTTGGAGGGGTTGAGGATGGCGCGTTGGGCGCGCCGAATACGGTCTTCCACCTCACTCTTGTCGTGAATGGTAGGACCAAATTTTTCATGCCGGGTTTGGCCAAGTGGAGTTCCATCAGCATCAATGATAAAACGCAGGGACACGTCACATTTCCAGGGAGCGTCAGAATGAGACAAACGACACTCTGTGGGGCACCCGTCGAAAAGGGGGTTTTCAACCATGCTTAGAAAAAGCTATGATGAAACATACCTAGTACAAGTTCCAGCTGCGCGTGGAAGAGTAATGCCAGAGATCGATTCGATCAAGGAGGACTTCCCTGCACTTTGCGACCCAATAACAGCGATTTGGGGCAGGTCGATGTCGACCTGCACACTGCAGGCCTGTCATTACTGCTGGATACACAACCAGTAAACTACAGCACTTACCCGGTCGAATGTAAGCGGTTGACGAGGTCTAACATTCTACGACGGGACTGCGACAGGTGAGGGCTTGATAGCCCTATACCAGCTGTTAACTTCTTGACTCCATTTTTGACGGAGTGCCCCTGACTTGGGCCTGCAGATGCTATTGGCATATGGATACCGGACAGAGAATCGGATGGAAGATTCAGGAAATCTGGGAGCAAAGGACGCAAGTACTTGGCGGCAAGTCGATGTGACACAAATTGTGTCGATGTCGTGGGGATGTTTCGCGTTGAAGTGCTCATTTTAAAGCAGATAGATAATGTCGTCGATAATGACTTATGTCGCATCGGCTCGAAGGTGCAGTGAATAGGAGACAAGGAGACAATTATAAATAGTTGGAGTGGAGAGGCGTACAAACATAACGGTGTCCGCCTGCCACCGAGACTCGGGCCTTTAAACTCGATTAACAAGAGGGGATAGGAGCGAAAGGTGAGATGCCGACGCGCGGTACGCGTGTGGCGTGGCGAGGAAAGATTAAGAAGCACAAGCTGACAATGTTGCATTGAAGCCGCTTATCCACACGCGAATGACGAGTTTCGGGTCACTGGGCAGCGCCCTCCATTTTGCCACCCAGGCTCCAGGAATTTTATCAAATATTCTACCCCGGCCACTTCGTCAGCATAGTGCATTCAAGCAAGTAGGGTCGCTTGATTGCATAATAGTTGCGTAGATGCCCCAATCCAGAAAAACGAAGTGAGAGGAATGAAGAATGGTACATTTCATGAGCAGGCTGTTTTCGACTTCTTCAACTTGTGGTGTTCGAACAACTGCTGCTTCACATACATTCCGCTGCCACAGAGCATGCCCCGCTTGAGGTAAAGCGACATTTGGGAAACCAAAAGTAACGATACACGGTCAAGCAAATTTAGCAGGGTCCACGTGCAACAAGTCCATAAGCTTCTCCAAGCCTGGATTTCCTCCTAAGCGTTCAATCTCTCGACGTGTTTGCATCTCTAAGTTTCCCAGGACAGACAGCGTATACTCAAAGGACCTGGTCTGATCTCGTAAATAGGATATTGCGTGAACTTTGAGAGTAGGAGTCGTAGGTCGTTTCTGTAAAACATCTGAAAAGAGCTCAGCGTGTGTGTACAAGGACTCAGTCAATGCTTACTCATGATTTGCCGGTTAGAGGCATCAGCATGAATACCATGCACAACGGGAAAGGAAAATTTGCCTTCCGTAAGGTCTTCTGCGAAACCTTTATTTGACGTATACTAGATGTAAGAATCAGCAAAACCAATGAGCCAATGAGAAAATGGAAGGCCTACTTCCGTGCTTTGAAGGTTCATCAAGTCATCGCGGATTTGAAAGAATACCCCAATGAGGTTCACCAGAGGTATATAGTCACTAGATACGTATTCCGCGTAAGCACCAAACTACGGGTCGGGGGCACGGCTCACATGTCCGCGTTCCGCGTTGCACAAGCCATCATGAGCTTGATACCTATTCGTAGCAGCCCCCCCGTTTCTTTGTACCATCAGAGACAGTACCAACACATTTTTCCAAAATTCTCACTATTGTTAACCATCTGTATGTATTCTTCCTCACTTGGGCATCGAAGGGAGTCACGCCATAAAATTTCTAAACCCTGGCCTCGGTGCAAGGACAAAAGTTCGGCTACAGAAGACTCAGTGAGAGAGAACGCGGCAGAGAAGGCGCAAACAAACTGACAGGTCACGAGAGCGTCAAGATGATTTGAGACCTTCGGGGAGCTACGACCCAAGGCGAAGAGTTCTTGATATGCGAGAAAATAGACGTAATTGGCACTGTTGACGGTTTGTGGAATACCATAAATTTTGTGGGCAACTAGAAGAATCCTGAACAAGAAAAATAAAATAAAAACGTGAGACCACCTACCCGGCTTCCCTCGGCGCAATTGCGAATCGTCTTCAATATCATCCACCCTGGCGATTTTTGAGCTCAGGTTCATCATTGAATGATGCGCCCGCGTACATCAGACTAGATGCATGGAGCATGTTTACGATCTTTGCGATAAGAGATAGCTCCTCTGGAGGGACGTTGAGCCATAGGTTGAATGCTTCGATGAGTTTCCCGCGAATCTCTTTGCCAGGATTCGCTGTTGTGTATGTGAATGGTTCTAAAAGGTCCTATGCACCCACGTCAAACACTGGAGATCCTGCCGAAGCATCCGACAGAGAAGAGCGCTCACCGACTCGTTCCGGGAAGACCATTGTGGTTCTTGTGACAATGTTTGGAGGATGTTGTCGTATTTGTCCATCGCAATCCTATATTGTGGTGACTCCGGTGAGAAACACAAATGTCAACGTCGCAGGTCAGGGAGGTCCGACGCTTGCAGGGGTGGGGCTGCCCGTTTGGGGGTAATTGGCGCTTGACATGCACAGCCACCCGGCACTTTAACTTTACCAACTCCCAGACCTGAAAAACCGCCGTTGGGTATGCGTGTTTTTGGGTTCCGTCAACGGTGAGGAAGGTTCTTCCTTTGGTCAACCGCAATTTAACCTTTACGGGAGTCCCTCGACTTCCTCGCCGAATTCGTTCAATCAATCTGGAAAATCTAATAATATTTTACGGACCCCCGGATAGAAACTGGACTTCGAGAAATACTTTAAGATGGAATGGGAAAACCCGTCCGAGTGGGTTGTGGTCAATATCCGGAAACCTGTGACGGACTCTAGGTCCCGGACCTACAACCTCACAAGATACTGCGCGCTCCTGCGCCCGGAGGAGATGAATGAAAATATTGAGCAAAGCTGACACAGATAGACCGAGTCGTGTTTTAAGATCATTGACTGAATAGTAGGGGTCTGGGTGCATGACTAACAGGCTCGTGGCTTCGGAGGGGTATGGAATGGTTTTCTTCGCACATCAGTCTTTGCTACACTCAACCTCTCCGCAGCCCAGAGCATTAAGAGTTTCAGGTAAAGTTCCGGCTTGGTCCGGCCCAGGATGAACGAATCTATTTTGTAGATCAGTCAACACAACAAAGGGTGGTCTTAACACACCAAGCTGCCAATTTTGAAATATCAACCTTGCCTCCCTCTCCCCTTCACCCACCACCCTCCCATTTAAGGGCCATGGATTCCACGTGCCTTAACTCGAGTCCAAACGGTGGTCGATAGAGTACGGCACCTTCCTTTTTGTAGTGATTTGGTGTCGTAGGGTTGGCCGCCCTGGGGTCCTCGCCCACTCGGTCGTTTACGCGAAAGGACGAGGCCAAGGTCTGGCTAACTTTTCTCCCGAGCCCAGTTATAAGGGTGAACTGAGAGTCTTCACGTTCTCTGTGGACCGACAATCCAACTACGTGGAAGGGGGAGTCGAAGCAATACCTGACGAGTCGGTCGGCAGGCAGACATATCAACACCCGTCTCAGTGGACACTTGAGAGGAGATATTTGACAAACCCCTTTTTGTTCTTGTATTATTCCTCGCTAAGCCAGAAAAAGAGCGACGATCTGCGACTGATTAGCAATGTTCAACTCGGACATCCTAGCCCTGGATGATCGATGGTGTGAAGACCTCCTGCCTAGGTCAACAAATTTCCTGGTGGCTTTCATACTTAGTCCATTACAAGCCTCTGGCATTCCTGCGGCAGATCTTTTCACAGTCCATTACCGTAGGATCTTCGAGCAAGCCCCTCACTCAAAATGTGATTTAATCCCGTCTGTCTTGCTTCGGGCGCCTTTGTGGCCCCCGTCAATCCAAAATGTCAAGAAGCACTACAACCAAATACACTGCGGACTCCGATCTCCTGCACCACGGGAGTGCAAGGGCAAGGCCGAGACCACCAAGGGAGAAAAAAGAACACCGTTTTGACTGCATGTCTACACTGCTTTCAGAGTTTGACCCGAAGTATTGCAATACCAGACCAGGCAAAACATCGATTGAGATTCCGTATACAAGACCACGAGGTGGTACGTGCTGTTTCAGCCTGCTCACGCGATCAACGGCTAATTCATCGATTCCAGTGTCGCCAGACTTTGAGAGAGAGATGACTCGCCAGACAGCGTTGCTTGCATTCTTGGTGTCATTCCAAACGTGGGAGGTTGTGCCCAGGGTATGAAAGAGGAAGTTTTGAGTCCGTCCGCTAACAGCCCCGGAAGCCCTATCGGGCATTCCGGGTCTTTTAAAGTCCCGTGATGGGGCAGCCACACAGCGTTTCTTCCTCTCGGTGTCTAGCAATTGACGTTATTCGGTCCTCCATGTTTGGCCAGCAGGTTATGAAGGTCGCACAAGAGGCTCTGAATGCCAATTCTCGAGTTGCAATTCACCACGGTCCACCTTTTATTCCACGACGAGTAAGAGATTGTCCTCCATTTCCCTACCTTTCTGCTCACAAGACTCGCCGCCCAGATACGAGCTAGCCAATGACAACGTTCCTCTGCTCGCATGACACATACTACAATACATTCTACCCCACAGAACATCCCACTTCGATTTGTCCCCATTGCGGAACTACCCTCACGGGAACAACTTCTGTCCCACCCTCGCCCATCCCTCAGCTCCTTGGCTCGAATGCCATTCCATCTGGCGAGCAATGTCAATTTATTCACAATGCGATTAATACTGCCATGGTAGACGTCAGGAGACTTGATGGGGAGATTCGGCGTGTTAGCAGTGTACTGGCTCAGCTGCAGGGGGAGCATCGGGCACTTGGGGAGTTTGTTGATACTCATCGGGCATTTCTAACCCCCGCGAGGCGGGTGTACCCCGAGATATGGGCAGAAATATTTAAGCATTGCCCTCGAGGGTCACGACACCGTCGATTCCCGGAGGTGGAAGACAGTTTCGACTCAAGGGAAGGGCCTATGGTTTTGACCCAAGTGTGTAGTGCTTGGCGGCGAATTGCCATTACCACGCCGCAGTTATGGACGACCATTAGGTTGACTTACAAGGGATACAACGTGTCTCAGCACACCCTTGTCAGAACGTGGATCCAGAGGTCCGGTGGCCTCCCGCTCACCATAGCCGTTGTTGAAACCAAATCTTCCGACTACCCAAAGACTTACCCTTGCCTTGACTGGAGCGAGAACGAGACCTTGCATGAGCTATGTTCTTCTTCAAGACGTTGGAAGAACCTCTACTTGATGTTGCCAGCTTCGGATCTTCCGTGGACGGGTTTTGAATCAGTCCGCCACGAACTCCCCTCCCTTCAATCCTTGGTGGTGAACGCATCTCGAGGTTCCAACGCGTCTGATTTAGTGGTAGATCTGTTCGAGGAGGCGCCACTTCTGCGGAGCATATCACTGGATCATAGTACCCCACTTTCTATGATCGGCGCTCCTTTGACACAAATCACCCGCCTCGAGTTCAGCCTGCACAGAAATATACCCGCTTCCATATACTCTTGTCTGACCGCCCTCGATCTTATTCCCTGTGTCCAAGAATGTATCTTTCATATTGGAGCTAGCGAACCGTGGACGGTTCTCCCAACTGTACATCACTCCGAATTGCGTTCGCTGACAGTTGTGGCAGAACCGCTGCGCGACAACACGCCGAAGGGACTTGCGAGGTTCTTCAGTAACCTTTTTGTGCCCAATCTCAAATCCCTCGTTCTCCATTCCGTCGCGAACGGGAGACAATGGGACCACTACGCCACTGGACATTTCTTGTCCCGGACCCCTCTGCTAGAGGCCTTGGAACTCAAATGCGACAACATCAAAGCTAATGAACTTTTGGAGGAATTGAGGGAGGTGACATCGCTGTCCACCCTCACTCTTTCCGTTCCTACGTACCCGATGGAGGAACTTCTTGACTACCTCGGTTCAACGGATGCGGTCAATCTCCTTCCTTTTCTTGTCAGGCTACAGTCCATATCCTTTGAAGGGTCGGCAAAGCCAGAATTTGTGTACCGGATTGGAAACATGATCGCATGTCGCATGATGCTGGCGAAGATGAGGCGTACTGCGAACCTCCTGTTCGTCAAGTACGATTTCTCATCATCTCCCTCTCCCAAATTTGATTGTGCTGGTCATGGGGCGGGTTCCAGGGAAAGTCCGTTTACAGTCACAAGGCAATCAGCTTCTTTCATCTTTCGCAGACGAGCGCCTCAGCTTCCTGCCTTCGCTTTGCCTTCCTCTGGTTGATGGTCCGACCTTGTGCTTCTTGTTTAAATTTATCCTACTTAAGTGTCTTGGTCTCTTTTTCTTGTGCAATGTCTATTAACTTTTTACTTTTTATTTTTTCAACAGTTCGTGGTTCGTGATTTTGACTCCTTGTTATTTTGTTATCGCCCCAGTTTGGACTGACAGTATGTAATCAGTGACACTCTCTATGTTCTAAAGATTGTCGTCAACTCATCACGAGGACGGATCCACTAGCGTGTGATTCTTTCATAGCCTATTTTTGCTACAAACGCCTGATGCGGTTTAACTCAGTTGCAACGAGTTTGTCTTATGACCAATCTATGACCCCCCCCCAAACGCCTGTTTCTGTCCTCAGGCCCAGGTGCCGAATCACTTGAGGCACAGTACCTGTTGGTCGTTCTGTTCGGATGCGCCCCCCATCGAGGGGAATTTTGAAGTTTTTCAACTGAATTACCAAATCTATCGAGCTTCGGCGCGCGAAGACCCTAGAGGAAGCTAGGCCGTGGGTAGTTGATGCGTGTTGTGCGACTGGGTGCATGTGCTGCGTCCCCTTGCCTCCCTCAACGCTCCCCTTCTGTCAACATAGTTCTCGCACGGCCTTGAAAAACAGCGTGAAAGAGTCCGGTTTTAAAGCCGCCGTTGCCTAGTATAATGCCCTTGCTCTCGTACCACAGCGCCCTACCGTTGGACCTTTGGAACATTGTCGGAACCTTGTACAGCGCCATGGCGGGAGCCTTCTTCTACCTAACCGCACTTCTAGCGTCGTCTTCTGTTCTTTCTAGTGGAGTGGTTGGAGGGGTACGGGGAGCAAACGCTCAGTATTTGCTTGGGTTAGGTCAGTACACTCCTCGGATACTTTCGAAACAGCAAAAATTTCAGTGCTGATACTAGTTTCGCGGCGATCATTCCAGGAATTGGAGATATTACAGGGTGAATCTTCTGAATTGCGTGAGTGTCAGGTGAACTGACGCTTAGCAAAGCCCCATTGTAGAAACCAATATGATGGTAACAGATATAGAATCCCTTTCTTTCGCGATTACACTCACTGATGTTGACTCACGATGAAATAGGGGTATGCGTCGCTCTCACAAACCGACACCGGACTGCACATGAGGCAGCGCAGCCGGGCATTCATTGTGGCCGATGCTTCGAAGCCCCAGAACAGGATTGTTTTCATCAATGCTGGTATGTTCTACCTCGTATCCAAATCTGGCATTTCTTCCGCACGAGGAATTCGCTGCTCCGTGAGACATATCCCGTTCTAGGCGGATGGTCCTCTATGTTCATTTCGTGAAGAGGTCGAGACATCGACTTCGAACACTATGCGGAAAACTCTGGCCAAATTTGACCTGTTTTGTCAGATATCGCGATGGGCGACACTGGAGTTCGAAGATCCATCGTTAATCAGCTATCCGGTCAATTCCCAGGCCTGTATACTAATGATAATATTGCCTTTGTCGGAACCCACCAACACTCTGGCGTGGGCGGCTACCTTGAGAACCTACTTCCTCAAGTCACATCGCTGGGCTATGTCAAACAAACCGCGGACGCCATCATCTCTGGTACTGTTCGTGCCGTACAGCGTGCACATGCAAGCCTCGCCCCCGGACGGTTGAGTCTCGGCAACACGACGATCCCTGATGGGAATATCAACAGGTCACCAACTGCCTACCTCGCGAATCCTGCATCCGAGCGGGCCCGTTACCAGTTTGATCAAGATAAAGACATGACACTTTTGCGTTTCGATGATAATAATGGCAATGCTCGGGGATTCTTGAGTTTCTTTGCTGTTCACGGAACTAGCCTATACAACGTATGGTTTTACGGCGGATCAACCATCGCTCTAGACACACTGAAAAGAAATTTATTGACAGAATAACACGCTAGTAAGCTCCGACAACAAGGGAATGGCTGCATATCTCTATGAAAGTGTGCAGATTTACTTGTTTAAAGAAGCAGAAGATTTATTGAACCACGCTTTTTTTTCTTCTCTCTTAGCACTTGCCGAGCCCAGCGCTTCTCCGGGGAACACAACCTTCGTTGCTGGCTTCACTCAATGTGAGTTCTAGTCCTACAATGTGGCTCACAGTTGACGGGAAGTGTAAAGCCAATGTCGGCGACACGAGCCCAAATACGTTAGTTCTTCGATCCTACGGAAGTTGACCAAGTATTCACGACGTCCTCTCAGTCTTGGTGCATTTTGTGAGAGTCCCGGGGAAGCATGGGATGGACAGGCGTGTGATCCTGTCCACTCCACTTGTGGTGGTACTGTCCAAGATTGCCACGGCCGGTAAGCAGAACGGACGACGACAACTACCCGGCTAATCAACCACAGTGGTCCTGGCTTCCGTGTTTCCGATTTTGAAAGCAATCGCATGATTGGCAACTTACAATTCCAAGGCGCTCAAAAGATTATGAACGGGGGGCTTGCTCCTGTTTCCGGCTCCGTCAAGAGCACCCATGCATATCTGAACATGTGAGCTTCCTCCACCGATAAACCCTCCTCAATTGCGCTAATAATTTTGTCTAATGTTAGGGCATTCCACACATTCACACTTCCAAATGGGACGTCCGCACAGACATGCCCTGCCGCTTTAGGTCAGTGCTTCTGCCGTTCAAGATCCCTTGCATATGAAATATCCTCCTGCTAGGCTTTTCCTTCGCGGGTGGCACGACGTGAGTGGACTGTGTTCTCCGACATTGATTGACACGAACTTCTGGCTATATTCTGACCTATCACCCCAGCGACGGTCCGGGCGCCTTTGATTTCGTCCAAGGAGATAATTCTACAACTCAGTACGATTTCGGTTATTATTATCCCACAGGCACATGCTAACGGCGTTTTCATGCCTTCTGCGAACTAGAAACCCTTTCTGGGAGCTTGTAAAGGGTACGTTCATTACGTCCCCCCTCGGCATCAGCGTTTAGGCTCGTGATGCTATCGCTATTTCTGACCCTATCTCAAGGCGTCGTAACACCCCTGCCCTCTGATGAGCAGAAGGCTTGTCAAAGCCCCAAGCCAATTTTACTCAATACTGTACGTCGTCAAATTCGAGCGATCTAACTGGTCGCATTTTAATCGACTTCTCAACCCGTTGCGCCGGCTCGTACAGGGATTCGCCCACTCACCATACGAGTGGTCGCCTAGCACGGTCGACGTTCAAATGCTTCGTGTGGGAAACTTCGGTGAGCGTCAATCCGAGTTGGCTTCTCGCTTGGCCAGCGCTTCCCGTTCTTCTGGTATGATTAACAACAGCTAACGGATACGTCTTACCCAGTGATGCTTGTAATGCCAGGCAAGTTCCCTCGCAATTCCAGCGCCGTTTATGCGCCCGCTTATACCCGGCACTGATCAGGTGAACTGACTACAATGGCTGGCAGAAGAATGAGGTTCGACTAATTTTCCCCTTTCGTCGACTCAATGCTGAAATTTCCCAAATAACCCCAATCGCCACTCAATCATTCTCATGGGCAAATGAAATCTAACCGTCACCTGTTTGTTCACGGGATACGTATACCTCTGATGCCTTCTGCTTCCTTGTTCTAGAGAGGCTCTCCGGGCCAAATTAATTTCTTCTGGCGTCCTCGGCGCGGATGCCTACGTCGTTATTGCGGGACCAGCCAACTACTTATGCACATTACGTAACCACGCCGGAAGAATACGCAGCTCAGCGTTACGAAGGTGCCAGTACTATCTTTGG
Source organism: Calvatia gigantea (assembly GCA_025093985.1). NCBI lineage: Eukaryota > Fungi > Basidiomycota > Agaricomycetes > Agaricales > Lycoperdaceae > Calvatia > Calvatia gigantea. The sequence goes on from JACAAK010000001.1 coordinate 3,260,887, forward strand.
AAAGTGTAAGCTCCGAGCCATAACCATTGTTGAAGTTTGTGTCACAAATTCGTGCTGATGGCGAGATTCTTAGGGACACTTGACGCATACATTGAGAAGTATTCGAGTATGGTGCCCTTCCTGGGAGATAATGCGTCCGGGACGCCTGCTTCAGATGCACCTCCTGCTGAACAAACATCTCAGGCCATATCTCTGCGAGTATGTGAAATATTTTTGACGGCCTTAATTACTGACCAATTGCGGGTACCCATCGCCCAGACGGGTGTTGTCTTCGATGCTCCCTCGCTTGGAAAGGGCTTTGGTTCAGTCTTGTCTAACGTGAACTCTACCCCATATCGTACAAGCGACACCGTTCATGTTCAGTTTGTTGGGGCCAATCCTCGAGTAAGTCTTGAAGGCTTGGGCGAATGATGGTCACATTGATATATGTTACGAGAACAATCTCCGCCTCGAGGGCACCTTCCTCACCGTTGAGCAGCTTGTCTCGGGTAACCAGTGGAAGGTCGTAAGGACAGATTCACACCCTTCCACCGTCTATCGTTGGACAAGGACCAACACGGTATGAAAGAGACCCTCATTATTTCAACCTTATTCTCACATAGCCACTACCGCAGATCACAGGAATGAGTACGGTGGATTTAACCTGGTAAGGTTGCATTTGCATAGGCTCCCCTTGGAATGAAATGAAGCTGAAATGAATATACCCACAGGACTATTGAAAGTGGTACTCCTGGTAAATGATTCTATTCATAGCCTGTGAACATACCTTCTGAGGCTAGATTCCTCAGCCGGATCTTACCGTATCAGGTACTTTGGAGACTCTAAACCCCTCATTGGCTCCATATCTTCTTTCGTTGGCACTTCGGGCACCTTTACAATTGCTTAAAGGGATCACGAGGATATCGAAGCAACAGTTCAATGATTGATAGCCCGAAATGTGTATTCTGTAATGAAATGAAATAACGTTACTCAAGGAGTTTGCACGAGGCATGCGTGCTCACCAGCGCCTGTTTGAGCCACACAAGGGAATCGATGAAGGGGCGTATAAGTTCACCATCCTGTCAAGATTTCGTTGGGGCTGGTCTGGCACATATGCGCCACCAGCTGGACGTCCGATCATATGAGGCAGAGCGATACAATCGATTGCTTGCACAGTGACGCTCAGGAAGCGTTACCTCAGGCTTGGCGCTAGAATGCTTCTTGAAGACAGTGGCGGAGATACTTTCGTACAATTGAGTTACGAGGTGATCACGTCTGGCATGGAGCTGAGGCGGGCAACGAGTGCTAATCAAGAAAATTCATCAGGCGATACAATCGCACTGTGGATCAATGCTCCAAGCACAGAATTCGAGAGAAGCAGGTCCTGCGAACACCATGACATCCCCGTCATCGGTGGCCTATTGTGCGTTGGAAAGCACCCCATTTATCATCGCTCACGGAAGTTAGACTGTCGACGTCAGATCATGTCACCGCCCTTGGTACGGGAGCCGACGAGGCACGGAAGCGGACAACGGGCTGAAGTGTGGTAGCTCTCAAGTAGGCTTATACCAGGCGATTGCGGTGCTTTGTTCCCGTTTTATCTTTGTTTCTTAGACAACATTATTCATTGATTGGTCCTCAGGGGGCACCTAATGAAATACTACTCAAACCCAGCGAGAATAGATAGAAGAAAACAGTAAAACAAGGTCTATCTGCAACGTAGCGAGCACAATGATAGCAATGAAAAGTGGTGGCGATATTACAGATGAGAAGGACGAAGAGGTATCCGGTGGTCAATGGGGTACGAGGAGTGACAATCAGGATATAATAGCTGTGAGCATTATGTGATGAGGTTCTTGTCCTTGGGGGAATGGGGATAGAAATACTCACCATTAAATTAGTGACAAGGAGGGGCGTGCCATATGGATATAAAGATACATCTCGTGATACGGTACTTTTACATTCAGAGAGCCTGTCACGAAGGATGTCAATGAGTAAAAAATTGAACCTCGTAGTACATGCTCCAAAAACTCACCATCATTGGTATCTCTATCGAGTTTGGGGCGATACATGATCCGAGAATGCTTCGCTCGATGCGGAAGTTGCGGGAGAGTGGATCCCCCATTCTGCGGCCAGGCAAGTATTGAGATCAAATAGGTCCATGCACTTATCATCGAAAGCGACTAAGTCATGGAAGACGTCAGGGTCGAGGGTGAACAGGTCGTCCAATTTGAGGCCGAGACTGGGGCTGCCCTGGATTAGTGGTTCATCAAGGGGGTAGCTATTCATCGTGTGGGGCTGGGGATTGGCGCTCTTTAGAAAAGGAAATGTGAACTTGTACGCCGCGAAGAATAACGGCGCTGCCGTGTCGTGGAACGGTTCTTGTGTGACCTTTTGGATAATTGTGTACTGTGTCGGATCTGAGGCAGATATGGTGAGCGGAGGAAAGCGAGAAGGCGAAGAGGCTGTCTACATACCCAAAGCTATTACATATCTCGTTCCAAAATGTAGGAACAAGCCGTGTGCTGTACAATAACTGGCCCGTAGTTGCATCTGAAGTCGAACCGACCAGTTCCATGGTTGTTACTTCTGAGTGGACAACACCCGCCCGCGATCGGACAATGAAGTGACTCTTGGCGACCATTGATGAACGTGCCAGAAGGGTCACTGTAGGGTCAATTTGGCGAATATGACGAGGGTCTTGCGAGGATCGCACGACATTGTAACTTGAGGTTGAGGGAATGGGGGGTGGAACGTGCATAGCACTTGATACACCTGGCGTATCGGCGGGGAGGAGATCAATGTAAACGATGTTGCGAGGCTCGTCATCGCGTCCAAGACCCCCAACACCTCTATATAAGAGACTTTGGAGAGTAGCATGGGCTTCTGTAGGCGTGGCGGGAGCCGAGCCGTCGCTGTTGGAGTCACTGTCAGATGTACCACCAGCAATATTCAGGGGTTGTGGTCTTGAAGGGCGGTTTTGTGGACGGTAAGGGGTCAGCAACTTGAGCACTGATGAGACGTTAGTCAGATTCGTGATCACGATAAGAACTGAGTGACTAACATTGTCGACCCCCACATGTGTCGCGTAATTGTTGAAGACGGCTACCGACTTGTTTCGCGGTCCTCCGTTTGCCTGTTTTCTGGTAGATATATTCCGAGATGAACCTATTCCGCATAGGGAACCTTCCCAGGAGGCGTGTCTCTCTGGAATCGTCGGGGGTGTAATGTTCGAGTCCTGCGTGAGGGGTCAGCATCTTGGACGGGTACCAGATGACATTGCCTATCCCCACCCTCGATAAGTGCTGCCTCGAGCTCTGGTGGCCAAACAACCTCTCCCCCTCTCAAGGTCTTCCAGCTCTTGCGCCCTTTGACAATAGACTGGAAGACGTCTTGTGTCTTCGGGTTTTGCAGAGGGGGACACCCGAAACCAGAAACATTGGATGATGGGGGTGAGGAAGGTACGGAGGCTGGCATGGAAGATGACGATGGAGATGTGTGGCTCGATATTGATGTGGGATGCATGTTCGAAAGGGATGAGGGTTCCAGGATTTGTAACGAAAGTATTGGTGTTTATATCTAAGTTACCTTGTCGGTACGGGTGTAAAAGATTCCCGCGGGGCGCAAGCGTCATTGCGGGATCTTGTTCGGTTCCATGTTCTCGATGCAAAAATGGCATAGTGTCTCGACATCTTGAGATCCCTCAACTTATAGCTAGTCAAGGCTGTTCAAATGAGGTAGCGGGCTAGAATAAAGTATCATCGCCCCGGAAAGCGATCTCGAGATCTCCCGATCCAATGGCCTCTAGCCGGAGAATGTGGAAAGACGTTGTTGATGGCACCGTAAGCTACTCAAGAACTGGACTGCGAGCATTTGCGTGGGTGATGTGTGTTCGTCAAATTTTTGACATGAAGCTGCGGCGTTTACCTCTGTGTAGAAGAGATCTGAACATGTACTTCCCCAAAAGGCTATGTTATGATGAGATCTTCACTCAAGATTTTTGGTAAGATCTGACAGCACAGCCACCCGGGGGTCACAGCATAGCGGGGCCACATTTGGACACGAGAACTCGATAGAGGCGCGACTTTCCGAAAATTGATCGTATCAACGGCACGGGGACTGTAGATATGGGAAATAGCTTTCGGTTGCACGGCTTACAACGCTGCTACTCGCCTCAACCAGACCATCGCCACGGTTTTTGACGGGGCCAAAAACGTTGTTTTTTTCTACACAGAACCATAGATCCCCCGCGCTTGTGGCTAGATCAGAGTCGTAATACCATGTCGTTGTTCGTTTCAGCAATCTTGTATTGTTCATCAGTATGGAGTTGAATGAGGGGTCCGAGGGGGGCATCGATAAGGGAGTAGCAGCCGGCTTATTATAACCGATGGAGTCAAGACTAAGTCACGGGTTCCTACAAACCTCAGGAGGTTGGGTCATTCTGATTGTGGCACCTCCCTATCCTTTGAGCCGGGGGGTGCCCGAGAGCCGGATTCATCAACAGTAAATCGGTGAGACCCAGGAAAATTCGCTGGTCTCGGCTATCGTGCTGGGGGATTTGCTTACCTCTATAATTCCACGAATACAATGAAAAATACCTGTCCCACCAGCAGGACGCATTTGGATTCTTAATTGTGGCTTCTAAAATTAGTGTGGTTATCCGATGAGCAACTGAAATAACATCATGTGAATCTCGTCGAAATAACAGACCAATGAGAGATCATACACCAAGACCAACCACATTTCCTCCGGCATTTCCTCCGGACCCCAGATTCGGGGATTGTGGAATGAGGAAGAAGAAATCAGTTCACAGGTTTTGCAGGAGAGCAACAAGGGTACCGTTCGAGACTTTAACGGGAACCAGGCCGCCTCACCTTTTCTCAGATGCAGACCCGCCTTTGCCCTCTTCGTGATTGCTTATCACCAACGAAGGGCGATTTTTCGGTGCCCCCGACTGAGTAATATCGGAGAGTATGAGACGCTTGTAATTGTCCTGAATGCCCTCGGTTGCAGACCCTGCTCCATTTACCAGTCCACCCCGGGCACTTAAAGCAGGAGGCCATGGTTGATGGGGTCCTCCCCAAGAAATCTCAAAGTAGGGAAGCTGTGGGAATGACATTGTCGGAGGTTTGATCCGAGAGGACAAAGCCCGACTCGATAGCGCTCCTGCCTCGCCTTTCCAATTGACGTGCGTCCATGTCGAAATTCAGTACACAAGAAGCTTGAGTATATCCTACTGTTTTGTGAAAACTTAAGGTTATACGCAGAAACCTGACCTGGTGCGTCTAATCCCTGTTCTTCACCCATACGGAATCGAGGGTCCCCGGAACGATGAATGGAAAAGTTCCCTCAAATCTCCCGATCGCAGGACAAATTTAGTGCCAAGTCCCGACCCATCTTGGTTCCCATTGGATAGATGTCGGGAGGGAACCAAGGCTCGACCAATCGCCGCGTAGATTATTTCCTGCAACCTTCGCTGTCAATCCGTCCCAAACACAATTCAACACGAATGGATAACTAGCCTGGGCGGTTGACGCCACCATGAGGTCCTTGAGCTTGTATATAGAAGGCCCCCATTCAGAAATGGCCCAGAGTGGAGGACAATTGACGAGATACAGTTTCTTGAAATACCCGCCCAGACTTTTGGATGTGGCACGGAGACAACGCTTCTGATTGTCCAGGGTCACCGGTCTTCGTGTACTTCATGCTTCACATACTCCAAGTACCGAATTGATCTACTTAATGATAGTGTCGCAAAGAAGCTAACTACCAGTGATCAACTACTCTTAATTTGTCCGAAGATATGACGAACATGGCTCAGAGAAAGATAGGAGTTCACTCACATTGAATCACATCAGCGAGGAAATGATATCCCCACCACGGACCACTCTTTCAAAACTCGTGGTAACCTCGGGATACCCTGCATACATCTTCATTGCCTTGCATTTCCCGGAGTTCGGGCTTCAAAGAGAACGCGTTGAAGGGACGTCTGATTGTTGGAGCCAAGAAGCTCACCAGCACAGCTCCTCCACTCATTGCTAACGCCTATTATCATTGCATCATTTCTTGTCTATCTGTGCAACGGAGGACCATAGTTCCGACGCAACATCACCCCCCAAAAGCCTTGACCTAATTTGTGACATTTCGGCATTGCAATTTGCCACCCATGTCCTCCCGTTGCATCCCTGATTGGGGCACACGGGAGTTTATCAGGACATAATCACACCGCGATTGTCGCTGATCTCTTCATCTGTTGATGGAAAGATGAGCGCTCATTTCAGAAGAACCAATTCCCGCCTGTCCGGCAAACCTCAATACTTCAACCGGGTAACGTATAGCATCCCACAACTCGGAGACCCAGTGATGCGGTATGCACAGAAGTAAAACCTTGTGTGTGTTTTGATCAGGTGCAGGCAAAGCCTCGAACTGAGGCCTGGGCCTGAGGCACCGGTGAGGATGTGAGTCCCTGCGATCGCCCTGCCCTGGAACCAGCTTTCGCGTGATGAGATAGTATCATTTGGCCGGGAACCCTATGCAGTTGAAGTGTGGATGCACAATAAATGTCAATATGCTCCTTGCGTCTCTGATAAGCAGACACAGGGTGCCTCTCTTCAGTCCACGGATGAGTTTTGCGACCGACTGCAATACTAATCAACAACGTGGCCTGTGTTTACTTGTGCGTTCTACCCAAACAGCAGAACCGGCCTGTTACTTAAGCTGCCGGAATATTGTGTGCCTGGTACCTCACCGCAGGACGGCAAAATATACCCAAAAAACAGGGCAAGATTCTCGTCACAAACCCAAAAGGTAGGAGAAATACGAGGATTGCACATCGTTGTTAAAGCTAGGCTATAGTAAGTAGTCCGCCAATAAAGTCCGTAAGGGCGATTGTTCAGGGATAGAACTAAATAGTGAGGATAGCGAGTGGAAGTACGTATATGTTCATGAGCAATGTTCAGAACAAAGAGTTCCTGAGCAGGGTTATGTGCAGCCAGTCGGAACAGTTACGTCAATTGCATCCCATGCGTCGGGATACTTACATCCTGCGATAGGTGTCGGAGCCAAGACTGTATCCGCCTGTGTTTGCCCATCCACTACCGACGTCGATGTTCTTCGTGCTGGTTGCTGTCAATGTTGGAGGCGGTAGCGAGACGATTGTTCCAGTGGGAGTGTATGAAGGGAGTTCTGTTACGGGGGCGCCGGCGTTGTTGATTGTGGCAGGGGGCCAAGGGAACACCGATGTTGATGCTGCTGGAATGTCACCAGCACCAGCCCCGCCGGTTTGCCAGGGTTGGAAGGTACCGTCGAAGTCGTCACCATCGACATCAAGCGTAGCACAAGTCCCAAGGGCCTCTCGTGGGTCTTTGGGTATCCACCCGCCCTCAACCCCCAAAGAATAGGACCACAGCGGCGACTCGACGTGACCAGCAGTGGAATTCCCGATCTTCGGAAATAGTGTTAGATAAAAATTAATAGCGATTTTCTGTTCATACCTTCCAAGTCCAGAAGAACCAATCGCCAAGAGCATCCATGCTTGCCATTGCGAAGCGTTTCAGTCCTGCTTTGGTGCTCTCATCCCAAAGCGACGCGTCTTGCCACAGTCCGCAATCACCACCGAATGAATGTCTATTGCCCACACCGTTAAGGAATAGGCCGCAATCATTGAAACCGTTGCTGAATTCCCCTGCGTAGGTGACGCCGAATGATGATCGGCTAGATGTGCGATCAGAGCTTCTGTTAAGGGCACACTGCGCTTTCGAGGACATACCTGCTATTCATCCCAGTAGCCCATCGGTCACACGCTGCCCGAGGCCACATACCACCCGCTCGAGGACCAGTTCCTGTCGCGATTGGATCCGTAGCTGGTCCGCCACTAAAGGCAAAGTAGGGATGGGTATCTAAAGCAATCCTGTCCGACCCGCGTAAGAAATCACTCCAGGACGAGACGCCTTGGAAACCGTCGTGAATGCTTATCCAAGGTCCATTTCCCTCACCAACGCCGGTGATCTTGCGTATCATATCGTGAGCCTGGAGATAGCTGTGTTGGATGATAAGATATGTGCCTGAAATGATGACCAGGAAACTTACAAGCTGGAAATGCCATCCCGACCGATGACACTGTGTTGGGCTTCATTCATGATACCGAACATCAGAACAACGTCTTTCCACTGAGGTTGGGATATGAATTCCGTGATCACCCGAATATATTCCAAAGCGCGCTGAGCGTTGGCATATCCCATGACGCCATTCATGAAGTTAACCTGGCCACCCTTTCCAGAGTGATTATATCCTGAGGCCAAAATGAGAGAATGATTCCCAGTACAGAGCGAGTTTTAACCTACCATTTTGCGACCCAGGTATGGTATGGAGATCGAGGTTAATGCGCAAACCGTATTTTCGCGCCCATTGGAAGGCACGGAGGATATATCTTTCAACAAGATCAGACGTCCGAAACTTGGGCAGAAAGTGTGTTGCTCACTTCCACGAGACCTTGTCTAGGAAAGGCTCATCATCCCACTTATCGACGGCCCAGAACGGAATAGGGAGTCTGATCCAGTTGAGACCTGCGCCCGCGACATCGGCGAAATCTTTCTCTGTCTTTAACAAGAATGTCAGGAAATCAAATAGCCCGAGAGTCATCGTGTGTACATACAATAAAGGTCTTGTAATGCTCCTCGAGCTGACTGAGGCCCCCGCTCTTGGTGTCGGCTGCCATGAGAGTAGAAATGCTCCATTCATCGGTGGCGCCAGAATACTTTTGGTACAAAGCGGGTGAGATGAAAGGCTCGAGAACAAGCCATCCGCCAAAGTTAACACTAAAGGACATACATAGAATCTAAGATCAGTGACTAATTAATGGGATTGCAAGAAGGCCACCTACCCGTTGATGCGATCTTTTCCCCAGCTCCACGTTTGATTAAGAGGGGGGGTCCATGAATTAGGTTGAGCACCGTTATTGAAAGGATCGTTAGAATCGGAAACCCCTGTATGGAATATTTGAAGTCAGCATAACGAATAAACTCATATGCAATACTTGATGTAGGGTGGATGGTCAGAGTATATAACTACAGATATTCTAAAAGCCCTCTGAGTCACGAAGGGAATCGCAACAGGACTCCGCAACTCATGCAGACGGTCCGTAACGTAGTGAAATTTGTTTGATATACTTACAGAAACCCCCAAATTTATTGGAATAGGTGAATGTGGTTCCATCGTCGGTGGTGACCAGTGAGCCATCTCCCCCTGTGGTGGGAGTCGAGGAGACCGTGGGACTTGGGTTAGATGGACCGCTACTAGAAGGATTCTGGTGGCTACCAGCATTTGAAGCTGAGTTACGAGATGACTGGTTCGGCTTGATCACAGTAAAATATACTGGGAGGATCACAGCAAGGACGACGACAACGAGGGCTACCAAGGCAGACGCTACCCAGATCAAACGTCGCTTTTTGTTTGTGTTCTGCAGGGGCTCCTCAGGCTCGCGGAGATGAGCTGCTTCCTTGTCCAGGCCTGAAAGGAGGGGGGAAGAACCGGCGGGTGAGGTATAACTTGATTCACGGAGGGATGAATCGGGGGCCAGGTACGATGCTCTCTGGGGATCATCTGTGGGTAAAGGAGTGTTTATCGCTGCGGACAGCGCGTCGGGTGTGCCGGGAGGGGAACGATCCGCCATGAGAAAGGAGCGGGGGAGGTGGTGGTAGGAGGAAGAGAGGACGAGGCCACATAAAAGGCGCTAAGGAGACTATAGGTTGGAATCCATGCGTGTCGGACACACGGCGACCAAGGCCCGTCAACCGGACCCTTTGCCAGCGGCAACGCATCCTTTTCAGTCTCCTGCGCTGTTGTCGAGTCTCCGCATGACTGTTTTGCTGACTAAGCCGCCGAACTTCGACTCGTTGTGGCTGCGCCACCCCAGTCCCCCAACAGCGGTTCGTGCACGACACCGAGACGTTAGACGTGGGACCGGTTCCAATCAATACAACCACAGAAGAGACAGTGAATCGTAGCGCCGCTGGACGTTATCGATCAACAAAGTGATGGCCGTATTTCACTCGACAGGTGTGGGGTGTGTCCCTTGGTCGGATTGATGGATAAGTAACACCAGATTAACGACATCGACGCATCAGAATCGGGACCAACAAGAGTCGGAACCCGTGCACTACCCCGCATTCCGTTCTGAACGGCACAGTGTACCGCTCCCGAACGCACAACGGCGAGGAATTATGTTAGAAGTAGGCAACTTGAATCTGCTTCTCTACAATATATTACCAATGCCAAGTGTCATTTAGTCCAGTTGACCAGTTCCAGTTCTCTGAAGTCTCGGGCTCGGAAAAATACAGTCTATTTGCGACAAAGACGACGCTATGGAGGTAACTCTCTCCCCAAGGGGAACAACTGTGGTTAACGAACATTGGAAGGCCGGGATAACAATGTTGAATGGCAATCAAAGTTGTACTTAGGTATTACCCCGGCATGACTCAGAGGCGAGCGTTACTTAAATGCACTAAGCTAGGCCGAGAGGCTGCCACGGGCAGCTGCCAAAAGCCGAGTGGCCCCGCCGAAAAATAAGATAAGATAATCTCCGAGTGCCACCGGGGAGCCAAATAATAGGGAAACGTGAAGGCAACTTGCCTGAGCCACTCCTCTGCTGGAGGAGGCGAGCTCGACTATACGGTTATCTTATCTCATTTTCCGTAGCATTCACCTTGACTCCATTGATTTTGAGCATCAGAGCTAGTTGGGCAGATCGGTAGGTCGAGAGCGTGCATGAACTGTGCAGAGAACGGAGCTTCTCGACTCGCCCTGCCACATCAACCCCCGGCCCCATCATGCAATTCATACACTCCACGGATTATAATCGAACCGACAAAAACCGACAAACATTGTTAACTCTCCCGATGCCAAGAACACAAACAGACCGTTGCGGGTCGTTCCGCCCCAAAGCAAATCTCGGAGAGGTGGGATAGTTGAGGTAACATCAACTTTGGGCCCAGCATCCCGATCCGAGGCTCCGGTCGCCCCGCTTCGATTGACAGACCCTGCTAAGCGGGGAGTTTTTTTTTTCGTTGAGAACCTCCAGTAGCCGAATAACTTTCTATACCCCACCCCCTTATTTTAGCGTGTGTCCTTTCGAAGTGGCACTGCGCTACAATTGACCTCCAAAAGAACGGCTCACTTACGAAAACACCAAGCATCCCTCTTTCGTCTTGTCGGCGTGCATGCGCTTGCGAGATGGGCTTCTCGCCAGTTGGGTTCCTGGGCATCCGGATGTTAGCGAGATCGGAGCTGAGGAAAGAGTGGTTCACTGCATTCGGGATCAAACCCCTCCAGGATACCAAAGGGGCGGAACATCGATACACGACTACCGGTCGTTACGGCGGGGATGGTAAATTTTGGCCACAAATGTGACAGGAGTCAATTTAGGCATATTTCGATTCCGACTCGGAATTAGGGGGACATCACCCGTCGAATAGTATTGCAGTACATATATCTTCGAACTTTGGGTTTCGAAAGACATATCAAGCAATGAAAGTGGGGTATATATCTCAGAGGATAGATCCTTGACACATATAGCAAGTACTTCGAAACTGTAGAACCAGCTTCATCTCGGATGGAGAGAGGGTGGACATCCCCAACCCAACCATATCTGAACCTATTCCGGGATATGGCAGTTTATTTTTGACTGTGTGAGAGGCCGTTCCAACCTTGTGAACCTCATCGTTGATGGAAACTCCGGTTAACCGGCACCCATAATTGGGACCTTGAAGCCTGTTCTGATGTGGTCATATCGGATTGTTATTCGCTCCTCCTCGTCTCCCTAGCTTACTTGGCAAGGAAAGTTCAGAGGACGCGGTGTTTTGCTTTTAGGGGACATCAATTCATCTCCGTTTTGAATACAGGACTTTGCCGATATCAAACCTTATTTACCCGACCACCAAACCTTGCTCAAACTGTGCTATTACTTCTAAAGACCCTGCAGTAAAATTAATCCCTGTCGTGTCGTAAGTATCACTCAGTGGTGGTCACGCTAACATCCTTTTGGAAACATATTCAAGCACAATCCAAGACTTTCCGCTAGTACAAGCATACATAACAAGCGTCTAGAAAACAGGACGGGTCGGGCAGGCTTTTAAACACCAATAACGCCTTCGGCATTCAGTGGACCCTTCCCGTTGTCCCTATACATTGACTGATCTGAAATACAAGCCTCCTCTCATTGAGTCCGAACATGCGTGGCCATGTGTAGTATAGTGCACCTCCAGTATTGCGCTTATGATACCGAATGACTCGTGTCTCCACTTTACACGCTTTTATCGCATCACGAAGCTACAACAAATAATATTATTGATTCAATCAGTGGACTAGGGAGCTTAGATTGATATTCTTTCGCAGCTGATTCATACGTACAGGGGTTCAGAACACCGAATCCGGTACATAGCGTCCATATCCGAGGAGGGGATTTGTTCTAGAAATGACTGTTCGGAATAGGTAGGAGGACACGTTTGCACGTACTCATGACATCACGTCCTTTAGCCCTTACCACACAGTAGGATCCTGAAGGAATCCTGGCTGAAGTTTGCCCAGCATCATGATTAACAATTCTCCCCAAAGTTTATGTGTCTCCGGGTCGTCAAGGTATGTGCGCCAAACGGCGGGGATTCACGGATCGTTATCTATCGAAGTTCGTGCTCTGCGGTGAAGTCACACTGGTTCAAATTTGATAGCTGTAAGATGCATCTTGTTCCACCTGAGGCCATAGGCTTGTAGATACCGTGAAGCTTCGATCTGGGCCCCCAAACCCATGGGTGAAGTCAATGTATTTTCTTTGCCTCGCATCGTCGATTCGGAGGTGTCCCCAACATCTGTTATTCTACTGAATCGGTCTGACATCTCATACACATCTCGACTGCCGATTGAAATTTTCAGAAAACACAATTAACCAATATTCTGCTCGGCCCCGCCCAACGGTAGAGTCATGTTCTCGTTACTGTCAACCCTCAACAGTGGGTCCTGATTTGAGGGTCCTGTGGCGGCCCGTGGGGCGGTTGGGACAAAACTGAGATAGTTTATCCCCTTCGTACAGGAACTCTCATGAATGCCGGGCGGGAAAATCCTGAAGACCTTTCCCATGTCAGCTGCCTAATTTTTTGTTGTGTTCAGCTCGCGAACCTCGAGGTACATGACAACCATAATATCGTGCTTGGCAACCGGTGACACTAACCAGAGTTGAGTAGCAAAACTCCCCAGATGCTCCCGCTGACCCACTCCAGTAGCATGCGGTAAGAAGTAGTGTTTCACAGGGTTTCTGTTCCCTGCCTGTTGCTCATGGTCCTGGTTCGGGAAATATCGACGGCGGAATAACCACCAAGCGCTCTCTCTCCATGCCACCACCCAAATGTCATAGAATCGAGCACCGCAATTGCCTCCCAGCAAAACACCGGCAGTTAAGGCTTCCTCCACAAAATACCAGTCGAGGTCAAGCCTACCATCGCCCTCGACCCACCGCTTTTCCTTTTACGGCTGTGGTTATCCCCCGACACAATCAAGCTCGTCGATCCGAATTCTACCACTCGGCATTTTGTTGTCCCCCTAACCGTGGCTGACGGTATGAAGGAATTTAGACTAGAACCCAATGCGCTACCAGCCGTTGTGAGTTGCTTGACCCAGCCTTACTCCAACAACCTTAAATCTAAGTATCTTCTTGTTTCGGTTGGCTAGGCTGGCCATATCGAGATTGAGGTTTCCAACAAGGGCAGGAAGGTTGGTGGCGGTAGTGGGGAAATGCATTTGGTGTAAATTAACAGTGTCATTGAGTTCTCGAGGGTGGTGCTAAGAGGCAAGTGCCAAGGACCCATAGGAGGTCACAGCATCTGACGTGTTCAGTGTCATCCAGGCAAAACGCCCTCTTGGTGGGTGTCCTCGGCTGAGAACAACTACGACTTGGTAGCGAGGAATTATGGAGCCTCAGAATCGTCGCCCACCTGGGTGGTCTGCCGCCATATAGGTGTGCCTTGGTTGCCCTATGGCAGAGGACTTCTGGGCGTGTCCCCATATCTCATGACCCCCTCTGCGCAGCTCACGCTCTTCTTTGGAAGTTCCAACCCACTGGCGCACTCTCCCGCTAGAAGCCACAGGAGAACCGTTGCTCCGGACTAAGAAGAACAACGGAGTATCCAAAACTCGGGGTGTTATATATGTCACACAGGCCTATAGTCGAACGCATTGTTCGGAGTCCATAAAGTGTTAATAGACCTGCCAAATCCTGGAACTGTTGAATTAGCCCCGGGGGGCTCGAAAGATGTCTCCGTTCCTCAGAAACTCGACCGAGTACGCATCATTCTTCCACCTTCTGGTCGGTTAACTTGCATTGTTTTCGTGCAATCAAGTTCCCCGGTTCCCTTCGTTTCCGTGTGTTCACCATGGCCATCACTGGGACAAAATCTAAGTTCGTATGGAGCCTATGCGATCTGGCGGGACATTCAACAGCCGACATCAACTGAAGGAGTAGGGGTGCCCCGGCTCCGAGGACGTGGCAGAATACGGGTCGCGGAAGGCGGATCCCCCATCCGAGCTATGGGGAATGCTTCAAACTATCCGTCCGCCCGGAAGGGCCTAGGGAGCGGGGCTGTTGTTTCTGCTTCCGGACGCTTCACGGTGCAAGTCCAGTCGCGCTATGGTTCTCCATGTATGTAGCCTCGCTAGATGGGTTCTGCAGAGGACCCCTTTCGGGCAACGATGCTCCACGAACTTCTCGCCGCTGCAAGGACTTGTCCCTTTACGCGGAAGGCATTGACTTGAGAAGGGACTACCATTTCGGCCAGTTAGCCATCTAGTAACCTTTCGGACACAGGGGGAATTGAACCACACTTTTTGTGTCAGCGACTACGGACATAGCCGCAAGGGAGAGGAAGAACCCCGTGGAAATGTGGATCATATTTGGGGTGTATGGAAAGAGCAAACATCCGCAGACGCTTGCAGTTCAGGCTTTCGGATTGTCCGCTACACGACTGCAGGCCGTCGGTCCCTACTCAAGTTTATCATCATCTGTTACCACCATAGTCGGCTCACGGTGGCTTGGTTTTTGCGCTTTGTCTGTCTTGTCCCTTAGACTTTGTTGTGTTGGTGGATATGTTGGTGGGTATGTTGGTGGATACTGAACAAAGCTTCACCCATCTATTCACAACATTATATAGGCTATATTTCAGGGAATCATCTAAGCCAGTAAATTGATGGAATGAAACGAGTACTACGGACATGACAAGGCGGGGCGTCGCTCACAGGGGCCAGCATCAGATCTTAAACCGCGATCACTAAGAAGGGCGCGAGCCAAAAAGCCAACTGCAAGCTCGGAAGGTGAGAATGAAAAGGAAACGTACGGCAAAGAGGTAAATACATCTGTCGGGTCATATGAGTCTCCTTCCGACCACGGTCTTATTATATTTGACTCGCCTTGAGCAATACTAATTAATATTCCACTGCATCATCATCGTCAGCTTGCATAGGAACAGGTTCCTCTTTTTTTGGTGAAGAGGCCGGCTCCTCTTCCTTTTTGGTAGGAGCTGGGGTGTCGTCAACATCCATTCCAGTGTCTTTAGGTGCTGGCGAGGAGGTACGCTTCTCTTCAGTTGCTGAAAGAGGTTGTGTGTCTGTTTCCATCTCAGGCTGACTTTGAGGGTCGCCCTTCTCAGACTTGATCTTGGCCTCCTCGTCTGCGGCCTGCTGTCGCAACTGATTAATCTCTTCAATACCAGCAGCACGCTCCTCTTTGAAGAGATCCCATTCCCTCTCAATTGCTTCTTTAACCTAGGCCAATATCAGCAAATGCCCGGGTCGAATATGGTAAAGGTTCATACTTGTTCCTTTCGTCGAGCAAGGAATGTTTCTTGGGCTGGTGTCAATTTTGCGGGAAGGTAACACAAGGGCGGTGGGTGTGATCTGGGGGGCGGGGCAAGGGGATTTGCTGACGATGGAGATGTTTCGTCGTCGGTGATGACATCGGAGGTCAGGAGGTAATTGGCCAGCAAGGGGTACCTGGTGCGTCGGAGCTTGTACTGTGACCGTTTCAATATAGTCAAAACTATGGAAAATGGCAGGAGGACATACTATCGAGTCTTTCAGCTGGAGGTCCTCCTCCTTTCGGTTTGCTGTATTCTTGTTCTTTTTCGCCTCTTCTACACGTCTAACAGAGTCAGTCTCTTTGCGTAGCTTGTTCTGCAGTCTTTGTTCAATCAGTTGCCGTTTTTTGGCCTAAATCACAGTGTTTCGTCAGCGGCTGACAGAGTCAGAATAGGCAGTAGGATGAACACACGGCTTCGCTAGCATTGCGCTCTTTGTCTTCAATCTTGGCCTTGTTAAGGGTTCCCAGTACGAGACCAAACATGCTTTTACCCCGTTTTCGCTCTCGATTGCCATCGGCGGGTGCTGACAGGTCGAGTCGTGGCCGCTTCCTTGACTCCGGCTGAGGTTTCGGAACATCGACTACGTCCATTACGACGTTGTTCTGGGTTTGCCTAGAGCTACTGTTAATATTGTGCTAGTATTAGAAGCCAAAACACGAACTCTTCCGACGCCATAGATTCTTGGTTTGGCTAATGCTAGAGGTCAGTGACAAAGAGCGTGGGAATACTGTCGACCTGGATAGCAGCGATATTTAACTACAACTCAACCATCCAAGAATATGCCACCACCATCGACCACAGCCAGCAGGGTCAAAGGCACAACAACGAAGACTAAGGGAAAGGGCAATGTGTATAAGAGTACACCAAAGAAAACGCTTTCGGAGGAGGAACGGGTCAAACGTTTGTTCTCGTCACTTTGTTCCCAAATCGACGGTGGCCATTTTGCAAATGCTATCAAGACCTGCGATAAAAGTGTGTTCTGGTTGTATTGTATCGCCATGAATGATCATCATAATGTTGCAGTCCTTAGGGTTCATCCCGATGACGTGGATGCTTTGAGCACGAAGCTCTTTCTTCTCTTGCAGACCGACCAATACGAGCCTGCACTTGATGTAATCGATGGAAGGGAGGATAAGTCAAAGTTTGTGTTCGAGCGTGCCTATGCTTTGTACCGTTCGCACGAAGACACCGAGGCTCAGGAAGCGATCAAAGCTCTCAAAGAGCAGAATGCTAATGACCGAGGCTTGGCCCACCTCGAGGCGCAGCTGGTACGCTTATTGTCGTATTGCATGCGGCGACGAGCCTCATATTCCCACATCACTAGTTCTACCGCGATGGCGTGTACCAAGAAGCCTATGATCTCTATAACGAGCTACTGGACAGTACGGACCCAGTAAGCATTGCTATCCTTATTCCGTTTCGAGGGATCCGAAGTTTCAATAGGATACAGAAGAACACTCCGATATTATCACCAACCTCCAAGCAGCACAGAAGCACCTCGATTTTATCAACAATGACTACCTACGTGCAATTGATGCTTTGCCCGCTGCTATAACCAGTGCAATTGAAACAGCTCCGCCTCCGGCGCCTGCACCTTCAATACCCGCTGCGCCTATACCTTCAGCACAACAGCCACAGCCGTCAACTATCCTAGCCGATAAGCCGAAAAAAGTGCGTATGTCGCGTGTACCTACTGGTGTAACCCCGGGGATTACACCACCGCCGGACCCGGAGCGATGGCTAAAGAAGAGCGAACGTTCCACGTACAATCAGGGACGCAGGCGGCGCGGTGGCGGTGGAGGCGCAACGCAAGGAAGTGCTGCACTAGACGTTCCAGTATCTGGGAGCGCCTCAACCCACAAAAGTGGCGGAGGCAAAGGAAAGCGGAAGAAGTAAAGGCGGGGAGAATTACGAAAAGAATGCAAACACGAGGTGGGTTAGAAGATTATAGCTGTTTCCCTCTCGGGAATTTTTGACCTGAGTCAACGTAATAGATAGTGATTAAGTACCGAGCGTGTAACAATTGCGGTTGTTTTATCGAGAAGGTACAAGGATAGATAATTCATCCTCGTGCCCGTCCACGTGTTGATTTCAACATTATTGAAACTTGCCTTCAAAGCCTGGGGTTCGTCGTGCTATCGCGGTTTGGACTTGAGGCACCTCATAATTCTATACCTCGGCTGTCTTGCGAAAGAGACTTAACCTTGATAAAGTGAAGCTAGGCCTGGACGCCTCGAGTTAATATTGGCGCTTATAGACCGTTCTTTCCATCAAGACCCTTGTTCATAAGACAAGTGACAAAAAATGCGGGAAACGCCACTCACATGACCATGCGATGCCGTGCTAATATTAATGAAAGGAGACGGCACATTCCACGCGCAGACTTGCCCCAGGAATGGTCTTGCACAGGTATATACAACCTATCCTCGTACCCCAGAATCTTTCATACTAATTTTTCCAGTTTGTCATCCTGGAATGGAAGAGTGATTGTGAATTATTGCGTTTCCTGCCTGCTCCCATCAGTGCCTTTGGCTGGAGGTTTTCGCCAGCCCAGTCGTCCCTGGACCGTGCTCTCAGCTCATTACTACAACGTGTTGGCGGTCAGCCTCACGCAAAGCATAATACGAGAATCTGTAGCATACTCGGATCGGTATGACGGAACACTAACCCTTCCATCACCATGCGAAATCCTTGCAGTTCCCCCGCGAATGCATTCCCAAAACGCCCGGAAATTTGTACAGTTGGTTTCACGCCTTCGTTGGCACTCTCATAAAAGGACGTCAAAAACGCGGCAAGCAACCCCACCAGCGTTGTTCTTCTCTCACCACCTTCTCCAGACAACTGCATAGACCTCTCCACACAGAATGTTGTTGTCGAAAGTCCTTGGTGTAATTGTCATCGCCCGTAACGGTGATAGGTACAACTATTACCAGGACCCCTACACCTACGCGGCTTCGAACACGGAGACCACCGCCCTCGGTGAGGTGAGTGATCACTACCCTTTATTCAGCTTTTGAAAACCAACCCGCTGCCTAGGTTGAGTCTCACCGTCTTGGCTCCCTTCTCCGCTCCACCTACTTCGATAGCTCTTCTTCCTCTTACATCGAGGGCATTCGCTCTGACCTCGTTGACAACAATGAGGTGAAGGTCCGGGTCAAGGCTGGTGCTGAAGGCACTGTTGTCTTCGACTCCGCTATCGCCCTCCTTCAGGGACTCTTCCCCCCTACACCCAAAAACAAGATCGTTCTCGCCAACGAGACGACCGTCGTCGCACCTCTTGGTGGTTACCAATACGTCCCTGGTAAGCCGAGAGCCATATGAACCGAATTGAACCGGAACTAAAATGTACTTAGTCGAGACTGTTGAGCCTGGCAACGACCGCTCCCTTGAGAGCTGGACTAATTGCCCAGCTTTTGAGAGGCATATTAAGGACTTCTACGCCTCTGATGCTTTCAAGAAGAGGGCTAAGGACGCAGAACCTTTCTTCAAAGGTGTTAGGGATTACGTCTTTGGCCGCCCCACCACCCTCGAGAACGCTTGGAACGTGAGCATTGACATTAGCAAGTTATCAGTGACATCATGCTGAATTTCCTTTTTGGTAGATCTACGACTTCATCAACTCGCAACTCACCCACAACAAGACCTACGCCCACCGTCTTCCACCCACCTTCATCGAACAGGCTCGCCACTTCGCCAACTTCCACGAAGATGGTGTCTTCGGTGACGGAGATATTAACGGTGTTGGCAATAGTGGGTATCACCTTATAAGTTAAATCACTGGTTCTGATCTGGTTATTCTTCTAGTTGCTGGTCGCACTATCTTGCACACTATCCTTACCTCTCTCGAGCGCATTGCTTTCAACGGCGACCCTCTCCAGTTCATGTTGATTCAGACTACCTACCAGCCCTTCATTTCGTTCTTCCATCAGACCGGTATCACCAAGGACCACCCAGAGCTCAAGGGTTTCCGTAAGTAACTGGTCCAATCTGACTAATTTTTAGTTCTCTGATTGGGTTACGTTTTAGCTGAGTACTCCTCTGCCATCGCTATTGAGCTCCGCCGCGGCTCTCCCCCCGACATCCGTGACTTCCTCCGCATCAAATTCAAGAACGGAACCCATGGTCACTTCCAGGACCTCCACGTCTTTGGTCACCACGCCGACATCCCCCTGACCGAGTTCATTTACCGCGCAGAGGTAATCACCCTTCCTTCCTCGCGTTTTGACCGTCCCTTAACCACTCTTCTTCTCCACTTAGAACGCTGCCATCACCAGCAACAAGCAATGGAAAGAGATCTGCAATGCTAAGGCCAAGTTCGAGATCGCCGAGATCGTCAGCGGTGGTGCCAGCAACGTCCAAGCCATGTTCTCTGGTGCCTTCGCTTTCGTCGCCCTCATGGGTCTTTACACCGTCTCCAAACTCGTCAAGCGCTCCCGTCAGCGTGCACGTGAGGCTCGCGTCAGGTTGGAGGGTGAAGAGGTGAGTCAAGTTGTCGCCAACTACGGCTCCATCTCGCGTCCACAACACCGCGACTACGTTATCGGGGATGTACGGACTGATAACGCAGCGGCTCCCGCTGTTGCATATTATCCGGATCAACCCCGATGGGTCATCTGAACACCTGCACATTGGTGGAGGTTCGAAGGCTGCTAGTAGGTGGAGCCGTGTTGGGATGATGTTTGTCCTGCTGGGTCAGGGTATCGTGCTCACGACTGTTGTAGAACCTCAATATTCCTGTTGTTGAGAAGACTAGGTTGGTCTGAGTAGGGGTCTATGGATGGACGACTGCCTCCGGTAACTGTTATGTTTGATATGCCTTAGGGACGCTGGACATACCGTTTCTGCATTTCTTGTCTCTGCTTGTGTTTCATTGACCGTTGTATGTATTTTTGTCTGCACTACATTGTTCTGTCGCCAATACATTGTGTTCCATGCATCCTCCCCTCTGAACCTTGTTATTAATAAAGAATCTTAGCGGCGCCTTGAGCGGCAGTCCCCGACTCTGGTGATGGATACAAAACAGGCACAATTTCATAACTTGACCACAAAACCTGGTGTAGGATAGTGTGCTATATGATTCTAGACCTCCAATTCCCGTGTGCACTGAGCAGCAAGTAATTCTCCAAATTGTTCTTTTTTTATATGCCGTGGTGATCCTCGCGGTTCTGCCACGAGCTTAAAGCCCCGCAGAAGCACAGTAAAAACTTGCCGGACCTGTGATACTTTCCAGCAAAAGCGAGATCAAACAGACCGTTCGTAGCAGCAGAAGTGGTTCTTTTTACTGCGTATAGGGAGCTGCAGTGCACTAGACTTTCATTTGATGTTATTTATTTGCTCATGGAATCATTGGAATGCAGAGCTGGGGACCCCAGGTTGCCCGGGAGCTGAGCTGGGCTCGAGCTCTGAGTTGGCTTGAGGCGCCACAAACACCAATTAAGGAAACTCACCTAACTCGAGCTTGGATGAGCTGATCGGGGGCTCGAGCCCTGTGCCAAATAATTCCAAACACCAGCTATTCGAGACACACATTTAATCGGACATTACGTGCACGCATCGTTTTGTGCGGTGTTATCTACCTCCACTTCACTACCGGAATATAGGCAATTTTTTACTCTGTTTCAGGACGTACATGTTTGCGTGCCTTGATTCAAACTCAACGATGACTGTTTGCAAGGCACACTTTGCTTTGGAAGGAAATGTTTGAGAGCATTTGGAAACACACCAGGGGAGAGGATAGTGTTTGTGTTGGTGAACAACATGGGGGATTTTCCTAATCCCTACACTCTGTACCAGGCCAATCCACCACCACAACATTACCCACCTGTATTCTACGCTTATGCCCCATATAACTTGAATCCAGGTCCAGCACCACCTCATCTACCTTCCCCGACCTCAGCACCACGCCTGGTTCACCAGCAAGAAGGCCTGTCTCAGGTATTTGCCCAATCCCCCACTCCAAGTCACTCGGCACTACAAGCATCAGCTTGCAAGCACAGGCTGGGACCTGGTGCATCCCAGTCTCCGGAAAAGTGTTTACGAACAACATGTGATGAAAAACACACCTCCCGCATCACATCCCGTTCCAATAGACCACAGTATTGCTGGATCACCAGAGAAAACAACTCTATCAATGCCCCCCTTTCCGCAGCTGTTCACAAACTTCGGCTTGATCATGAAGAGTAATGCTATCCGGAATAATGGAATATCTCACCTAGTCCGGTGAAATCGAGGAGCTACAGAGGTTGATTGACTCGTTGAAAGAGTCTCATGTTGGTGGTTGCTAATTTATAGTCAACTAGTCATAATAAGTCACTGCCAAACTAATAATACGTCTCAGAGGGCAATTGTGTGAGGGATAACCGCTCTGATGTTCTATGCTACCAAATGGGGATGCCCAGCTCAAGGGGCTCGATTTGCACTCAAGCCAGCACTGCCAGCACCTCGAGTTCGAGCTCAGCTCAGCTCCCGGCCTCACTGCCAGTGAGGCTGAGGCTGGGGAGCTCCGTGGAGCTCTCAATTTTATTTTATTTTTCCCATTCCCACGGGTACAGGTCGTTTGGCAAAGAGAGGGGGCATTAGAATTGACAGAACCCTCCTCTTGCAGAGTCGGGGATTCATATTCAGAGCTGGGCTCTAGTGGGGATATGATTTCTGCACGATCATGAAGTTTGCCCACCTAGCGGTTGTCAACAGCACAGCCTTTTCTCTAGCCTCACTTCCATCATCCAACCACCTGATGCTGAAGCCTCAAACACTGAGAAATCAGCAGCTCCTAACGCCACGTTATTCTTACTCACAAGATGGGCATTGTTTACCGGTAACTTAGGGAGTCAGGTGAATAATCTCTTCCTTTGTCCCAAGCCCAACCCCCGCGGTACGAAAGTGCCCCTCTCCGCCCGGCTTTCACTTTCCTTCGTTCCCCTTTGCCTCATAACATCACTCACCTGTCCTTTCCAGGCCGAAGCAGCTGGCATTGTAGTGTTATGGCGGACGCCGATTGTTGTTTCCTATGCTGTTGTTGTTGCAGTCTCCTGAGTGCGTCGTATTTATGCTCGGCTGGTAACCCCCTTCCTGACAAGAACCAGGTCTTTGTAATACTACAAGCATTTACCCTGGCCACCTCTGCTGTACATTCCCCGCATTCCCCGCTAGACGGCTCATTTGACCATCACTTCCAGGGCTTCCTCGCTGTTGCAAAATCAGGCGATCCAAATTCGATGACGACAAGTTCATAGACGAGGTTCTCCGAGACAATGACCGTCACCAGATCTCTGTTACCGAACGTCCGGCATATGAGTCCGAGGCAGGCTATCACATCACGCAGCCTGAACCTGTCGCGCAAATGGACATGCGGTATCCTCCAAAACAATCACCAAACCCCCAATCTCGGCAATCAACGGACCACCACCAGCAACAGCCCGAACAAAAAGAGGCTCGGCACCCTGGAGAGCGGGGGGCGCAAGTCCGGGATAGTCCTTGACGAGAGCGTTTCACAGCTATAGAAACGGTCCTGTGCTGATTTTCCTGGAGAAATCGGATTGGGGTCTTTTGTTATTGCTTTTTGGATATTTTTCAGAATATATTGTCACCCATCACATGCCCTCGCGGAACATGTCCCATCAGCGGTCTTTAGGCGGCGTTATGAAAAATCAGTCATGCAAGGAGAGCTTCCACGAAAACGACAGTTGTCGAGCCCGGTGACACTTGGAACGGCTGACAAGTCTATGTTTCAAGCTTCGGGTACATTTTTTCAAACTAAGGACAGTGTTATACAGGGGAAATAGGAACAAACACATTCATCCCTGGGTAGGAGCAGGACCATCTGTGGTTTGAGGCTCACATACGGGCCCAATGCCGCCCCACTTGGGCCAGGAGGTCGGGCATGGGAATCCTGCATCGGTGTCGGCGACTGGAACAGGAGTCGCACTGGCCGCCGCAAACAAAGCTGCGAGAACAGTGGTGATGGCAAAGAAACACTTCATTTCTAACGGGAAGAGGACTCTAGTTAGCACCTGACGGAGCATCAATTTAGACCAGCAGGCCTCCTGGGCTACACACCGATGATGTTGCTGGGGGAATGAACAGGGCCAACGAATCAAGGGTACGCAAAGACGGGGTGCCCTAAAAGATAGAGCTCGTTAATAACGTGGGCTTCTTGCGGGAGGATCATGGGAGATACATACTGAGAATCAGGGGAATTTTGAATGGTGGCAAGAAAAGAAGCAGCTCGTTGACCTACTGGAGCCAACGCTAGGGCTTTTATATCCAGTGGTTGGTCCTGCCCATACCGCCCAGGCCCGATGCCACTAGACCTTGGTGGCTTCCCGCGTCCGGTCACGTTTATTTTTGTCAAGGATGATAATAATGGATCTCACCGCCTACAGCCAAGGAGGTAAATGGTGGCTATTTTTAACTCCAAGTCCCGCTGAGCTGGGACTTGCGGTGACTGGACTCCTTGGGCCGTAATTACCTCCCCGGTGCAAGCTATCATGTTTGTGAGTCGTCTAGTACTGCCCAATTGGAACGCTCAAGGCCACTAGCTTAAAACTTGTAATTTGGTATTATCATTTGGTTAACCGTTCGGCAGGACGGGCGGGCACATATTTTGGCCTCTCACACAACTAGAGTCGCTGTTTTTCAGTCCGGTCACCCCCAAAGAACAATCGCTACACAATTCCGGTGCTGATACATCCGTATTACTCGTCAATCACCTCTTTAACAGCCGAGAAAGTGTTTAAAATGAAGAAATCACGAAATACCGGTGACAAAGGCTTAATAACATCAGCAAGCGCTATTTACGGTCCTTAGGTATTGTGTGCCTTGGTTTGCATCGGGTGAAATGTAAGCCGCCGCACACCTGGTCCTCCAGTCTGAGAACCTGCATTTGGTAATGCATACCCTCAGCGGGCTCACATGTCCCATCGTGCTAACGTTATTTACCTCCATTATCACTCAGAGGTAACCCTTGAGAATGATCATTCCATGGGCGAAACCTGGATGCATTGCCTTGGGGGGGCTAGGGGCTTGACTTCAAGGACTCCAGTAGCGACAACGGGCAATGGTGACATGGGTCACAAATCCAGGACAGATCCAGAGCTAGGATCGTAAGCACTTACAAAAGCAAGTAGGGTCTTTTGTAGTCGTGTAGCCCGGTTGAAGTGATGCAGCCGGCGGATCTGAGACCACCAAGTCTCTCGCAATCAAAATGACACGAAATAGTTTTCCGAATTTCAAAATCATGCGCAGTTCTATTTATAGAACCTCAGCGGTTCAACGGCGGCCTTGTTTCCAACTCCGGTGCGCGCAGGGCGGGGCTTTGACTCAGCTGACGACTGGAGTGTGTCAGCGTATCAGCTTATTAGCGGGCGGTAAGCCCAGGATTGAGGCTTGTTTTGGCTGATCGTGCCCTGCCTTTCCCCCGATTTGGCTGGGTTGCTCTGTCTGGGGAACACCCAAACAGCGGGAGGTACCTGTCTGGCTTCCATTTTCTCCGGTCTGTAGATGATAGGCCGTTAGTTGAGAGCAATGACTGAGAACATAGGCGATCGTTGTGCTTCGAAGTGGGCCGCACAGAGGTTGCCGAACGCGAGTTACTGAATGGTAATCTCAGTTTATTGAGACGAGCCCAAAGTCTCTGTTTTCTTTTCTTCTAGTCCACCGACTCCTGATATATGATCATATTATCGTATGTCAGAGTACTAGCAACGCGTGACATTTACAAAGCTCCTGATGTGACTTTAAGGCAACTTCATGCTCACTAAGCTGCTTTTTCCTGTTTCGTGAGTTGAAGATGAAGGAATACAATATAAGTTTAACTAAAACATAATCGGTCAAGCTAGAATATAAGGCCGTACATGAGTATACTCACTTCAGTCGCTCGAAATACGGCGAGAATTGAGGTGGATACATGACTTCGTACTGTATTTATATGAAAGAAGGTGGTCAAGTAGTCGGGATGTACAAAAGATAAAGTAAAGGAATAAGTTGACAAAAAGGATGGAACACGAACAGTACCCACAAAAATGAGGAACAGTGGTCCAAGCGTTCGGTGTTCAACACTCAGACCTGGCCGCTCGGCGCATCGGAGTAGGTTTGTTATCTCAACAGAAGAGTCGGATACTCATCGATTATAACAATATCATGTTACGATAATTAACGAATACACAATCAGGTCCTACTATTTGAAGATATTAAACTCGCTCAGACTGGCAGCATCCCCAACACCCTGGACCACCAGTCGGCGCCTCCCCTTCAACACACTGCGGCTTCTCGTCCTGACAAGCAATACCACAAGGCCTAATAGCCTTCTTCTCAAAGCTTACAGCCTTGGTTGTAACAACAGGAAGCGTAAAAGTCAAAGTCGGGGTGCTCTCAACGCGCACGCAACATCCCCAACAACCTTCATGCCCGGTCGGGATTTCACCGATGGGGCAGACCGGTTTTTCGGCAAGGCAGATTGTACACGCTTCAGGTACGAGTACCGATGGAGTGATGGTCGGCACTGGTTGGCAACAACCCCAGCAACCTTCGGAGCCTGTGGGTGCTTGACCTGCTGGGCAGGTAGGCTTGGTTTCCCGACAGACTTCAGTGCAGAACTCGCCACCGGTTTGGGGGTTGGGGAGCGCAGCAGCACCGATGGTGGCGGTAGCAATAGCGACGAACAAAGTGGCGAATGAGGATCTCATGGTTCTGAAATGATGGTGTGAGTGGTTGACTACGCCTTGTGCTTCACTTGGACTGACCTCTTCAAGTGGGATGAGTAGGCTGGAAGCTCTGGACGTAACACCCACAAGACAGCCTCGCTTTTATACCCAACAGACCGATTCATATTTCTTAGATGTTTTGCTGGCCACACGACATTTCTCCAGTTACTGACGACCGAGCCCGTTGTTTGGAAGATCTCCATACCACCCTCTTTACCGGATCAATTCTAAAATTACATGACGCAAATACGTCACCGAGAGCGGTCACGGGCAGGAATTTAACTACGCAGGGAACACCCCCGGGAGGCTCTGCATTGGAGATAGCACCGGTACGTTCACCTTTCCGCTGCGAAGGACAGTACTTGTGGAGCCTGGAATGTAGATGGAACGCGACACACGGGCTGCGCGAGACTGTGGTCATTGGTCAGGATCAGATGTGTCGCCAGCTTGATGCCTCTCCATCAGAGAGGGAATGCAATGTATGTTGCGCGACGCGATCGGTACCAGTGATGTATGAGAGAAACAAGGCTTCAGGTAGATCTCTCAAGCCTATGCGTGCGAAAACTTATGATGCCAGTGCATCATGCGTGGTTTTGCTGCGAAGTTATCTAAGCAAAGCATAGACAATAGCGCGAACGAGACACGGGGGAGCGCTAGAAATTTAGGGTATAGCGAGGGAGGAAAAAGGGACCGGTCAGAATGGGGAAGTTCAACATCACTCTATGAGCTGTGCTGCTCGGCATCGGCAGGAGTTCACTACCTCGGCATCCTGGATTGCCGTAGACGAGATTTTTAAGAAGACCAAGGCAATTAGTGCCCATCTACACAGGTGGCTGCACACATACTATTAGTTGAGTAGAGGGGAGGAAATGGAGGTGGTGAATGAAACAAGTGGATTGGAAAACGATATAGAGGTTGTAATGTAGAAAGTGAGTCAATAACACCGGTGACCCGGAATATTGCCAGCTATGGGCGCTATCTACGAATGGTGGAGTCCATTGTGATATGGGATACGCATCTACTGTACCTACATTACAGCAAGAGTATCCTCGACGTACCTTCCCCGAACGCATTGAACACCGCGTCTCCCATCTATACAACCCCCAAGACCTCATTGGTCAGCTCTCTCGACGTGCCCACCACCTAGTCTTTCCACAGCCACCTTCTCTAGATGTTACCTACATACTCGTGCCTTCACAGTTCTCCTATTGTCTCACTAGTCGACACGGGGATCAACACATGTACCGATTTGTCCAGAGTCGAGAAGAGGCACAAGGATCAGTGAACCACACACCAGAGATCCAAGATGGAAGGTGGAGAAAAAGACTGTTAATGAGTATCCGATCATTGCTCGCAAATAGGTCCTTGTTTTCCACATATCCTCTTTCTCCCAGGTTTCCGCGCAACATCATGCAATATTTTTTTTCCAGGCACACTGGGTCAAGTCATTCACGTGGACACGCAGACACGCAAAATCTCTCAGATTGTACTTAGAAAGCAAACATATCCCCCCTCCTACAGTGCTATCCAAAAAAACAGGGATTCGTTTCACACCACATCTTAATATAGGTCGGAATTGTGCCTGAAGGCCGCTCAGTCAAGCGTATTGGATCAGAACTCAGAGGGTGTGTGATTTCATTCAGAAACTTGAAGCAGGAAGGGTGTTGGCGCAAGGAAGATTCAGTACGGTCACCCTCCGGCACTCTGACCAGCGGATGAACCAACACTAGGAGGTTCTGTGCAGGTGGGGCCCAACAGGGTCATTTCTGCGCTTGTGAGGCAGATGACGACAAGGAATGTTTACGCAGACCGTGCGTATCGTCTGCAGTTTCTGGTGCTACGGAGGGTGAAGGAAAGCACTCTGGGTGAGCAGCGAGAAATCTGAAATACCTCCATAGAAGTTAATGAACGCGAGTTACTGAATGTTGATCTCAGTGTATTGAGGCGAGCCAAATTCTCCGTTTTCTTGTTGGAGGGGCAAACGCGCGTCGACGTCTGGTACAGAAGGCGGGGTCGACGGAACAAAAGCGTCACGTTATCGACGCACATACAGAAAATTCATTTTTAGCTTTGTCTCAGTTTCTCCCACTGTCCGTCATATAGAGCGACGACGCTCACCTAGCACCTCAGTTCTCGCGTTACGAGACTGAGTTATAAATTATCTCTTAGTTAGCATTTCTTTTCTTCTAGTGCACCGTTACTGACATTTGATCATACTATCGTATGACAGAGATGATAAGCAATCCGCGAATGATTTACACAGTTCCTGATGTGACTCCGGCGCCGAGACAACTTTAGGCTCACTTGGAGGGTCAGATACCCATCAATTATGACAGTTTCACATTACAGTAACTGGCGAATACACAATCAAATCTTAATATCTGAGGGTGTTAAACACGCTCAGGCTGGCAGCATCCCCAACAACCTTCATGCCCAGTCGGGATTTCACCGATGAGGCAGACCGGCTTTTCGGCAAGGCAGATTTGACACGCTCTTGGTACGAGGATTTTCGGAGTGATGGTCGGCGCTGGCTGGCAACAACCCCAGCAACCTTCGGAGCCTGTGGGTGCTTGACCTGCTGGGCAGGTAGGCTTGGTTTCCTGGCACAGTTTGGTGCAGGACTCGCCATCGGTTTGGGGGTTGGGGAGCCCATTGGCACCGATGGGGGTGGCAGCAATAGCGATGAACAAAGTGGCGAAGGAGGATTTCATGGTTCTGGAATGACGATTGAGCGGTTTACCGCGTATTGTACTTCACTTGAACTGGCCTCTTTATGTGGGATGAGTAGGCTGGAAGTTCTAAACGTATTTCCCGCAAAGCGACCTCGCTTTTATACCCAACAGACTGAGTCATATTTCTTGGATATCTCGTTGGCCACTGTATTTCTCCAGTTACCAGTCCTGCAGTTCGGAAGATCTCCATACTACCTTTTTACCAGATCAATTCCAAAATTACATGACACAAATACTGGACTGCACAGGAAACCTTAATGGGGTTTGATGGCCAGCAGGGGCAGTCTCGGGCAGGAGTTTAACTAGGCAGGAAACAACCTTGGGGAAGCTCTGTATTGGAGATGGGACCGGTGTAATCAATCTTCCCGCTGCGAAGGGCCGCACTTGTAGAACTGGAACAGAGATGAAACCCGATACACGGGTCATGGCAGAGCGTTGGTCAGTATTTAGATATGTTGCCGGCTTGATGCCTCTCCATCGGGAGGGAATGTAGTGTGTGTTGCACGACGCGATCGGTATCGGTGATGTATGAAGAGAAACAAGGCTTCAAGTGAGTCCCTCAAAATGCGTGCGGAAGCTTATTGTGCCAGTGCATCATGCATAATTCTTACTGCAAAGTGATGCAAGCAAAGCGGCAACATCGCGAATGAGACATGGGGGAGTGCTAAAATGTAGGGTGTAACGAGGGAGGAAAGGGGACTAGCCAAGATGTGAGAAGTTCAACATCACCCTGTGAGTTGTGCTGCTCGGCGTCAGCAGGAGTTTACTATCTCGGCATCGGTGGGCGATATTTTTTAAGAAGGCCAAGACAATTGGTGCCCATCTACATAGGTGGCTGCGTGCACACTACTAATTGATCACAGGGGAGTAAATGAAGGTGGTAAATGTAGAGGGCGGATCGGAAAATGGCGCAGAAGTTATAATGCAGAAAACGAGTCAACAACATCAGTGACCCGGAATACCGGCCGGCTATGGATGCTATCTACGAATGTGGTTCCATTATGGCATAGGATAAACACTTATCTACCTTGTAGCAAGAATATTCTTGACGTACCTTCCTTCCCCGAACGTATCGAACACCACGTCCGTCATCCACATAGCCTTCGCCAGTTGGCACTCTTGGCACCCATTAGAATTTTTCCAATCCTTCCACGCCACTTACTCCCGATGTCGCCCCCCAACCCGTGCCCCGACTTTTCTCTCATTGCTCCTCTCTCGCTATTTGGCGCCGAGAAGTATTGTTATAAAACGACAAATCATCGCACGTGTCCGTTTGTCTCACGTCGAAATAACACGTAAGCGAAGGGGCACAAGGGTCAGTGAGCCACGCACCAGAGGCTTGAGATGGAAGGAGGAGAAAGAGGACGCTAATGAGTGTTTGATCGTTGTTTGCAAAGTGGTGGTCGTGGTAAGTTTGACAGGTGTGCCCGTGTACGACTGCTGGGAGACTGTCGCTGCCCAAATAAGATCCTACCCATCCTCCAAATGAACTTATCTGAGCTGAACTTCAAATTTCGATCTACTTTTGTTGATCTTGGCATCGATAGGTCCGTCAGATTCTCGCCGATATCTCTTTAATCAAGTGGATATTCCCAGTAAATGTGGAAGGCAATACATTTTATTTCTCCTAGGTTTCTGCAGAGCGTTGTCTCAGATTTTTTCCAGCCTCCCCTGGGTCGGGCCATTTCGCATAGACATCCACAGGCTCGAAATTCGTCGGACCGCACTCGACGAGCGAGCGTGTACCCCTTCCTCTTCCTCCCAAACGGCGTTGTACAGAGCTATACCAAAAATAAGGACTGATATTGCGCCGCACACGAGTCAGAAGTTTGTCTGAAGGCCTCTCAGTCAAGCATACGAAGATCAGGACTCAGAGGGCGTGTTTTTGCACCCAGGGAAAGGAAGAAGGCGGGGGCAAGGAAAATTCACGGCCACCCCCTCCGTACTCTGACCAACAAACGAACTTACACTAGGAGGTCCTGTGTGGACGAAGCCCGATAGGGTCGTTTTCTGAGCTTGTGGGGCAGATGGTAACAAGAAATGTTTGCGCATACCGTGTATACTGTCTGCGGTTTCTGGTGCTACGGAGGGTGACGGAAAGCATTCTGGGTGACCAGCGAGCAATCTGAAACACCGCCCATACTAAGAACGTGTATCGCGTGTTAGCAACGTTCCCTGGCTATTTTTAAGAGGTGTGGTGCCGTCCACCAGAGTTCAACGTTCAACATTAAGTTTTCTCAGCGCTCAATTTCCTGCCGTTGGTGAGCTGCCTTCGGTCTCTAAATACTGATGGGCAAACCCGAACAAGTCCATAGTATAATCGTTACCAAAGGCAAGGGGGGTGACATGCGAGAGTACACCACCGTGCCTACTCGAGTATAACCTAGAGTACGGCCAAACCAAACGCCTAGTAGGAGCCGAGAGCCAGAAGGGAGCCGGAACATTCTAACTTAAACCGCGGAAAGCAGAGTTGTGGACACTTTGTTCTTTCCGCGTTCACCCCACAACTGCACATAGACTCTCACACATCAAGAGCATTCTAGAACGTAGTTAAACCTGCGTGTGTTACGTACCAGCTCAACTTCCGCTACTGCGGAGAAGGGAAAGATCGTACATGCAGCAACAAGCAGGACATCCCCAGCAGCAGACCAGATCCACACGATGTGCAGCGTCTATCCTCCACAGCTACTCCATAAATACCAGCTGTATCCCTACCTACCGCTCCCCTTAACCCATATCATCGTAGGTCATGGGTTTTAAACGAAACAAATCAGCCTCAATCACATCCCCGTCCACTGCCACTGCTTCACCGTTTATTCCAACAGTGCCTATTACGACGCTCACTTCGAGTCCATTACGGTCGTCTTCATCTATTACCGTTGACTCGGACATAATGCCGATGTTCGGTAATTCCAATCGCAGTATCATCGCCTCCAATAGTACGCCTGAGACTAGTATGGCCATTCCAGCCACTGTTACTCCCGCCATCAGCGACAGTGGTAGTGGCAACAGTCAGGGTGCGACCAGGGTTCCTAGGATTCTCAGGGCCAAGCCTGCTACTGGCCCTGGCAATCACGCCAGGAACGGCGAAAATGAGGTAGGCCTCGCAAACCCGCAGATGTCACAGGCAGGTCGAAGGATGCTTGACCTCGTGAATGGACTCCATAGTACCGGGTATATCACCTCCCTCCGCACGCCGATAGTTGACTAACGAACGATAAAAAGCGTCCAAGTCGACATTGATCTCCCCCAGATCGCCGTCGTGGGCAATCAGAGCGCTGGCAAATCTTCTCTCATTGAGTCCATTTCTGGAATTACACTTCCTCGTGCTGCGGGGACTTGTACGCGGTACATCTAACTTTTCCCCTTATTCTTGATATAACTGATCATCTGTCCCATCCAGATGCCCAACGGAGTGTCGCCTCTCGCGTTCCAACTCTCCCTGGAAATGCGTAGTCTCCCTCCGCATCACGACGGATTCGAAAGGTCAACCTCTCGGCCAATCTCGGAACGAATCCTTTGGTCCACCAATCTACGACAAACGAGAAGTCGAAGACAGAATTCGTAGAGCGCAGCTAGCAATTCTCAATCCTCACAGATCGGCTGCTAGTTATTTGAAAGAAGACGAGAACGATAGCGATGATATGAATGCGGCTTTGGACGATGAGATATTTGGAGAAGGTCCACAGAGTTTAACATTTTCGATGAATTGCGTCTCGCTGGCAATAAGTGGGCCTGATGTCGCGGATCTTTCGTTTGTGGATCTCCCGGGTGCGACCTTTGTTAATTTAACTTGGGTCGGGCACTAAACATTACGTCAGGTCTGATTGCGAGTGTTGGACGAGGTGGTAATTCAGGGGATATCAAACTCGTCGAAGGGCTGGTTACGTCGTACATCAAGAAATCCAATTGTATCATCTTGTTGACAGTCGCTTGCGAAAGTCAGTTGAAAATTGAAAATTATTCACAGTTCTATAAGTAGCTTACCACGCCCCGTAGCTGATTTCGAGAATCAAGGCGCTCATCAGCTCGCCAAAATCTACGACCTCGAAGGAAAACGCACAATTGGTAACCACCCTCACCCGCTTTTCCCTAACTATCAATCGTTCTCATTCCTCTCTGCGCAGGTGTCCTAACGAAACCCGACCGAATCCCAACAGGCGAAGAATCCTCCTGGCTCCCCTTCATCCGTAATGAAAAGGAACCCCTGGAGAACAACTGGTTCTGCGTTAAACAACCCTCTTCAAATGACTTGAAACAACACTGGACGTGGGAACAGGCGAGGCAGAAGGAAGACGAGTTTTTTGCGAGCACGGCGCCGTGGAATGAGTTGGATGGGATGTATGCGAAGTATTTGAGAACTAGGAACCTGGTAGAGAGATTGAGTAATGTCTTGAGTGACTTGATTTCTAAAAGGTGCGTGCTATATGCTCCGCGGCTCTGGTTGCTTTGGGGTGCTGATGGGCACGTTCTTCAGGTTGCCCGAGATTCAGGAAGAGATCGAGGACATGATCAACAAGACCCGAGAGCAGATTGACCTCCTTCCAAAGCCGCCGCCGAAGAATGCGTTTAACGAAGTAGCAAAATTGATCAAGGACTTTGATTCGAGTATGCGGCTGCACATTGAGGGTGTACCGGATAAGGAGGGCGTCATACAACAGGTTCGGGTTCCATGCGGGCGTTTCCGAAGGGTCATCCGGGGAACAGCGCCGGAGTTTAGACCGTTTAGTGAACCGTACGAAGGACAGAAAACACTCGCAGAGCCTGAGTTCTTGGAACATGAAGAGGAAGGTTTGTTAGGTGAAGGGCTGGACGACTCGGGTAAGGCGGTTGAGAATAGGTTAATATACGTCAATGAAGTGTATCAACGAATGGAAGAGTGAGTCCTCACGCTGTCGCTTCCGTGACTTGTCAGGTTAACGGTGGTGGTGATAGATCTCGCTCTCGAGAACTGCCTGGGT
The DNA here is from genome assembly GCA_025093985.1 of Calvatia gigantea. NCBI lineage: Eukaryota > Fungi > Basidiomycota > Agaricomycetes > Agaricales > Lycoperdaceae > Calvatia > Calvatia gigantea. The sequence goes on from JACAAK010000001.1 coordinate 3,295,158, forward strand.
ATTTCCCTTTCGTTGTCCAGCGCAAGTATATCAAGGACATCCTGGCTAAATGGGATCGGCCAGCAACCAAGCTGTGCGAGGAGGTTTTTGCCATTTTAACGGCACGCACTAGGGAACTCGTTCATCAACATTTCGCTTCGTTCGGTCAAGGGATGCTCGAGCATCAAATTCGGTCCGTATTTGTTTGTGCGATTTTACTGTCAATTCAATTCTGAACGGCGATGGCAGGCTGGTCATGCATGAGCACCTGGGGCAATGTTTGTTGGAGGCGAAGAGGAAGATTGGGTGGTTGATGAAAGTTCAGCAGGACCCATTTACGCTCAACAATCATTACCTGGCCGACTACAAGGAAAAGTTCTTGACCTATTATCAGCGTGTCCGCCAAGATTCTCGGACATCCGACTACAATCTTGGCGGCGAGCGTAGTGCCTCATGAGTCGGACAAAAGGGTAGAATCTCCGATGGACCCGACAGCGATGGCCTTGCAAGCGTTGGCAAGCCTTGGGATTTCAGGGTTTGAAAGGGGAGGATCTAGGAAAGCTTCTTGTGCAGGACAGGATGGGACCGGCTCTGGAGATCATGGCCACCGTTCGGGCTTACTTCCAGGGTATGTCATCCAAATTGTGTATGTGTTAAACGGCATGATTAATTCTTTTATTAGTTGCGTACAAACGTTTTGTTGACAACGTCCCAATGGCAATCGATTACGAACTCGTACGAGGCTGGAGAGCAAGATGTCTTCCAGCTCTTGTGGACTAGGTTGGGCTTGGATAGCCCTGGTGCACGGGAGATGTGCAACGAGTATGCACAAGAGTCAGCACAGGTTGCAGACAGACGAGAGGAGTTGGATAAGAAGTTGGAGAGATTGACAGAGGCCACTCGTCGCTTGGTCAGTGTTGGGTAGGTAGCCGATGATGATGTAGTTGTATGTACATGTTTGGCAAGCTCTAGTGATATTTTTGGAAATGAACACTCCGTTTTTGATGCATTCGATGAACATCTGAACTGTAGAAAACTCGACATCGGGATCAACAGGGAGTAAAAGCTAGGCAGACTCGAAGGCAACGATGATGTTATTTAATGTAAGCACTGAAGGAGTGGTTTGATGTTGAACGGTGTCCGTCGTTCGGCCAAATTAACTCAGTCCGAGTCGGAAAGAAATCACCATTGCGCCAATCTCTGATTATCGACAATATCACGCGCTCTCAACTGGTTGGACTGGCCAAGTCCGGGCGGTCGCACATTACCCCATGTCTCGTCATTGGAACTGTCCTGCTTGCTGATCGCTGCTGCGCTACCCTGACGCTAGGCAGTGCTTGTATGGCAAGCTTACGAACCACGCGCCTTCAGTCTAAGAGTGGCGGACATAGTGCCTTTCGCTGACTGGGCGCCCTAGATGGGAGGGAATGAAAAGTTAGTCTGCGCGGTGTCGCTCGACTATCAGAACGTTGTAAATCTTCAAAGACCTCTCAATGGCCTACTAAAACCACGATCTTCGAAGGCATGATAATCACAACCAGGTGTTCTTACCAACCCAACTGTTGATTGATTTTTTGGTGGACGTCCCGAGCCGCTGACCAACATGATCCGTTAATTTGATGCTACCAAAACCGGGATGCCCGACTCGGGATTCCCTGGACCCATTTTCAGTTGGCAGCCTTCTGGCCGCATCATAACAATGAGCACCAATAATCGCCTATACATATACCTCCCTCCTCGAGGTTGGGTATAAAACTGGGACTCATCTTCTTTACTGCCCTCCGTCTCCACAATATCTGCCTGCTCGCATTCAACGGGCCTTTCTGCCCTTTTCCTTTTGTCCATTCTTTTGAACTTCAGGCAACGACGAACTAAGATAGTGGCTGCAATGCCACCCGGACCTTCCGTCCACCTGACTTGGTTTCAGCGGTAGCTGGCACAGTACTTTGCTACGACCAGCCTTGGAAAGAGTACGATGATTGGTAAAAGAAGCATGGTAGGTCACCGGGTGAAATGGGACTGGGTTGTCCTGCTAACCGCGCTTTCCTTCAGGACCCGCTGTATCAGGATTTATTAGGAACCACGATGTTGTTGGTAGGTGCTCGCATACGTCTGGGGCCGGGGGCTAATAAAAGGATCCTCTCTCACACAGTCAGTGCGTGGAACAATCAAAGCAACCGCCGATCTACTGGAAAAAGCGCAGAAACATCTGTTCCGGTCGTGCAGGAAATATCATTGGGTAAGGTGACTTCCCTGTCTGACGTGTATTACCAGTCCTAACCGGCCCACAAGAGGGGAAATACTGTCGAGGTGTTTGGGGGGAGTTGGCATGCCTTACGGGACAAAATGGAGGAATTGGCGCTCGGTCAGGGTTTCTTCAATCACACTGATGAACCACCGACGACAGCTCGCGCAGCTTATTCAAGCTGGTGTATCTGTCGCGGGAGCCAGGAGTCGTGAGCCATTTCAATCGCTGGAATCATGAAATTATTTGAGAGATTTAATGGACGAAATAGATCCAGGCACATATCCACTCCATGCAGTGTGTCGGTACGTCACCTACACCGCTGCTCGCGTTTCTTTACACCTTGTCACTCCTATGGTACAAGATTGCTCTTTCCACCGTTACGGGCGTAAGCTATGGGAGGCACATCAAACGCTTCAAGATTGCATTGGGATTCATAGCTGTGAGTCATGTCATGTTGAAGGGAGATCATCAATCATCGGCTGACTCGGATGGGTTGGACCTTCTCAAGTGAGTAATAAAAAATGGGACATGAGCATGTAACTCATGTAATTGTTCACGATTGACAGAGCCTTGTGAGTAGTTGTGCCCGGTGCTCACGCAGAGCTGACCCCTCCCAAAATCGATCAATCCGTTCTATGGTCGAATAGGTACGTTATGTTTTCCACCTTCGGAAGCTGCCGTTCATATCACCCCCATTCAACGTCCAGCGGCCAATCCTGCTACGCCTCCCAATAAGGAAACAGTACCTATCCAAATGATACCTCGCGTTCCCTCACACCCACGTAGGAATGCCTGCAATGGCTCCGCTGGACAACCGAGGAAATGCGCCTTCAGGATACTAACACACACATGAAATACCTCGACGAGGTAAAAAAACGAGTGGAAAACGGAACGCAACGCCACGCGTCGCTGTTTGTGCTCTGGAGAGGCAAAAAGAATGGGAGATGAGTGATGTGGAACTTACGTACGCTTGTTCACCCCTTTGGCAAGCCGGAGGTTCATCTGTGCGTTTTTTAAGTAGGCTTTTGTCAATATTTTCTGGTGCCTAATAATCCAAATATAGACGACGGCGTCAGTGTAGGTCTTCATCAGTAAGGGTTTTTCGCCACTGGTATCTGTAGGCGGACTCGTATTCAAAGATACTGTTCAGTGGCTATGCTCTTCCTCCCTTCAGTCGTGAAGAAAGCCCAAATCAAGATCCCTCCGATCTCCCGTTCACCCATGTCGTGGTCAAAGAGGTTCAAAGACGGCGACCGACACCACCACTGGCAGTGGCCCATTGTAACACATACACAGACGAGTACGAAGAAATGTTCATACCACTGGGCAGCACAATATATGCCAATGTTTAGTCCTTGTGCTTGGTCCACCCTCCTCGGATGATTGATGGGTGACGATCCATTTCATCAATGAGTATACTGGCTAGGCTCCTGAGGTCAGTTGCACGGATCACCGGTGACTCCTTAACTGACCCTTGACAACATATTCAGATGTTTCCGGACCCTGGGACCCTGATGTGTTTCATCCCGAGAGGTTTCTTGCACCGGACGCTGTTCCAACTTTACAGCTGCTCTCGGGTTTGGAAGAAGGCAATGCCTAGGGATGTATATCGCACTTAATTCGTTGTTTATTTAGGTATCAAAGTGAGGGAGCACTACGGTTCCTGGGACATACGACTAACTGATTTGTGATGTTAGGTTGCTCTCGGCTTTCGATATCCGACCGCCTACTGACTCAACCAAACTCGGATGACATGGAAGAGAACGTTATACAGCACAAGAGTCTAGTGTACGAGCCTCGTATGTGAGGCGTACATGAGCAGACTCAGGGTGTCATTTTTGCCAAGTTTGAGAGAGCTGAAAGTGAAGCTTTGACACGGCTGCATAGTATTGTCGGGAATACTTCATTTCCTATGCCCCTCATATGTGAGTGCCAAATCCCCAATCCCCAACTCCGTATTTGCAACTTCATACGCCTGCTCCCATCATGCCTATCCAGTTGATATTGTCAGGGTGATGATTCAAGGTTGTCACGTTGTAACAAAGCGCCCACTTTGATGATGTGGAAGTCGCCACTCAGTAACATGTGGGCATTGTGCTGAACAGCTGAACGGTGCCTTGGCCGTCGCGCGGGGACGGAGATTTTTCGAAATTTTGTTGTGCATCGGCCACCGAAATCCCCTCATCTAGACTTTTACCGTGTTATTTCACATTCCGATTCCTCTTCGAGTATCACATGTTTCCACCGCTCCAACCAACGGGCCTGCCTGAGAAGCTCAGGATGCGTTAAGAGTGATAGTAGGCCCAAGTTGCAAGACCTGTTTCAGAAGAATCCTGTTAGCCCTACTGTCCGTGCGTTCCTTACATGTGTTTAATTCGGCGATTGAGGTACACACTACAGTAATATGCTACACGCGCGTAGTTATAGCCAGCGGGGAAACAAACCTATCTCCTTGGTTCACGCACCACTCGGCAGTCTCTGAACTTGGTCCACCTCAAGAGAGGACTATGCACACAGCTACGTTGCGGTTCTGTTCCTGGCGGGTGGAGCCCTAACTGTGTTCCACCTGACTACTGGGTTTTCTTCGAATTATTCATTCCCATCCAGGAAAAGACTTCTTTGTTACAGGTTGCTGGGACGCCAAGTGTCGCACAGCTTGGTTAAGGTCGAGGCTTGGTTGGGGGACCGTCACAAACTGGCAGTGAACTGAAACAAGGCCTCCCTTTCCATCAACTTTAGAACCAATCAATATGAGGTACCCTTGAAAACGGTGGTCTCTTAATTAGAATCACTGCTTATCTTCATCCCACCCTCGTGGGGAAGGGTGGAAGCCAAAGTTAGCAAGGTTTCCAACCGCGGTGTGGCTTGATATAGTATACGCTGGTTGAAACGTTGATACATCGCATGTCAGAGATCTGAGATACAAGGAATGACATTCACAGTCACCGAAAGAGCACGTTGGCAGAGCCTCCTGCTAACATGAAACCATGAAAGGGATTCAACAAGCCTAAATCTTTCCTCGGTGAGTGAATCATTGGTATCATCACTGATTGGTCTCGAGTCTGACTGGTTTGCGGTGATAGCGTTATGAAGCCCCTAATTTGATCGTCACTCACGAGTCACAGAGTAACTTTGCAACGCGCCGTAGTCGTAAAAATATGCCATCTGCATCAGAATCAGTCACTCTAACGACACGTCCCGTCCTTCTCTTGGGCCTTAACATTGACCATGATGCGTGAAGAAGATGATCAAAGATGATGTTTCCGAATTAGAGAGGAAAACCTTCCTTTATATGTTCCCAAACACTGCTCAAGGTGCTTTCCTTAAGGCCTTCTTGACCATGCCCAATATGACAGAACCACTACTTAATCCTGACACCTACCTTAATCACCTTCCGCCGGACAAAGCCGGACAACTTGAGGTCCTGAAAATTGTTCAGGTTGCCTCTCTTGGTGTGAGTTGGTGGTTTAGTACCTTCCTGCCTACACACTCATGGTTTGGAATGTAGGCCGTAGTGTGGGACATCTTCTCATTTATACCAGAGGACGTGAAGGTCTTAAGTCAAGGTGGTGGTTTGGTTACTTTGATCTGCTATATTCTCACAAGGTTAGTCTACCTATTTCGTCCTCAAGAAACCCCAAGAGGCAAATGATAATATTTTAGGTTTTTGGCAGCCGTTTATGTGGCCTTTTGGGTCGTGACGTTGAGTGCGTGGAAGTTATATCAACTGCAAAACAAGGTCTGAAATAATTTCCATAGCACATCCAATTGCAAATTGCCAAGCGACGATACTGGGGAGCAATATCGTGTGTTTCTTCCTGATGGTGGTTACCTCGTTCCTATTCCTCCGTCGCGTTCAAGCGGTTTACACCGGGAATCGCTTGGCTTACTGGATCTTTACATTCTTGTTCGTCTGCTCAAGCGCTAGCCATGTAGTGCCAATATTTGGCGTAGTGTCAGGGCACATCCCGGGAACAAACTACTGCATTACATATGAGGTGACATTATTTGCGTCGGTCACATACTTCGTACCAGAAGCATTCGACACCATGGTTTTCTTTGCGGTCTCCTACAAGATTGCATACCAAGATCATCAACACCACCACGACCTGGTTGGGAACCCAATTACTAGATTCTTCTCAAGTAAATCCCTCTCTACCCTTTCGCGAGCATTACTTCAGGGAGGCCAGCAATACTACTTGTGAGACTACCCTTACTTCACTTGGTGTAATTTTTGAATGTTGACTAGAGAAAGTTAACAGGGTTGGCATTATATTCAGGGTTGGTGCTGTGATCCTTATGTTCGCCCCACCAGTGCCTCAACTCTATCGATCACTGCTCTTACTGCCCTCCGTGGTGGTCACCTCTTCCACGGCTTGTCGTGTCCACAGACTCATGGCATTGGCGTATTATGAACCAGACGGAGAAGCGTCGAGAATCCATATTTCTCATATCGAGTTTGCCAGATCTGGTCCGACGGCCGAAGAGTCTATCTCTCATGCCATTACTGAGAATACCCCTGTATGGGCGGATACTCAAGTATGACGCGTGTTACCTGTCAGTACTGTTCTAGGATTATCACGCGCAAACCTCTGAGGGGACCACAAAGGCGGTCCCCCAAAGAAGGCTTTGCTTCCTTTGTTCTGCACAGCTCAGTACATGTCTGTACTCCTTAAAATTTTATGCAATTTCGTCTTTTTGAGCCTTGTGTGCTATAGGTCTCGAAACAATAAGGTCATAATACTGATTAAGTCAATTATCATATCTCTTCACTAGGCCCCAACGAAGTGGTCCAACCTTTATGGCTGCTTTCGGGTGTGGAAGAAGACAATGCCCGGGGATGCATATCACACTGAATTCGTTGTTTATCTCGGTATCAAAGTTAGTGAGCGCTCCGATCCCCGGAATACTATACGACTGGCTGATTTACGACGTTAGGCTGCTCTAGGTTTTCGATATTTAACCACCTACCGATCCAACCGGTCACCTCCCAATATGGAAGAAGAAACGTTGATACGGCCCAAGAGCCTACTGTATGAGTTTCGTCTGCGAGGTGTCCGCGAGCAGACTCGAGACGTCATACTCGCCGAGGCTGAGAGAGCTGAAAGTGAAGCTTTGACGTAGATTGTGGAGTACTGACAGGACTACTTCATCCTCTATGCCCTTCATATCCGAACGTCAAATTCCCAATCTGTGTCTTCGTAGCTACGTACACCCGCCCCATAAAACCTATCCAGTTGGTTTTGTCTTTGAAAGTAGCCACTCGGCCACATAGGTACCATGCTGAACGGCATTTTGACCTATTAAGCGGCGATGGGAGCATTTCCTTTTCGGATTTTCAGTGTGCGTTAGCCACTATAAATTCCCTCACCCGGATTTTCAACGGCGCCATTCCACATTCCGTAGTAGTGCCACATGCCTCAACCACTCCAACTACCAATGCGTCCGCAGCCAAAAAGTCACTTCCAATATGAAGGTAGAGTTCTATGTTGGATAATTATTCGCATCAACAGAAATACCGGACACCCAGAGCCTCAGAGGACCATCCGCCTTTCGCTCCGATCCAAAGCCCCATTTTTGAAGGCAATATGGGTGTGTGTAGATGAACTTCTGGGTATACTGGGACTCGTGATGTTTCCAGGACAGTGTACCCCATTTTCCCGCGAAAATCACCGCTGGTAACAACCGACTTGTTCCATCCTGCTTGTCGAGCTCTTATTACTGTCCATGCCTGCTGCCGTCCCGCCATTTAGGAAGGACATCGTCGAATGCTAGGAGGAGGCTATGGACCCAACAGGTGGCGAATGCCCACGTGCTCTTTTCGTCCAAGTCATCATACGCTGGACGGTCACCGACAAACTCCAATCTCGTCCGGGAGCTGGTGGGAGGCTCCCCTAAAACGCTACCCCTAATCCTCAAGGCCTCAAGACCCTCCCCCGATCACCCTGACCGAGCTGCGTGCCGATATACCGGAGGTTCTTGGCATCATGCCCCATGTGCGCCCACAGCGTAAAACACGGCCAAATCGAGCCCCTCGCAATTAGACAAAGGTTACGTGGAGTATTCCATTCTGAAAGCATAAAAGGGACTCATGGCCGCCGCTTTCTTTCACATCTATCCAATTCGCCACTCTCACAGAAACTAAAAAGAGCATAGAACATGGTGGAATTGACATGTATCACCCAGAAGCACGATTTGCATCACTGCGGAGAAGCACAGGACTTGGGCACGTTGCAAGAAGCGGGCTATTGATAGCACCATGCCTCAACTCACATGACGAAGGGCGTCTACCACCCACAATAAATACCAGTTCTAAGCCCGCCTGACTGTCCTTTAACGTTTTAACCCCTGCGCATTTTCTAATATGTCTGCCAAAAAAAAGAAGCTACCTTCATTCGCGTTCTCCCCCCCTGCCATCGCATCACCAGCACCCTCTACACCACAGGCGCTCTTTCATCGGGCAAGGGCTGTTCCAACTCCGTTACGTTCACCCTCGCCTACTGACTCGGGACCAGCGCCAATAACCAGGAGTGCCAACAACAGTCCTGACACCAGTACAGTTGCTACGGCTGCTATCGCTTCCCCTATGAACGATAGTGGTAGTGGCAGCAGTAATGGTATGTTCAGGATCCCAAGAACTAGGGCCAGCATCGATAACACTAAGGAGACAAATGCTAATGATACACCAAACAACGAATGTGCGGTGGGGCTTGCAAATCCAAAGATGTCTCAAGCAAGTCGAAGGATGCTTGACCTTGTAAACGGACTTCATAGCACAGGGTACATCGCCTTTCGCCCTTTGCTACTGATTAATTAACGAATAATTGAAGCGTCCAAGTCGACATCGATCTTCCCCAAATCGCAGTCGTTGGAAATCAAAGTGCTGGTAAATCCTCCCTCATCGAATCGATCTCTGGGATCACACTTCCCCGTGCCGCGGGGACTTGCACACGGCACGTCCCAGCCTTTCCACCTCACCTGTGATAGAATAATCATTTATTACACCCAGATGCCCAACGGAGTGTCGCCTCTCACGTTCCAGCTCTCCTTGGCAATGCGTTGTCTCCCTCCGCATCACGACAGACTCCAAAGGCCAACCTCTTGGTCAATCAAAGAATCAAATATTTGGTCCCCCGATTTACAGCAAGCGAGAGGTTGAGGACCGAATTCGCCGAGCGCAGTTGGCGATCTTGAATCCCCATAAGCCCACAGCGAGTTTCTTGAATGGGGAAGATAGCGATAGCGATGACATCGGTCTAACCATAGATGACGATATTTTTCAGGACAAGTCAGCGACTTTGACATTCTCCATGAATTGTGTGTCGTTGGCGATTAGTGGACCTGATGTCGCGGATTTATCGTTTGTGGATCTACCAGGTGTGACCATTACAAGTTTGTTTTAGGCAGGGACTAAACCTTCTGTCAGGTCTGATTGCGAGCGTTGGGCGAGGCGGAAATTCCGCGGATATCAAACTTGTTGAAGGGCTGGTTACTTCGTACATCAAGAAATCGAATTGCATTATCTTGTTGACAGTAGCCTGCGAAAGTCCGTGAACCTTTTACGTATTTCTGCACGTGGCTCACCACACCCTCAGCCGATTTCGAGAATCAAGGCGCACACCAGCTTGCCAAAATCTACGACCCCGAGGGGAAGCGTACCATTGGTAGGCAGCATACACTCCTTCACGAACACCCAAACACCGACATTCACACCCTTCTCTACACAGGCGTCTTGACAAAACCCGACCGCATCCCAACAGGCGAAGAATCCTCCTGGCTCCCTTTTATCCGCAATGAAAAGGAACCTCTCGAGAACAACTGGTTTTGCGTCAAGCAACCTTCCTCAAATGAACTGAAACAACGCTGGACATGGGAACAAGCGAGAAAGAAGGAAGATGAGTTTTTTGCAAGTACGGCGCCATGGAATGAGTTGGAGGGGATGTATGCGAAGTATCTGAGGACTGGGAATTTGGTGGAGAGATTGAGTAGTGTTTTGAGTGACCTGATTGCTAAGAGGTGTGTTCGAGCGTTGTGTTGGGTGCGGTCTGTATGGCGCTGACAAAATTTTCCTCGTGGTTTGTGGACTAGATTGCCGGAAATTCAGGAGGAGATTGAGGATATGATCAACAAGACCCGGAAACAAATTGAACTCCTCCCAAAGCCACCACCCAAGAACGCATTGAACGAGGTAGCGAAGCTTATCAAGGATTTTAACTCCAGTATGAGGATGCATATTGAGGGTGTCCCTGACAAAGATGGCATTATCCAACAAATCCGGGCTCCTTGTGGACAGTTCCGCCGCGTCATTCGTGGAACAGCGCCGGAATTTAGGCCGTTTAGTCAACAGCAACCGTCCGTGGTCGCGCGTGGAACAACGCTGGAGTTTAAATCGCCTAGTCAACAGCAACCGTCCATGAGCGCGCATGTCAATAGTAACCCGAGGGCGCCTTATATGAAGATGGTGTGGAGTGAACCCGGGACTCGAAATAGGACACTCGCGAAGCCGGAGTTTTTGGTACACGAGGAAGAGGGAATGCTGGATGAGAGGATGATCGACTGGGCTGCCAGTGAAGCGCCTGAGAATAGGTTGATTTATGTTGATGAAGTGTACCAGCGAATGGAAGAGTATGTCTCTGCCTAACCACTCTCGTGGTTTCATAGCATTAATGATGGTGATAGGTCTCGCTGCTCGGGAATTGCCAGGGTATTTTCCCTTCGTTGTTCAGCGCAAGTACATTGAGGAGGTCGTCATCAAATGGCATGGACCGGCGATCAAATTGTGCGAGGAAGTTTTCGCGATTTTAATGGGGCGTACCAAGGAACTTGTGCATGAGCATTTCGGGTCGTTTGGTCAAGGGATGCTTGAGCACCAGACTCGGTACGTGTCGCTCGTTAAGTGTCATATCATCGGTCGGAATTCAAGAGGAACGGGTATCATAGGTTGATCATGCACGAACACTTGACTCAGTGTTTGTTGGAAGCAAAGAAGAAGATCGAGTGGTTGATGAAGATTCAACATGACCCGTTTACGCTCAATAACCATTACTTTTCTGATTACAAGGAAAATTTCCTGGCCTATTATCGGCGCGTTCGCAAGGATTCTCGAACATATGACGACAACCTTGGTGGCGAGCACACGGACTTTGGCTCGGACAGCCAGCAAAGGACATCGGGGGATCTAACTACAGAGGCCCTGAGTGCATTGGCGAGACTTGGTTACCACGGTTTGAAAGGTGAAGATCTAGCCAAGCTCCTTGGACAGGACAAGATGGAGCCCGCTTTAGAAATCATGGCCACAGTCCGAGCCTACTTCCAGGGTATGTTATTCACATTCCGAGTCAAGTAGTGTGATAATATTGTTATTTAGTTGCGTATAAACGTTTCGTCGACAACGTCCCAATGGCAATTGATTACGAGCTCGTGCAGGGTGGAGAGCAGGACGTGTTCCAGTTATTATGGAATCGTTTGGGCTTAGACAATCCCAATGCGCGGAAGATGTGCGATGAATATGCACAAGAGACAGCACAGATTGCAGATAAGCGGGAGGAACTAGGTAAGAAATTGGAGAGACTGGCAGAAGCTGGTCGTCGCTTGGTTCAATTTTAGGTTGCTTGCGAAGTAGGATATTTGTATTTGTAAAGTTGGCAAAGGCTTAAATTTTTCTGCTGCACCACTGGAAGGACATCATTGAACGCTTGGAAGAGGATATGAACTTGAGTAGAGTTTTTTTCTGAACGCTGAATGTTGACACCAGCGAACATTATGAACTCAAGTGATTTGAGTCAAGTCTCACCCAAAAGCTGGTGGACGATCCCAGAGAACGCCATCCCCGGATTGTCAAGCTCCTCCCCTGATTGATGACGGTGGTGATGCATTGAAACCCGATGTTCCTCTGACATGACCGCGTTCCGGTGCCATCGTACCGGACAGATTACAAGCCTGGGTGCGCCACCCAAAACATAGTTAAATTTAGCCCTCCATTTGAACTCGTCGTTTGTTTTAGTGGAGAAGTATGGGACTCACGCACGTTGTAAGGAAAAGGCGTGGTAGTGCGCTCGGCATGTCTCATCAACTATCACCTACAACTGCGAATCATCATGTCAACATTGCCACAAGTGCTAGGAAGTTATTACGGATCAATTCAGAACATTTTTTGAATAAGTCCAGGGTATGTAGCTTTGATGAACTTGGAGGGTTGTTAAAAGATCAAAATGGGCTTGTGTCTGCTTGTGTCAAGTCTGCCAAACGGAGACTGGGAGAGGCAGGCCGGTGGTGCGCACCAAATTCGGAATGGCGCAGATTATTTATGCCAGGCATTCCGGGCTATTGACATAAAATATTACGCGTAATTGGGTTCCCACACGGTAGAATCCAGACAAACGGGTCTAAGAGTGACTTGGCTCCGTTCTCATTTGCAGTTGCGATTTCTGTTGCCGTTTTGCGAGTGGTTGGGTTGCAACCCTCACGGTGTGATATTTCACAACTGCTGTGGTTTCCTACCTTGTGGCAAAGCCTGTTTGTGTCACTCAATTACCTTCCCTTTTTTGTCTTTCATGACCCTTTGCTCCTGTGGTTATAAAGCCTGTTATGAGTAAAGTAGATGGCAGAACTCTCCAACGTCACTTCTACCAGCAGAACCGGCAGAACGGCAATTGCCATGTGTGGCATAACTTGGCAGATCAGTTTCAACAACTGTGAATGCTACGTAGTCTACTGGGTCGAAAACCCCTTCTGTTCCATCAGCACCATAACAATCTGAGGCAACTTTTTGTGCCTCGGCCGTTGGAACGCCTATGTAACAATCAAGAGTTCAATTTCTCTTCTTTGACACCCCCACTTTGACTGGGGTGCCGTCGTTTCCCGCACCACCAACCATATTACCATCTTTTCCCACGCTGATAAATTCAACACAAAAGTTCTTGGTGGCAAGATAGGTGGGCGCCTGTGTTCGGACACGCACAGGAGCATCAGGGCATTCTCGCGGGTTTGTGAGATCAGCAATGATAGCAGCGGGTGGGCGCCGACCCCTCAACTTTGTCATGGGAGAGGATTGGAATGATTTAAGTTCTTTTTTTTTTGGGACCAGTTCTGGGTATGGCCACAGCAGTGTATTGGGGGTTGTCAGCCAATAGTATTATTCTATGATGGCATGTTCGCTGAGATCTGCCATGTTCTAGCCAACCCCTTAGAGGTTCTGCCGGCAAATGCCTGGCTGGCAGAACTCCGGTGGCCAAACGGCTGATTTCTGCCAACACCTTTAGAACTTATGAGGTTGAGTGGTGGTCACCATAGGAACCCCAATGCCGAAACCTGAGTCCCTGTCTCAAACGTAGTCAAGAACTATCTATTTATCACTTATTTCTCGACGCCCCAATCCCCCTCTTGAACTCACAATTAATCTTCCCCCACAAAGTCATGGCTTCTGAAGGTGATAAGTTATCTTCGAATTCAATCTTCTCCCCACGTCCCACTGCCGTGTCACCAACGCCTCCTGTACTACCGACAACCTTTACACCATCGGGGGTGCCATTCGCTCAGAATCCGTTTTCACCCTCGTCTGTTACCTCAAAACCGGCATCAATTTTTAATTTTGGTGCCAGTCGTAGTACCACCAAACCCGACTCTGGCTTTACTACAGCCGCGTTCACTCCTGCTCCGAATAAGAGCGGCAGTGGAAGCGATGGTGGTGTGGCCTACGTTCCTAAAGTTAGGGTCAACACTGGCGGCAGTAAGGAGACAAAGGCTGTTTACTTGGCAGACGACGAACACGCCGAAGGGCCCGCGAATCCAAAGATGTCTCAAGCAAGTCGAAGGATGCTTGACCTTGTCAACGGGCTTCATGGCACTGGGTGGGTCGCCTTTCGTTCTCTGCTAACAGTTGATTAACAAGTAATTGAAGCGTCCAAGTTGACATTGATCTTCCTCAAATCGCAGTTATTGGGAATCAAAGTGCTGGCAAATCTTCGCTTATTGAATCCATTTCCGGGGTTACGCTTCCTCGTGCTGCGGGGACTTGTACGCGGTATGCTCCCCACTCCTGTTCCCTCTCCCTTATTGTAATGACTGTTTGTCGCGTCCAGGTGTCCGACAGAATGTCGCCTCTCACGTTCCGACTCTCCCTGGAAATGTGTGGTTTCCCTCCACATTACAACGGATCCCAAAGGCCAGCCTCTCGGTCAATCAAGGAATGAAACATTCGGTCCTCCAATCTACGACCAAAAGGAAGTCGAGGATCGAATTCGCCGAGCGCAACTGGCGATTTTGAATCCTCATAAACCTGCTGCAAGCTTTTTGAGAAAAGAAGATGGTGATGATGATGCCGTCCATTCAACCTTGGATGAGGATATATCCGGGGATGGGTCGGCGAGTTTGACGTTCTCGATGAACTGTGTTTCGTTGGCGGTTAGCGGGCCTGATGTCGCGGATTTGTCGTTTGTGGATCTTCCAGGTGCGGCAATTAAAGGTTTGTTTTGGATTCAGGACTAAACCTTAGGTTAGGTTTGATTGCGAGTGTTGGGCAAGGTGGAAATTCTGGGGATATCAAGCTAATTGAGGGGTTGGTGACGGCTTACATCAAGAAATCGAACTGCATCATCCTATTGACAGTTGCTTGCGAAAGTCAGTAAACATTTCATATGTTTGTATACAGATAACTCACCACACTCTCAGCCGATTTCGAGAATCAAGGCGCACACCAGCTTGCGAAAATCTATGACCCCAGTGGAAAACGCACCATTGGTAGGTAGTACGAACTACTCTGCAGATGTTGAAGCCCTCACACTCACACCCTCTCTACGTAGGTGTCCTAACAAAACCCGACCGAATCCCAGTGGGTGAAGAATCCTCCTGGCTCTCTTTCATCCGTAACGAAAAAGAACTCCTTGAAAACAACTGGTTCTGCGTCAAACAACCTTCCTCAAACGAGTTGAAACAACAATGGACATGGGAACAAGTGAGGAAGAAAGAAAATGAGTTTTTCGCGAGCACAGCACCGTGGAATGAGTTAAAGGGGATGTACGCGAGACATTTGAGGACCGGAAATCTGGTGGGGAGGTTGAGTGATGTTTTGAGTGAGTTGGTTGCTAAGAGGTACGTTTGTAGTTGGGCCTACTCGAGCGGGGATGGCGCTGACGAGGTTCCACCATTGTGTCGACTAGGTTACCGGAAATCCAGGAGGAGATTGAGGGTATGATCGACAAGACCCGGAAACAAATTGAACATCTTCCAAAGCCGCCACCAAAGAACGCGTTAAACGAGGTAGCGAAGCTGATCAAGGATTTCGATTCTAGTATGCGGATGCATATTGAAGGTGTCCCCGATAAAGAAGGCATCATCCAAAAGATTCGGGCACCGTATGGGCGTTTCCACTGTGTTATTCAAAGGACGGCGCCAGAATTTAGGCCATTTAGCCAGCCGCGGAAAGGACAGACCAGGAATAGGACACTCGCGAAGCCAGAGTTTCTCGTGCATGAGGAAGAGGATATGCTGGGTGAAGGATTGGACAGTTCAATCGAGATGGCTGAGGATAAGCTGATATATGTTGATGAAGTGCACCAACGGATGGAAGAGTATGTCTTTGCTTAACCGCTTTTTTGGGTTTGATCAAATTAATGTCGGTGATAGATCGCGTGCTCGAGAATTACCGGGGTATTTCCCTTTCGTTGTTCAACGCAACTATATCGAGGAGGTCATTGTCAAATGGCATGAACCAGCAAACAAGCTGTGCGAGGAAGTTTTCGCGATTTTGATGGGCCGTATCAAAACACTTGTGCATGAGCATTTCGGGTCGTTTGGTCAAGGGATGCTTGAGCACCAGATTCGGTACGTGTCATTCAGTGTTATACCATTGTTTGGAATTCAAGGGGGCGGGTATCGCAGATTGATCATGCACGAACACCTAACTCAGTGCTTGTTGGAGGCGAAGAAAAAGATTGAGTGGTTGATGAAGATTCAACTTGACCCGTTTACACTCCATAGCCATTACTTTTCTGATTACAAGGAAAAGTTCTTGACCTACTATCGGCGCGTTCGCAGGGACTCTAGGACATCTGACATTAATCTTGGTGCAGAGCGTATACTCATTAACTTGGGTGGCCAGGGAGGATCGTTCAAGGACCTGACTGTGGAGGCCTTGGGTGCATTAGCGAAACTTGGTTATCACGGTTTGAAAGGTGAAGATCTAGCTAAACTCCTTGGGCAGGACAAAATGGAGCCTGCTCTGGAAATAATGGCTACGGTCCGGGCCTACTTCCAGGGTACGTGATCCACAATTCGGGTCAAGTGATGTGACTGATACTGTTATTTAGTTGCATACAAGCGTTTCGTCGACAACGTTCCAATGGCAATTGACTATGAGCTCGTGCGAGGTGGAGGGCAAGATGTGTTCCAGCTTTTGTGGGTTGAATTAAACTTGGACAGCCCTGATGCGCGGAAGATGTGTAATGAATATGCGCAAGAGGCAGCACAGACCGCAAATCGGCGAGCGGAATTAAATAAGAGGTTGGAGAGATTGACGGAAGCCGCTCATCGGTTGGTTCAATTTTAGTGTGACGCACTTAATAGTGTGATGGTTATATGTATGCACATGTTTGGCAAAAGCTTTAGATTTTTTGGAAATGAACATTTCCCTTCGACTTTGATGAACTCGTGCAGTCAGAAAACTCGGAAATGGCGACGCCAGAGTCGAATATCGATACTGTGCAGCCAGTAAACCGTTTCAAGGTGAGTTTATAAATCTGTACTGCTAAGCATGTTGACTGACTACGGGAGTAGCACCAGTCATATACCCAGAGCCTTAAGGAGGTCCATCTGCCTTCTGCTTTCAACCAGGACCAATTTGAACGCGAAATTGGTGTACGTGGATGATTATCTGGGGATATATGGTGCTCATGGTTGTCCTTAGGACAATGAATCGCACTTCCATGAAGCATTAGATCACTGGAGGCAGTTGAACCTTGCTCCGTCTTTCATTAAATTTGCAAACCATGTCGGCCCCTTGTCGTTGTCCATGCCACTGCTGCTTCACCACTGGAAGGACATCATTGAACGCTGGGAAGAGGCTATGGACTCGACAAATGACGAAGGGCTACGGGCTCTTCTTGAGTGAGTTTTATTCATCTATCTAATTGCGTTGGCTGGTCATTAATCTCCTCTAGTTTGATGCAAAAACTCGCACACGATCTTCGAACAACCTTGTCCCCGGTCTATCCAGCTATACTCAAACGACTCCTCAAGCTTCTCCTTCGGTCACTGGACCCGGCTGCTCTCACGGTCCTGCTCGAGACCCTCTCCTCGCTCTTCCGCTACCTTCTCGTGCCTTCCATTCATCCGGAACTTATCTCACTTTCATGGAACGCCGTTCGATCCGTTTTGCAAAAATGTCTACCAGAGATTCAGAGAGCAGTTGCGGAGGTGTGGGGATCTGTGCTTCGTAGACTCAAGAGTGCTTCGAGGGATCGTGCCGTGAATCTCTTGGCAGAAAATGCTGAGGGTATGGAAGATGCGTCGGCTTGGGCTGTCGTGTTTGCATGCAAGGTTTGTCCTGCTATTATATTTTAATTTTATTTGTGAGATTGATTTCTTCATGAAAGTCGGTATCTCAAACGTTGCACACGTCAACCGTATCCATATATGCGGCCTTACTAACGTATCATCTCTCTGCGGAAAATACAGAGGCGGCATACACGGTGCTTCGCCGTTCTCTAACTGCGCTTGTCCACCACGCCAAGAACGCAGAGCAATTCTCGGTCTTAGGCGACCTTCTCGTCCGAGAACTAACAAAAGTCGTGAACGAGCGGGATACCTCAAATTCCGAAAGTTTACGGCGAATACTGGAAGTTATTAGTATTCCGTACTCAGTTCGTCAAGGTTCCCGGATGTCCCGTACGTCCTCTCCACTTCGCATCCCAAAGTCAACCTTATTCCTGTTTACAGACTCACACCATACAGCTGTGTTTACTCTCCTACTTTCCTTCCCCCTTCAAATTAAGCCCCTCCATCCCGCCCTCCTCAAACTCACATCCGCACTGTTCCTTGCATCGGATACGTCCCTCTGGTTAGGATCGGCCCTCAAATTTCTCCAAACAATATGGTCTTTACCTTCCTCACCCGAACCCACTGCTGCAACCACCACATCTACAACCTCGAGCCCAACGTTAGAGTTCTCTTTAAAACTCCATGCAATCCTCTCAGACCTCTCATGGCCGGGCTGGAAGCTCATTGTACTCCCGCCACTCCTTAAAGCCACGCGCAAAGTCGATATCCTTGCTTCACAAGTAGATCACCCGAGGTTTGTGGTTGACTTCTTGGCAGGATTGGTGAGGGCTAAGAAGTTGAGCGTGGAAGATGTTGATTTAGTGTGGAGGGAAGGACTTGAGAGGTGGATTTTGGATGAGAGGCTGGGTGAGTGTTTTCGGGAGGGGTAGTGGGGATGTCAATGTGAGTTTTTTTGAACTTGGGTACTCCCGTGGATGGGACGCTCATAGTTGTCACTTTTTTTGGTCGCAGGCGGTGGAGTTAGATGGGATTTTAACGCTTTCACCATTCATGAGTGAAAATTTCACGACCAGACTTGTCGAAATAATCAACCAACGAATACACCTCACTGGCGGTGGAGATGCGCGTATATCCGACGACGACAACACTGTCACCAACAACCACGCTCCTGCTCTCGCAAATCCAGCTCAGGTACTAGGTACCTGCATGCAAACTCTTCAAAAACGCGCCCATTCCGAGTGGTCAACAAGAATAGACATATGCGACTGGATACGAACTGGGACCAAGACTTGGAGCACATCACCGGAGGTACTAGCAGGTCTAACACCTCTAGCGCGCGCCAGGTTTGTCTACGTCCCTCAATCCGATATCTACCATACCAACCTGCATCCCCTACAGCGCTGCATCAAATGCCCCAGAATCGCCAATCCCGCTGTCTGAGGCATACCCTCACCTCCAATCCTCACTTCTTTCCCACTGCTCGCACTTTACGTTTGAATGCTCTCCGACTTATGGACACGCCGAAAATCATCTCTGCCCCGGATGGCGTACAAGAGGTGTTGAGAAGGTGTTTGCAGGGTGAGGAAGTATCCTTGGACGTGCAAGGTGTCAGAGAACGCGTGTTGAGGATTGGAAGGGTCGTGCCGATCGTTGGGGATCCCGAGGGTGCGGAGTTTTGTGCACGGTGGTTGGTCGGTGCGTATTATTTTAAAAACTCGCTTTGATTGTGCTGTTGACGGGGGACCCGCTGTAGCTCAACTCAAAGTCAACCTAAGGCCATTATGGTCACCTGCTGCTGCTGCACTAGTGTCATTATCGCAACGGTTTGGAGATGTCGTTTGGAAGCTTGTATTCTCAGAGCTTCAGAAGTGCGGAGCAGGTGGTGATTTGAGCCCCGTTGTTGCCCAGGACCTGAGTCAGGTAGATGAACAAGGGGATGATGATGATATTTGGGAGGAGGAGAGGTCATGGAGAGATCCTTGTGCGCATAAACTTCGTGTTGTACTCATGAGGTGGTTGGATCCGGAGTATAGAGTAAAGGAATTAATCAAGGTATGTCACCAGAAATCACCTCCACCTCAGTTCGTTGTTGACAGGCGCGTGAAAAGGAGTCCCGCATGGGAGACCGCTTTGACCCTCTTTCCTATGAATATCAACTCCTCGCCACCCTAGGGGAATGTCATAGCCTTGCGGAGAAACACAACCGGGAACTCATCACCTACTTTCTCTCTTTAGCCTCGACCAACAACAACAAACTTCCTAAACACAAACTTGCGAACTGGCTCACACTCTTCTCCAAATTCTCAAACCCAAAGGCTCTCCACGCAACAGACACTCTGCGTGTTCTCTACCTCACGAATGTTTCACATCCAGATCGCTCTATACAGTCTTTAGCCCTCTCCTGCCTCTTCGCGTACAAATATCCGGAACTCGCGAACCATGAAGAGAAGATCCGGTTGCTTCTGGATGATACACGGTGGCGAGACGAACTGACATTATTGCAAATCGATGCTGTGGATCCGGGGGCCCGGCCGGTTGTGGTGGATATCACTACTCGTTTACTGTTCGGGTTGATGTTAGAGAGAAAGGGGAGGGCGCGAGGCGCAGATCGTAGAGCAGCAATATTGACTGCTTTATCGGGGTGTACGGATACTGAGCTGGGTTTGCTCGTGGATTTGATGTTGAAGCCTCTTGGGTCACATAAACACGCAACACACGAGCATGAAGGGAGGTTCGCTTCACGGGAAATGTCGAAGGAGGTGACGGATAAGCAAATTGTTGGGTATCTGACACTGCTCGGAGACGTGCTGAAGAATTTGGGATCGAGACTCGTGCCATATTGGCCTGCATTACTCGGGTCAACGATTGGTATTCTCCATAATGCACAAAGACGAATGGATGCTTTGGTACGGGAAGGTGCTGAGGATATTGCTGAGGGGGAAGACGTTGAAGACGTTGAAGGCATGGAAATAAGAGACGATAGTCCCGCCACCACTGCTACCTCAGCCAAGGTTGTCAGGAATATCCGACAACTCGGCGTCAAGCGGTTCACAGATTTCTTCAAATGCCCGGTTTCGTTCGACTTTTCGATGTATCTCCCCGCCGCATTCAGTTCTGTCATTGCCCCACGTCTACCCAACTTGGACAAGGAAAATACGCAGGCACCGTCAGCACTCATAGAATTGTTCTACGTCTGGTCATTGCGGAGCGAGTATAGCGTGCTCCTAGCCCAATACTCCGACACACTCTTACCAAAGGTGTATGACTGCCTTGTCGCGACGAATGTCAAGCCCTCCGTCATCATGCGCATTTTCGACATCACCGAATGCATTTTAGCAAATTCAGCAGTGGACGAGAACGTTCGAGATACAGTCCTCAAACCACATGTCTCGAAATTGCTAAGTAACTTGGCCGGGTTGGTCGAACGCGTCAAGGACGTCGCGGTGATCGCCACGCCCATTGGACAACGTCAAATCGGCATCCTATCAGAAATCGCACAGTATTCTGAAAATACTACACAGGCGACTACACTGCTGACGTTATTCGTCCCACTCCTGCGCAAGCCGGCCAAGTTCGTCTCGGAAAAAGTCAAGGTCGACCTGCTCAAGATTCTGGCGAAGATGATGGACCTTATACCTGAGTTACGCGATAGACAAAGTGGGATTTATATCAAGACCTACGAACTCCTTGGACAGCTGTTCCAGTCCCTCCAGTCCAGAGCCTCACGTATCAGTCTCGTTAATGCTTTCAATCAACTTGCACGGCTTTGTAGTATTCAGCCTTTGGCTCTGTTGTTGGATGAACTGAACGCGTATTCAACGAAACGGGTTGATGAGCCAGACTTCAATCGGCGGTTGGATGCATTTGCGCGGTTAAATGATTCGGTATATCATACGCTGTCGCCGAGGGACTGGGCACCTGTTTTGTACAATGGGCTTTATTGCGTTCAAGATGCTGTGGAGTTGGCCATAAGGAACAACGCTTCGTTTTCCATGAGGCGTTTTATCGATCGAGTCGGAGCACGAGGAGAAATCGAGAGTGGGTTTGAGGAGGTTTTCTTGAAGGTGTTATTTCCTGGTCTCAAGAACGGATTGAGGTCGAAGAACGAACTGGTCAGAGCAGAGGTGCTGGGTGTCATTGCTTATGCTGTTGGAAAACTCGAGTTTAACGCGACGTTGAAGGAGATGCGGGTGTTATTGGAAGGCGGAGACGAAGAAGCGAATTTCTTCAACAACATCCTTCACGTACAACTTCACCGACGTTCGCGAGCTCTCAGGCGTTTAGGAGACCATTGTGACCAGGGCCATTTGCGAAGCAGCACTGTTGCTGAGATCTTTATACCCCTCGTTGGCAATTACGTCGCATCCACGGCAACTGTAGACCATCACCTTGTCACTGATGCCATCACAGCCACAGGACGAATGGCGAGGCATCTTAACTGGTCGGCATACCATTCGCTTGTGCAGCGGTATATCAAGCTTTCGAAGGCCAGAGATGAGTCGGAGAGGATTTATGTGCGAGCTCTTGTTGCCCTCTTGGATAACTTCCATTTCCCCATGGATGAGGAAGTGACCGAGAAGAAGAGCGATGATGGGGCAGAAATTAGGGAGGATGACGAACAAGAGGAACTGGACAAGGACAAGGTTCCCGGTGCCACACTTTCAGCAGACCAAGTCTCTCGGATTGCAGATGCTGTTAACTTGCGCCTCTTACCAAGTCTCCTCAACTATCTGGAGAAGCATGACGCTACCACAGATGATAATACCCGCATCCCAGTTTCCATTGGTATCGTCACTGTGGCTAAGCACCTCCCGGAGAGTACTCGGAAACCACAGATTACGCGTTTGTTGACGATCCTCAGTCAAGTTCTTCGCAGTCGATCACAGGAAACTCGCGACCTTGCGCGAGATGCGATCGTTCGTATATCGACCAGTATTGGACCGCAATACCTCCCTTTAGTATTTAAGGAGCTCCGCAGTGCACTCCTTCGAGGTCCTCAATTACACGTACTTGCGTTTACCACTCACACCATCCTCGTCCAAGTCACCTCTCAAGAACACGCACAGATATTCAACCTTCTGGATGATTGTGTCAATGACGTGGCACACATATCTGCAGAAGTTATATTCGGCGAATCGGGAAAAGATGTTCTCTCAGAAGACTTCAGGACAAAAATGCGTGAAGTCCGAGGGTCGTCATCAAGAGGCCTCGATTCCTTTGCAATGATTGCCAGAGTGATAAGTCCCAACAAGATTAGCAGTGTCCTCGCCCCACTGCGCGCCATCATGCAAGAGACGGAGTCTCATAAAGTCATGCAACTTGTTGATGAAACCCTGAAGCGGGTTGCGTCTGGGTTGAACAGCAACCAACACTTAGTCCCAACGGAGCTGATTGTGCTGTGTCATACGTTGATCAGCCAGAATGCAAAGTTCCTGAAGCAAACGCAGCCGAAGAAGAAGACGCTCAAAGGAGATGCGATTGTCCAGTCAAAGAGGGATGTTGCTGTGGATGCCGATCACTATGCAAACAATTCGTTCAGGTGCGAAGTGTCCTTCCTAATCCGGGGCCTGTTTTGACCTTTGGGCTAGGTTTGTCGTTTTCGGGCTGGACCTGTTCAACACGGCACTCCGTCGGAGTCGGTTCAATTTCCATGACGCCGAGACTATCAAGCGTCTCGAATCCATGGTGGTCGTCATTGGGAATACTCTTTACTCAGCTAGCGCTCCCGTTGTTATGCTCGGCCTCAAATGCGCAGCGGGGTTAACAAAATGTCCTCTCAAAAACCTTCCCAAGTCCGTGCCCGTCTTCATCGCACAAATGATTGACATCATCCGCCAAACCAGCAATACCGAGTCCGAAATCGTTCAGGTTGCATTTAAGTCCTTGTCTATCGTCTTACGTGACTTCCCCGGCGCACAAGTGAAGGAGAAAGACCTCATCTTTCTTCTTGAGCTTCTATCGCCTGACTTGGAAGAGCACGAACGCCAAGCAGCCGTATTCACCATGCTCCGCGCAATCGTCGCTCGCAAGTTTGTCGTTCCTGAGATTTACGATATCATGGACAAGGTTGGCGAGATTATGGTCACCAGTCAGTCTCCCCAAGTGCAAGAACTCTGCCGTGGTGTTCTTCTCCAATTCCTTCTTGACTACCCCCAAGGGAAAGGACGGCTTCGTAATCAAATGGCATTCTTCTCCAAGAACCTTTCTTATGTGTACGAAAGCGGTCGGAAATCCGTGATGGAACTTCTCAGTGCGATCATCGCCAAATTCCAGGATGCAGTAATCTACGAGTACGCGGACCTGCTGTTCGTGGCTTTGGTCATGGTCATTGCCAACGACGATTCTGCGAAGTGTCGAGAGATGGCAGCACACTTGATCAAGAGCCTGTATACAAGGCTGGATGAAGAGAGGAGAAAACTCATATTCTCTCACTTACATGCGTGGGCGACACAGGATGCACAACCGCAGTTGACGTGGGTGTCATCACAGGTTTATGGGTTCATCATCGACGCTGCGCAGACTGACGTTCAGCCGTACCTGGCGACTATTCTGGATGACCTGCATGCAGCACTTGTCAAGAGTTCTGATGCCTTACTTAACAATATCGATGAGCAGGAAGGTGGTGGAATGGCGATCGACCTGGAGTGGAAGATGTCCTACCATGCACTCACGGTTCTCTTTAAAACACTCCGTGTTCTCCAGGAACTGTGTACGGACGACGCCAGGGTGTCGTGGAACCTCGTTACCGCACATCTTTTATACCCACATGCTTGGGTACGCACTGCTGCTTGTAGGCTCCTCGGGTTACTATTTGCGGCCCTACCTATCGCTTCACCGCGGACGGACCTACCGGACAACCATCCAATATCTGTAGTTGGAATGCAAGACGTCGCGAAGAAGCTATCGGAGCAACTGAAGAGCGAGAATCTTGACGAGGTACTCGGGATGCAAGTCGTCAAAAACTTGTTCTTTATCGGAAAATGCTTCTACGCGATGCCTAGGTCAAAATCGAAACAGATAGACACGGGTAATAAGCTCGCGGATGACTTATCGGATGATGAGACCGTCGAGAAGGAGAGCGACGAGACAAAAGGAAAAGACCCCTTGCCATGGTTGTTCTCGAAATTGTCATATCAGATCAAGTCCGCGCATATCGCAAGGCGAAGTCGAGCAAAGGGCACTGTGAGTTTTTCGTCACCTTCCCCCACCTGCGCCATATTGACATACGCCTCTTCCTTTGTCCAGTTGACGTGGCACCAACAACCGCTTGCTGCATTGCGCTGGTTTGCTGCTATGGCATCACACATGAATGAGGAACGCGTTGGACAGTTCCTAGTGCACATTCTCACACCCGTGTACCGGTTAGGGGAAGATGATACCATTCGAGATGCACAAATGGGTGAGTGGCTATCTTATTCAGCAACCATACACATGTCACTGAGCGATTACGGTGAACAGAGGAATTGAAGACCACCGCAGTAGAATTACAAGATCTCGTGCAAGCTAAAGTTGGAACAACCAAATTTTCTAACATCTACACACAAATTCGACAGCAGACTTCCGAGCTACGACGAAATCGGAAGGTTGCACGGACATTAAGTCTGACGACCAATCCTGAAGCAGCAGCAAAGCGCAAGTTGCAGCGCAACATCATCAAGAAAGAGAGTCGCAAACGGAAAGACAGAGGTTATGCGTAAGTGGCCCTTTTCCCCGTAAATTCAAGTAAATTGACTTGGCACAGTGAAAGCAGGGGAAAATTCAAGAAAACGAAAAATGGCTAGAATCGTATGATTAGGTATCACACGCAATTGTATCGAGACAATCACATTCATGTAGCATAGTCGGTATCGTACATACATACCTATCACCCGTCCTTTCCGCTCGGGGATCCGGGAATTACGACAAGTCCATTGGTCCTTCTCCGGGCGCTCGAAAACATAGATCCGACTCCTCTGCGGCTGCTTCATCATCGTCTTCATTCCAATCACTCGTTGTCTCCCACTCGTTGTCAAACTCAATATCAATCGGAAGTTCTCGTTCTCCATCTGCCGACTCTGTCAGCGGAAGGAAACATGCAAGCGGAAGGGCACGGTAGTCTGCCGTATTGTGCGCAATAGGCTGGACCCATCGCCGCTCACGCAGCCGTTTGTGGCGTTCCCGATCTTCTTCGATACGTTTGAAGACGTCGCTCCGGGACAGGTGGTCTTGTGAGGATATTAGCTGAGGTGTTGGGCGGGAAGTATCTTGGCCGGTGTTGGGACGAGAGTTCAAAATCGAAAGGGCTTCATCGATTTTTTGTGTCTCAACAACGCGTTTTGTACGCCAGCTTTCAAGTATCTGCGGTGTCATGCGGTTAAGTACGCAGCTGCGTACCCCAAAGAGAAATCGGCGCACCTGCTTAGTGCTGGAGAGGTTTGGGAGACCTTGACGTCCTTCCGGCACGACCAATTCAATTATCTTTGCCAAATCTCGTGCGAGGTAATCCACATAGAGGCCCTTGAAGTTAGAGGTCTCCTTCTGGCTAGGCGGCCGAGATTTGAGCAGAAGGCAAGTCTCGCATAGCGAATCGAGGAAATGAAGGATGTTTATCCGAGAATTTATTGACCCCTATTGCAAAATTTGTGAAATGCCCGAAAATGGATAAGAAACGTAGCATACCTTCTGGCATTCTTCGATGATACATTCCCAGAGGTCTTCGCCACACTGAGCAAATTTTATAGAGAATCCAACAACCTTCTGGATAGATTGTTGTGACCTGCGCTATTAGAGCTTTAACCCGGTGAGCCTGGGTGGAAGAGATAGAATACTGACGCAGTAAGTCTCCTGAGAAGGTTAATAAATTGCATTCGGACTTCGAACGGATCCATGGCGGACTAATAGCTCTTGAAGCTTGAAGCTTGAAGTTTTGAAGACCCAGGAGATTTGTTGGAATTCGGAAATGTCAAAATCACTTTGAGCGTGTGATGCAATTGTTTGGTGATGTTTGTTCGCTTGACCATAATCAAGAATTTCTCAGATCTCCAGTACTCTAGAGTCGCTAATCTACCGTGGGCGACTAGGAGCAGCAATATTTAAGTATCATAAATACTCACAACAAGACGCTACCTCCGCCTACATCAAAACAGTGAGCATTCTCTCTATCTAGAGAGTTTCAGAGACACTACCCACCGTCAACAGCGATATCTTCTCCTGTAATATACCTCCCTGCAACGCGACTGCACAGCAGAATTACAACGCCTGCCAACTCGTCCGGTTCTCCCATCCTCCCCATCGGATTTCTCTCATCCCAAATCTTTCTGAGGTGCTCCAGTGAATCACCCTCAGTTAAGATAGTTCGCATATACCCCGGGCCTATACTGTTCACCCTGATACCATATCTCGCCCACTCAGCGGCCAGAGACTTCGTCAAGTGCAAGACCCCAGCTTTTGAGACGTTATAGGAGGCCTGAACTTGTGGATACACAATATTCCGGCCTGCGGTCGACGCAATAAAGACGATGCTCCCACCTTGACCCTGTGCTATCATCTCCCTGGTGGCTCCCGTCAGTTATCATGACCACCCTATATGTTGGAAAGCATGGACTTGGCTACCGCTTGCGCACAAAGCCAACTTCCAGTTGTGTTGATCTCCAAGACCTTCCTCCATTCTGCTGGGCTGACGTCCACAGCGTGATTGTGAGCGACAACTCCCGCAAAGCACAACAACATATCAATCGTTCCCAGAGACGATCTTACTGCCTGGACTCCTTTTTCGACTGCACCCTCATCGGTAACATCCACCTCCATCGTAAGAACCTTCGCTTGGGGAAACTCGTCCCTGAACTTTTGGATTTCGTGCTGTGAAGATATGAGCGTCGGCGAGAGGTCAAAGATCGCTACATTTGCTGCTCCGTGCTCGAGCAACGCTCGAATCGCTGCTAAGCCCAGATGTCCAGCACCTCCCGTCACTATTATACCCAGTCACAAAGGGTCGAAAAACTAGATCAGATCGTAGGACTCACCAATTGCGTTTCCACTAATAGAAAATCGGCTGATGGCCCGCTCCGCCGCACTTAATCCTGTGGGCAAAACAGGAGCTGTCAATGGGTTAGCCGCTCGAGAAAGCACGATCTCTGGAATCGGTTTTTGAGCCACAGCACCCCTGGAAATGAGAGTAGATTGCATCGTTATGGATGTAGCTGTGGACCCGTTCAAGTTCGGAGAGCGTACCCAAGTTCCAACAATACAAGCACACGTGAGTTATCGATACGATGTAGTTGCCTTTAAAACTTCATTTTTCCTGTTTGTGTTCGACCTGCCCAAGCTGCATCATGGTTTGATTCGAGAGATGGCCGGGAATGACTTACACCCCATCCCTCCCCACTTTGCGGGACTAACCCATTCCTGCGTTTCTATTCGTGGTGGTTCCCGGGCTTCTGTTAATGGTAGGGCCTGTCCCGGTCCGAAAGATTTCCTTCCCCTCTTTCAGCACGCTCTCTTTATCTCTTTCCTTCCCCCTGTCGATGCCGCAATGTTGTCGATCAAATACCTGTACCGGTACCATAAATCTGGTTTAAGTAGAGTTGGCCTATAAGGCTGTCCACGTAGGATGATTGGCGATACTCTACATGAGTACTTGAGTGCTTCCTTACAGCTCAGATCCGTGAATATTGAGCATCGAACGTTGAACGTTGAACGATTATATACTGTACATTATATTGTGGACAACCCTACCATTTCACGCACTTGTTGGCACACAAGCATCCCCCAAACCTCAAACCCACCGAAGTCCTATGGTGTTTGCTACTGGTCAACTCATATTCCCTCTCCCACCGAGGGCGAAGAGTTTGTGGTCTGATACAGATTCGGCTGCGGACACCTGTGTTACACTCACCAACAATATCTATTATCCGTCCCTCCAGCTCGGGAATACAGAAATTACAACAAGTCCGCTGGTCCTTCTCCAGGTACTCAAAAACATGAATCGAAGACCTCCGCGACTGCTTTGTCGCTGTCTTCTTTCCAATTACATACTTGTTGCCAAATTCGATATCACACGAGGACAGTAAAGTTAATTATGTTCACCAGATCTCGTGCCAGGCGGTCCACATAGATCACATAGAGGCCTTCAAGGGTAGGGATCTCTTTCTAGCTACCTGGGTGAGACTTGGGCAGAAGACACGTCTCGCACAGCAAATCGAGAAAATGAAGGGTGTCCAAGAGCTTACTGAACATCAAAATCGCTTTGAGCGTCTCATGCAATTGTTTGGCAATATTTTTTCTCCGCCTGCGTTTCGCCCCACAATCTCTCTAATATTCTCCACCTGAACTACTAGGAGCCGTAAATACTAAAGTATCATAAATACTCACAACATGATACTGCTTCCACCTACATCAAAACAGTGAGCATTATTTCCATCTAGAGAGTTTCAGCCATATGACGACACTACCCACCGTCAACAGCAATATCTTCTCCTGTGATATATCTCCCACCAGTGCGACTGCACAACAGAATTACAGCACCAGCCAACTCGTCCGGTTCTCCCATCCTCCCCATCGGATTTCTCTCATCCCAAATATTCTTGAAGTACACCAGTGAATCACCCTCAAATGGGATGGTCCGCATATATCCTGGGCTTATACTATTCACCCTGATACCATATCTCGCCCACTCAGCGGCCAGAGACTTCGTCAAGTGCAAGACCCCAGCTTTTGAGACGTTATAGGAGGCCTGAACTTGTGGATACACAATGTTCCGGCCTGCGGTCGACGCAATAAAGACGATGCTCCCACCCTGACCCTGTGCTATCATCTCCCTGGTGGCCCCTGTCAGTTATCGTGGTCGCCTATACGTTGGAAAGTACGGACTTTGCTACTGCTTGCGCACAAAGCCAACTTCCAGTTGTATTGACCTCCAAGACCTTCCTCCATTCCGCTGGGGTGACATCCATAGCATGATTGTGAGCAACAACTCCGGCAAAACACAATAACATATCAATCGTTCCCAGGGACGACCTTACTGCCTGGACTCCTTTTTCGATTGCACCCTCGTCGGTAACGTCCACATCCATCGTAAGGATCTTCGCTTTGGGAAACTCGTTCTTGAGCTTGTGGATCTCGTACTGTGAGGACACGAACGTTGGCAGGAGATCAAAGATCGCTATATTCGCTGCTCCATGTTCGAGCAATGCTCGGATTGCTGCTAATCCCAGATGTCCAGCACCTCCCGTCACTAATATTCCCGGTTACAAAAGATCGCCGAACCGGGCCAGATGGTAAAGGACTCGCCGATTGCATTTCCGATAACAGAAAACCGGTAGGCAGCCCGCATCGGTGCGGTCAAACCTACAGACAAAATAGGAGCCGTCATTGGGTTACCCGCACGAGAAAGCACTATCTCTGGAATTGGTTTTTGGGTCGTAGCATTCTCAGGAGCGAGAAAAGATTGCGCCACCATGGACATGGTTGTGGACGCGTTCAAGTTCGGAGAGAGTATCTAAGTTTCAATAAGACAAGTACGCGCGAGTCATCGATGCGATGTCTGGTTTCCTTTGAAATATCATCTCTCCCTGTTTGAGTTCGACCTGCCCACGTCGCATCATGGTTCGATTTGGGAGATGACCGAGAGCTTTGATTTCCGCTCCACCCCTCCCAGGCTTTACAGGACCGACTCATTCCTGCATTTTTATTTGTGGAGTTCTCAAACTTTTGCTCACGGTGGAGTTTGCCTCCTTCTGAAATATTTCTTCACCTCTTTCAGCACGTTCCCCTTTATTTCTTTCACACTCTCTACCGATGTTCCAACGTTGCCAATCAGGTACTTGCGCTGGGTATTGTAAGTTTGGTTTGAGTAGAGTTACCCTATAAGTCTGTTCGCAGCGGATGATTGGTGACATTCTACATGAGTGCTTCCTTACAGTTCAGATACGCGAATAGTGAATATCGATATCGAACGTTGAGCCGTTACCTGCTGCCATTATCAACCTTTTAAACACGTTGCGGGCAATCCTACCATTTCGCTCATCCCCCCACTGTTGACCCACAAGCATTCCCCAAACTTCAAATTAATTGAAGGGCTACGGTATCTGCTGCTGGTCAACTCGCTCGCCTGTAACACCTATCATCCGCCCTTCCCGCTCAGGAATCCAGAAGTTACTCCAAGTCCATTGGTCCTTCCCCGGTGCTTAAACTAATAAATCCAACTCCTCTCCGGTTGCTTTGACATAGCCTTCATTCTAATCACTTATTGCCAAATTC
This sequence comes from Calvatia gigantea, assembly GCA_025093985.1. Lineage (NCBI taxonomy): Eukaryota > Fungi > Basidiomycota > Agaricomycetes > Agaricales > Lycoperdaceae > Calvatia > Calvatia gigantea. The sequence goes on from JACAAK010000001.1 coordinate 3,326,116, forward strand.
GGTATCAATCTAGGACGACAGTCTGCCGTGTTGTACACAATAAGCTAAACCCATCACCGCTCATGAAGTTGTTCGTGGTATTCCTGATTTTCTCCGATACGTTTTAAGACATCATTCAGGGCGGATGGCCCTGTGAGGATGTTAGCTGAAGTATTGAGCAGAGCTGAGTATCCTCGTCAGTGTTGGGACGGCAGTTCAGAATAAAAAAGCCTCCGTAACAATTTTTTTGGTAGATCATTAACGCCACCTCTCAAGTATCAACTATGCTACACATTTAGCCATACAGCCGGTGCCTCGCAGAGAAATTGGTGCACGTCCTTAGTGCTGGAGAGGTTTGGAAGACCTTGGCGTACTTCTGGCACGACTAGCTCAATCATCATCACTAAGTCTCGTGTGGGGTAGTTCACCTAGATCGCATGGAGGCCTTTGAGAGTAGAGGTCTCTTTCTAGCTACCTGGCTGAGATTTGGGCAAAGGCAGTTCTCGCGCGGCGAGTCGAGAAAATGTAGGATGTTTATCCGAGAATTTGTTGAGCGCCAAAACCCCCCGAAGCGAACGCACTGATGCAACTGTTTGGCTATATTTGTTCTCTGCCTCAGTTTCGACCAATAACTTCTCTGATATTCTCCGCCTTGAACTACTAGGAGCCGTAGGTACCATAAACACTCACAACATGATACTGCCCCCGCCTACAAAAGAGCAGTGAGTAACCTTTCCATCTAGAGTTTCAGACATATGACGATACTACCCACCGTCAACAGCGATATCTTCTCCTGTGATATATCTCCCACCAATGCGACTGCACAACAGAATTACAGCACCAGCCAACTCGTCCGGTTCTCCCATCCTCCCCATCGGATTTCTCTCATCCCAAATATTCTTGAAGTACACCAGTGAATCACCCTCAAATGGGATTGTTCGCATATACCCCGGGCTTATACTATTCACCCTGATACCATATCTCGCCCACTCAGCGGCCAGAGACTTCGTCAAGTGCAAGACCCCAGCTTTTGAGACGTTATAGGCGGCCTGAACTTGTGGATACACAATGCTCCGGCCTGCAGTCGATGCAATGAAGACGATGCTTCCGCCCAGACCCTGAGCAATCATTTCCCTGGTGGCTTCTGTCAATTATCGTGGTCGTCATATACGTTGGAGTTTACGGACTTCGCTACTGCTTGCGCACAAAGCCAACTTCCGGTTGTGTTGATCTCCAGGACCTTCCTCCACTCCGCTGGGCTGACGTCCACAGCATGATTGTGAGCGACAACCCCGGCAAAGCACAATAACATATCAATCGTCCCCAGAGACGATCTCACTACTTGGACTCCGCTGTCGATCGCATCCTCGTCGGTAACATCCACCGCCATTGTCAGGATATTCACTTTGGGAAACTCGTCCTTGAGCTTTTGGATTTCGTACTGTGACAACAGGAATCTTGGCAAGAGATCAAAGATTGCTATGTTCGCTGCTCCGTGCTCAAGTAACGCTCGAATTGCTGCTAAGCCTAGATGTCCAGCACCTCCTGTTACTAATATTCCCGGTCAGGGTCACAAAAGATCGTCAAATTGGACTAGATGGCAAAGGGGCTCACCGATTGCATTCCCGATAACAGAGAACCGATAGGTGGCCCTTCCCGCTGGGCTTAAACCTGCAGACGAAATGGGGGCCGTCAATGGGTTAACCGCTTGGGAAAGCACTATCTCTGGGGTTGGTCTTTGCGCCGTAGCCTTGGAGGCGAGGGGATATTGAATCATCATGGACATGGTTGTGGACACGTTCAAGTTCGGAGTGCGTACCCAAGTTTCAACAAGACAAGCACGCGTGAGTCATCCATAAGTTGTCTGGTTGCGTTTGAAATATCATCTCCCCTGTTCGACCTGCTCACACTGCGTCATGGTTTGATTCAAGGGGTGGCCGAAAACCTCCTGACCTCCCCTTTCTTCCTCCCCGACTTTACGCAATAACTCGTTCCTTCGTTTCTATTTGTGGTTCTCAACCTTCTGCCAATGACAAGGGCACCTCCCTCTTTCGGTGTGCTCACAATGAGACATAGTTGACATCAATCATACCGAGCATTGCAGTTGTGGTTTAAGTCCTCCTATCAGACTGCCTGTGTAGATGGAGGGACAAGTACTACGTTGGGAACCGGTATTAGTTGCGAAAGTAATGAATGCTTCCTTCTACACTGTGCCGACAAGGCAATACGACACATGTTAATATCCTGATACTGGAAATAAAAATATTCTCCGACACGTAGGCCACAGTGCAGGCGGCTTAGATCATTGAACCCTTACATGCCGTCACCGACAACGTTTAAAATGCGCAGCGGACATCCTCCACGATCACCTCCCTCCTCAACCCACAGGCATTCCCTGGACTTCGAACCAACTGAAGAGCTACAACGCTTGCTGCGGTCAACTCGTACGTTCTTCCTCACCAAGGACTAATGGTTTTCAATCTAACCTCAAATTCCAGGCTCTAGCGATTGCAACTCGTTTGTCACCTTGCCCGAGACACGCTATCAAGGGTACAAGTTCCACCAACACGCCAACACCCACAAAACCCTAACTAAAATCATGAAAATCACGACATACTCGCTTCTCGTAACCTCTTTGTTGTTGTCCGCAACAACTTCAGTCCTCGCCTCGGCGCCCACCAAACTACCCAAGTTCCGCTCAGGTAATGCAGAATGTCATGGTTGTTGGGAGGTGGAGCCATTCGATTGCCCGGAGGGCTGGTACCTCGAGGAACATAAGCTGTGCTTTACCTGTTGTAAACCACTGCTCAACCTATGAACGGGATTTGAGAGGCCGGGGGGTCCACCCCGAGTCCACTTGGTCTGAGCTTTTTTTGTTACGTCATACCTACTTTGAAAACGTTAATGCCATGGAGGTTTTGATAGTCATCATGTTTTCTGACCCGAGTTCTTGGCGTTTTATGAAACGTGCCTTGTTTGTTTCGCAAAATGTTCATGACGCTGAGCGGGCACACTAGCCCGCCACCTAAATATGTCAGAGTTGCGTACCGGCTTGTTCAAAAATCTGATGATATTTGGGGACCTCAAGGAGATGGCCCTTCCCATCCAAAGTAGCCTGTAATCTTGGTTGTGGAGGTAATCTGGCTCAATAGCGATCCGGGTCCGCCGATACTCCTGGAATCAGCCAGGAAAGTTCTAGCCGCCCAGATGCCTCATAGGTCTCATCGATCATCATCGACGATCGAAGGTTCGTCCAACCATTCGCCTTGAGTGGTAGACGAGCAATTCCCCTCGCATCCTTTTGCTAATCATACCAAGTACGTTGGGTGGTACCCGGTTAAGCTCGAACGATCCAAATCTATTATGCATCTAGACACGAGTGGAGCGCATAGCCCTGACCTAACTGTGGACGCGCGCTGTTACTCGGGAGGGGCGCGGGAGCTGGGACCTTCCCCAGTTCATTTGCACAGGTTTTGGACCCGGAACCGCGAGGGGAGAGCGGCCAAGCAAACTGGGGAGGAGTGGAAAGATACGATTGACACCACTCTATCATTTAAGACAACAACTCGGCGAATATGGGCGTCCTGTGCCTTGTTACTTTTTGTTGTGTCCTTTTTCAGCCGGCCGCTCGTGGGCGCAATGAGGCGTACTGGTGGCAAGAAAGTCAAGTCATCTAGCGTCAGTGTTGGCAACGCTAGTAGCAGGTACGTCATCATCCTGTATATAAGGCCGCAGTTCTTCGGCACGACATATCATCCACGTTTACTTCGCTATCTGGGTGAGTTCAACTGGTATTTCTCTCAATGTGATACTGAACAAACGCTGACTTGGCCTTAGCAATTTGAATTATCTTCCCTTTCTCCAATAAGAGATTGCTGAAATCATGAGAGTCTTTTCGCCCCTAAATACGACTCTTGCGAGCTTAGCGGTAGTGGTCATGATGGCCCGCGTTTCCATTGCATCCCCAATTGCCAATAGTCTAAGGAGTGGAGAGGGTTCCCTCGATGGCATGTGTTGGTCAAAGCCTTGTGGTCCTTGGCCGCACAAAGGGGGTGACGGGGGTGGCGACGCGAGCGTCGGATGCTTCGGATCTGGGGGTGATCCAGGGGCCGAAGGTGGTAGTGGAGATGGGTGCGCGACCTTTGGCATGTGTCCCCAAGGCAAGAGACCTACACCCGTTGATAAATGTACGGTTTGCTGCCGCTGAGCTTGGACTTGGCTTGGACGGTTCTGGACTTGGACCATTTTTCAGAGTGCCTTCATGAGCTGGGATATTTACGTATTGTTATAGGACTCTTTGTATCGATGATAGTGATGGTCGACTTGTGTAGATTTGGTTTCTGACCTAGTAATGCGAGCACTAAGTTTTTAACCCTGCTTGTTGACCTAAATCTCCGCAGCCCCTCGGGTACGCAAAATATAGGACATTTGTCCTCCCTATATAAAAGATATCACTAACTTACAGGCTTCCAAGGCGGTAAGTTTGGATATAGGAAATTACTATCTGATAGCCACACAGTATTGACACCTTCCCCTGTCCATTCATTACTTGCTTTGTGGCAGAGGTCTAGTGCACGAGGGTCGTGAGTCTGGCTTAGATATCGTGTTAAGGACGGGGAAAGCGCGGAGGTATCCAGCTAGCTGTGCAAAGGCGGCGGACTCTCTCCCGCCCTTTCCTTAGAGTCTGTGACCCCATTCCCGAAGGTATTATGCGCTCAGCAGGGGAATCCTCGACGAACCGATCAACCAGCAAGTTATCCAGCTATCCCCCAACTAACTTTGCGGTACTTACAAAGTTCCAGAGGGTTTGCGATCGAGTCCTGGGAGTTCCGGAATGCTATTGCCGACCCCGCGCCGTGTATCAAATGTAAAGCCTTTCGTAAGTGCCGAAGGCGGTCGCGGTGGATATGGACAGCCGTACAAGGGGTCCGTAATGTGTTGTGCGGAAAGCTTGGCATACATCGATAGAACCAGCGTGATAGACATCGCCGCACAGGATATAGTAGGGTCATTGGAGAAAATGTAAAACTATTGTCAAAAGTACTTCGAAAATATTCATTACGTTTCGTCCGCAAGGGGATCCGTCATAAATATTATCTCAAAGATTCTCTTGGCTTCCGAGTTGGAGGGAATCCCCAAGGCCTTAAAAGTATTCCGATGAAAACTTGTTTCAGCTGTCCAAAAACGTAAATTAAGCTAGAAGATCCGGGCGCACAGACACCGATGAGAGTTAGTTATAAGGGCAGGAGTTGCTCGAGTATCTTCCAGCTCCTACTGCCTCTTCACATCTCGACCTAGGTGAGTTGGTCGCTTCAACTACTTGAAGCGCAGTGTTGACGTTGTGTCTCTAGTAACAAGATGAAGTTCTTCTTGACCTCTATTGCCCTTCTTGCCGTCGGCGTTAGCGCCATTCCCAACCCTCAAAACACAGTTTGCACCACAGTCTGCCGCACAATCAAACCTCAATGCCCCCCCGGTCAGGAGCCCAGCGGCTCTGAAGGATGCTGGGGATGTTGCCAACCCTCCGGGCCCACCCTGTGCACAGCTGTGTGCCGACCCGAAAAGCCAGAGTGCCCCGCCGGTCAAGCCTCCACTGGCCAAGAAGGATGCTGGGGCTGCTGTCGGCCTGAGCGGAGACCTTGCTTAGCAGTTTGTATCGAGGAAAAGCCCACGTGTCCCGTTGGAGAGGCCCCTACTGGGGGAGAAGGGTGCTGGGGATGTTGTCAACCAATTGGTTCCTTCTAAATACCATGACTTGTCTCGGGGGAGGAAAGCGCGGTGACGGATAGAATAGGCGCCTAGATAGCGGGATTGGTTTTGTCTGACATCATTTGCCCCTCCGAGTATATAAACCCATAGTATAAAGCCGTGTAATAACACCGGTTATACCTTGTTTAAAACGGTTAGATTTGTGGTGCGAATGAAGAAAGTTTGAATATCGCGAAGAATGGTGTGTACTCAGGTTTGAAATATTTAGAAATCAACTCCCAGCCTACCAATGCCGTCGGAAGCTACCCCACGAAAAACGAAGCCCTCACTTGCAGGTCTTGCTGCCGTTTGCGTCAATGCAACTCCAGTTCTTAAGAAATGGATCACGGTCGACCGTCTTGAAAGGTCAGTGTTGAATCCCCCCCCCTATCCTTGCAATTCAGTTGCAAAAGCCACTTGACCCTGTTGGACAAGCGGCTACCGGACATGATAGGTGCCTCAGGAACCGTTGGCCTCTTGGCAGAGAGCTGTTCTAAGGCGTGATTTTTGGGGGACCGACATTCGTTTACAAAAATTCTTGTTCATTCAATTGAAAAAAGGGAGATACACGAGAGGACACCAGGTCAGTGCTGCGGAATGGTGCGCGGGTGCCTCGATATTGTAGTGATACGGGGCAATGAGCTTCTTGCAGCTCATATCTAGGTTGGATCATGAGCGAAAGAATAGCGAGAAGTGTTCGACAGATAAAACAGTTTCAATTGTACTTCACATCCTTCTGTTACTGCGACGGCCGGTCATAGAACCGTCTTCATAATAGCCAGCTTGTCAAGTATCGTTATCAATTTGTAACCCGTCCTAGTGGATGAAGCTGTCACAAAAGGCTTCTGATTCATTTCGGAAACAGTGTAACTTTATCGTTGTCCAACGTGATCAAGTTTCACATTGTTAGATGCCTCTGGAACATCGTCGGGCAGGGACTTAACAGACAATTCAATCCTCGACCTTACTTGGCTCGTTTAACTGGCAAGCCTCGCCCTTAACGACGCGTCGGGTCTATCACAACTTTGCGGCCAAACGTACTATACGAATAAGTAGTTTCGAGAACAGTGAGGCGTGGATGGCAACGCGAAGTCTTTGAAATACCTTTGGAGCCGATAACTCGGAGAATCCAGTCTCTGTTTTTCCAGGGTCTATTCAGTCCGTGGATTCCTTCGTCTTTCCCTGTCTTGGCAAGCATCACCTGCGCCTATCGCCTGGATGTGCCTTGGTGATTGAGATCATTCACTTCAACGGAGGTGGGGCGCCCATGACCGGTGGTCGACTGTGATAAGTTGATGAGCATGATTTCCTACAGGTGTTCTGAAGAGCTATAAAAGAAGCGGAAGGCCAGGACGAAGATTCTGTAGGAATTGTCACTGTTCTCTTGAGTGAGTGTTTCCATTCTCCAAGCGACCCTGAATCTGACTGGTTTGCCTTGCTTAGCTTGTGTTCCCCTTCTCGTAAGTGCGCCGATCCAAGGGTGTCTAGTAGACATTTAAACGCTTCTTTAGACCATGCGATTCCAACTTGCTCTCTTCTTCACAGCCTTGACCACCACTACCACGGTTGTAGCGGCCCCCAACCTGGACGATAACTGCCCGACGGTCTGTATTCCAGGCAAACTTCCACCTGTCTGCCCTAAAGGAACATACGTTGGTGGATCGCCTGGGTGCTGGAATTGCTGCGGTCCGGAACCGACTCCAACACCGATTCCAACCCCAAAGGCATGCTTGGATATTTGCTTCCCCGAGGTTCCCAAATGCGGCGAGGGAGAGGTGGTGGGTGGAAGGGAGGGATGCTGGACTTGCTGCGCGGTTTGAGTGATTGATGTCCTTCTGGAATCTACAAGAAATATATGCTGATTATGGGACTGGGATATGTTAAAGTACAATGGGAGAGAATATCAAATACAATGCATTATGATTCGGGAGGTCTATCCAATTATGCCATCTGCTCTCAATTTCGAAACTGCATCTTCACTAAGTCCCAAATCACCCCTCAGCACCTCATCCGTATGGAAGCCCAGGTCTGGACCAGCCCACTTGGGTTTCGAGCCAACACCGTCGAGCACTGGGAACGTGCCTTGCATTTTGATGTTCCAAGAATCTCCATCCCTTGTTTGGACGGGGACTTCCTGAATAGCGCCCCGAAGCAGATTTTGTTCGTTTTCCACCACCTCTTTGACAGTCACAACCCGCCCCACTGGAACTCCAGCCAGATTCATCGTGTGGATCACTTCTTCGGTTGAATGTTGCCTTGTCCAGGCGGAAATAGCCTCCTCAATCTCCGCTTGTTTTTTCACCCTATGGTGGTTCTGTAAGTATTCTGGACCGGTAAGGTCAGGTCGGCCGATGGTATCCATGAGGCGTTTGTATATCGTATCGCCATTAGCGCCGATGACGATGTAACACGGGATTTTAGGAGCATCTGGCGATGGCAAACAGGGGTAGGCGTTTGTTGGTACAATTCCTGTGACGGAAGACCCAGAAGGTCCACGTGTCTGGAAGGTCGACGCGTTAATATACAGCCGGTGATTCCACATCGAAAGTCACACCTTTCCCTTGCGATCGAATTCCGGGATAATTCCTTCCATGAGATTCAGCATACTGTCCAGATATGAGTTTCATTGAAATAACCATGATATAAGAACGCATCACCTTTCTACGATGCTAACATCAACCGTGCTACCGGTAGCTGCTGGATTTGCCTTGAGCTTGTTTTGTCTTTGCAGCAAAGCGAGAACCTAACATCCGCAATGACCACGTGAGATTGAAGCTCAAACGAATGACAGCTTCGAGAAGTGCACTCACAGTTCCAAATGCCGCGTGCAGCCCAGCAATTGAGTCTCCCAAGCTAATATTTGGTCGCACTGGCGGACCCGACAGTCCACCTGATTGCGCGTCGGGGAAACCGTTTATATACCGGAAACCGGATTCGGCTTCACAAACGGATGCATAACCTGGACGAGGGGCCCATGGTCCTGTTTGACCGTAGCCGCTTACGCGGGTGAAGATAAGTGAAGGGTTGTGTTCGTGAAGGTCTGCAGGTCCGAGTTGCCATCGTTCAAGAGCTGGATTTAGCCGGTGTTTACAAGTGAGAAGCTGCCATGTGAGAATAGAAGAAGCACGAACGCACTTCCAGGTTTGAAGTTTTCTATAATTACATCACTTTTGATGGCGAGTTGGCGAACGAGTCTGGAGGGTGTCAAAAAGCAGTCAGCACACAGATGAGTAACCTGAGGCCACTAAACAGGTGGACATACTCTCGGCCTTCCGGTTTCCGCAGATCAATCGCAACACTCTTCTTATTCCTAGCTATGCTACGGAACCATGGGCTTGTGCCATCGGCGTCCAGCTCCCTCCAGACCCGTAAAGGGTCTCCAACCTTTGGCGGCTCGACTTTAATAACTTCAGCGCCAAATTGGCTTTAAGCGAATGTCAGGGACCAGACTGCCAATTGAAACGTCAGACCCTTACCCTAGTAGTTGTCCAGCAAAAGGGCCAGCGATTAACTGCCCGAGTTCTAGGACACGGACGCCAGCGAGGGGCAGCTCTTTGTAGTCGTTTGCGATTGTAGCAAACCTGGTGCAACTTAAGCAACTGGTGGGGCAAATAAATGAAGACTCACGACCGAGAGGTTGAACGAAACAGTTGGCGCCTGCATACATTAGAAATACTCATTTTTTTTATTGAAGCAAGCGGAGTAAAGTGGGGGTGGGGCAAGGGTCCTGCCGAACCTGTGCCTTTAATATCAAACAAAGGTCCTTTTGCAACCTTCTTGAAAAGCGCCAAATTCGGACTGTCGGCCGACTCTTTCCTTGTACTAGGGGGCGTCGGACATCGGACATGAGTCAGCGCTTGGACACTGGGAGCACTGCATGCGCTGGTTGCAAAATGGCAGACCCGAGAAGGTCGGAGGCGCGACAAATCAAAAACACCTGTGCTTCTTCAATTGGACGGGTTTGTTATATCGAAAATAGAGGAATTTCCCGCTACATGTCTCTCCACCCGTGGGCAACAGAAGGATCGGGAGACTCGGAGACAAGTCTCCGTTCTCGGTGGCGTCATGACTGGGTCCAACTTGAGAAACCAGCTGTTCATCCCAATGAAAGACTCCAGTAGATAGATGTTCAAGCTCCAAAGCGTCGAGTGAGTGAGCCGGACGAGGAATAACATCTGAGAATTCTCTTCCCCTAGGACGAGCGTATGGTTCGAAGGCAACAAAAAAAGCTTCTAAAGCGCCTCCTGATCAAGTTATGAGGTAATTTGTACTCGGCCGATGTCACTCCATGACACCGCGTTTTGATAATTTTTAGACATTATGACGGTCATTGATGTTGACTATAATGGTAGTTGCCGCCACTTTGATGCTTGACCCAAAAGTTTGCTGGCCAGTGATTAGAATGATGGTTCTGGCGGAATAACTACCATTTCTTTCCCTCATTTCACATGTGGACTTGCATGAGAGATACCCGCACGCTGGAACTACCTACGTATACAAAAATACATACTTCGCAAAAATCCGTCCATTCACTTCCACAAGAATCCAGTGGGTGCCTTGACACCTTCGTTCTTCGCGACCTCCTTCAATCCTATCCCATCATTCACCCGCTCAAACACCTTCACTCCACCGCCGTTCACACCACCAACAACCAAATACTTGTCATTCTCACCACCAAACAACATTCCTCTCGCATGGTTCAATCCAGTCCTCACTTCGGCTATCAGTTGTAACTTGCCAGGGTTCGAAGCAAACTCGAAGATGGCAATGATATCTCCTTCCGGTGAGGGATCGTTACGATTCGAGACGTATACGTAAGGAGTCGGGAACAAGGAATTGGGGTGGGGGATGAGGATTTCTGCGGCGAGCATGTCGTGAGGCTGGGGAGGTAGTGAGGACATTGTAGGCGTTGAAGTGATGAATTTAGGAGGTGAGGGGAGAGGAGGGAACGTGTGTCGCGCGATCTCGCTCGAGAGTTCAAGCAGGGTAAAGAGTTCACCATCTATAATTCGAGGTAAGAAATCGTATATGGGAAAGTACTGGGTGCGGGACGCACTGTAGTAGACGACGTGACGAGGTCCTCCGCCCGGTTCGTATTGGACGTGACCGTGGAGGACCCAGGAGCCGTCTGCGGATTTCTTGAACCGACATACCCGATCCGCGCCAAGATCGGGAACAAGGAGCTCTTGGTACTCGTCTAAAAAGTAGACCTGGTGAGGGTGTGAACCTTCTTGACGGGACTTGTTCGGTCCGGTCCCGGTGAGTTGGACCTTGTTCGTCAGTGATGACGTAGAGATGTATGGTGGTGAGTTCGTAAAAGGTATGGATCCGATGGTTCCAGAGGAGTACTACAATCATGATGGAGGAAGTGTCAGATAAGGGACTTGGTAGGTAGGCCGATGAGACAGTGCAAGTAATCTGCAACTCTTCCTTGGGATAACTCACATTAGCGATCAACAACTCGTCCTTCGTGGCTAGCAATGAGCAGGGACCTCCCCCACCACTTTCTGTTTTACTGATCACCTCTCCTTTGCCCTGCTGATCGAATCTCAGCGCTACAGCAGTACCGTCGGATTGTTCGAGTCCGGTGAATACGACCGAGCGATCGTTGGGATGGGGGGTAATCCACGATGGGTGATATCCAACCGTCACTTCGGACACCAGATCCAATCTTTTATTGGCATCGTCAAACAACAGCGTGTAGATCTCGTCCATGTAAGACGAAACTAAAATCCGATATGGTGTCATTTAGTAATCCGAGACGTTAGAGTTTGTTGCAATCTGTAGCTTGGAAGAAATTGGTGGGAGAGAGCGCCTCGGAGAGTAGAGACGGGACAAGATAAGACAAGAGGCAGGGTTCATGATATATCACCTTGATCGGGACTTCCTTTTATAACATCCCCTCCGGACAGAGCGCCGTACACCGTCATGCACCACAGTCTGCCTATTTCGTTGATTTGCCAGACCACACCCACCGCCGATGTTTCGCCGGACCGTCATGGGACAAGTATACGCGAGATGTAGCCAGATATTCTCTGATATCCTGGTTGTGGAAGCCGCACAAATGCGAAAGCGAGTGGTTTCGTCTCCGAAGGCCGGTGGAAAACTTGTCGACCGAGATAAGAAAGTGGATCAAGGTGTGGATCGACATTGTCCCCTACTAAGTCTTTTCAACAAAAAGGGACTAGGACTGCATTCAAATGGAATGGATTTAACAGGTTTGTCGTTCACAGATAAAGATCTGAAGAAGGCCCGAGATTATTCCTGTGTCAATGTGAGTGGCTTTTGGGGGAACCAGATACTTGAGTTGAGACGCTTTAGAACGTTGGAATTCGCAATGTGTTACGGATATTTGTGGCGTTTAGGTAAATATTACTTCGTGAAGTGTAAGATCAGAATGTTCATACAAGGCGCATTATACAAATACGGCAACACACCGAGTTTTCTCCTGGATCCTCCCTTGTTTGATATCGGAGCACAGTCGAAGTCGCGAGCCGGACATCGACAGGGTCGTTAAGGTGGTTGGAAAGGGGAAAGAAAGATGGCATCGACATAAGAAGCTGTTCCGACTGAGCCAGCTTCTTGGCGAGTGATAACGGCTGCCCTCTGATTTCAGACCAGAAAGGGAATACTGAATAACGGGATATTGATAAGGCTTCACGATTTCGCCGATATAGCCGCCATCTACACTTCTGGAGAATGAATCGATGAGATTTATCGGAGAGAACCAGATGAAACGTCGCAAGCGGACAGGCTGATTGGGAGAAGGCTGCGAAGAGAGCATGACCGACAACGTTGATTCCTACTTCTCTCGCGAGTCTGCAGCGACCAAACCTCGGGAGAATGGTCTGAAGTTGTGTCAATCGACCGACAACTCTGCCAGCAATGGTGTTGGTGAAAGGGAGAAAGAGTGGGTAGAATGTGTTTGTACTTCGGACGTGGAAATCCTATCTCAAAAATGGGTGAAAGACACGTGGTTCACCCTAAGTTATTCCCAAGATCCACAGTTTGCGCGGTGGGATAGAGGGATCTATAAATACATCGCGTAAAAACGGCATTGGGGAGCTCGGGAATCCAACAACCATCGAGGGTGGCAATGAAACATTGAGGAAATGAATCTCACCACCACACGACCCCTTTCATCAACCTTCTTCCCGTCCTCACGACCTTAGCGCTCTCGACTTTTCCATCCGCATTAATGTCCGCACCAACATCGACGATTCCTCCGGGATGTCTGATTCGTATGAGATCGTTCTCAGAACCGGACATACGTCGTGCATTCTGAACAATATTCCACGCCACTGTGCCTTCCGTCTTTGCTGCTACACCAAGGCACAGACCTAATGTCATGGGAACGGCTCTGTGCATTACGCCCATGGATAGGGCGTGTACCACGACGTCGACTTTGTTTTTGGGGTCTGAATCTGCGTTGGGCGTGCTCAGGAAGGCTATTTTGGGTTGAGCCTGAGCAGTAGGATCGAGCTCCATCGCATGGGCTCCTTGCTGGACGAATGGCTTCAAGGGCTTTTGTAACTGGGAGAGAAGAGCTCTCTTTCCCGGTGATGTAGTTGTCGATATCGAGGCCGTGGTTACGGAGTTCTTCAGATGGCACGAAGACACTAGGATTTGAGGCGTCAATGAGAGTGGCCGAGATACCGGCAGTTTCTTCATCGGAAAGTTTAAAGGAGAGTTGGTCGGTACGATTGGAGGTAGGAAGGAGCTTGCCTGTGCGCGCACCCGCTGGATTCAGGTACTCGCACATTATTTGAGAGGATTTGCCTGAGACACCGGCGACGGTGACCTCGGGCTCGTTGAGGAGCGGAATACCGGCTTCTGACACAGGAAACGTGGTATCGATGATCTTTTGGGTATTGGTGTTAAAACTCCTCACTCTCCCGCGCCCATTTTCATCCCGGTTAACAGGACACATTCTCTCGTCCAAGGCAAAAGCCCCGATCATACTTGTGAGGTTGCCGCAATTTCCGGAGTAGTCGATACTGTCATCTTTGATGCCGACCTGGACGAATGTATACTGAACGTCAATGTTATGTTTCGACCGTTGTTCTGGCGTCGCAGGTTCGACGACACAAATTTTGGAAAGGCTAGAAACGCCGCCGCCCATGCCGTTTAGTTGGCGGCCATATTCAGGGTCAGGGGAACCCATCATGCCCAGAAAGATGGGTTTCCAGTCAGCTTTGGATGAGGGTAGGTGTGCTCGTTTGAGGAATATGCCCTTGGATGTGCCGCCCCGAAGAAATGTGGCTGGAACGGGATTTGGATGACGGAGTGCCATCGACGACGAGCTCGATCTAACTAGCCACAATTAGGATTTTGGACAACGAATAAGCGGCGAGTGTGCTCTCCTTGTGAGCAGGGATTTGGCCAACATCTGTTTCATCTGTTTGCTTGACCAGATGGGAGATCACATAGATGGGAGAATGCGATCGGGCAGCGAGAGCCGCCGGAACCCGTAGCCAATCGGAGGTGCGAAGACACGGTAACGTGACAGTAAGGATCTAGATTCTGATCATCCACGTGGGGATCAGGCCGTCTCGACTCTCGGCGCCGGACCTAAATCTGTCCACCGCAGACACGTCCGTTCAGGCCTCAGGGAGTATCAAGGAGGGTTTTCAGGAGGCAGCCCCTCGGTCGGCTCTTATTTCCAATAGGATAGCGCGCTGAAGACGTGTAGTACGCTTTTCTCCACCTCGTTGACATTCTCCTATCTTAGAAGCTGTATTTTCTTCCCAGCTGAGCGGTCTAAACCATCTGCGTCAGTGACTGCCATTGGAGGTTCTTGACAGTTTTCATCAATCAGAGCTATATTTAGCCGAGTCCCCACAAAGGCATAGTTCCAGCTGACCTTCCGATTTTTCTGTAGTTCGTTTCTTTGCAGTCTTTCCTTCCGACCGCCATCTGCGACCTCTGTGAACGCCATTCCTTTCGTTTGCGGCTCGGGGACCACTCCTTTGTTTCAAGCAGAGTTTGCTGTGTTGTGTATTTCGTCGGCGACAAGGTGTGTTCCCACCCTGAATGTCTTGTGATGCGTGTGAGTCTTATCACTCAATTGTCGCCTTGATTCCTGCCGCAACCGTGTGCGGCTTTTGTACCTGTTCACCCATCGATGCAGCATTTTTGAAGCCTACTTCTCTACGCCTACGACAACTAGAAGACTCGAACATTCATGTCACCAACCTCTACGACTCATACTTCGTCAGCCTCTGCCTCGGCTTCGTCGAGTGCTATTTCTTCTTCACCTTCACACGATTCGCGGAACGCGATTATTGGTGCGGTCTTAGGAGTTGTGGCATTCGCCCTGTTGGCAGGGATTGTATTTATCACTCTCCGTGTGCGAAGACGGGGAGGAGGTGATGCAGAAAAAGCGACGGGACCATTCCACGGGACAGCGGTGTTAGACCAGAATCACCCAGCCGCGAGGATAGTGCCCTTCGGCACACCTGGGACTGAGGCCCACCTTTTCCGTACGTTCCATTACTATTTTTTACTTGGGATGTGAAGCTTAGGTGTGTTCGTAGGCCATACACCTGGACATGATATGCGCATAGCTATTCGACGACCAGATGGTGCATGGGACTTTACGGACCCAAGTCAACCGTTCGCACCCACCGGTGTTTCTGACATCTGTCCGTCTCCTATGTCCTCTACGGCTACCCTCATACCAAGCAGTAAACACCACAAAGGGTCAACTGCTACAAAATTAACTGTTCGGGAATACAAAGAACAGGAATCTAGGGCCTCGCAGATCATTCGACTTGGCTATGATGCTCGGGATAACGAACTAGAAATGGGGGATTTACCACTCGCCCATCCACCACCTGCTTATGGTCAAGAACCAACCGTTGGTCCTTATGTCACCCACCGACCGCCCAATTCTCGCCAACGTCCGTCAAACCCCATCTAGTTCAAGCTACTCCTTTACGCACGCACTTCTATTCGGGTTTTCGGGAGCTTCTGTCATGCCTGGCCATTCTATTATACCTTCTCTCATTTGCGGCATTTTACTTCATTCTTTCATATCGGCTTTCGCTTTGACACCCTCAATTTTTGCTAAACTCGTTTTTACGGAATCCTCATGACCTTCTGGGAAGCACTCTTTTTTCATGCCCGTTCCTTTCAGTATATATTGTGTTTTTTAATGTGCTTCTCCATGATCTATTGATTGGACACTCCATGGACGCTCAGCTACCTGTATTCCATAGGTTTCTCGAGAATTATTCTAAACATGACATTGACAACCGGTGGTCAGAACCGGTCCGGAAATCAAAGTGATTTGGTGATTGCATCATCCCACGATCGAAATCTCTTGGCCGTCTGCACACTGACTCGCTTGATCTGCCTTGGTATTCGGTGTCCACCAGATACCATCCCCGGGCATAAAAATCTCCTAACTGTTACATTTTTCTTTAGAAAATCAATCTGTCGTCGACCAAAAAGCCGACCTTTGCAAAACTCAAAAAACAAGAGGCGAAAGCAGGTTCAGCAGCCTCGTCAAAGCCTTTCGATATCGAATCCTGGGCTGCAGAGAGTACTGCCGCCGCGATCATGTCAGGGAGTGGCGATGTGTACGGTGGAGAAGGTTTGTGGATGAAAGAACGCGTGTTGGAGGACTGGAGTGCGTCGCTGGAACATGCGAAGGGGAAGTTGTTGGTTGGGAAGGTTAAGGCAAGGGTGGCATTTCTAGAGGATGACGTACTGAGTGTCGTCAGGTCTGTAGGTTCGCATCTTGTCTTTAAATTTTTGCAAAAATTCCGTGAACTGATTTGTGGATGGTGTAGATCTTAACCTGTCGCAAATTTTGGACGTATTTCACCTACTTACACTCACCTACCCGCGATATGGGGACGATAAATCCCGAGTGGCGGTCGAGACCGTCGGAATGGAGTTGATACGTCAGGACGAGCAACGCGAGGCCAGGTTGGGCGTTTCTGAACAAATTATCGGGTGGCTTTCGAACGAAGTGGGCAGATATGCCAAGAGGAACTCGGCAGAGTGAGTTTCGATGACATGAATGTCATCTTGCCATTGATCTGAACAGGATGTAGCTCGTATGCACCCACGGACATGTTTGTCCTCCTCAGCTGGGCATGTGGTATCTATACTATCTGCGCCAAGCAGAACGAAGGCTTTTCGTCCAGTCCACCTTTCAAGGCTCTTGTTGGTTCGATCGCGGTGTTATTGGACATGGTGCTCGAGTCGTCCAAGTCGAAGGATACGTTGAAGAACGGAGCTTTTGACGAGAACGAGACGTGCATTAAGATCGGTGGGTATATGTCCTGTTCGTTGTTTTTAGGAGGCAGAACATACTGGAGATTAGTCAGGGCCTTCAATTCCGGCTGTGATTTCTACGTTATTGGTGCTCGTGAAGGCCAATGCGTCGCAAAACCCCGTCCGTTTCTTAACGTTGATCGGAGTGGCAGTGGCAGTCCTCGTCAGGCTAAAACACATACCTACGCCACCCAACGAGCGCCTGTCGAAGGAGCTGCAGGTGTGTTACCAGCCTTTCTCAATCACAGGTTATTAACCGTGTACCTTAGACTGAGATTTCCGGCATCTACGCACCAACCATCCTTATGTCGAAAATAGCCATTCCTCCTCACGTCCTGGTATGTTTCTCTCACTTACTTTCACGGCAAGAAAATAACCTGTTGATCACCCGCAGTCATCCTTCGAAGACTTCATCGGAAGCTACATCACCTCGGAGACCCTCAGATCCGACTATCTCCCAACAATGGAGAAAGCGCTTCTCCGCTCCCCGGAACATTCCCTCCCAGTTGTGACATCCTTCTTCCAATTCTATCCACACACCCTCGAAGAATCCACCTTCCAACGTGTCCTCACACAAATCATCAACGGTTCCAAATCCAGCAATGCCTCCGTCCGGACAACCTCCGTCCGATTATTCAAAACGATCTGCGCTTCTGCATCCGCACGTGGAACGATCGCTGTTAACGATCTGCTTGCACTGCCCAAGGCTGGTAAATCCACTGGCCCGGACAATCGCGTCGCCTTGTATTCGATGTTGGCGTATTTACAGCCTGGAGCGGGCGCATCTCAGGTGCTGGTCGAAACTGCTATCCCTCTGCTATCCAAAGAACAAAACGAAGCTGCAACGGCGGCACTTGCATCCTCCCTTGGGCCACACATCACTTTCTTACTCAAAAACGACTCCGACAAGCTGAGTGATGTCACGCAATTCATAGTGAAGGAGATGAACAGCGCGAAGCCAGCTGTGAAGAGAGCTTTTGTGACGCTTGCAGGTGATATCTGTTGTGAGGGAAGTGATATTTTAGAGGGCGAGAAGGGATTGGCGTTTGCGAAGGCTCTTATGTCTGCGTTTGAGACTTCGTTGAAGAATGTTGCAGGGAATGTGGCAAATAATCCTGCGGGCCCTTTGGAGGGATATGTCGCTGTCGGAGTGCTTCTTGGACCTTTGCTTCGTTCGGGACAGTTTAGTGAGTGTTATTCCCGTAGTCTTTTCACCTTAGCTAGGATGGTGACGTTGAATCCTCGGTTCCCGCAGACGATATAATCTCGAAGAACCCAACAGTCGCGGCAATCGCAACTGGCACCACCAAGCCTTCATTTTTACTTTCGGATAAAGTGTATCAAAAGGTGACAGATGCAACGGATGAGAAATGGTTACTGCGCGCCTTGGAGGTGTCGTTGAGGTACTTCCAAAAGGATTTAACCAGGAACGAGGTCTTCAGGTAACAATTCGCATTATTGCCCAAGTATAGTACACACAGCTCATAATCGTGCATAGAACCAACCTCGGTTCTGTCCTCGTATATCTCGCAGTTGACAGTGCACATAAAGACATCCGACAAGCCACGAACCAAGTCATTGCGGAAGCAGCAGCACGGGACCCTCAGCTGACAACAACACTTATTAGAGAAACAGTTGTTGCTTTCTTGACTCGTGTGTCCGCGAGCGCCAAGACTGCGGCAGGGGACGAAGCCCCAGCGTGGAACAAGCACGTACGACTAGCTGCGGTGTTGCTGAGCTCCGCTACATACGGAGAAGCCGTTGAGGTCGGGATGAAAGAGGATTTGGTGACCGATTTGATCGTGGTTGCGCACCATGAACTTGTTGGTGAGCGCCGACTTGATTTGTAGATTCCGCGAAACCTCAATGTTGATGGTTACTTGATTATCTGGCCTAGCGGGACCATTCAGGCAGACCTGGATAGATGTATGCCAGAAGGCAAATACGGATCC
Source organism: Calvatia gigantea (assembly GCA_025093985.1). Lineage (NCBI taxonomy): Eukaryota > Fungi > Basidiomycota > Agaricomycetes > Agaricales > Lycoperdaceae > Calvatia > Calvatia gigantea. The sequence continues at coordinate 3,345,081 of JACAAK010000001.1, forward strand.
ACGAGAATTGATTGAAAAGCACATCGATAAGCTGCTCAAGTCGGTTCTGGAGTCAACGATAATGGATGCCAAGGTAAGCCATCACTTTCCAAATACTATCTCTTACCCAAGTGGAACTGTTGTAGAACGGTTTTCCCGAGGCTAGCTATCGAGCTGTCACCACCCTAGCCTTTATCGCTCCCGCGGCTGTCCTTCCTCGCATCATGGACCAACTCAAAGCCGACCTAGAGCCCTCTGTCCTCAGTTCCTTAACAAATTTTGATTACGGGGTGTGGCAGACCCCCGAGGGCACAACTTTTGTCGATGGTAGGTCTTGCACCTTTTTACGACGGGCAAAATCTTAGTGGAGTAACTCACCTTCACCGTAGTGCTAGCAACCAATAGGGACGGACCCAAGGTCGTAAAAGGTAAAGAAGCGCAAATGGCTAAATGGGACGAGGAAGTACGAAAATCACTCGCCAATAAAAAGGGTGCTGCACCAACACTTACCAAACAACAACAAGCCCTTGTACAAGCACAACTGGAGCAGGAAATGCAAGTGAGGCAAAGGGTCATCGGCATTCAAGCACAGCTTCTCAGAGGCCTTGCATTGGTGAGGAGCGTGGTGAACGCAAATGTGAATGAGTTCCCGCCGTACATCGCTCCGATAACGCAACTACTGTTGGAGGGCGCGTTAGAGAAAGGGAAGGTACTTGTTGAGCAAGAGGCGTTTGATGTGTATTTGGTGAGTCATGGCTATCGGGAAAGGTACACGCACTGCTGAATGACGCGTAGGAGTTGGCCAAGTGCTGCTCGGACAGGTTAGACACGTTCCGGAGGTGGCTTGGTATTGCAACCTTGAGGAGTTTGAGGATTGATGCAGTTCCGGAAGATTTGCAAGCCGAACCTTTACATAGTGAGCGGAACCAAATATCCACCTGATCAGAGTTACTGAATCGTTTGTTAGGCCTGATCATCCGCGTGCTATATCGTCTGCGTTTCCTTGTTGAACCGGCCCCTTTTGATGCAGCAACTTTTTCCTACGTTTTCCCTCTCCTAGAACAGGTCGTTCAGCAGGGTGGGATTTCTGCTCAGGAGGATGAAGAAAAGCTCGAACAAGTGACCCTTGCATTGGACTTTTTTAAATTCCATTGTGGTGAATGTGAGTCTAATTCTTTTTGAGCTAAGGACAACGTGTTGATTTAACTTACAGTTTCTAATGCGGCATTCCCCCGCAAACGTACCATGGAACAACTTCTCCACATCATCCGCAACCAACCTAAATTGAGCAAAAACGCCTCTTCCGCCTTGATTGATCTCGGAGAAGCCATCTCGCCCACAGCAACGCGTGGAGAGATTGACGTCTTGCTGAAGGGCACTCTAGCACAGGAGTCCCACGTTAGGAACTCATGTCTGCAGACTATCCAAGTGAGTCTCCTCGGTCGTGTCGAACCTACACCCTGAACCAAGGATCATACAGCCTTTTGACCTTACAGACTGGGACTGGTCGCCAGAGCTCTGGATCGCATGTCACGACGATGACGAGCAGAATGCTAGGCTAGCACGTCATGTTTGGGAAGATAATGGCCTAGATACACCAGAAACGTATCCGGACGGGTTGATTAAAAATCTCGGTGAACATAGTCATTATTTTCTTTGAATAAGAACTCATGAAGCTTCCTTCAAGACCACGAAAATGCATACGTTCGCTCCAGCACCGCCGCCGCGGTTGGCGAGAGTGTAGAGCAGTGGCCACGGACTGTTCAAGCGACTATTTCCGTTTTACAAGACTATTACCGTGAGAAGGTTCGGATTCCTGTTTACATCCCTTCTGAATTTGCCCGGACCTGACGTTTTCTCTGTCCCTCTCCAGGCCAAAGTCCTCCTACCTGAATATGATCAATACGTACGTTCCCTTTTCAAAAGGGCTAAGCAGCCTGAACTGATCGTAACGCAGGGAATGGTCCTGGCACATACCGTGGATAGGCCGGATCCTTGGCAAGGGCGACAAGCTGCCGGACTTGCGTTCCGACACACCGCTCCTTCATTCACCGATGACCTCTTAGAACCCTTCTTCCAATTTCTCATCCACGATCAAGCGCTCGGGGATAGAGTCGCAGAGGTTCGCAAAGGCATGCTCACAGCAGGAACGACAATCATCGACTTACACGGATCTAAACGCCTTGCTGCGCTCATTTCCTTGTTCGAGTCACACCTCGCGAAGAGGGCACCGGCGACGGAGGCAGATGATCAGATAAAGGAGGCTGTTGTTATCCTCTTTGGTCGCGTTGCACGCCATTTAAATCCCTCGGATGAGAGAATTCCTATCATCGTTGACCGCCTTGTCGAAGCCTTGGCGACCCCAGCAGAACAGGTGCAGATTGCCGTTTCCGATTGTTTGTCTCCTTTGGTCCGCCTTATGCGACCCAAACTTCCTTCCCTCGTTGGTCACCTCTTCGATCAGCTCTTCAATGCACCGAAGTACGCCATTCGCCGTGGGGCTGCCTATGGTTTGGCAGGTGTCATCCGCGGCACTGGGATTGCAGGCATGAAGGAGTTTGACATTATTCCTAAACTCCAGGCCGCTGCTGAGGAGAAGAAGCGGTATGAGCCTCGCCAAGGTGTCATGTTTGCTTTCGAGACACTCTCGAGTGCGCTTGGGCGACTCTTCGAACCATATACCACATTTGTCCTCCCGGTCTTACTCTCTGGTTTTGGTGACTCATCAAGCGACGTACGTGAGGCTGCTCAGGATGCCGCTAGAGTAATTATGGGCAGTTTGTCTGGATATGGGTTAAAGCTGATATTAACGACGTTGCTGGATGGACTGAACGATAAACAGTGGCGAACGAAGAAGGGTTGTATCGAGGTGTTGGGCATGATGGCGTACTGTTCCCCCAGGCAACTTTCTCTCTCCCTTCCTATCGTCATTCCCCCCCTTACGGGCGTCCTTATGGACTCGCATGCGCAAGTCAAGGCTGCGGCGAACAAAAGCTTGAAGCAGTTTGGTGAGGTCATCAGCAACCCAGAAATTCAGTCTCTCGTTCCTGTACTCCTCAAAGCGCTGGTGGACCCCGGAAAGACCCCAAATGCATTAAGCTCGCTATTGAAAATGTCATTCATGCATTACATTGACCACTCATCACTGGCTTTGGTGAGTTTCAGCTGTTAAAACATTTCCCTCCCTCTTACTCACGGCATACTTTTAGGTAATCCCTATCATCGAGCGGGGTTTGAAAGAGAGAGGTGCTGACACCAAAAAGAAGGCAGCACAAATCGTTGGCAACCTTGCCTCACTTACGGACTCGAAGGACTTTGTGCCATATCTTGACAACCTCTTACCACTCGTGCACCGAGTTCTTGCTGATCCTGTACCAGAGGCTCGTGCTACAGCAGCAAAGTCCCTGGGGACACTCGTCGAACGACTTGGTGAAATCCATTTTCCCGATCTCGTACCCGGTCTTCTGCGCACCCTCAAGGCAGATACTTCGGGGGTTGACCGGCAAGGAGCTGCCCAAGGTCTCAGTGAAGTTCTGGCCGGCCTTGGCATGGAGCGTATGGAGGGTTTGTTGCCAGATATTATTGCCAATTCCCGGTCACCTCGTTCCACGGTCCGCGAGGGCTTCATGTCATTGCTTGTTTACCTCCCAGCCACATTCGGAACCCGCTTCCAACCTCACCTGCCCAAGATCATCTCTCCTATCCTCGGTGGTCTCTCGGATACAGAAGAATATGTTCGTGAGGCAGCTATGCGCGCTGGTCGTATGGTTGTTACCAATTATTCCAGCAAAGCAATTGATCTGCTCCTGCCTGAGCTCGAGCGTGGCATGTTTGATCCAGGCTGGAGAATTAGGGTAAGTCACCGCTCTGGGTCAATAAACTAGCTGACTCAGACACATTCAGCAATCCTCTATCACGCTCGTTGGAGAACTTCTCTTCAAGGTGTCAGGTATTTCTGGGAAAACCCCCGACGAAGATGAGGAAGAAGAGGCTGAAGCTGCGGTCGCGGAATCATCACGACGTGCTTTGGGTGAGGTTCTAGGGTCTGAACGCCGTGATCGTATCTTGTCTGCCCTTTACCTTGTCCGCCAGGATGGTGTCCTCGTTGTCCGTCAATCCTCGGTTCAGATTTGGAAGGCTCTCGTACACAATACTCCCAAGACAGGTCAATTCTCCTCCAAGTGCTCCGGACCTCATACTCATATTGTTTAGTGCGCGAAATCCTCCCTGAACTCATCAACCAAATCATATACCTTATTTCTGGGACTGAACCGGAACAGCAAGAGGTAGGCTTTTTCGTACCTCATAATCAGCAACATTGAGCGCCAATGTTTCTTAGACTGCCGGAAGAACAGTCGGCGATATATCACGCAAGTTCGGAGAAAGGATTGTAGGAGAGATTATGCAACTGCTGAAGGCCAAGGCGCAATCAACAGACGCTCGGACGAGAGAAGGTGTCTGCCTAACACTAACTGAGATTATGTGCGTCTCCCCCCAGCTGCACAAACAACGCGTTAATAGTAACATAACCCTTAACAGGAGGAGCACGACTGATACGCAAAGAGAAGGTTACGAAGATGACATCGTTGCCATTGTCCGAGTGTCACTTGTTGATGACGAAGCCAACGTCCGTGCCGCGGCAGCTCAAGCGTTTGATGTGCTACAAGAGCACATCGGTGGTAGAGCCATTGACCAAACCATACCCACCCTGCTGGAAGCTCTCCGCCAACCAGGAAAGGGTTCTGGTACCGCTCTACAGGCACTTCGGGAGGTCATGGCTGTATGTCCCTCCTCTTGCCTAGCACCCCTATGTTCACTTACACTAATTTGCTTCGTTCGCTAGGTTCGCGCTTCGACTGTGTTCCCTGTACTGATACCAACACTGACTGCCATTCCCATGACTGCCTTCAATGCGCGTGCCTTGGCATCGCTTGTAACCGTCGCCGGAAGCGCCCTTAGTCGCCGACTTAACGTTATCATGATCGCCGTTGTCCAGGTTCTCGAGGAGGACAAGGACGAAGAACTGCAGAGCGCCCTTGATGAAGCTATCAGGGCACTGCTTGCCTCCATTGGTGATGCCGAAGGATTGAATACTTTGATGATGATGCTCATTGGATGGTACGTTATATATTCACCCAGAGTTAACCGTTCACTGGTAAATTCTTTGCTAGGGCCAAGAGCGAACATCCCCAACGCAGAGTCAGCGCTTGCAACCTATTTGCCATCTTTTGTAAAGTGTCAGAACAGGATTCGTCATTGTATCGCATCGACTGGATCCGCCAATTGGTTTCCTTAATGGAGGACCCTGTTGTCTCGGTCCATACAGCTGCCTTGAGTGCATTGGATACCTTCATCAAATCCATTCCCAAGGACGAACTCGAACCTTTGGTCGTTCCGCTACGCAGAAGTATCGAATCTACCGGAGTGCCAGGCACAAACCTTCCCGGCTTCAGCCTTCCCAAAGGCGTAGCCCCCACAGTGCCTATCATCATCGCCGGCCTTACGACCGGGAGCAATGAACAACGAGAACAAGCCGCCTATGCGATCAGGGATTTAGTAGAAAGGACAGAAGAAAGTGCGATCAAACCATACGTCGTGGCGTTCACGGGACCTCTCATCCGAGTGGCAACGCAAGCGACAATTTATCCTCCAGGTGTCAAGAATGCAATTCTCATTGCACTCACTTCTATGTTGGAACGTATTCCTGCTTTCGTCAAGCCTTTCTTCCCACAACTCCAGCGGACCTTCGTCAAGAGCACGAGTGATGCCGCGAGTAACTCTGTTCGCAATCACGCTGCGCATGCCCTTGGTGTTCTCATGAGGCATCAGCCCCGTGTGGATCCCGTGGTAACCGAGCTTATTGTTGGCGCGAAAAGCAGCGACGATACGATTGGTAGCAATATTATCCTTGCCTTAGCCAAGGTGGTCCGAAGTGCCTCGCAAAACCTCGGGGGCAAGGCTCGGGAAGCCTGTGTTGAAGTAGTTTCTGACAGCTTTAAGACACACCATGATGGTGGGACCTTGGAAAATAAGGATGTAATTAACATAACTGACTGACTGCCACCATGACAGAACACTACTGCCAGGCCCTGGGGTCTTTGTTTGTCGCGCTTTCAGATCAACCAGAACTGCTTCGTCCTACAGTTGGGTAGCGTAATTGACCTCTGACTGCAACTTACCCAGAATTCACCCATTGGTTCTGCAGGACTTATTTATCAAGTGGGACGCCTCCTTCAGTATTATCTTCTCACGTCATTCGAGCCGTCCTTAAGCCAGATGAGGGATTTGAAAATCCAGAGCCATCCCCTAATTTGTTTCATAAACTGGGAGTGTTGCGAACCGTCGCTCAAAAAGCACTGGAAAATGCCGCAAACGAAAAACCGATTATATCCAGGCCTGCCCGAGAAGCTCGGGATGTGCTAAAAGAGATGAATGACCCAAGTTTGCGGGGCCTTGTTTTGAAAGTTGTTGGCTCCACTTTTACTGTCCGTGCCATTCCTGGTGGTGTTGGTTTTGGAGATCGAGGTTCACGTTGCTGTAGTACATTCTTTAATACAACACCATCTTTGATTTTCACACTCACCTGCAGCCTCCGAACTTGGTCCATCTCAAGAGAAGACTACATCCACAACTACATACATCATGATTCTGATTCCGTGGATCAGAATCACCCGAGACGCCCTCACCCGACCACCTAGATGTTCTCGAATTATGGACAGTCAAACATGGTAAGGTTTCGTTCAAGAGAAGGCTTCTCTGGTACAGTAGTTGCTAGGATCACCAAGTGTCCCACAGCTCAGTCAAGGTCAAGACTTGGTTGACAGGCCGGCGTTGGATTGAAACGGGATCCTCCCTCCCTATCAACCTCGTGAGCACGCTGAATCAACCAATATGATGCACCACTTAAAATGCTGTTTCTAAATAGAATCGCCCCTTACCCCCTTTGCACCGCCATCAGGAAAGATGGAAGCCAAAGATAATTAAAGATTTCTAGTCACGGTGTGGCTTGATACACGATAGTTGATGCATCGCATGTCGGAGATCTGAGATACGGGAATGGCCTTCGCGGTCGTTCGAATCATCGAGGCCCGCCACCTACCTATGATCACCGTCACCGAAAGAGCACGTTAGTCGAGCTTCCTTCTGACACGAAGCTGTGAAGAGGATTCTTTGCAGATCACGACCCACACCGTGCCACGAAGCTAGCTGTGATCATCATAGCTTGGAAATGAATTTGCAGTGCCCGGCCGTCTCAATATATCATCTGTTCCAGAATCAACCGCTGCAACGAAATAGTGCCATTCCTCTAGACCTCGACACTGGCCTGATGCATGACGAAGTGACTAAAGGTGACGTTACCCGAACCAGAGAGGAAAACCTCAAACCCGAGAGGAAAAATTCGCTTTATATGCACCCAAACATTGCTCATATATCTTCCTCAGGGTATTCTTGACCGCGCCCAACATGACCGAATCACTACCTAATCCCGACACCTATGTTAACCACCTTTCACCAGATCAAGCCGTACAATTTGGGGTCGTGAAGATTGTTCAGGTCGCCCTTCTTGGTGTGAGTTGATGGCTACCTTCCTGCCTACGTACTTATGATTTGGGATGCAGGCCATTGTGTGGAACATCTTCTCGTTTATACCGGAGGACATAAAGTCTTAAGATAAGGTGGCGGTCTGATTACTTCAATCTGCGTTATTCTCACAAGGTTGGTCTAGTCAACTTTGCATCCGTCCCTGGGAACTCCAGGAGATGAATCATATTTTAGGTTTCTATCAGCCATCCATCATTGTGACCCTTTGGGTCGTGTCGTCGAGTAAATGAAAGTTATATCGACCGCAAAACGAGGTCCCAAGTGATCTACATAGCGCACCCAGTCGCGAATTGTCAAGGGATAATGTTGGCAGCCAACATCGTGTGTTCCTTCTTGATGACGATCACTTCGTTCCTGTTCCTCCGACACGTCCAAGCAGTTTACGCAGGGAATCGCTTGGCTTACTGGTTCTTTTCGTTCTTGTTCGTCTGTTCGAGTATCAGCCATGTAATGCTGATACTTGGGATGGAGTCCGAACATATCTCGGGGACAAAACATTGTTCTACGTCCAAGGTGGAGCTCTTCACGTCGATCACATACTTCATGCCAGGATTCTTTGACACTGTTGTTTTCTTTGCGGTCTCCTACAAGATCGCATACCAAGATCACCAACGCCACCGCGCCCTGGTTGGGAATCCAGTTACTAGGCTCTTCTCAAGCAGATCCCTCCCTATACTTTCGCGAGCGTTCCTTCAAGGAGGCCAGCAGTACTACTTGTGAGACGATCTCTGATTCGATTGTTGTAATTTTGGGATATTGACCAGAGTGCTAACAGGGCTGGTGTTATATTCGGGGCTGTTGCCGTAATTCTTATGTTCGCCCCATCAGTGCCCTACTCTATCGACCACTGGCCTTAATGCCGGATGTGGTAGTAACCTCTTCCGTGGCTTGTCGTGTTCACTGACTCATGGTATTAGCGCTTTATGACTCCAATGGAGGAGTGTCGGGAAACCATGTATCACGCATCCAGTTTGCCAAACCCGATCCGATGGCCAAAAAGTCTATTTCTCATTCCAGTGCTGGAGGTACCTCTTTAAACACACATCCTCAAGTATGATACATGTCATTTGTCAGTGCTGTTCCGGGATTATTATGCACAAAGCTCCGAGGAAGCCACAGAAAACCGTCAATCAACAAGAGGGCTTTTCCTCCATTCTGCATAGCTTAATACATGTCCGTACTCCTCGATATCTGCTTTGATGACATACATAATTCTTTCTTTCCTTGATATGAGTCTTTGAAGATACTGGAGCCATCCTCACACAACTAACATGATACCCTCATGAGAGATGTGGTCCTAAATCAAATTTGTTACTTACCCGTATTTAATTATTGTGGGGGTTAGGGGGCCGGGAATATCCCAGAGTTTCTGATACTGTTCAAGATTTGATCTTGGCATGCGAGAAGTAATCGCACTTGATTGAATGGGCCTCCCACGGCCCGGATAAGTTTGCTCCCACATATTCAGGTTTTTTATATATACACACTACATGAAGGGACAAACAGTTAAAAAACTAACAGACCAAACCGGAGAAGGAAATTTTATAAGTAGTGTATCAATACGTGTATTGATGGGGACTGCTATACATATAAAATGATTCAAACAGTTTCATCTCGTATTTGATGACAGCTCCTCAGCGCTCAGCTCTCAGCTACCGTGCACCCGTACCACATGCCATAGGGCAATACAAGAAGCTCCCAGTGTATATTGTACGCTGCCGGGCTGCGATCTACACAGTACCGTAGACCCCAAAATAATGCCCACAACGACCAGATCCAAAATGATCCCGTTTCCATCAAAGGTGAAATCACCCACCTGCATCAGCTTCGGGTTCAGCTGACGTCAACACGCGGAACCTTGGTGATCATGGGAGAAACCACAATGATGCGCCCCATTGGGAGGGGGGCCTTCCTTTATAAAAATCCGGACCCTGCTCAGAATGTGACCTTTCAGGGCCATTCTTGAAGCTTGTTCGGGATGACTGAACCACTGCCGAATCCCGATACCTACCTTAATCACCTCACACCAGACCAAGCTGTACAGTTTGAGGTTGTGAAAATCGTTCAGATTGCCTCCCTTGGTGTAAGTTGGTGGTCCTTCTCCTGCCGGCGTACTCATGATTCGGTACTTAGGCCATCGTGTGGGATATCTTCTCATTCATACCAGAGGACAGGAAGGCCTTAAAGCAGAGCAATGGCCTGATTACTTCGATTTGCTTTGTTCTCACGAGGTTAGTCTAGTCAACCTTGTATTCGCCCCTGAGAGCCCCCAGAGGCGAATGACAATACTCTAGGTTTTTGGCGGCCGTTTATGTGACCCTTTGGGTCGTGTCGTCGAGTAAGTCGAAGTCACGTTGAATGCAAAACGAGGTCTCAAGTGATTTTTCTATAGCACACCCAATCGCGGACTGCCAAAAGATGCTGTTGGGAATCAATATCGTGTGTTTCTTCTTGATGGCAATTACTTCGTTCATATTCCTCCGACGTGTCCAAGCAGTTTACGCGGGGAATCGCGTGGCTTACTGGTTCTTTTCGTTCTTGTTCGTCTGCTCGAGTATCAGCCATGTAATGCTGATACTTGGGATGGAGTCGGAACATATCCCGGGGACAAAATATTGCACCACGTATAAGGTGGAGTTATTCGCGTCGATCACATACTTCATGCCATGGGTCTTCGACAGTGTTGTGTTCTTTGCGGTCTCCTACAAGATTGCCTATCAGGATCGTCAACAGCACCGCGGCCCGACCGGGAACCAGCTTAGTAGATTCTTCTCAAGTAGATCCCTCCCTATCTTTTCGCGGGCGGTCCTTCAAGGAGGCCAGCAGTACTACTTGTAAGATGATCTTTGATTCGATTGGTGTAATTTTGTGATATTGACTGGAGAGTCAACAGGGCTGGTGTTATATTCCGGCTTGTTGCCGTGATCCTTATGTTCACTCCATCAGTGCCAGAGCTCTATCGACCACTGGTCTTAACGCCTGCCGTAGTAGTCACCGCCTCCACGGCTTGTCGTGTTCACCGACTCATGTTGTCAGCGTTTCACGATCCACACGGGGAAGCTTCTGGTACCCTTGTGGTTTCTAGGATCCACTTCGCCAACCCCGATCCGGTAGCTGAAAAGCCAATCTCGGGTTTTGTTATTGGGAACACCCCAGACCAACATGTGTGAACAAAAGGGAGGACACCTTACGAGTTCAGGGATTGTTTAGGGTTAGGATCACGTTTTATTCCGATATGGTGTCCGTTTGTAATGTCTGTTTGTAAATGGATATATGACTCTGTTTTTCCTCGATGTCTTCAAGGATTGAGCCCACAGAACCGCGAGTATCTACGTAGTTCAAGTGATTTTATGGGCTCCGAAGACGCTCGGATCAAATTATTCGTCAACAAAATAAGGGTAGTGATTGCTTAACGACTGCATAGGATATCAGACCCCGGTCGTCTTGAGAAGATACTCTGGCGTTACGTGAGGATCATCGGCATCTTCTGTGTGTATTTTTTGTCAACGTACCCCTCGTTATTTCGAAGGCAGCGAATGTACTGGCCGCTGCAGGGATACTTTCAGAATCGTGTGAGCATGGACGAAAAGTTCCATGAAAACAATTTGAGTTTACCTCCTCAGGACTATCACAAGAAGTGGTCAGAACTTGTTACAAGACAGCAAACGGAACTACTTACGCGAAGGCGAAAGTCCCCGAAACAAGCCCGTAAAACTGCGTTGTCATTATTCAGGATCTTTAAAGCCGTCCGGGGTCAAAGGAGGACGAACTGACCTTCCTGCCTCTGCAATAATACTTCTGAGTTCCCTGACAACGTATTGTATTGGGGAACCTTGTGGCGGTTCGGCGCGCAGCTGGACCCGAGATTTGACAACGTCTGTGAAAATTTGTGTCACATCGGCTACCCGAGTATAATGTGAGAGTGAAACAGACCTAGCGGATAGCAGGATAACCAATAAGCAATCTGTGGAAGGTATGGGCTGAGGTTACAATAACGACGTAACCATGAGTACGCACTCCACCGGTTGATCCAGACGCTAACAATGCCCATACAGGTAAATCCTTTCCGTATTTCTTCGTAAACTTCCGTTTTGAAAACTCGAAAGCTGAGAATCCCATACTGTCAGTTTCGATTGAAAACAGGATTCCTAGAGAGAACCATACCAGTATAGAATCTATGCATGCCAGAATGTCAGCACATCGCTAACGCGACTAGGCTCGAAGCGACACACCCAGCATAGGCGGGAATTTCACGGGCAACGGTCACCCAATACCCCCGCATGATTCCCTTACGAAAGCCCCAATCCCCCCACATACCATTAACCACAGCTCGGAGCCGCTTGTCAGTGGCTGCTCCATATTGTCCTTGCATTCTGACCTTGAACATTTCCACTATCGTTGAATCAGAACAGCAACTGGTTTGAAATCAAAAAGGACCCACCGGGACTAGCAAGTATGGCGTTAGCTGCACCTGCCATAGCACCTGCTGCTGCTATCTCCTTCAAGGAAAGGTCGGGGTAGGGCGAAATTAGTCGTTTAGAAGCGCCGTATGCTGCGAACAAAAGGGAGTTGACGCCGGCGATCCCAAGAAGTGGGCTTAACATTCCTTGACGCTCCCGGTCAGATTTGCTGGATACAGTGCGAATTCAGCGGAAGGGACCTTTGTATAGAGCGAAGAAGCCCTCTTTGCGAAGGGTCTGGGCTAGGATATCCATTGGGCCTTTCTTGACGTGAATTAGGGCAATTTCCACTCGAGGAGAAAAGACGTACAAACATCCCCTCTATAATGCAAACAGGTTTTTCAGCATCGAGCTCAAGTCAAACATAAGATACCACTGACTTGGAGCTATCTGGGCCCGAGTCTTGATTGTGTCAAGCGGTTGCCCGACGAGAACTTGGGCTGCGCCGCCAAAGCTTCCTGCAATCAGCTCATTTATAGTTGCCTGTGTACTCTGAGAAGACATGGTCGAGGATTATGGAAGAATATGACACAGAACAAGAGACACATTATCGGTGGTCCTCACGGTCATTGCCAACATTGACGCGATTTCATTTGTTCCCACGTGAGCAAACATAACATAAACGAACCACAGGAAATTCGTACAAGACGACTGCCGAGACATAAACCCAAGTTGAACCCGGTCATGATTAAACGAATCAAACAAAAGCATCTCTCATATCTCAGTATCATAGACAACTTCAGCAGGACCTCTGTGGATACCAGTTAGTACGACATATTTGATACCCCGAACGAGCTTGACGAACCTCTTCTCTTCCCACTGTCGACCGGTTTGATTAATGACGAGCAAAGAGAACTAACGATGCTACTCACGCTGTCTACCCATGCAATTTGGGCTTTCAAATCCGTCAACCCGAACAACAAAACAATGTCAATTACAACCTCATAAAAAGAGCCCTTCGGCCCGAAACGCTGGGCTACTGGAATATTGCGGATATCGGCTCGGACACTGCACAGTTTGTGGTAGTTATCTGTATAAATGTGTTAAATCGTATCTGTCATTTGTAAGGGTGAGTTTCGCTGACCTGGGTCATTATCGGGCCACTGGAGTTTCTGCTGGTTTAAGTTGCCGCGATAACACATTATTTCTGATTCCATAGAATTAAGGGTAAATGGATTCATGCTACGCTTGGTGTACGTGGAACGAAACTCTTCGGCCTCCGAGACTTGGGTATTCTATGGTTTGGGAAGCGGTTAGAAGATGTATGATAAAAAGCGGCTTCTCTTACCCGTGGCAAAATCACACTGAAGCTGTTTGGAAGCGCTAAGCCCCCGTTGAACATCGTGAAACATTGGAAAGCCCTTAGAGCATGTTCTGGATTAGCCGGTCTATACGGAGTAGCGCAAATGATTCCGCTGTAAAAACGTGAAACCCGAGTTCCGACCGGTTTGTCCAGAACTCCTAATATCGCTCCATCTGCGACGACTTTATTACTGTGAGGAAGTCACCATGAGCTTCACTCTTTGTTAATCAGCGCAGTCCTCTTACACCTGGGTGTCTGGTCTGTACACGCGCAAACCATGCGGCTCCAGTCCTTCTTTCAGCCGACTGAAGACGTAATCACTGGCGGCGAAACCACCAACGAGAAAAACGCTCTTTCATTGGGGGTTAGGGGGCACAGATTGAATATACTGTCTCCAGGCAAGAAGAGGGCTTACGGAAATTTTCTTATGCGCAATCTTGCGCTGGCTCAACACGCCATCGATCATGCTCTTGATCGAAGGCTCAAAGAACGAAGCAATGATTTTCCTGTACTGAAGTCAAGCTCACAGCCGGGGAAACGTACCAAGGTAAAGCGCACCCGTCAAGACGAAGGTTACCTCTGGTAACCTTTAGCTTCACGTCCTTGTCAGCGACAGAGCCAAATTTAATGAAATGTGGATCATTTGGATCGCGGAAGGAGCACTTCGTCGTCTTGTCGAAATACTGCTTCATTGTCGGTATGTCCTTTACGAACTTGGATCCCTTAAGGAATTCTAACAGATGGTGAGTACAGTGTTTTTGAAGATTATTCCGCCCGACGCACTCTCCAGGTACTCCACAGCAGCCTCCGTCACGAAAATGGAACCCTTGAAGTGACCTGCGAACGTCAAACCATCATAAAAGTTATTTCGATGACGGTGGAGGCCACTGCCCAACTCACACTGCGACTCTGCAATTTCTTCAAATTTCTTAGTCTGAGGTCTGTATGCATAGGCGCTTATATCCAGGGTTCCTCCACCAGCGTCGACAATAGTGACACCGTCCCCGTTCTTAATAAGGTCCGGGTGACGTCGGTATCTCAGTGTCCATAGAATCCAACCTGATGAGAGACGGACCCACCCCAATCGAATCGCTCATCAGACCCTTTCCTATGGATCGGTTGAGACTTGCTTCTCCCTCGGTGATGAAGGTGAGTTGATTTCGCCCGCCAGGTGTGATGAGACCGGCCTTCTCAGCGGCCTGCTTCATTAAGGCCTTCTGAGGTCCTTCCCACCCATTGGGATGCGACAGAATGTAATGGACTTCCGGCCCATTCCAGATAGTCGTCCCAATTCCTGGATGCACTTGCTGAATATACTGCTTGGCGCAGTCGTTGAGATACTTCAGAAAGTCCGATAGGACCTCAACAACTGTCTTGCCGAGCGGTAGAGGAGGAATAGTGGTATTTCCCGGCATAAAATCCGTCGTCCTGGGACGCAAGTGCAGCTTGAACCTATTACGAGGAGTTGAGCACTGGGAAATCAATGTGATAACGCGGATTACCATTCTGTTTTCACCAGGTCCTCTTCTTCAGCGATAATATCCATCCCATCTCTTTCAGTCTCTGCGCCCGCAGCATGAACTTGGCCATCTTTGCTGTAATACATAACGGATGGAATTTTGGCATTTCCACCAGCCATTTCCTGCCCTGGAAACCTGGCCGAGTGTCAGAGTAGCATAAAGTGGTTACTGCAATAGTAGCTCAACTTGTGCACACCCTGAATCTCTGGCTCTTTTCCTGGGTCAAGAATACTGCAATGGTCATCGATTACTTCAAGTAGAAACGCGCCCTTGAGCTGATCGATTACCTGTACGATACACCACTATACGTGGTCCCTACATCGAAAGCGAGAAGCAACTTGCGTTCTGGTCCTGAATACTTTTCTCTTGACATTTTGGTGAGGGAGGGAGATGGTTTGTCCCCAACGGTGGTTAAGCAATGGTTCTTCCCAGACCCTATCTATACCCAACGGGCACGTTGTAGCTGCGAAGAACAAGAAGGAAGCTGCGGGGTGCTGTGGATGCTGTAATGATTGATCCAAGTCCCCATATCGATGCCTAGCGTCCTGTCAGCTGATGTTGCGAGAAGGTATTACATATGTAACAATCCACGAGGGAAACGCCCGGCCTCATTGTGACTTGAAGTTAATCTGGACCACAGCAGGTAAAAGGGTGAGCAGCAGACCTGAGGCCATGGGATGGCTTGGCCAGCAAGTCCTCATGGTCAGTTGCCGTTGTTGATATAAATTTACATAATGCATTGCTCGAATCCGTACGAATACAAAAAACATAGCAGGAAGGCAGCTTCAACGGACTTTCACCTCAGAAATCCGTGTCGTAAATGATCTCTGCTGGTCCCCTATAAACCTTGTTAGTTTCTGTACACGTTCAAATATTTCGGACAGATGACAAACTTCTTCTCGACACCCTGTTTGACGTGATCAGCGACTATGAACCAAATCTGGAGTATGAACAACATACATTCTCGATCCAGGCTATCTGAGCTTTCAACTCCGTGACTCCGAATAACAAAATGATATCAACCATAATCTCGTAGTAGGTGCCTCTTCCGCCAAAACAAAGGGGAATAGGGATATTCTGCAGATTGGCCTTGACGGTGCAAGCTGTGTGATAATTCGCTACACAAAAGAAATCGCTTTATAAGTTGAGGAGACAAGTAAATGGGTCTCATTACCTGGATCGTTGTCAATCCACTGGCTTTTCTCCGCTGTCAGATTTCCCTTGTAGCATAAAATCTCCTTATCCATGGATTTCAAGAAACGTGGATTCGTGGCACTTCTAGCATAGGTACAGCGGAATTCCTGCGTCTCCGATACCTGGGTGTTCTACGTTTCGGTGTTTAGTATCCATACAAAAACAGAAGTGCGTGAAGTAATACCCTTCCAAGGATGGCGCTGAACCCATCAGGAATCGCCATCTCACCGGATGCCATCTCAATGCACTGCCATTTGCGCCTTTGATGTTCTGCAAGGGTCGGATCGTATACTGTGCAACAGTTGACGCCAAAGGCACTCCGAGTAACTCGTGAACGGACGGGACGATCGAGGACGCCGGAAATAGCGCCGTCCGCGACTACCTTGTTGCTGTGCGTTAAAAAAATTTGTTCAGAATTCCCGGCCCCACCAGTTGCGAGGACTTACACTTGAGTGTCTGGTCTATACACCTGAAGGCCATGTGGTTCTAAACTATCCTTCACGCGTTTGAAAAGGTAATCGCTTGCGGCAAAACCGCCAACAAGAAAAACTGTCTGTTCGAAAATAAATAAATAAGAAACAACGCAATACGCGGGGTTCATAGGCATGGGGTGTCAAGGAT
This sequence comes from Calvatia gigantea, assembly GCA_025093985.1. Lineage (NCBI taxonomy): Eukaryota > Fungi > Basidiomycota > Agaricomycetes > Agaricales > Lycoperdaceae > Calvatia > Calvatia gigantea. Next base: position 3,361,760 of record JACAAK010000001.1, read on the forward strand.
GCTTACAGAGATAGATTTAAAGGCAATTCTTCGCTGGGCTAAGACGCCATCAATGACGCACTTGACAGAGGGCTCAAAGAAAGAGGCAACCTCCCTCCTGTGCGAAGGTGAGCTGTTGCATAGGAAGGGTGAGGTGGATACGGACCCTTCAAGGCGAAGTTTTCCCGCAGTAATCTTCAGCTTGGGATCTCTATCTCGCGCGGAGCCAAAACGAATGTAGTGAGGGTCAGATTCATCACGGAAGGCACATTTCGTCGTCCGATCAAAATATCTCTTCATCTCAGGAATGTCTCTGTGAAACTTGGAACCCCCGAGTAATTCTAAATAAATAAATAAAATAAGAAAAAAGTGAGTAAAACACCCGAGTAGCTCAATTCCATGGCGTACTGTCCAGGTGACCCTGAGCGGCTTCCGTTACAAAAATCGAACCCTTGAAATGGCCTGAACAAGATGTTAGCCCCCGGCGCGGTATTGATTGGAGCCACCTGCAGACTCACATTGGGATTCTGCAATTTCTTCGAAGGTTTTTCCATTAGAATTGGAAGCATAAGCGCTGATATCTAGGGTCCCTCCACCGGCGTCAACGATCGTGATTCCATCACCTCGCTGTTGAAGAAAAGCTGTCACCAACCCCCTCCGGTGGGAAAGTAGCGCAACCTACCCGGATTGAATCGCTCATCAACCCTTTGTCAATACATCGGTTGAGGCTAGCCTCGCCCTCGGTGATGAAAGTCAGCTGGTTCCGTCCCCCGGCCTTAATGAGACCAGCCTTCTCTGCAGCTTGCCTCATCAAGGCCTGCTGGGGACCTTCCCACCCATTAGGGTGCGAAAGAATATAATGTATCTCTCTCCCCGACCAGAGGTCAGTGCCGATACCAGGATGAACTTGCTGAATGTACTGTTTGGCGCAGTCGTTGAGGTATTTCAAGAAATCCGCTACAACCTCAACCACCGATTTCCCGAGTGGCAAATCGGGGATGTGAGTGCCTCCCTCCATAAAAGCTGCTGTCCTAGGGCGCAGGTGCAATTTGAACCTGTTACGGGGGGGGGAGGGATGAGTATCCAAACACCGTAATGGGGTGGTGCGGTTTACCATTCTGTTTTCACCCAATCCTCCTCTTCAGCGATGATGTCCATCCCGTCTCGTTCAGTTTCAGCGCCAGCAGCACGAACTTGACCATCCTTGCTGTAGTACATGACCGAAGGTATCTTGGCATTCCCGCCAGCTATTTCTTGCCCTGGAAATCTTTCAGCTGAGCGTCAGAGCTGCATAAACTAGCGACTGCAACAGCAGCTCAACTTGTGCACGCCCTGAATCTCTGGCTCTTTTCCGGGGTCGAGAATGCTGCAAGGGCCATTAATTACTCTTTTGTTAGTCCACTTTCTCAAAGGTAGCTGGTTACCTATACGATATACCACTGTACGTCGTGCCTAAGTCAAACGCGAGGAGCAATTTGCGTTCTGGTCCGGAATAGGGCTCTCTAGACATGGTTAGTGAATGAAGAAGAGAGAGTAAGAACAATGGTTCTTCCGCAGCTTGCCTTATGGCACGAGATGCCGCAAGCAAGTGTCGTAACTGCCCAAGAACAAATGGAAACAGCAGGATGCTGTAATGATCGGCCAGACGCCCGTCGGTGGTTGGCTAATGGTCAGCTGATGTGACGGGACAAAGGAATACAAGTTAAACCTTAAGAACCAGTCAGTCTAATAAATTATACAGGGGTACACAGGCATGTTGTGCTCGCTTCAGTTGCTTGAAATATGCACGAGAATTGAGGCGAAGGCACGATTTCGTACAGTACATATACCAGGGGAAACGGTCAAGTAATCAAGAGGACAAAAAGTGATATCAACCATGGACAGACAAAAGAAAGAGACCTTTAGCAACATCCATAAAAGATGCGGCACGAGTGTTCAACGTTGCAACGCTCGGCCACGAGCCGCTCGGTGCTGGTTGAGTTTGCTGTCCTGATAAACCAATCGGCGTTCGACAACAATGCACCCTCGAGCTGCGCGAAGTGGCTCTTTGTGACTTAGTCTGTAACAAGCGATGCCGGTAAGGTGGGGTGTTCGGTACTTCACAATACCGTCCTTGGTGTTATTGCTCCCCTGTCTTCCAATAATAAATAAGGTTCACATTATAGCGTTGTGGCCGGTCAACATTCCTTACACACTGCATCAACAAATTAATATGACGCAGGTCATCTCAAAATCCTACCAAATTCAAAAAGTGTGTAGTGCGTCGTATTGAAAAATATACTTTTTGGATTTAACACGATACCAATGCGGCTGGTGTCACATTAACTCGCCGCCAGTGTAACAGCCATCGCCAATGCAGAATGATTCAAATGCGGGTTCCGTAAAAATACACGTAGTGACTAAACTTAGGAATCTCAAAGACCTCACCCTTTGCCTCCACTCAAAGATCGGTATCGTAAATGAGCTCTGCAGGTCCTCTAAAATGTCTTGTTAGTCGCTCTGTACCCATCCAAAACATCGCAACACCGTAACAAACCTCTTCTCAACACCCTATATCCAACAAGTCAGCGACAAGCAAATTTGGTTAAATGAGGGCGCGACATACGTTGTGCTTCCAGGCTATCTGTGCCTTTAGCTCCGTAAGCCCGAACAAAAAAATAATGTCAATCAAGACCTCGTGATACTTCTTTCCCTTTGGATCGAAACGTCGAGGTATCGGGACATTTGCTAAATTGGCCTGGATGGTACAGGCTTTGTGATAATTCCCTACAAATCCATTCATGAGATTCGTCGATAAGGAAGAACCACAGCTCGCCTACCCGGGTCATTGTCCATCCATTTGGCTTTCTCTCCAGTCAAGTTTCCGCGATAACATATGATTTCCTGCGCTAACGCCCTCAAGAGGCGTGGCTTCGATGCCCCCCTTCTATAAGTGCAGCGGAACTCTTGCGTCTCCGATACTTGGGTATTCTGTTCCCGTAGAATCTAAGTATCCTGGTAACGGCCAGGGAAATAACGTTACCCTCGGAAGGACGACACTAAAACCGTCTGGAATCGCAGTCTCCCCGGACCATATCTGAACGCATTGCCATCGACGTTTGACATGCTCCGGATTTGTTGGGTCGAATATGGGGAGGAACTTGATGCCGAAAGCGCGTGTTGTGACTCGAGAACGGACGGGGCGATCAAGAACGCCTGCAATAGCACCGTCCGCGACTACCTTATTGCTTATCAAATGAAAAAGAGTTAAGATCGTCCCCTCTGCTTTTGTTACGAGCACTCACATCTGCGTATCTGGCCTGAATACTTGAAGGCCATGTGATTCCAAACTTTCCTTCACTCGCTTGAAGAGATAGTCGCTTGCGGCGAAACCACCGACGAGAAAAACGCACTTCCCCGTCCGGACGTTAAAGGTGGCACGTTCCAATACATCAAAAGGCTTACAGCAATGGGCTTATGGGCGGTACGACACTGAGTCAGAACCCCATCTACCATACAACGGACGGCAGGCTCAAAGAAAGAGGCAACGTCTTTCCTATGCTGGAGCTCAGTCTTTCAACAGGGGTCAAATGAATGTATTGCGTACCCATCGAGACGCAGCTTTCCGGCAACAATCTTCAACTTGACATCCTTGTCGCGCACTGAGCCGAAGCGAATGAAGTGTGGATCATTCGGGTCACGAAAAGCGCATTTCGTCGTCTTATCGAAATACCGTTTCATTTCGGTAAGATCCCTGTGAAACGTGGAGCCTTGGAGGAGCTCTGAAAGAAAAGGTGAGTTTTGGCGCTGGTAAGCGGAATTCCTCCACCATACTATCTAAATAATCCTCGGCGGCCGTCGTCACAAAAATGGAGCCCTTAGGGTGGCCTACATGAAATGGGGTCTTAATATGGTGTTTCAAACCAGCCAGAAGACTCACACTGCGCTTCTGCGACTTCATTAAAGGTCTTTCCATTGTCCGTGGAAGCATAGGCGCTGATATCTATGGTTCCTCCACCAGCATCAATGATAGTAACACCATCGCCCTTCTGTTGCAGGATATTTTTTAGGGCTGTTCTTTAATAGGAACTTCACCCAGGCTTACCCGAATCAAATCGATGTTCAGTCCTTTTTCGAAGCATCGGTTGAGACTCGCCTCTCCCTCAGTGATGAAGGTGAGTTGGTTTCGTCCCCCAGACTTAATGAGACCAGCCTTCTCCGCGGCTTGCCTCATCAAAGTCTGTTGGGGACCCTCCCACCCATTTGGGTGTGAAAGAATATAATGTATCTCCGACCCAGCCCAGAGACGAGCCCCGATTCCAGGATGGACCTCTTGGATGTACTTCTTGGCACAGTCGTTCAGATACTTCAGGAAATCCGATAAAACCTCAACAACTGTCTTTCCAAGAGGCAGAGGTGGGATGCGCGCACTACCGGTTGTGAAATCTTTTGTCTTGGGACGTAAATGTAACTTAAACCTATAGACCTCAAATACGTCAATTGTAGCAAACGTGCAAGGCGGTTCGAAACCCTCACCATTCTGTCTTGACCCAATCTTCCTCTTCCGCGATAATGTCGATTCCGTCCCGTTCTGTTTCTGCTCCAGCGGCACGAACTTGGCCATCCCTGCTATAATACATGACAGATGGTATCTTCGCGTTTCCACCCGCCAATTCTTGGCCTGGAAACCTTCAGCCAGCCTAGCGTCAGAGTTGCATAAAGTCGACACTGCAAACAGTAGCTCAACTTGTGCACGCCCTGAATCTCCGGCTGTTTTCCAGAATCGAGAATGCTACAGGATCCATTAATCATTTTTCATTAGTGGCACACTCGCGATCGATTACCAGTAAGATAGACCACTGTAGGTGGTGCCGACGTCGAAAGCGAGGAGTAGTTTACGTGGTCCGGTATATGGGGCTCTGGACATGCTGGCGAATGGAAGTAAAGGTATGCACCCCCGAGAACGAACGTTAATGAACGCCTGGATAATGTTTCTTCCCACACTTCACAACACGCTGCAACGGCATGTTCCAAGATTGCTGCGGGATGCTGTAAGGCCTGGCTTAGCCTTCATTAATCATTGGCGACCGATCATCAGTCAGCTGACGGTCCTAAGGTCGTTATCAACCATCCGCTACTTAAAGAAGCGTTGAATCGACTTGAGAGAGAAACACTCAACACCCGAACCCACCTTACGGAAACGATGAGACGAAACCGAGTAAGCCGTGTACACCTCATCCATTCCATTCCTTTGCTTACGCAACAACTCAAGAGTACATATGGGGTTGCCCTGCGTGGCATAACATATAACCTACCTAAAGAGCGTCCATCAGCTGATGAAACCGAAAAGAAGAAACCTCAGAAAGCCAGTGGGGAGTCCACCGCCCCTCCGCGCACATCGAGCACTGGACAGGTGCCAACACACTCTGGGAACAGGAACCCATCTACGCCGAACAAGAGCGGCGCACCTAAATTGAAGCCAGACCCCGGCGCACAAGAACAGCAAACCCAGCAACGAAAGCTGCAAGCCCGTGAATTGGAGGAGCGTAAAAGGCGGCTATACGAAGAAAGAGAGCGGTTGGTCATCACTATCTCGAAGATGGAAGAGAGAAACAAAGACAAGAAGATGGAACTAGAATCTTTGCAGGAAGTCGACGAAACGGAAAAGTGGGAAGACGACTTGTTCAAAATGAGGCAGGAGGAATTGCGAAATGCCCGCACTGTCATCGAGACGCATTCCAAGACGTCAAACAGCGACGTCTGGTACTATATCAGAGATCTCAATGACCAAATTATCCGTGTCGCGTCTCATACCGCCAACCAATTGGTCAAGAAGGAACCCCAAGCCTCGCCGGAGGAGATCACAAAGATACTCGGCAATGGATTTTTGGGATTGTTCCCAAAGTTGAAAGCCGAGCGTCCCATGGAGAAGTTACTTGTCCAGGCAATCCTTCAAATTTTTCTTACCCGGTCGTGCACGCTACTCTTGAGCTCCTGGAATCTCGGAATCTCAAGGTCCGGTCAATTAATTAACTCCATGTATGATTGCATACGAGGCACAGGTGAGTCCTTTAAATATTCCGGATGGTCTTGCCACAAGTTTAACTTCGACGTAGAGGAACAAATGGTAGCTGGGAAATGGAGGCAGATAACGTTCGCAGAAATACCACACGGAACCAAAACGGAGCTTTTACAGGAATTTGCAGCTTCTAAGTCGCGGGGGGTCGTGGAGATTTTATCTTGTGCTGGATGGGCGGGAGACACCGAGAAGATCTCGCGGCGAGTCTCGCATCTGATGAGGAAGACAGAATATCTAAGAATGGACATCAGAGCTGCTGTTATCTACGCTGACTTCCAGCCACAGATCGCTGTGTTTGATGGCGAGTATGACGATTCCACGATGATTGTTGACAAATCCAATTTTGGGGGAGAGGAAATCCGAGACGCCAAGGGCCGTCACATATTAGGAAGTACGGGGTTGGGGTGGAAGGTTGGAGAGAATGTGAAGCAGAGAACACGAGTGCTACTTATTGAGTCGTTCGGGGACCGGTTTCGCCCTTCGACCAAGTAGACGCGGGCTTGCAACACAACGTAGCGTTCACAAGCTATTGGGCAGGGATGGCCCCTTGAGCTGTAACAGTAGTACTTGCAGTTGTGATCATGGATAGGGCTCAAATGACAACGGCTTGCTTGTCCACATTAGCCCTTTCAAAAAACGATACTTTTGCTACTAAGTCCAATTTTTATATTCAAAGCTTTCCCAGCCTTACTTCTAATCCCGATGTTATAACCCATTCTTATTCAACATGCATCAACACGGGGCCACCTTCGCCTAATTCCGCAGCGGGCCCCTTAGAGTTAGAACCAAACGCTTCTGGGCGTCACACCCCTAGGTCTTCTCTTGCCCAATTCCTTATCACACTCTGTCATGACCGAGCGGCATCCCCCACTTCAGACAAATCGGCCCCCATCTCGACAATCAAATACTGAGGCATCGAGAAGTTGTTCATGTCCGATCTCAGGCGATTGCTCGAACACTGGACACTGCCCGAGCAAAATCAAATCAAATGATGATGCTCAGCGTGAGCTAGAGATCGAGGAATTGGAAAATGATATAAAGCGGCTCAAAAATAACGAGAAGCAGCTCCAGGAAGAGTTCCGGGGGCTGGAAGAGGCCACAAAAGAGGTGAAGCGGAAACTAGAGAAACGGGAGGACGGTCGGGTGCATTTGCAGAGGGTAACGGAGAAGCTGACCATCGCTCAGAAGTTCCTCTCGACGGCTGATAGTCTGTCTCAAGGGGATGTGGTCCAAGCGATGGAGGCTCTCAATGAAGAGATCTTTCAACTCACCTCGATCGTCGCGGATAAGATCCAGGTGGAGGAGAAAATTGCCCCACATGAGGGGCGGGTCAAAACTTTTGGGGACCGCTTGGCACCGTTCTTGAAGCGAGAATTTGTATTGGAGGTGATAGCGCCGAAACAACTGGAAGATACGCTTGGGTTGCAGATAGGTTGGCAAGCGATTCTCGTGCGTTGGTGCTCAAATGTCATTCGACGGTGGACGCTAGCAGAAACCGACGAGGTAAATGAGGAGTTGGCGAGGATTTATAAAGGTGTCGTAGCTCGGAGTAAGAATACGTGTCGTCGGCGACATCAATAACGTTACTCATTGGCGCTCTTAGACGGACAGGCAGTAGGAGGCCGCTGGCGCGCCTTAACCCATCGGGCCATGCACAGCGCCTCACCGGTGAACTCCGCAGCACTTGTTGAATCTGTGGTCAATGGTCTGGTCGCCTTACCAGTCTTGTGTGGTTATATCCGCTCCAAAGAGGAAGACGCCGAGTTATGCAATGCATTTCGGCCACGTATCGAGTCCCTCTTTGAGAAATGCCTCAATTTCCGGAAGATGGTAGGGGAAGGATTAACGTCGGTGGACATCGAACCGTGTTTGTACGAGTTAGGCGAGCAGTACAACCCGAAGCGTGCAGGCTTGGAGTACGAAAGCGAGGAGTCAGCAGAGAAACAAGGTACCATCGCGTGTACGCTGAGCTTGGGGTTGAACGCCCTGCGCCGGTTGAAGGTTCAGCAGGGGGTAGTCGTGGAGAGCAGAGAACCGATGCTGAAGCCTAAGGTAATCCTTCAAAAGACTCTGACGGAGATCATCTCGTAGTAGATATTATCCCAACAACTTCGTGTAACCAGCGCTGTAACTTCTTTGAACACGGTCGGTTTCAAGTGGATTCTCGACCCGAGCCTGTCTGGTATTGCTGCACCACCTATAACCCTCTTTTGGGGTAACTAAAGCTTGAATAAATTGCCATATTTATATTGTCCATGCCTTTTTCCTACCTGAGTCGGGCCGAATTAAGCTGCAAAATGATGATTGGCCTAGTCCCGGTGGTTGGCCATTGGTCAGCTGATGCTACCAAGAAGGCGTATTTTAATTTACTCGAGAACCAGTCACGCCTCGTGCTGACAGCCTCATGGAATAAATGGAGGGTGAGCGGGTAAGTAACGTACACCTTGCATCTATTCTACCATACTGCTCATGGACCAACTTAAGAACATGTATCATACTTTCGTGCGCGGACATCAAAGCCCATCAGACGAGCTCACAGAGGATGGGAGTGGACAATACATACCCACTGGTGGAACAACCAGACCGCAGAATACGGATGAGGAATCCGCAAACGCGGCGATTGCAACTTATAGTGGGCCCACACCAAAGTTTCCTCTGCGGGGGAGTTTGTCCAAGTACAGCAGGAGGGACAAATCTGAAGCCAAACCAAGCATGGCCGTGCGGCACCAAATCTATCGGCGGACGTCGGAAACCAGGAAGTTAGAGGAGTATAAGCGATTGCTGCGTGCTGAACGGGAGCGATTGATTGGCACTACCTCAGGAGTGAGAGAGGACAACATGCGCAAAATGATGGAATTAGAATCTCTGACGAACCGGGATAATGCGGGGAAGTACGAGGACGAGTTGTTCGACATGAGGTTGGAAGAATTACAGAGCGCGCAGGCTCTCATTCAGACAGGCTCTTCAGCATCGGAGCGGGATATCAGACGCCAAATTAGGCACCTGAACGACGAAATCGCTCGCGTCGCGTCGAATATTACTGAAACAATGACCGAGAACGTCCCGCATGGTGGACTGGAGGAGATTGGCGCAATTCTCGGTAATGGATTCATGGGTTTCTTCCCAGAACCCAAGGCCGGGCGTTCAATGGAGAAGCTGCTCGTCCAAGCAATTCTCCGAATCTTTCTTGCGCGGTCAAGTATGTTCGTTATAAACTCCTGGAACCTCAAAAGCCAGAAAACTAGCGTTGCACTCAACCTTCTGTATGATCGGATAAGGAGCGAAGGTGAGCACCTTGCGTTCTGGCTATCCTTGCGGTAAAGCAACTTTGTCTAGAGGAACAAATGGTAGCCGGGAAATGGAAGCAAATTGCATTCACGCAAGTACCGTGCGGACCTAACGCAAAAGATCTCCAGGAGTACGCAAACTACAAGGCGCAAAAAGTTGCGGAGATATTAACTTCTGCTGGGTGGGCAGAAGATACTGAGAAGATTCAGCAACAGGTCTTACAGCTGATGTTAAGGGCGGAAAAGATCAGGATGGATGTCAAGGGGGGGATTATTTCTCCTGACTGCCAGCCCTGGCTCGCTGCTTATGACGAAGAATTTGATGCCTCAACGATGAGGGATGTTGGCGTGGAATTCGGAATGGAAATAGTCAAGCACGCCAGAGGCCATCGAGTATTGGGTAGTCCAGGACTAGGATTGAAAGTAGGCGGAGATGTGGGGGTGAGAACCCGCGTGTTGCTCATCGAGTCGTTTCAAGAATGTCACCGACGTCGGAGCGGACGCTGATTTGCGGTGTAGTACGTTGATCGGACGGAACTCTGACGGAAGTATATGATACCTTGTATGATAACACATGTACAGCGCACAAAGCCTGAACTTTATTTCCCAATGACGGCAGCCTCAGCTGTGATGGGGACTGGCGGTTAGATACTCGCACCTGCAGCTTCTATATTCGGGCCATCCCATCGTGGTTCGGCACTATGGCCTCGATTCTCACGGCGCACTCATTTTGGGCGTGTATCAACATGAGGTCACCTTCACCGAAGCCCGCAGTAGATTATCTAGATGGGGGGATGCATTATCCCGGAGTTTGGCGTCAAATCCTCGCTTTCCTCCCAACCTATCATTGTACTTGGCCATGCTCGACAGATCAGAATCTCCGCCCCTGATAGATAGGCTTTCACCTCCTCGACAGAACGTCTCCGTATCGACAGGGCATTTTCGCCCAATCTCACGCGAAAGTCCCAAAGTTAGGGGGTCGCTTGGGGAAAATCAGGTTGAGTGATGGCCGGGACCCTCAGATTGATCCAGAGCTTGAGAGCTTGGAAAATGACATTGAACAACTCAGAAATGAAGGGAGGCAGTTACGGGAAGAGTCTGGCAAGTTGGAGGAAGGTATCAGAGAGCTGATGCGAAAATTGGACGAAAGGGAGAAACGCCAGGAGGAGTTGCAGAGGATAACGAAGGAGCTGGCGATCGCTCAGAGGTTCCTCTCAACGGCTGATAGCCTGCCTCAGGCGGAGGTTGTACAGGCGATGGAGGTTCTCAATGAAGAGATCTTTCAACTCACTTCGATTGTGGCGGATACGATCCAGGTGGAGGAGAAAACGACGCCAAGCGAAAAGAACGTCGAAACTTACCAAAGGCGTTTGGCACGGTTTTTAAACCCAGCGTTCTTTTTGGAGGTGATCGCGCCGAAAACGCTTGACGATAGCCTGGCAATACAGATCGGTTGGCAGGCAATCCTCGCTCGGTGGTGTTCGGGGGTTATACAAAGGTGGATGTTAGCCGAAAGCGATGAAGTAAATGACGAGCTGGTGAGAATATATAGAGGCATCGTAAACAACAGTGAGATTTTTTATTCTTTATGAAAAAAGCAGCTATGCACTGATGACTGTTAGATGGACAGGCTGTAGCAGGTCGATGGAGAGCCATCGCACGCCGGACTTTGCAGAAAACCTTCCCAGTGAAGTCTGCGCGACTCGTTGAACTTGCAATAGGAGGCTTAACGGCTCTACCAATCTTATGCGGTTATATCCGATCCAAGCGAGAATACGATGACCTGGTCGGAACCTTCCAGCCTCGTATTGGTCAGCTTCTTGAAAAATGCCTCAACTTTCGGAAGATGGTAGGAGAGGGATTCACGTCGGTGGATATTGAACCATACCTGTATGGGTCGGGCGAGCAGTACGATCCCAAATATGCGGATTTGGAATATGAAGGTGAAGAGTCAACAGAAAAACGGGGCCTCATCGCATGTTCGCTCAGCATGGGGCTATACAGGACATACAAAGCCAAGGATGAAGATGGGAATGTCACAGAGAGCAGAGAGCAGATTCTGAAACCCAAGGTAATCCTTCGGGAAACTCTAATAGACATAATCTCGTAGTAACATGGCAGAATTTTGGACACCCCTCGTGAATTTGTTTGTTTAAGTTCCAGCTTAAACTAGGCTCTCTGTCATTTGTGTCAGAACGTTTTCAAATTAATTGCGTCGGTTCAAAGGGCTGTCCTTAACATTCAACATAATTGATGGCTATCAGCAAACCAGAGACTCGAAGTCTTCATTGGGAGTACAAGCAGTCCGTGCGCGGGTATCCTCTAGGATGGAAGTTGATCTGTTTCGCCGTGAAAGGTTCCGGGACACTGGAAGGGGTTGACCCGCGCCCGGGTATACCTTGTTATACTAGCTTTCCTTCAATATTTCCACTTCGGGTGAGGGGAGGTTATGGCATGAAGGAGGTGACATGGAAACACGGTGCCCATTTAGTCTGTCTGTTTGGGAAGGCCTCTCGGTAACCATCAGATTCGCAATAGGCGCTTATACCCGCGCCTTGATCTTCTCTGACGGATGACGGTCTTATAATCTTGCTTTACTTGTGTGACTTTTTTTCCAAAAAAATTCAAGGTGACTTCGCGCCTATTCATTTCTTCTATGCATCAAGCGAGCACCACGATTCGATATTCGATATTCAGATATCGTAAAAGCCTCAAAGCTCGCACGCGATCCGACATACGGGCCACAGACAGTAATCCGCGGAGGAGGATGGAAGCACAACTGCGGACAGAACTCAGTCGACGGCAATACATGAATGGAATAAACCGAAATCCCCCCCTCCCCCAACATATATCTCGGATTTCAATATTTCGATGCCGTCAACGGTGAGATAAGATTGGGGGGCAATGTGGACTAAGTCACGCCTCGTGCGTGACGGCATAGAAACAACGAACCATGGGCGCCTAACTAACACAATTCTTCTTGTCCCACCATTCACTTCAAGCTCCATGAAAGGATTAAGGAGCGGCGTTAAACGATTTTGGGTGTCCGTCAAGCAGAAAACATCAGAGCGTACCGTGGCTCCCCAACAGTCTCCCAGGGTCACTCGCCCGGCTTCCCCAACCCGTCGTCGGTCCATTTTTGGGCTTGGTGCACTTGGCAGTTCGTCAAAGAAGAAAAGAGAAGATGCTGAAACTGCGGAAATTGTTGTACAACAACAAAGCGACCGGCGCAAACGAAAGGTTAGCCGTCTCGACGAACACAAACAACAGCTGGGAGAAGAACAAGACAATTTGGACAAGGATATTTCGCTTCTAAACGAAAGGATTGCTCGTAGGATTGCTCGATTGGAGGACCTAAAGGCGCAGGATGATAAGGAAAAGTGGGAAGACGAGTTATTCGAGACGAGATTGAAGGAGTTGCAGAGTGCACGTGCTATCATCGGCACACGGTCTTCCGCTTCAGGCGCAGATGTCCTACGACAAATCGAAGAACTCAACCACGACATAGCTGCTATTGCGGCTCTTGGTGCGGAAACGCGGACGGGAGATGCACAACAAGTCAGCTTGGAAAACGTCAAACATTATCTTGGTGAAGGCTTCCTGGTCGTATTCCGGGGACTCAAGAGCGCAGAGGGCGAGAAAAGACTCGTGCAGGCGATTCTTCAAGTCTTCCTCGTCCATTCGTGTGCTGAGTTCATCAGCTCCTGGCACATTGGAAATCCCACTCTTAGCACTCTCCTTGACCGTCTGTATGATCGCATACGCAGCAAAGGTGAGGGTTCTCTCCATCACGTTCCAGCCAAGACTGATTCTGATGGCAGAGGAGCAAATGGTGGCCGGAAAATGGAGGCAGATCACGTTTGCGCAATTGCCCCAAGGGCCCAATACAGAATCCCTACGACAATACGCAAAGGCGGCAGTAAACGGACTCCTGGAGATTGCGTCGTATGCAGGGTGGGGAGGAGATTCTCAAGAAATACAGCGACGAGTGTTGCGGTTAATGGAGAAGGCAGAAGAGATAAGGATGAACGTAAAGACAAGAATCATATCGGCTGACCTTCAACCCTCTGCTGCTGCGGACGGTGATCGATATGTGCCTTCATGGATGGAGGCTAGTCACTATTCGGGGATGGAGCGGGTTGAAAATCCCGAGCGTTGCAGTGTCCTGGGTAGTCTAACCCTGGGATTGAAAGTGCGTAAGACGAGAGGGGATGAGGTCTCGGACTTCAATAACTCAGAGGTTAAGACACACGTGTTATTTAAGGAATCATTCCTGGCACCGGTTCGTTTGACCAGTCGCTGAGACCAATAACTTGTTTTCTTTTTCATCTGTAACTCGATGCGTGTAATTTTGCTGTGCCCCAATCAATTCATCTCTGGTTCACTGGGCATGATGGCTGGGGGTGCTTGTCCCACCAATCCTTACTACGGACCCTCGGTATGTTAAACCAGCAAATCAGGCAGACACCTACTTAAAATGCGAATATAACAACCCTCATCATGTTCGCAACATTTCGGAGCCGGTTATGGAATCGTTGTCATTTCAGCGCTTAGCACGTGTTGTCCTTCGCTCAAATCCGGGGTAAAAGTAGAAGAACAAGGGAGGTCACGTTCTTGTCCGTGCCGCTAAACAAAAGAAGCACTCCCTCCCATGGTCAACATCTGCCGATCCCAATCAAGTCAGACATCGCGAAATCTGTTGATCCTTTTTGGAGTCGCCCGCAGAGCGCAGAAACTCCCTTCCATCCGTTTCTCAAAAAATAATACCCACACACAACAGACGATAGGGAATTATTTCGCGGAAATTGGCACTTGTTGATATGATATATGTCGAGAAACTCGCTCACGACTGATAAGCTTCCATACGCCGGGTCTCTGAGGGTATATATATAACGCCTCGTGTCCGCGGCACGGATGAAGTGACGGATGGGCGGCTGGTGCACACATACCTCTTCCTATCCTACCATGCCCCCCATGAAAGCCACCATAAGCGCATTACAGGGTGCAAGGCAGTTTTTCACTGGAAGACAGCGAAAGCAGGACAAGATCGAGAGGGGGCGTTATGTTCACGGCTCCCCAAGAGCCCCAGGCTATGGGCATCGGCATTGGTCAAGCTCCCTCCCCAACCTGTCGCCGGTCGATATTTGGGCTCAATGGGTTCGGGAACTTTGGAAGCGCATCTAAACCCAAGAAGACGGGCGACGTCGAAATGACTGCGCAGATGGTCGTGCAACACCGAAGCGATATGCGAAAACATAACGTTGGCCCGGTCGACGAGCACATACAGCGCTTGCGTGAAGAAATGGGAGAGTTGAACAAGGATATTTCGCGCTTGAATGCAAGGATTGGTCGGAGGCATGCTAAACTGGAGAAGCTGAAGGCAAAGGATGACGAAGAGAAATGGGAGGACGAGTTGTTCGAGACAAGGTTAGAGGAGCTACGAAGAGCCCGTGCTCTCTTAAAAACTCAACCTGCCGTTTTCGGTGCCGACGTCCAACGACAAATCGAAGAAATCAACCAGGACATAGCTGATGTTGCTTCCCTTGCTGTGGAAACGCCAACTATGGCAAATCCCCGACAAGCTAGCCGAGACATCGTTAAAAATGTTCTCGGTGAGGACGTGCTTGGCATATTTCAGAGAGCGGGGAATGTATGGGATAACAAACAAATCGTGCAAGCGATCCTTCGGGTCACTATCGTACACTCATGTGCAAAGCTTATGAACTCCTGGCACCCTGGAAACCCAAGTCTCGATAACCACCTCGACCGTCTATACGAGCGCATACTCCACAAAGGTGAGTCTTTGCCTGTAAAAAAAATCGTCTTTCAACCCATCATAACGATAGAGGATCAAATGATAGCTGGGAAATGGAGGCAAATCACGTTCGAACAGCTACCCCATGGACCCGACGCAGAGTTTTTCCAACAATTCGTGAGCAAAATGACAATAGGGATACTCGCAATCGCGTCTTTTGCCGGTTGGGGAGGAGATACCCGAAAAATACAACAAAAAGTCCACCAACTCGTGGAGAGAGCGGAGAGGATAAGGACGAATTTGAAATCGGGGATTAATTCGGCCGACCTTCAACCCTTAATTGCGATGTATGGCACACAATACGACCGTTCAGAGATGAAGGACGCGAGCCACCACTTTGGAATAGCACGGGTAGAAGATATCAAGAGCTGCCATGTGTTGGGGAGTACCGCTTTCGGGTTGAAAGTGCGTAGGAAGGGAAAGGACGACAACGCAGAGTTTGAGGACTCGGAGTCCAAGACACGGGTATTGCTCATCGAATCGTTTGTTGTCCGCCGACGTTTAAATCGCTGAACACAACAGATAATTTTCTTTCGCGACTGTGTTGTTTTACACTAGTTTTGGTATTATGTTCCTTAGTCAATTTATTATTTGTTTCATCCAGAACACTCCCAGTACTCATTACTCAGTACTCAGAATACTACGCCCAAAGCTTATTTAGCTTGATCGGTGATCCGGCGCTATGAGTATGGTAACTTCCATGTTCTGGACTTTCCGACTTCACATAAGTGATGAATTCTTATTCAACAGCATCACCACACGGTCAGGCCTTTGCCGAGGCACTCACGACACGTTTTCGCTGTGACCCTCGGGCGCTCAGAGGACTACCTTCCATCCTCTTTCCGTGTTTCAACAGCCTCATTCCCGACCATGCTGGACATGCTAAAATCCCCTCGTAGAAAAAGTCGAGTGCTGCCGCCTGACGAGCCGCACGTCGAAGCTCCTGTCAGACCCCGGCCTCCGCGTGAACGCGTACCCGTTACTCGCCGCATCACCAGGATATTCGAACGTGGGCCTCCCAAGCCTGACCCAGAACTCGAGAGATTGGAAGGCGAACTCCAGGTGGTCCGCCAAGCTCACCAAGATGCGCAACAAAGATTCGTTACCCTGGATGAGGAAGTCCGACAAATGGAGGAGAAATTTGCGGAAAGGGAGAGGCGCCGTAAAAACGACGAGCTCAAGAAGATTACGAAGGAGTTGGCTATCGCTCAGAGGTTCCTCTCGACGGCTGACAGCCTGTCGCAGGCTGAAGTCGTTCGAGCAATGGAGGCTCTCAACGAAGAAATCTTTCAGTTAACTTCTATCTGCGCGGACATGATCCAGGTCGAGGAAAAGCGGTTTCTGGATGAAAAACGTCGTGAACGGGCTCATCAAACTCTTGCACCTCACCTTGGACCAGCGTTCCTGGAAGTGGTGATTCCGATGCAACTTGAGGATTCACTTGCAATACAAATCGGGTGGCAAGGGATTCTTGCGAGGTGGTGCTCCGAACTTATTCAAGCTTTGGTGGTAGAGGATCTCAATATAGGCGGAACGTTGAACAAAGACATAGGGGCCATATACGAGGGTGTCACATCCCACAGTAAGATAATATGCCATTGGCATTTGTTCGAACTAATCAAATCGTTAAAAACAGACAACCAGGCTGTCGCAGGACGATGGCGTTCCCTTGCATACGAGGCTGCCGACGATATCCCAACAGAAACTCGACAGAAGCTTGTATCACCCGCACTCGGAACCCTGCTCGCGCTACCCGTGGCTTGCGGGTATATATTCGCTCAGAAAACCTACGAAGAGCTTTGGAATGCATTCCAGCAGCGCATTGGGCCTCTCGTTGATAAGTGCCTCAGGTTCAGGAAGATGGTGGGAGAAGAGATCACGTCGACCGACATTCGACCGTATCTTTGCAATTCAGGTCAAGTGCATGATCCCGAGTGGGCCGATCTGGAGTATGAGGATGAGAAGGACGGAGCTTCGGCGCAAAAGCAGGGAGTCATTGCTTGCTCGCTCGGGTTAGGTTTATGCAGCTTTCGCGATCCGGATGGAAAGGCTCCAGAAAGCAGGGAGCCGATATTGAAACCTAAGGTAATCCTCCAGGAGACCCTGAAGGAGATCATCTCTTAGGTAGTGTTCATTTCGAAACCTATGTGTACCATCAAGTGTTTACTTGCTGGCCACTCTTCAGATGTTTGCGCTCTCATTTCTTTCTCATTGCATATTTTCTGCAGAAATCTTGTACGCTCGTGCCCGGGTATCTTGTGCAAATGTTTTTATTTGTCGTGGTCTCGTCACTGCGAGCAGCTATGCCACAGTCACACCTGTCGAGTCAGAGCCTAATACCTGAGCAGGGAAGGAAATTTTCGAGAAGCTGCCCAAATTCGCAACATAGCCGCCGGGTATTTTTCTGTCTCCCGATTATCCTCCCCAAAGCTGCGCAAGGTCTGATATTTCTTTCGTCACCACCTTAGCCTCCCTGTCATATCTTAGCGCAAGAACGCGGGTGTCAAGGGAGTCCGAGCATGAGGCGTGGACTCTCCCGATTGATTGATCAAGCCGAAGACCGGGCAGTCACTTTTTCAGTAGGTAATACCCGCTCCATCATTGCAGCCATCAGGCAGCATGCTTGCCCCTTCTTATAGGTGTCAGGCCGCGAGAAGAAAGATCTCTGAGCTTGAAGCCTCACCCACACCTTACAGCAATATGTCAAAGGAGCGATATTCTGGTCCAGTCCGCAAATTACTCCTCGCCTTCGACATCGGCGTCACACACAGTGGCATATCGTACTGGTGATTGATTACCCCAAGAGCTAAGAATTAACGAAAAGCCGATTAACAAGCCCCATAGTTTCTAGTGCCTGGGGAAGAGCCCACTATTATGGGCGTGCTCAGATTGGGTTCAATTGCAGAAGCCACTCATGCAGCTCTGACTCTGAGGTAAAGATTTCCAGGGCAGGAAAGCGACGGCGGAAATGCCAAGGTACCCACGATTATGTGTAACAGCAGGCATGGTCCAGTTTGCGCTGCTGACGCTGAAACCGAACGAGACGGGATAGAAATTATCGCTGAAAAGGAGGACTGGGTAAAAGCAGAATTGTGAATTCTATTGTTGCTTCCGTGTCTTCGTGCTCAGCGCTCAGCTCTCGTTCCAAGTTCGCGCTACACCTGACGCATTCTTCGACAAATACGCACCTTCCACCTCTACCGCTCGGTAAGACAGTGGTTGAGGTCTTGTCGGACTTCCTAGGTTATCTCAGTTACTGTGCCAAACAATATATACAAGAACCTTATCCTGGGGGGGCCACTATCTGGAACGGGTTGGGAATTCATCACATCTTTTCGCCTCCCAATGCATGGGAGGAACCTCAACGAGCCTGGATGAAACAGGCCGCAGAAAAGGCTGGGCTTGTTAGATTGGGGAGTCAACACAAGCTCACCTCCATTACGGAAGCAGAGGCGTCTCTTTATCGATGTTTCGATGGTGGGCTAATGAGCGACCGGATCGGGGTAAGCGTGACATGCTATTGATGCCGGAGAAGCATGCTGATCAGCCTCGTTCAAAAGAGGGGTGAAGGTGTTACTATCGTTTGGGCGGGCGGCTAGACCGTGGATATTACTGCATGGGCATCCGAAGATGGCGGAAGGACATTCGGGAAAGTAGCAGAATCACAATGTGAGAGCACGATTGGTTCCTATCTACCCAAGAAGTGCTCAACCAAGACGATGTCATGTTTTAGGCCATTTCAGGGGCTCCATTTTTGTCATAGAGGCTGCTGGCAAGTACTTGGATGGTAAGTTGAACGATCTCAGATATTGAATATCACCCTCACGTTTTCCGTCAGTATTCCTCCGAGGCTCTAAATTTCATGAGGACATTCCGGAAATGCTACGGAGTTTTGAGAGGACGACCAAACTTGTCTTCGGCATTCCAGGCATTCCTCATTTCGTTCGTTTTGGTTCCGTGCGCGACAAAGATTCCAGAGTGGGGATCAGGGAAGGACAGCTTCGCCTCGATGGGTGTACATTCATTTTTGGCTCCGTCCACAAAAAGCTCAGCTTTACACAGGAGGGTCGTTTCCTCGTTCTTTGAACCCTCAGTCAAGTGTGTGGTGGATGGCACCCTCAATCAGCGCCGCGCTTCCAGAAAACACATCTCTGTAGGGGTTTTAACACGAATGTCATATCTTACGCGTTCTGACTTCTTGAAAAGACCGTTTTCCTTCTCGGTAGTTTTGGGGAAAATGAGTATTCCTCCGGGCGGGTGAAGGAGGACTTAGAACCATATGGGATTCAAGTATCAAGACTAGATATTCATGTGTGAGTATTTTGAACCTCGCGTAAGAAGAAAAATTCGGTCCCTCTGGGTTGGCATAGAAACAAAATGGTCGCAAGTGGCGCTGTTTCAACTTTCAAGTATCCTCAGGCACCCCACTCACGGCCCTGTCAGTGATACCGATATTGGTATAGGTCTTTCTTGCTACGATTCGCAGTTGTCTTAGCCAATTTCCAGATATTCTGATTAGCAGTGTCACAAATTCCTCTTCAATCCAAGGAAATATATACGAGGCCAAAACTGGGTCTGCGTTACCGGACCTCCCCCTAACGGATGCCATAAGGCGAAATTCAGAGGTACGTAAGAAGATAAAGGCGTCGCGCCAATGAACTAATCCCCCATTTGAAAGATATCTTCCCAACTCTTAGCGAGGCTCTCGCGTGTGTTGGAGGACCCCGAATCACGGGAAGCCCTATGTAGTCTAAATAACAATAGCGCCCAGCTAATGGCAGACTACTTACACTCCGTGGGTATATTGGCGCTAATTGCGACCCACCAAAGAATACGACTAATCTCTTTTGATGTATGTCCTCCCTGAACCTTCGTTTCCAACTTCCTGGGTTCGGAAGTACAATCTAATTGCACTCTACAAGCTTTCCAAGACTTCGCTCGTGTATCCTCACTGTTATATGTTGAAGGACATTTCTATCATCGATTCTGAAACCGGTGGTGGATTAGAGGCAATCCTCTGGGGACACCTCCATCATCCCAATATAGTACCTTTCTACGGTATTTATTACCTTGACGAAGAACGCAAACGGATCTGCCTTGTATCCCCTTGGATGCGCAATGGTAAACTTGTCGACTTTTGAAAGGGAATCCCTCTGTATCGAGCGCGCCCTTCGTGCGTGCTTTCATCTATCTGCGACTTGCTTCACTCACTCAGCTTCCAAGATTTATGACGTTGCTGGTTTGGAATATCTTCAAGGCCAAAACCTGGTCCATGGTGATATCAAAGGGGTACCTCTCGTGCTCTTCCGTGGTTGAATTTGCACCTGAAAATTATATTTATCCAGACGAATATCCTGGTGAACGATTCCGAAATAGCTTGTATCACCGATTTCGGTTTGTCTTTGGTGCGTACAGACCAAACACTTGTCTACCCAATTTCAGCGACGGCCGTCCAAGGTTGTTCGTACCGTTGGGCCGCTCCTGAGCTACTGGAAGAGGGTGCCCCTGCCACTCTGGCTAGCGACATATGGGCCTTCGGATGTGTCTGCTATGAGGTTTGAGTTAACATCAAATGAAGTCGGATTAGGCTCAGCTTCGGCCAGGTTGCAATAGGATTAACACATTTTCATAACATAAAGGAGCCACAGGTTCTTCTAAGGCTCACGAGGGGTGAACTGCCAACCCAGCCCAGCCTGGTGTCCGGCTTAGACGGGGCTGAGAATGACATATGGAGGTTGATAAACCTCTGTTGGACAATGGAACCCACAAACCGCCCAACGTGCAGGGGAATCTTACAAGAGTTGGAACGGTTGGGGTTAGCAAGAACACAAAGAGCTAGTGTTGAGGACGCAGGTGAAGGAAGACAATATTTCCTGGAAGCGATGAGGAAAAGTGGAGAAGCCCCCATTGATTTGGGTCAGACCGAACAAATCCTAAATGAAGTATGTAGATCCTGGCGGTGAAGATATGCACTGTGTTAACACGTATTCTTTAGCTTTGACGTGACCGGGATAGGATGAGTCGTAAATGCGCCCATTTATGGTTGAGCCGATCGGCAGTGGCGAGTCTGTTGACTTTTGTTACATCACCAGTGCTACAAGGAATGTATGTCTGACTTAATACCATCAATTAAACTCTGCTAGGGACCACTGCGAATAAATTGCAACACACAAAATCCTCAGCGGGAGCCGCACCCAACGCGTGTTGTAAAACGGCCATCCTAAACCAGTACATCCGAGCAACGGAGAGCGCGAACGCTGGCGGCCCACTAGTTGAGGCAGATGGTTTGTGTAGACAGTTCCTTCGGAGCTGACCCCTATTCATTAGGATTATAGAGAGAAAAGACCGAGTTTCCTTACGTACATCTTATCCCAGATTCTACACATCATCCCTCCTCGCAGTGATGAGATGGTATTACAGCGCACAATCATCTCCCCTGGGAGGTCCTGACGAGGTCTCCTGGCGGGCGGAGTAACACAAGATGGGAATAGAAGATATGGTAGTCAACGTATCCCCACCCCAAGGCATCCAATAATGATTAATGGATTGATGATAGTTCAGGATGCGGTAGACCATTATTGTCCGCTTAGCACAACGCCCAAGAATAAACTTCTGGTGGGTACCTGTCAATGAGGCCGCCTGGCGAAATGGCATCGCGTCTGACTACGATTTGTGAATCCGAAATCAGGAGATTGCAGGTTCGACCCCTGCGGTGGTCATCAGAGGGTGTTTGCGAAAAATTTCCAGCACCAGCCTTACTGTAAGGTCTGAGATCTGTACCCGGCTTTTTTCGGGAGTTGTTAAAGGAGTTGACATCATTGCCAATCAAGCGCTCTTGAAGCAAAGGGGGTCGGAGCGGATTGCAAAAAAACCCCGATCATTTGACATCATAATTATCAAACACCGCGAAGGTGGTTGACTGTCGAACGGTAAACACGAGCCTTCGATGCCTCAAGCGCGTGGCTGGTGCCGAAACACGACATCGGGATGCATTATGATGTACCCGAAACGAAACGTTTTGCGCATTTATGATAACCCTTCCTTTGGCACGCCCCTACCTCGTGGTGGGAGATTCATTCGATGAAAAGTGATTCCGTGCGTAAATGAGAGCTAATAGCAAGGTGGAAGTTGGTTGCTCAGTTGCTCCAGTGGTATCCGCCAGGGAGCCGGCCGTCAAAAGAAGGCAGGCGAACAAGGTCGTGACGAAGCTCATAATCATATGTCATAAAGGGCTGAGCGCCCATTTCCGACAAACCGGAGTGTCATGAAAGGGTTGTTGGTTGGTTGGCTGTTCAATTGGTGATTGAGGAAGGGGTTTAAACGTTTTGCCATTTCATGGGCTAGGCTGTATCTGTAACGCGCCCGCCTCACCTCATCCCGCGTGTTGGTGTACTCGTGTGTGTGTTATCGGCATTCCGGGACCCCGTTCTGTTTTTCATTTGAACCACATCTTACTGCCGCTCGTTGGGTTTTCTACGCTTCAACCTTCACGTTTTCTCACCTGACGCGACTTCGAGGAAGGAGTTTATTTCCAATTTGAGTCCACTCTGCTCTGTTCTAGGAGAGAGTGGCCGCCGATTCGTATCTCTATTGCTGCCGCACTGCACACCGGAACTGCGCATGGACGACGTCCATCCGTGGTCAAAATACATACTATCTTACGACCTCTCATCCCAAAACTGTGACCAGACTCCGCACACCCCACAGACCACGGGCCATAGACACCACACGCAGTACACCAGGTCAAAGCCGAGGTACACACACGCAGGCCGCCCAAGGACTCAAACACCACTTCCGTAACGTATACATACATTACCCCACCACCCCTGGATGCCGCAGTCTCTACCTTTACCTTTACCATCCTTAGCAACTTCGACTTCCCCGTTTCTCTTCAAGTTGACACATCCGCATTTACCGAATTCTTCTAGGTGGACATTTTTGGTTATTGGAGGAACGGCTGTTGTTGTTACTACTGCTGTGATTGGAGGAACTTTGACGAGGGAATATCGTTGTTGTTCTAGTTGTTGGACGCATTCCGGAAGCTCGAGCTCGAGATATTCGACGACAAGGTTTGGTTCAGGGGGGATGTTTTCGGTAGCTTGTTATTTGGTGGAGAAGATTAGTGGGTTTATTCCGTGGCGGGCGGCTGCTTCGGCGTTGGATACGATTGGGAAGAGGGTTGAGGGTGTCGAGTTGGATGAGCGCAATGGTCGGATTGAGAACGAGGATGGGCACGGAGCTCAAGGAGACCAGGAGATGGTGGAAAGGAAGAAGATGGAGGAGGAGTTGGAGGATTTGAGGGGGGAGGTAGAGAGATTGAAGCAGGAGTTGGATGAGGAGAGGGAGAAGAAGGCGATGAAGGAGGCTGGGGTTGCAGAAGAGGGGAAGGAAGCTACAGAGGAAGAGAAGGTTATTGGTGAGGGTGAAGTAGATCCAACGGTCCTCGGAGATCCATATGCAGTGGCATGGGACTCAATACCCGAAGACGAAGTGGTCCTCCTCCTTAAATCCCTCAACACGGAAATCTCGGACTTGGCACACTCGATCACACGAGCGTTCGCTAGTGTATCCCGTCCACCTCCGCGACTTCCTTCGGAAGACCTTTCAGACGAAGCGAAGGAAGCCATCGCAGGAGTTGCAGAGATTTTGGGTCCAAGGATGGTGGAATTACTTCAACTGCCGCCGGCCAACAGGCAACATGCACTGAGCGAGGGCGAATCAGTGAAGATGGCACTGCGGGCGAGCATGGCTACGTATACGCATTGGATAATTTCGTCGTGGTATTTCGAGAATCCCGAGGACGAGCATTTGTTAAGTGAAATTTACGCAAGGGTTAGGGAGACAGGTACGCACAATTACGTTTTCGTTCGTTTTACGTTGTTCGGTCCCGACTGATTTACCTTTGATAAGAGGAGCAAACGGTGTCGGGACGCTGGCGCGCCCTTACGAGGAGACATCTTCAGCGGATGCTCGCGACTGATCCGGATTTAACGATCTATATGGTCGATGCCTTTGTTAATATCATTCTTACCGCCGAGTGGCATAATGATGGCGTTGCGTTGCAAGAGTACTTGGTCCAGACATTTGGAGAGAAGATCGGGAGTGTGTTGGATAAAGCGAAGAGGTTGAACAAGGTGATCGGAGAAGAGATCATGAGGTGTGATCTGGAGGCATTGTATATTGCCCCAGATGTTGCGTTTAATCCAGGGACGATGGAGGTGGAGAGACGAGAAGGAGGGACGGGAGCAACCGGTAAGAGGTCAGAAAGAGTGTTGTGCACGATGGATTTGGGGCTGGTCAGGGCAGAGAAGAAGATAGGGAAGGTTGGGGAGTGGGACGAAGCGGTATTGTTGAAGCCCAACGTCGTCCTGCAGTCAAGTGTCGTAGGTGGAGTATAAGAACGACAATTGTTGCTTTCTTTTCGGTTCCCATCCTTGCCCTGTGGTGGCCTGTAACCCCTTTCTTTCTGATGATGATCTTTGTATTCTTCTGTATCTGGCATGTTGTCTTCGTTTCGCACTGTATGACGTATTTTCTACATAGTTATGTCCCGTCATGTGTTAGTTATCGAACTGCTCGTTCTAATCCATTTATTGTATGCCACGAGGGGATGATGATGGTAAGGTGTTGAGTTATTTATAGACATATTGAATTTCTTTCACCACCTTGCCTGCTGGTGGGGGTAGATAACCAATCTCAAGGAAATGAAAAGGGCTGTACGGTTTTGCCAGTGACGGTTGTAGTGCGCTCTATTCTTGACGGGTTGCTAAGCGTGTATGCCGAAAGATGCGCCAGCAGCCAAAGTGGGTTGTATTATAGATGTCTCTTCCAGTCCTTCTGACATGTCATGGCGGAGAGAATTGACGCGGGTGGGATCAAGGCGGGAAAGCGACGTGAGGGATGGCTGGATGGGGATAATTCAGAATGAGGCTCCCACCGCACAGATACCCGTCCTTTGTGGAGGATCTTGGTGGGGTTATAGTTATTGTTGATGAAGGGTGCGTGGGTTAGTTAAGGGTTTATGGGCTATTTCTAGACTGAAGAAGCAGATGAAGAGAGATTCCCGTGGAGGAATGATGTGGGGTGATTGTTATCGACTCGAGGGAGTGCCGACGGATAACATAGCCTTTGTTCCGGAGGACAGATGACTTTTGGTGAGAAACGCAGATAGCGCACGTCGTACGACAGCTTATCTGAAACATAACAAAAATGTAGACATGGCATTTCATTACTCGGCTCGGCGTGTATACGTGCTCAGGTTGGCGTGTAAATTGTGGAGTGACAGGAAGATCATTTGAAATGGGCAGACAGCCACTTGAATTGAAGGGTTTGACTTCCCTGAAAAACCCTTGGGCATGATTTACGAAGCCAAACAACCTGCGCCTTGTTTATACTTGCGTGTCACTCCTTCCTTCCACTGCTTCGACACATCTTCTCGGCGGTTAAGGTAAGCTCGACGGCGACCTACTCCTATCAGTCATCGCTAACAACGCCCGCCAGATACACGTTTCACTTCCGCACCACCATCTCGCTGCCTTCGGCGTTGTACATAACACCCCCCCTCGCTTCAAAAGCCCGCTTCGTAGACTTCGTCTGCGTTCACCTCCACCATGACTCGGCGCAAGGGGGCGCCCCAACCCACTGCGCTTGCCCCTCCGACAGATTCGCTGGCCCCGGTGTCGCCACCATCGCCGGGCATGACCCGCTCAGCCTCCCCTTCGTCAGGTCTCGCTCAGTTTCTGTCAAAACCTAAATCGTGGTTTGTTCGCAGCGCTTCCGCTTCCAGGGTCCCTTCTACACCTGCAGAGGCCAGAACTAGTAATGTTGGAAGTGGCGGCCCGCGTAAACCCAAGATTTCGCGGCCGACTGATCCAAGGCCCATCCTTGATGCATATGGAGCCAGCGGTAGCCGGTGAGTATTCCGCGTTTTCGGATATTATTTTCCATCCCCTGTACTGCGGCGTACCATGTCTTTTTTTGGGCGATATTCGATTGGCTACCACCCATTATCATCCCGTTCGATGTCCCCAAGTTTTTGGACGGTCGCTGGGTTTGTTGAACGTCAAATCACTTCTTTGCTACTCTCTTGTTGACATCTTTCATCTATTTATCCTTTTCTCTTAATACCCTATCGGAGGCTTTAGTACTAATCTCGGATGCCTCAGATCCGTTCTCGATTTATCCCAACCACAACCAAACTCCCTTGACCAACAATTCCAACCGCCGAGTCTCCCGTCAAGTCCCAGCGCATCACATTATCCACCCTCCTCACCAGGTGGCCTTGGCGATCTTCGCAACATCTCTCGAAAAGCCTGGTCCCGTTCCGCCGATGACCTCAACCAAGTCTCCGATTTTTCTCCCATCAACACCTCTTTCCAGGAGAAAATCGCCGAATACAGGAATAGGAGTGGAAGTAACGCGAGTATGATGTCGCCTTCCAGTCCTTCATCCTTGCATTCGCCAACGGGGACCGCCCGCCATGCATTCCCTTTGCTCACACCTGTTGAGGGTGAGCCGCCGAGGCCAAGGCCATTTCCGACGTCACCGCCGCGAAGTACGACGTTGCCTACGGTTTCAATTTCAGTGTCCGCGCCTGTGGTGGATGATCCTAGTAGGCATATCCTCAGCTCTAGTCCGACTGGACAGGCACCAATTGGCAGTGACGACACACACGTACACACCCGTTCGCATTCATTTACTCCGAAATTGCCGTCTAAGCTGTCCAATCCGCGCTTCGTGCAGGGTCCGAAAAGAAAGGGCTCAGGTTCGAATGACCGAGAGCTGGAACAGCAACAAAACCAGCAGCAGCAACCGCAAGCTGTGCCACGTCAAGGACCGGGGCAGATGCAGATGCAAGGGCAACCTATGACCCCTACACGTGCCGGATTTGCTTTCCCGTCCAGTATCGTTACCGGTGGAGGAGGGAGAGGAGCTGGGAATGTGTCCCAAGCTGGTCCATCGGTGCCTAGTCGTACGACGACCCTCGCGCCCCCCACAATCATCGAGCCTGAGCCAGAACCTTCCTCTCTAGAACCTGATGCCGGCGGCAATGGGGGTAGGCAAAATCATAAGCGCGCATCACAAATTGTATACCAATCAGGATTCATCAATCGCCTCGCGGATACTCATTCAAGTCCCTTTTATAATTACAGTCACTCACACCATCATAATCATAATCACAACCCGAATCTTGCACTTGCGAAAGGGTGGAAGCCGTACAAAATGGAGTTGAAGGGAACGAAATTATTTTTCTTTAAACCGCCGGGTGATAGAAATGCGGGTATAAAGGAGTTGTTCCCTACAGGGCTCGTACCGCCCAGTTTGGAAGATGAGGACGGGGAAGGGGAGAATAGTGACCCGGGCGCTAATCTCGGCAATTTCCTGGCTCTTGAAGGGAAAGGGAGAGGGAGAGATGATAGTAGTGCAGGAACCGGAGGGAGCATAGGAAGGAGGAGGAGAGCATTCTGGGGGCGTCGTGTGCATCCCGATTTAGTAAGGGATGTGCAAACTGGGAGGTTGGAGAAGGGGACGTTTGAAGCGCTCACTCATGAAGCTATTTTTGCCACCACTTTCTTCAAACGCGAGCTCCGTACTGAAGGCCAAGAAACTGGGTTATTAACGCCGCCTCGGGAAGGTAGTGAGCAGGAGAGGGAGGTGGCAGCGTGGAGGGATTTCGCGTCTGGGATCCTTCTTTCTTTACCCTCCGTCGTGGGTCGTCAGGCATTCGAGAGCGAGTTTATGCGGTGCTGTGGGTACCTGGTTAGTGGTACGAAAGAAGATGAGGAGAGGGAGGGGGAAAAGAGAAGAGTACAGTGGTTAGCCAACGAGTACCTGAAGTACCACGGTGCTCCTGTGGACCAATCGGGATGGAAATCGTGGAAAGAGGAGACGATACCGGACCTACCCATTGATACCCTCTCACCTAGGGTAGGTGGGATACCCACTTCGACATCGACTCAAGCCATGTTTTCGCCCTCCCCGAACCCTGACTCTCACCATTCTCCTGAGGGTGGTATGCCGTCACCAAATTTGAGCACGTCTTCTCCCAGATCGGATGCCTCGGCTAACGCAAAACTAGTTTCGTTGATCGATGCGTTGCAGCTGGGTAGTGAACCCGGGACTGTGTCGTCTTCGAGGTCGAACCAGTCGGGGCATTCTTTAGACTTGAGGACATTTGAACATCAACTTCAAGTTCCGCGGCACCCTGTATATACGGGCCGTATTTCGTGGACGCAGTTGCACGAAGAGGGGCTCTCAAGGGAGATATTCTTGGCCATGGATCCTTATCTCGTGGCAAGGAGTTTGACTTTGTTCCACCAGTCCGTCTTGGACCTTGCACCAGATAATCTGCCGTCGGAGTACGTACTTCCTGAGGACCAGACATCTTCGCCAGTCGAGTTGGGTACTCCTGAAGCTGTGCATGCATTGGACCCGTTGTTCGGATACGATGAACACCCACATTGGTTGACCAAACTCATACTATTGCAAATCTTCGGCGCGGGTACATCCTCTCATCAGTATCAGACATTAACCGTCCAGCAACTCCAGTCGCCAGCGAGGAAATCAGGGGATGGGCTGCAGCAACAACTTCAGCAGACTTCAAGAACGTATTCGAGGTCGGAAGTCATTTCGGTTTGGGCAAAGGTGGGAGAGTTGTGTAGGACGAGTGGGGATGAGTGTTCGTGGAGAGCCATTCAAGCTGCACTTTGTTCGAAGCCTGTTGCAAGGTTGGAGAAAGTGTGGAAAAGAGTTGATCCGCTGGCTCTGGCTGCTATTGAAGCTTGGGTACATCCTCAGTCGTCTCCTAGCCAGGTTGCGGGGTTGGCGTCCAGTGTCAGTGGGCCTGTGAGCGTTACTGAGCCGAGGGTGACGCCTTGGGGTGGGGATGTACGCACGAGGATCAATGACGAGTTGGCCAAGCTTAGGGATGACCAAATGTTGAGCGTGGAGGTGCTCAGGAGGGCGAAAGAGGTGTTCGATGGGTTCCGAGTTGTCATCGGACTTTGTCCAAGGAGGGTATTCGTGGAGGAGGGTGAAATTCAGGAGGATGTGAAGAAGATGGTTGGATTTTGGAGGAACGTGGCTGGTGAGGGAGGTGGTACAGGAAGTCTGGCAGCGAAGTTCCAAAGGGTGGATCAATTTATGTCGCTGTCCCTTGCTGCGGAACCAAGACGGAGAGGGTTGTTCGAGCCCCATTTTTGGACCAAGGCAGTATCAGGGAGTGCGCCTCATGCGTCTCTTATACCACTTCTGTTCCCGGAACCGTTGCCGTCTGTCACCCTCATTGACCGATCGCAGCTTATCAGAGGAAGAGTGGATAGTGATGCGTCGGATATACAGTACCTCCAGGGTATGGATCCACGGTTACGTGTCCTGCAGAGGTCGTTGCAGAACACAAACGAGGCGACGAAGAGATTGATCATGGGTACTGGAGGGACAGTGATCAGTTTGTATAGTGGAGAGTTGATGTTGGTCGTGCAGCCTGGTGGGATGGAGCTCAGTTCGAGGCCGTCATCTAGGGCGCCTTCTCGGCCACCAAGCTCGGTTATAGAATTCGGAATGGTTGGGGAGAGGGAGAAACCGATGAGCCGCGCACCATCGATTCGTGTCAAGCCAAACTCGTCACAAGGTTTGGATAGGAAACCAAGCATGGCAAAGAGGAATTCGTTGCCCTCGTTGTCCCAAAAACCGAACTTTGTCACCTCGGAACGGTCGTCGGATCCACCGTTGAGGGTGCTCGTACAAGCAGGGACTTTGACCGCCTTGGTAAATATTCTTGTGCATGGGCTGAGGAATGTGTCTGTATCAGTGGCGGATGACAATGGAGAGATGACACTAAGGGAGGGTATGACGAGGGAGTTGGTCGTTGACCGCACGGAGTTTGCAAGGGTGTGGTGGAACGTGTTCAGGAGCTTTTTGGCGCCCCTCGTGTTTTTTGAGGTGAGTATCTGCTTATTTGACGTTCAACTGTTTGGTGAGACGAATTTGATTGACTGACGGATTGAATGATGTCACTTTAATTTTTTCGGCAGCTACTTCGCAAAATGTATATTTCGGCACAACCCTCAGGGTCCGCGCCCTCTGTGTCCGATTACCTCGAGGTGCTCGCTTCCCGGACGAGGGTTCTGGAACTGA
The DNA here is from genome assembly GCA_025093985.1 of Calvatia gigantea. NCBI lineage: Eukaryota > Fungi > Basidiomycota > Agaricomycetes > Agaricales > Lycoperdaceae > Calvatia > Calvatia gigantea. The sequence goes on from JACAAK010000001.1 coordinate 3,392,034, forward strand.
TCTCAGATTGGCTCACAATGGGCGGAGGTGCGCAGGATGCGTTGGATGAACCGCAGCTGTACACTGCGTTGAAGGACTTCCTGAATACTTCGGCTGACCATGTCCTCTTCAAAACCGACAATTTTGAAGAGCCGGAGGTGGCAAGCGCATGGGTGGGGTTGGTTGATACCAAGGCGATGCTTCACCGTGTGTTTGAGGCGCAAACGCAACGACCGGCAATTTCCAAAGTCCAGCAGGTTGGGACCGCGCGGAGAGGAAGCGCAAGCACGGTCGCTGGTGCTCCCAGTGGTGCAGCTGCCGGTGGAGCGAGGGCGCGGGGTGCAAGTATTAGAGAAACCCTGGATTTGGATGGGATGGACGCTGAGGATCTCGTGGATAGTGTCGATGGAATGGCGAGGGCTGCTTTGAGTAATGTGACCGAAGAAGTGAGTTACTTGATATGACTCTGAAGTGAAGGCCCGTACTCAAGGTTTGCACTCACGTCCTACAGGATCTGTATGTCACGGTCGACCTGCTCGAGATCCAGACCTCGGACCGAACCGGATGGTTTTCGCTTCGGGAAGTCGGGACCACGGAAGAGACGGTAGAGATCCAGAATATGTATACGCATGTTCAGGAGGTCGAACCGTCGAATTTAATCTCAGAGATGTCGCAGGAAGCTTTGTACAGGCTTTTGCCTCCTGGAATACGGAGCTGTGTCCGCGCCTATGGAATCATCCGGAAATGGCTTATTGCGAAGATCGTCACGCCAAGATTGGGTTTGCGGGCTAGGCAAGCGAGAATGGAGTTGCTGCTACAAGCGATTGAAGTTGCAAGATTAAGGAACGCGGAACCCAACGCGTTGCATCATATCGAACAACCCTGTGTGCGGTCGTTTGCCGAGGCGGTCATTACGTCGGCAATTATGAGCGTCGAGAGCAGGATTCATCAGCGGCCGTGGCAGTTTATCGCGTACAATCGGGGGTGTACGTGTGACTCTGTGGCGGCGTTGCTCGCGCGGCCATATGTACAATCGACGACGAGTAGGGATTGTTTGACGGTGGATGTGGGTTGGCTGATTGAGAGGATGCTGGAGGTGATTGCGTCGCCTGATGTCATTGAGCCGTCGGTGCAGGACGGACAGGGTCTTGTGAATTTTGACAAGAGAAGGTAAGTTTGTGAGTTAGGTTTATTCATGGGCCGGGCTTATGTTTTTTGTAGGCATCTCTGCAACCTGGTCAACCGTGCTACCGCACTCCCTTATGCTCGTAAAACCATTCAGACGGACGAAGCCACGAGACGAGGTTTCGAGAGGCTCAACGCTATTGATAGGGAGGTTCTGCACCTTCAATTTGATTATCGAGGCATTCGAGAAGAATCTATGCGAGAGGTCATGAGCGCTAGTACACCACCGTCCATCAAGAAAGTCGCCAGGCCATTCCAAAGGCTCATCGCGTTGCAGGTAGAGAAAAACAGACGAGACAAGAACATGCGGTCGAGGTTGCAAAAGGAGAAGCAGCAGGAGCAGTTCAGGAACGATAGAAGGGAGGATATGCTCAATAAGGCGATGAAGCCACGGAAAGCACCATCGTCAAACCCTCAGAAACAACACCGGAACAAGAAAAGTATGTCTGCCTTCCTCAACTTCATGCGCCCAATCTCGAGCGCATTTGTGGGGGAATTATTGGTGTCGAGTAATAGTGGGGTAAAGAAGACGGCTGCAGAACTGGATTTCCCAACTACGAGCAAGCCCTCGTTGGTGTTGAGTGTGATGGACGCCAAAGTTGCCCAGTTTATCAACAACGAACGCTCATTCACGTTCCAACTTGATACGGAGGATGGGGGGCATTATATTTTGCAGGCGACGAACAAGCGAGAGATGAACAAGTGGTTGGATACCATTAACAAGGTGACTAGTACGGCGGCAAAGAGGAGATTGACGTACTTGGGTCCAAAGCTGCAGATCCAGGATCACATTCACGAACACCCAACTGGTGCTTTAAGGGATCCTCGTGCCGGCAAGTTCTCTACTTCAAGATCTGATTAGGGACTGATGACTGAGTTATTGGCGCTATAGTGTTTGGTGTTGAACTTGAGTTTCTGTTGCAGAGGGAAGCCGGGGGCGGGCCGATTCCTCCTGGAGCCGTTCCTGTTGTTATTGACCAATGCCTAAGTGAGGTAGAGTCGCGTGGATTAACGGAAGTCGGTATTTGTACGTGGTTCACTCCACCTCATCACGTTTTTTGGCAACTGACTGGGTCTCAGATCGCATTGCTGGTGCTGTCTCTGAGATCAACGCGCTCAAGGACGCGTATAATCGCGGTATGTTTGCTTGTAGAGAAAGCTGGATCAGCAGCGGTTGACGTTAAATACAGGTGAACATCCCATTACAAACACCGCGGACATTCATGCCGTCTGCGATCTTGTCAAAGCTTGGTTCAGAATATTACCAGAGCCTGTCTTCCCGTCAGCGTCTTATCATGATATCATGAGTGCCATGAGTAAGTTGCTCCCTGAAGTGGAAGAGAACGACACTGATATCTAAGCTAGAGCTCGAGAACCTCGAACATCGTTTGTCCGCGATCCGCCGCGTCGTTCAGGCACTCCCTCAAGCCAACTTTGCCCTTCTCAAGCGAGTGGCTGAACATCTGGACAGGTTCGTCTCCATACCATCTTCCACACCGGTCAGCTCTGACGCCGAGTTGCAGAGTTACGGACTATGAGGAACATAACCACATGACGGCAGAGGCACTTGCAATTGTGTTCAGTCCTAACCTTCTACGTGCCCCGCAAAATGATTTTGTCACGATTTTGAACAATATGGGCCAATCCCACAAGCTTGTCAAAGCTCTCATTACCCATGTGCGTTGAGTTATGCATCTCAAGCAAAATTGTTGATGACCCCGTATCCAGTTCCAAGCTATCTTCGATGAGGCGGATCCAGAAGCGGAGGTCCACTCTGAAGACGAAGATATAGAATCAGCTCTTTTAGAAGAAGACGAGGACGAGAAGGGAGAGGCAGAGCCCGAGGTATTCTCACCAGACGAACCGCGAGACCTTAATCGTCCTGAGGACTAATTATTTCTGATACCCATGTTGATACCCCAGCTGTCCTTTGGAATCCTTCATGACTCCTGCAATCCGTGTACCTATATCAATCCTGTGTTTTCTTCCTACGTGTTTTAATTGTCTCGAACTTAACAAGGACTATTATCGCAAATATATGTCTTTAGTTTATTCACTTCCGTAGTTTTGTCCAAGCCAGTCAGTGTTGAGCGCTTGAACGTTCGAGCGCTGGGGGCTGTTTCGGCATGGGTGTTGCGGAGTAGCAAACATTCATTAATGCAACAGCCGGAACTGATCTGGAATGTCACGGCCTGTCAAACCACCCCAGGGTTACCTGGAGCACACTTACTCTTAACACGCTCTCAGAGTTGCAACTTGGCGCAGTTTAAACAAAAAAAGGTGAAATTAAATTTCATCGATTCAAACGTTCACTCCCAAGCACCATGCCAAGAAGCCGGTATCCGGGACTTAGGCCCCAATTGCTCCTCTCTTTTGACGTAGGCACCACGTACAGCGGTATATCATATAGGTGATTGCTTAGCACGAGGCGTGTGGGTAACGAGTCAACCAACTAAACAATGATCTTTCAGCCTACTCGACCCAGGCCAAGAGCCAGAGATCCAGGGCGTGCAAAGGTTGACATTGAGCCATCAGTCTGGGACCAACATTACTCAGCCCTGACACGCAATTACAGGTTTCCAGTTGGTTGGCATGCAAAAGTCCCCTCAGTTGTCTACTACAGCCAAGATGGTCGCGTTCTTGCCGTGGGTGCCGAACCCAAACTGGACGACATGGATGCTACGGCCAAAGAAGCGAATTGGGTCAAGGCTGAACGGCGAGCCGCATTGTTGCATCGATGTGCGGAGGCTCATCTCATTTTATAGGTTCGTGTTGCATCTCCATCCACGAATACAGCCTCCCACAACGGATGAGGCTCATATACCAACTCTCCCGCTTGGCAAGACGGCAGTTGAAGTCCTGTCGGATCTTCTGCGGTACCTTAATGACTGTGCCAGGGAATATATCCAGGAGAGTCACCCCAGATTTGGAGCCCCCTTCTGGGATGGACGAGGAATACACTTTATACTTTCGCATCCAAATGGGGTGGGAGCCCCCCAGAAGGCATTGATGAGGCAAGCCGCACAAGCAGCTGGTTTGACCGAGCCTGGTGGACGAAACCAACTGACGCTCATCGCCAAAGGAGAAGCGAATCTCTATCGGTGTATTGAAAAAGGGTTGATGGACGATTCAATCTGGGTAGGTGACACCATCTCACAGCAGAGGAGCGAGGATCAATAGTTCTCTGTCAGCAGGGGGGCGATGGCATCGCCATTGTTGATGCTGGTCATTATACCGTAGAAATTAGCACTTGGGCTTCCAAAAATGAAGGGAGGACCTTCAAGGAGACTACAGAATCCCAATGTAAGTTTTTAATGATCCACGTCAAAGCAAAGTGCAAAATAATATCGCAACCAGGTTATGTCAAGGGTTCCGCTTCCGTGACAAAGGCCGCTGAAGAATATTTGGATAGTATGTTGAACAACTGTATCAGAGAGTCTACGATTAACCTTTTCGTCAGAATTACTCAAAAACTCCAGATTCCATAGGGACGTCCCTGAGATGGGGCGGTATTTTGATAGGATAACAAAACACTCTTTTTGTGACCCAAGCGACCCTCAGTTCATCCGATTTGGTTCTGCGCGAGACAGGGAAGCAAGATTGAAGATCACCACGGGTGCGCTTCGCCTTGAAGGGTGGGTGACACTCCTTCCGTTGCAAAAAAAAGCTCAATGCCATCCAGGAAAGAAGTTGCCTCTTTCTTTGAGCCCTCTGTCAAGTGTATTGTTGACGGTGTGCTTGCCCAATGCCGCACCACCCGAAAACCTATCTCTGTAAGCACTTGGGCACACTCATGCTTATGAGCTTGACCCATCACAACAGAGCTGACCTTATGCCTAGACCGTTTTTTTAGTTGGCGGATTCGCTGCGAGCGATTATCTCCTTCAACGCATGAAGGTAGTCCTAGAGCCTCATGGTCTTCAGGTGATTAGACCTGATACTCAAGTGTAAGTGTTCTTAACTATTTGGAGCTAAGGATGTTCACTCACCCTTGCACCGTAAAGCAACAAAGCAGTTGCGGATGGCGCCATTTTCGCCGCCCTTGACCGCTTGAGTGACTCTGTCTTTGAACTGGTAGAAGGTTTCGTGCCACATAATCCCGAAGCTGTCGAGGTGTTTAGGCCAGACGTTCCGGCGTGAGTGTTATAAACTTGCTAGAAAATGGTTTTAACCTCTCGTCTGCGTAGCAATGAAACAAATATGGATGATGCTACCTCAAGTGTCTCCGAACATCCCACTCACACTCCCGCGATCACCCCCATCGTTGCTACGCCACCGCAGTCCCCCACTATTGCTACACCGCCGCAGCCCCCTACTCCCGACCACACTCCTGCTGTCACCACTGTTGTGGATAGTGAATCCAGTCATCCCCCACCTACGAACGCACAGGCTCACAAGGCATTACGTGCCTTACGTCAGTGTATGGGTGGGCAACCACTGGGAACCAGTACGACCTGATAGCTCAATGGTAGAGCATCTGGTATATGTCCGGAAGGTCTGGGGTTCAATCCCCCATCTGGTCAATTAAAATTTTCTATGATTACATTACTACTACGGGATACCTCGTCACAACAACCACCTCTGATGTAGCACCATCACACGCCCCTCCCTCATATGAATCATCCGATCACTTCAATAACCTCACAGATGACAACTATAGCGAGTGGAAGTTATATATGACTGCTGCCCTGACTCGTAATGGACTCCTTGGTGTCGTTGACGGCACAGAGAGTCACCCCAGAGGAGCGGAGGGGACCAAAAAAGTGAAGAAGTTCCGTGCCAAACAGGCCCGTGCCTGCGCGGAAATAATCTTGCATGTTTCTCCCTCTCAACTCATCCATTGCTCCGGCGAAGATCCCGCGCTCATTTGGAAAGCACTTGCTATTGCACATGCTGTGCATAAACGAGCTACTATTAATTCTCTCCGTCGCCAATTCCACAAACTCCGTTTAGAGCATGATGAAACCATGTCAGCATTTATTAAGCGTGCTTACTACATGGCTTCTCTACTCGACGAAGCTGGTGTGGGTGTCGATGAGGACACTCTTATTATTCTCATAACTTCTGGACTTCCCCGCTCCTACGATTCTGTCCTCGCCTTTCTTGACAATCTCCCTGAATCGGAGTACAGTTTCGACTCAATTATTGCTTTCCTTCTTACCGAGTATCAACGCCAGATATCCATCGCCCTCCCCACTCGCGAGGATGGTATTCTCGCTACTGCTGCACTTCCCATACCTGACGAAATTGTGGTTTCAACCCCTTATTCGTAACCGCACGCCCCAGTTCACGTACTGAAGTGCTAGCGCATTTTGAATGGTCGATATCAGATAGAATACCCCTTTTCCATCCTCCAAGAATCAAGAAAATGCCATCGTTCCCCATGTTTTTTAGTGACACTTCAAGCTCCTCCCTGATCTTTCACAGTCGGGATTCATATTTCTGAAGGCTCTTTGAGGAGGGAACATTGGCCGTGCACGAAAAATGTTCAGCCTTCACCCCCCCCTAAAGGATCTCAAATATTTACTGTAGTCCTATTGTGTGGCCTCCTACGGGATCCTAGTTACTAGGCTACCTCATACCTGTCTCTTATCTTCTCCAATACCGTCACGTACCAATCTTGAGATGTGTCTTCTTGTTGTCAGACTACCTTCAGTTTCACATCCAGGTTTGCGTCCATTTGGTATGGCACGGCTCATTCTATTGCTTGTTTAGTGAGGTCATTTTGAATATTTGAATGGTGAAGCTTCGGCACTCTCTCAGAGTCAAGCTAAGGATGTATTTCAGGTTCATGGATTTTTGTCCAGTGACATCACCGTCACACTTTGATCTCGATATGTCACAGCTGTGTCACAGCTAATTCCATCTTGCGTATCCAGTTCCAAGTTATCTTCGATGAGGCGGATCCAGAAGCGGAGGTCCACTCTAAAGACGAAGGTATAGAGTCAGCTATTTTGAGAGAAAACGAGGACGAGAAGGAAGAGGCAGAGCCCGAGGTATTCGTACAAGACGAACTACGAGGCCTTAATCGTCCTGTGGCCTAATTATTTCTGATACCCATGTTGATACCCCAGTCGTCCTTTGGATTTCTTCATGACTCCTGCAATCCGTGTACCTATATCAATCCTGTATTTTCTTTTTATGTGTTTTAATTGTCTCGGACTTAACAAGGACTATTATCGCAAATATATGTCTTTAGTTTACTCACTTCCGTAGTCTTGTCCAAGCCAGTCAGTGTTGAGCGCTTGAACGTTTGAGGCTTTGAGCGTTGGGGGCTGTTTCGGCATGTGGTATCGCGGAGTAGTAAACATTCATCAATGCATCACCCAAAACTGATCTAGAACGTCACAACCTGTCAAGGGTTACCCACAGCATATGCTTAACACGTTCTCAGAGTTGCAACTTGGCGCAATTTAAACAAATCAGACATCCGCCCCAACCACCATACCAAGATCTCCATATATGGGACCTGGTCCCCAATTGTTCCTCGCCTTTGACGTAGGCACTGCATACAGCAGTATATCATATAGGTGATTGCCTAGCACGAAGCTTATGAGTAACGAGTCAACTAACTAAGCAATGATTCTTTAGCATCCTCTACCCAGACAAAAAACCAGAGATTCAGAGCGTGCAGTTGAGCCACCATCTGGGAACAACACCATTCAGCTCTGACACGTATCGAAAGGTTTTCAGGTGGCTGGTATGCAAAAGTCCCCTCAGCCGTCTATTACAGCCAAGATGGTCGCATTCTTGCCGTAGGTGTCGAACCCAAACCGAACGGAATGGATGCTCTGGCCGAAGGGCCGAGTTGGGCCAAGGCGGAATGGTGAGCCACGTTGTCATGTTGATGTCAAGCCGCTCATCCCGTCCCCCAGTTTCATGTTGCATCTACATCCACAAACAAAGCGCTTCACGATGAGTGAGGCTCGTATACCAGGTCTGCCGCCTGGTAAGACGGCGGTTGAAGTCCTATCGGATTTTCTGCGGCACCTTGATGACTGTGCCAGAGAGCACATCCAGGAGGTTCATCCCCTAATAGGAGCTTCTTGCTGGGATGGACGAGGGATACACTATATACTTTCGCACCCGAATGGGTGGGAAGGTCCCCAGAGGATATTGATGGGGCAGGCTGCACAGGCAGCTAGTTTAATCAGGCCTGGGGGATTAAACCGGCTCACGTTCATTGCCGAAGGAGAAGCGAGTCTTCACCGGTGTATTGACAAAGGGCTGACGAACAATTCAATCCGGGCGCGTCGTGCCATTTTCACACAGAGGAGAGTTAATAGCTTTCCCCAACAGGGGGGCGACGGGATCATCATCATTGACGCTGGTCATCGTACCCTGGACATCAGCACTTGGGCTTCCGAGAATCACGGGAGGACCTTCAGAGAAATCACAGAATCCCAAGGTAAGCCTACTCATGGTCCCCGTCAATCCGATATGCGAAGATAATATCACAACTAGGTTACTTCAAGGGTTCCCTTTCCGTGACAGAGGCTGCTTTAAAATATTTGGATGGTGTGTTGGTGAACTGTACAAGAGAGTACTCAGTTAACTTTTTCCCCAGAATTGCTCAAAGACTCCAAATTCCATAGGAATGTCCCTGAAATGGGGCAGTATTTTGATAGGATAACAAAACGCTCTTTTTGCGACCCAAGTGATCCTCGCTTCATCCGGCTTGGTTCTGTGCGAGACAGGGAAGCAAGATTGAAGATCACTGCGGGTGCGCTTCGCCTTGAAGGGTACGTATCTACCCCTTCTATGTGCACAAAAAAATCAATGTTATCCAGGAAAGAAGTCGCCTCTTTCTATGATCCCTCCATCAAGTGCATTGTTGACGGAGTTCTTGCGCAATGCCGTACCACCCATAAACCCGTCTCTGTAAGCATTTTGACATACCCATACTTACGAGCTTGATCCATCGTAATATGGCTTACTTTATGCCTAGACGGTTTTTTTGGTTGGCGGATTCGCCGCAAGCGACTATCTCTTTCAGCGCGTGAAGGTAATCCTAGAGCCTCATGGCCTTCAGGTGTTTAGGCCTGATACTCAAGTGTAAGTGCTCCTAACTATCTGAAGCTAAGGATGTTCACTCACCCTTGCGCCGTAAAGCAACAAAACAGTTGCAGATGGCGCCATTTTCGCCGTCCTTCGCCGCCCAAGTGACTTCCCTTTCGACTTCCCTTTCGAACCGGTAGAAGGCTTTGTCCCACATAATATTGAAGTCCCAGAAGTACTTCGGCCAGACACTCAGGCGTGAGTATTGTAAACTTGCTAGAAAATTGCCCTGACCTCTCATTTGCGCAGTAATGAAACAGTCGTGGATGTTGCTATCTCAAGTGTCCTCGAACATCCCGCCCATGCTCCCGCTATCACCCCCACTGTTGCTACACCACCGCAGCCCCCCACTATTGCTACACCACCACAACCCCCCACTATTGCTACACCATCGCAGCCCCCTACTCCCGTCCACACTCCTGTCGTCACCACCTCCGATATAGCACCATCACACGCCCCTCCCCCACATAAATCACCCGGTCACTTCAATAACCTCACAGATGACAACTACAACGAGTGGAAGGTATACATGACTGCTGCCCTGACTCGTAATGGACTCCTTGGCGTCGTTGACGGCACTGGAGGTCACCCCGGAGGAGCAGAGGGGACCAAAAAAGTGAAGAAGTTCCGTGCCAAACAGGCCCGCGCCCGGGCAGAAATAATCTTGCATGTTTCTCCCTCTCAACTCATCCATTGCTCCGACGAAGATCCCGCGCTCATTTGGAATGCACTTGCTGTTGCACATGCTGTGCGTAGACGAGCTGCCGTCAATTCTCTCCGTCGCCAATTCCACAAACTCCATCTCGAGCACGATGAAACTATGTCAGCATTCATTGAGCGTGCTCGGCACATGGCGTCTCTGCTCAATGAAGTCGGTGTAGGTATCGATGACGATGCCCTTGTTATTTTCATAACTTCTGGACTTCCGCGCTCCTACGACTTCTTTCCTCGCCTCGCTTGACAACCTCCCTGAATCGGAGTACAATCTTGATTCAATTATTGCCCTCCTTATTACCGAGTATCAACGCCAGATATCCATCGCTCTTCCCACTCACAAGGATGGTATGCTCGTCACTGCTGCACTTATACCTGATGAAATTGTGGTTTCAACCCCTTATTCATAACCGCACATTTCAGGTCACGTAGTGCGACTGCCAGCACATTCTGGACGGTCGATATCGAATCAACTACCCCTTTCCCGTCCTCCGGAAATCCAAGAACTGCCATTATTCTCCCTGATTTGAAGGGACATTGACTGCGCACAAAAGATGTACAGTCTTCGTCCTTCTCTCCTAGATGATCTCAAATATTTACTGTAGCTCTACCGTGCGGCCCCCTGGTGGACCTACTATAAGCTTCAGAAATTATGTATTCTAATCTAGTAGGCTATCCCATACCTGTCTCCTATCATTTTCAATACTGCCCTGTATCAGTCTTGAGATGCGTGCTCTTGTTGTCAGGCTGCTTTCAGTTTCGCAGCCGGTTTTCCGTCCATTGGTATGGCACGACTCATTCTATTCCTGGTTTAGTGAGTAAGGTAGTTTTGAATATTTGAATGGTGACCGGTGAAGCTTCTGCGCTCTCTCAGAGTTAAGCTAAGGATGTATTTCAGGTTGTTCATGGATTTTTGTCCAGTGACGTCACCACTGTTCACCGTCACACTTTGATCTTGATATGTCACAGCTGTGTCACAGGTATTTCTATCTCTCAACCTGCGTTCATAGACGCGATGTCCCTCAAAGTACCAAAAGCAAACGGGATACAACTCTTCAAAGAGGGATACAAGGTGGCTATGCGCATTTTATACTGTTAGATTTCCCGCTGATTAACGTGTTTATGAGTAGCATCTCCAAGGACTAGATGACGCGGTCTTGAGGAACATCCAGGCTGTTAATGAGCTGACTGATATGGTACGGACGAGTTATGGACCTAACGGTATGTGGTACACAGTGTTCTGAGGGACATTTGAGAGGAAGACTGATGTGATGTGCAGGAAGGAATAAACTCGTGATTAACCACCTTGGACGACTTTTTGTTACGTCGGATGCGGCGACGATTATCAGGGAGATCGAGGTCGTGCATCCAGCTGCAAAGCTGGTCGTGATGGCATCGCAGGCGCAGGAAGCTGAGGTGAGTGCTGAGCAACAATTTTCTTCAATCTGTCCCACTTCCCTACACCCCTCGTCTTCCCCTTCAACCATGTTCTTAATCTCTCCGTCTCCTTGGAACCCACGTGCTCATTCCTGTCTCTCCATCTTTGCTTTTCTAGATGGGTGATGCAACTAATATGGTTATCATCTTCGCAGGAGAGTTGTTGAAGAAAGCGGAAAATCTGTTGATCATGGGTTTACATCCAAGTGAGGTTATCAAGGGTTACGAACTAGCCTTGACAAAAAGCCTGCAAGAGCTTGAAAGTATGTCACCACACTTCTCTCTGTCTATTCTAACGTTGCTTGACACTGGTTACGATCTAGCACTCTCAACATGGAAATTGCCGCAGCCGCTGACGCAAGCTTCGCTAATAACTGCACTCAAACCTGCGATTGCTGCGAAACAATATGGACATGAAGATACACTCGCTGCCTTGGTCGCCGATGCCGCTCTATCTATCATGCCTCAGAACCCCAAAAACTTTAACGTGGATAACGTCCGCGTAGTCAAAATCATGGGTGGCAGCTTGGCCAACAGCAGGGTGGTCCAAGGAATGGTGTTCGGTCGCGAACCGGAAGGTATGACGATCGTTGCCCCCAAGCGTACTCACCACGCACGATGTTCATGGTTGTTTTCCAGGTGATATCAAAAAGGTCCTCAAAGCGAAGGTTGCAGTTTTCACTTCGGCATTGGATGTTGCCCAGACAGAAACAAAGGGAACTGTGTTGATCAAAAACGCCGAGGAAATGCTAAACTTCACTGCTGGCGAAGAGAAACATATGGAAAAGGCAAGCCTCCCATCCTTCTGCTTTTAAGGCGAAACTTAACTGGATTAAAAACACAGATCTTTAAAGAGATCGCAGATTCCGGCGTGAAAGTCATTGTCGCCGGTTCATCTATTGGCGAACTCGCCCTACACTACCTCAACAGAATGGGCATCGCCGTCCTCAAAGTCCTCTCAAAATTCGATCTCCGCCGGCTATGTCGAGTCGTCAATGCCACACCACTCGCTCGTATGGGGGCACCCACACCTGAAGAAGCAGGCTATGTCGACGTTTTCGAAACTACGGAGATCGGTGGAGATCGGGTGACTGTCCTTCGTCAACTCACCCAAGGGAGATCCCGGGTTCGATCCGTCGACACGTGGGGAGAAAACGAGGACTGCTACGATTGTGTTGCGCGGTGCAACGGCTAATCATTTGGATGATTTGGAGCGTGCGGTGGATGATGGTGTGAATGTGATTAAGGGTTTGATTAAAGATTCGAGGACGGTGCCTGGGGCTGGTGCGACGGAGATGGAGCTTGCGAAGAGGGTGGATGGGTATGGGAATGGGTTGAAGGGGCTCGCGCAGCACGCTGTCAAGAAGTATGCAAGTGCTCTTGAAGTCGTACCGAGGACCTTGGCGGAGAATGCGCTGGGGGGAGCTGAAGGGAATGAGGTCTTGAGTAGGTTGTGGGCGAAACATGAGCTCAAGGGTGGGGAAGCTTGGGGCGTCGACGTTGAGGTATGTTCATAATGTTCTCCCACTGGTTCACTGACTGAGGTTCAACGGAATTTGTAGTACGAAGACGATGGAACACTGCAAGCTGACCGGCATAAAATTTACGACTCGTTGGCCGCCAAACAATGGTCACTCAAGTTGGCGACGGAGGCTGCCGTTTCGGTTCTCAGTGTGGATAGCATTATCATGAGCAAACCCGCCGGAGGACCGAAAATTCCACAGCAGTCGGGTGGCTGGGACAACGACGATTAGACGTATGTGTAGAAATAGAATAATGGAAGTTTGATGGTGTTTTGTTAAAATGGTTCCTGGTGTGGTGCAGAATTTATCTGACTCTTTTTATGTCGTTGCAGCTACTTTCCTAGGTGATTGAAGACATAGAGTTATCCCCTCAGGGTAGGTAAGAGATGGTCTTCGAAACATTCACGCGGCGTTGACAATACAAAATACAAGCTAGAGACGATACCCCACAGATCAATACGCTCCACTGTTGGAAGGTGGATCCTCAGCACCAATCCCACTCGTGCGCCATGCCTTTGTGGGCATCCAAACCCCAATCAAATTTCCTAATCGTCTTCGATATCTCGAATGTCAGTACTCAACACTCGTACTCGCATTTTCCATTATGAGGAACTTAAGTTAGGAATCGAGTTTTCTCATCATTTTCTTTCATTTCTTCCGGTATGGTCAATAAATCCGTATTTCGAGCAGATTATTTTACTGTACTATGGCCGCAACTTCGTGGTACAAGAGACCTGTGTCAGAGGTACGACGAAAACAGGTCTTTCTTCCTTTCGTCTGTGCGCTCTACGAACGTTGATTAGTCTTTTCGCTCAAACGACGATTCTTATATCTCCGTTTCTTGACTCTTCTTGAATACCCAACCACCCTTCTTAAAACTCCCTTGCCAAGCAGACGCTAGCCCCCCATGTTCACAGCTGCTACCTCACCTCCTCATCCGGGGAGACTGTGAGGTGGCGTTCTTCCGCTCATACTCAATAATAAGGCGAGCGCTGATGGCAGCAAAGTTGTAATCCGGGTCAGGGAGGGTATCGAAATAGGAAAGGCAGGAACCATAGGAGGATGGGAGTCCGGCGGTAATGGATACGATAAAATCATCGTCGTCGATGTCTCCGCCTGCTTCTTTAATCGAGAAAGCCAGGCGTCGAGCACGTCCAATGAATGCCGACATCGTTTCGCCATTCTTGAGGCGAAGTTGGTGTAATTGACGGCGGATGGAGTTGATGGTGGCTCGTGTATGCGCGGTATGGACAGTAGCAAGAGCGTTCCAAATGAGCGCGGGATCGTCGTAGGAGCAATGGATGAGCTGGGATGGTGAAACGTGCAAGATTAATTCTGCACGAGCACGCGCCTTTTTGTCACGGAAGTCTTCTACTTTCTTGGTCCCTCCGGCCCCACCAGGATGGCCCTCTGTGCCGTCAACAACACCAAGGAGCCCTTCCCTAACCAGATGAGCTGTCATATATATTTTCCACTCATGATAGTTATCATCAGTGAGCTTATTGAAGTGACTGGATAATGTAGGGTAGGGTGAGGGCTGCGGTGGTGATGGTTGTGCATTGATGGCGGTCCTGATGGCAGGACCACGGTTGGGGAGGCGCGACCACGGTGGTATGGCGTCGATAGCGGGAGTGCTGGTGGAGTGCTTGAGGACGCTGAAAATAGCGCCCCCTGCAACTAACTTGTTACTGGATGGTATAAAAATGGGTCAATATCCTTGCCTTGACAGTGATAAGCACTTACATTTGAGTATCTGGTCTGAAAACCTGAAGGCCATGAAGTTCCAAACTCTCCTTCACACGTTTAAAGATATAATTATTTGCGGAAAGGCTGCCAACCAGACAAACAGTCTGATCCAGGAGTAAGGAACACTGTGGCATCCCAAATTCACAGCATAGGTGTATCAAACGCTTACAGTGATAGACTTGTGTGCAATACGGCACTGGGCCAGGATGCCATCAACGATGCACTTGATGGAGGGCTCAAAGAAAGAGGCAATGACTTTCCTATATAAACGTAAGCTCTTCCGATGGGGCGACTAAGACGAATACTACGCACCCATCAAGGCGCAAACGTCCGCGAATAATATTCAGATCAATATCCTCGTCGTGCGCAGGGCCGAACTGAAGGTAGTGAGTATCTTTTGGGTCGCGGAAGGTGTGTTGTATTGTCTGATCGAAATACCGCTTCATGGAGGGAATATCTCCATGAAACGCGGAGCCCCTAAGCAACTCTGGGAATTGTCAAGGGTGAGCTTAACGCTTTCATCGAAAGTTCTTCAACATACTATCCAGATATTTCTCGACGGATTCTGCGACGAAAATGGAACCTCTGGCATGGCCTAGACGTGATATGATACTGGCTCAGCGCTTCAAGCCCATGGAAGCAGTTCACACGCTCACACTGGGGTTCCACAATTTTTTCAAAGGTCCTCCCGCGATTTCGGGAAGCATAAGCGCTGATATCCACGATTCCTTCACGAGTGTTAACTACAGTGATACCGTTGCCCCTCTGTAAAGCTCTATCAGTGTCTCAGTCCTGTCCCAAACTCTACACAACCTACCCGAATCGAATCACCAATCAGTCCTTTACCAATATATTGGTTAAGACTTGCCTCTCCCTCGGTGATGAAGGTGAGCCGGTTGCGCCCTCCGGGTTTGATGAGACCAGCCCTTTCTGCAGCCTGCTTCATCAACGCCCGCTGAGGTTCCTCCCATCCGTTGGGGTGTGAAAGAATATAGTGTATCTCTCGCTTGGCCCAAAGCTCAGTCTCAGCCCCAAGATGAAAATACCCAATGTACTGCTTGGCACACTCATTGAGGTACTTCAGGAAATCCGATAGGACCTCAACCAGCGTCTTGCCGGGCGGTAAAGGGGGAACATCCCTGCTTTCCAGCAAAAACTCCGCCGCCTTGGGATACAGGTGCAACTTAAAGCTATAAGCAACAGCTATGTCAGCATCCAGATGTCAAAGCGATAGTACAAATTACCGTTCCGCTATCACCAAGCCCTCTTCTTCGGCAATAGTTTTCATTCCGTTTCCCTCAGTCTCGGCACCTGAAGCACGCACTCGACCATCCTTGCAATAATACACAACGGATGGTACCCTCACATTTCTGCTCATCACTTTCCGCCCCGGGAACCTTCAGCTGAGAGTCAGCTTCCTAAAGTCGTTATTGTGACGGTAGCTCAACTCATCCACGTCCCAGATCTCTGGCACTTTTCCAGGTTCGGGAATGCTGCGGGACTTATCAATTGCCTTTTCGTTAATGACCCACCCCCATCCATTACCTGTACGATATTCCACTATGCGTGGTACCTATATCGAAGGCGAAGAGCAATTTGCGTCCTGATCCTGAATATAACTCCCTCAGCATGTTAGTGTAAGAGGACGTGATTCCAGGGGTGCTTCTTTCAGCAGCTTGTGCTGCTTATAAAGGGCACGAGGATGCTGGGTAGTGCCATAATAGTGGCGATCAACGCCGACTATCGTTCAATCTGCTGATGTCACGGGAAGGCAGCGACAGAAGCTGTCACCCAGGATCCAGTAGGAAAGCAGGTAGAAAATACACCTCACACACCGTAATACATACCTGGCTTCTACCTTTTAGAACTAAGTAGCAGTAGAGTCGCCTCCATGTTCAGACCATCCTTCGGCCTTCACTTTCTTCATCTCACCCTCCTGCCCACCCAGTCACGGTCACGGCCTCTATCAAATAGCCTATCTGTCGTTGTGCTATCTAATCCCATGCACCCTGAAACGTGTCGCATCTGACCTATATCGAGGCCATCATCATCTCTCTTCACAATAGACGCTTATCAAATTCCGCAGAATGAGTTTAACTTACCTAGTGGTTCGCCTCGCTCTGTGGGCTTCGGAGTGGTGGCTAATGCTACCCTCCAATCAGGCCTCCCCCCCCGAACCCTACACTATTGATAGTGCGTATGCTGACCAATTTGGGCAGATGGGAAAAAGCATGCCTTGCGCCAAGCTTCTGTAATGTTCCTGTAGCTTCTACTAATATTCGGCTGAGGGTGGGTAGTGACTGGGTTTGTGTGTGCTTTGCAGGGGGAGGAAGGGAAGATACTGCTATCGGTTCTGATGCTATAGATGTACATTTTGGTAACATAGTGGGAGGAGAGTCCTAAATGACGCAGATTACTTATGGCAACGAACCCCCGCTGTGTACTCGCGTTTACTCTTGACTTGTGTCGTAGGTACGATGAATACAGGCCTTTTACTCCTTCATTTTCGCGCTCTACGAGTGTTAGCTCTTCGCTCGAACGACTATTCCCACATCTCAAATTCTCTATCTTAACACCGCCACTGCGTTGCCGGACTGACGCTAGCACCCCGACGTATGCAGCCGCTACTTTGCCTCTTCATCAGGTGGCCGACTGTGGCCCTGCCGCTTAGATTCAGCAACGAGGTGAGCGCTGACGGCACCGAGGTTGTAATCCAAGTCTGGGAGGGTATCGAGAGAGGAAATGCAAGAATCATAAGAGGACGGGAGTCCGGCAGTAATGGATACGATAAGATCACCGTCGCTGATGTCTCCACCGGCTTCTTTAATCGAGAAAGCCAGGCGTCGAGCACGTCCAATGAACGCCGACACCGTTTCGTCATCCTCGAGGCGGAGTTTGTGGAGCTGACGACGGAGGGAATTAATGGTGGCTCGCCTGTACGCGGTGTGGACAGTAGCAAGTGCGTTCCAGATGAGCACCGGATCGTCGTAGGAGCAATGAACGAGCTGGGATGGTGAAACGTGCAGGATTAATTCTGCACGAGCGCGCGCCTTTTTGTCCTGGAACGTTTTTACTTTCTTGGTCCCGTCCGGGTGACTCTCTGTGCCGTCAACTACACCAAGGAGTCCTTCCTTGACTAGATGGGCAGTCATATATATCTTCCATTCGTGATAATTATCATCGGTGAGCTTATCAAAGCGACTGGGTGGCGCAGGTGCGGGTGCGGGTGAAGGCGGTGATGGTGCAGCGATGGCGGTGGCGACGGCAAGGGGGGGGAGGGCGAGGTGGGGCCTGTGATGGTGTAATTTCGATGGTGGTTACAACCGGGGTACGGGTAGGGGTTTTTGAGGGCACTCAAAATAGCGCCATTTGTGACCAGTTCATTGCTATATAGCATAAATTAGGTCAGCATCCTCGGCTCAAACAATTACGGGCACTCACGCTTGAGTATCTGGTCTAAACACCCTCACCCCATGCGGTTCTAGGCACTCCCTCATGCGCCGAAAGACATAGTCACTTGCGGAGAAACTGCCAACCAAAAGAATACTCTATTCAAAGCGTAAGATCTTCATTATGATCCAAATTTAGAGCACAGGCGATCAAAAATGCTTACAGAGATTGACTTATGGGCGATTTGGCGCTGGGATAGAACAACATCGGCGATACGTTTGATGGAGGGTTCAAAGAAAGAGGCGATGTGCTTCCTATAAAAAGCTAAGACTCTGACTGGAACGGCTCGGGCTAACACACACCCGTCAAGGCGAAGGCACCCTTGAGTGATCCCGAGCCCGGCACCCTCATTTTTCGCGAAGCCAAGTTGAATGTGGGGAGTATTCGCGGAGCGAAATTGAATATAGTGGGTATCACCGGGATCATCGAAGGTGTGTTGTATCGTCTGTTCGAAACATTGCTTTATTTTGGGAAGGTCCTCGAGGAACATTGAGCCCTTGAGCAGTTCTGACAATTGTTAGGGGTAAGCTCAATACTCCCATGTATGGTCCATACTATACAAATATTCCCCAGCGGCCTCGGTTACGAAAATGGAACCTTCAGAATGGCCTAAATATGAGGTAATCTTTGTTCAGCGCTCCAAGCCGATGAAAGTGATTCCCATTCTTACACTGGGGCCTTGCAATTTCTTCGAAGGTCCGACCGCTAGTTGCAGAAGCATAAGCACTGATACTCACAGTTCCCTCGCCAGCATCAACAATAATAATGCCGTCACCCCTCTGTCAAAATAATGCCGTCAGGCTCAGTCTAGCCCAGACCTCATGTTAGCATACCGAAATCGAATTGCCCACAGGTCCCCCGTCAGAAAATAGGTTGAGTATCGCTTCCCCCTGTGTGATGAAACTGAGCCGATTTCGTCCCCCCTTGACTAGACCGGCCATCTCCGCAGCCTGTCTCATCAAGGACTGCTGAGGACCCTCCCACTCATTGGGGTGTGAAAGAATGTAATGGATTTCCCGCTCGTCCCAGAGGGCAGTCCCAGTCCCAGGACGAACTCGCTGGATGTGCTGTTCAGCACAGTTGTTGAGATACTTCAGTAAGTTCGATTGGGCCTCAGCCACCTCATCGCTGAATGGTAAAGCTGAGGTCCTCGTGCTTCCTGAGACAGCTCTGTTAGAATACACGACAGGTGGAATCTTGGTATTTCCACTGGCCAAGAACTGGCCTGCAAACCTTAGGTAACCGAGGGTCAGCTGCATAAAGTCATCATCGGAACGATGGCTCAACTTGCGAATGGCCTGGATCTCTGGCTCTTTTCCTGGCTCGAGAATGCTTCAAGGCTCATTAATTCCCTTCCCTTAATCGCCCACCGCTAAAGCAATGATTACCTGTATGATATACCACTGTACGTCGTGCCTACTTCGAAGGCAAGGAGCAATTTGCAATCTGGGCCTGAATATGGTACCCTCAACATATTGGTGTAGGAAGGAAAGGGGTATCTCTAAGAGTATTCTCTTCCGCAGCTCGATGCGTTTAAAGGGCAAGGAGGCGTCGTGTAGGTGCTCCAATATTAATGGTGTGTAAGTGGCCGCTCAGTCAGCTGATGCTGTAGGAGGAAGCTTCTGGGTGGGAAAGTCGTGCCTCATGGCTTCGTGTTCCACTTCCCTAATATTCTTATGGGTGCTTCCCTGTAGTTGAACGTTGAACTGCCACCTCTACGCTCACTGTGGATAGAATTGTTACGAGTAAGTCTGTGGGAAGACCGAAAGTCCCACAGTCTGGTCTTTGGGTTCATGGCGACTAGCCAGGTGTATCTGTAGAAATGGAGTGATGATCGATGAAGGTTGGCGCTATTTTGTGATATGGCAAGGCTTCATGAACTTTCACTTTTTCTCTCAGTTACTCTTGGCTTGTGTTGTAGGTACTATAAATACAGATCTTTTAGCCCTTCACTCAAGTGACCGTTCCTACACCTCGAATTCGCGATTATCCTATCATAGAATACCGCCGTGGGCCCATTGCCAGACGGATGTTGGCCCCCTTACATACGGAACCGCCACCCCACCTCCTCATGGGTTGGTCGACTGCGGGGAGGTGTTCTGCCAATTATACTCAGCAACGAGGCGAGCGCTGATAGCGGCAATGTTGTAGTCCGTGTCAGGGAGGGTATCGAGAAAGGAAATGCAGGAATCATAGGAAGATGGGAGCCCAGCAGTAATGGATACGATAAGATCACCATCGCTGATGTCTCCGCCTGCTTCATTAACCAAGAAACCCAGGCGCCTGAGCACGTCCAATGAATGCCGACATCGTTTCGTCATCCTCAAGGTGGAGCTTGTGGAGCTGACGACTGAGGGAATTGATAGTGGCTCGTCTCTGCGCGGTGTGTACAGCAGCAAGCGCGTTCCAAATGAGCACCGGATCATCGGAGGAACAATGAACGAGCTGGGATGGCGAAACATGCAAGATTAATTCCGCACGAGCGCGCGCTTTCTTGTTGGTGAACTTTTTCGTTTGCTTGGACCCTTGGGCTCCTCCAGGGTGACTCTCTGTGCCGTCAACAACACCAAGCAGTCCTTCCCTAACTAGATGGGCGGTCATGTATATTTTCCACTCGTAGTAATTGTCGTCGGTGAGTTTATCAAAGCGACCTGGACGGCGCAGTTAGGGGTGGGGGTTGCGACGGCGCAGCAGCGGCGGTTGTGACGACTGGGGGACACGGGTGCGCAGCTGGGGGCTGTGATGGTTTAATATCGATGGTGGTAACAGCAGGACTTCGAAGCGGGAACTGTGATAGTGTAACATCAATGGTAGTTGCAATGGGAGTGCGGTTAGGGTTTTTGAAGACGCTCAATATAGCGCCATCCGTGACCAGTTCGTTACTGTATAGCAAAAAAGTAGGTCAGCATCATTAGCTCAAACAGTAATGAGCACTTACGTTTGAGTATCTGGTCTCAACACCTGAAGCCGATGCGGTTGTAAACTCTCCTTCATGCCGTCGAAAGACATAATCACTTGCGGAAAAACTGCCAACAAGTAAGAACGGTCTGTTTAAGGAATTGTCGTCATCCTCCAAATTTTGAGCACAGGTGTATCGAAACACTCACAGAGATTGGCTTACGAGCTTTTTGGCACAGGGATAGAACAGGCACTGACGATGCACTTGATGGATGGTTCAAAAAAAGAGGCGATATGCTTCCTATAAAAAGTTCAACACTTTTGAGTGGAGCAGCTCAGGTTTGGACACGCACCCGTCAAGGAGAAGATGTCCACGACTAATCCCGAGCTTGACATCCTGGTCACTTACCTGAATGTCGTGGGCATCCACAGAGTCAAAGTGAATGTCATAAGTAATGCTGGGATCACTGAAGGCGCGTCGTGTTGTCTGTTCGAAATATTAGCTTCATTTTGGGCAAGATCCCTGAGGAACCTGGAGTTCTTGAGCAATTCTGACAATTGTTAGGGAGCAAGCTCAAAAATATCAGATACGATTCATACTATACAAATACTCCCCAGCGGCCTCTGTCACGAAAATGGAACCCTCAGAATGGCCTAGACGTAAGATGATCTTTGTTTAGCGCTTAAAACCAATAAAAATCATTCCCATTCTTACAGCTGGGGTCTTGCAATTTCTTCGAAGGTTCCCACCACCGGTGGGGGAAACATAAGCACTGATATCCACGGTTCCTTCGCCGGCATCAACGATGACAACGCCGTCGCCCCTCTGTCAAAGAAAAAGCCATCAGTCTCAATCCAATTTAGACCTCGTATTAATGTACCGAGATTGAATTGCCCATTAGCCCTCTGTCAGTATACAGGTTGAGCGTCGCTTCTCCCTGAGTGATAAAACTGAGCCGATTTCGCCCTCCTTTGATGAGGCCGGCCATCTCTGCAGGCCTGTATCATCAAGGACTGCTGAGGACCCTCCCACTCGTTGGGGTGTGAAAGAATGTAATGGATTTTTGCCCTGTTCCAAAGAGCTGTCCCAATCCCAGGATGAACTCGCTGGATGTGCTGTTCAGCACAGCTGTTGAGATACTTCAGTAAGTCCGATTGGGCCTCAGCCACCTTCTTGCTGAATGGTAAAGCTGGGGTCCTCGTGCTTCCTGACACAACTCTGTTAGAATACACGACAGGTGGAATCTTGGTATTTCCACTGGCCAGGAACTGGCCTGCGAACCTTAGGTAACCGAGGGTCAGCTGCATAAAGTCATTATCGGAACGATGGCTCAACTTGCGAATGGCCTGGATCTCTGGCTCTTTTCCTGGCTCGAGAATGCTTCAAGGCTCATTAATTCCCTTTCTGTTAATTGCCCACTGTTAAACAATGATTACCTATATGATACACCATTGTATGTCGTGCCTACTTCGAAGGCAAGGAGCAATTTGCAATCTGGGCCTGAATATGGTACCCTCAACATATTGGTGTGGGGAGGGAAGGGTGTGTCTCTAAGAATACTTCTTCCGCAGCCTGATGCGTTTAAAAGACAAGGAGAGCGTCATGTGGTGCTCTAATGGTGGCCCACTCGAGGGTCAGTGCAAGTAGCCGCTCGGTTAGCTGATGCTGCAGGAAGCTTCTGGGTGGGAAAGTCATGCCTCGTGGCCTCGTGCTCCACTTTCCTAATATTCTTGTGGGTGATTACATGTAGTTGGACTGCCGCCTCTAGACTTACCGTGGATAGCATTGTCACGAGTAAGTCTGTGGGAGGGCCGAAGACCGAAGGTCCCACAGTCGAGTCATTGGGTTAATGGTGACTAGCTAGATGTATCTGATGAATTTATGCTTTACTCTTGGCTTGTGTTGTAGGTACGATAAATACAGGTTTTGTAGCCCTTCAATCTGGGAACCATACCTCTATCTTGTTACAGGCTGCTCCAACTACATGCTATTCTTTTGTGGTGCCCATAAACTAGGTCTCAACCTTATTCTAATGATCTATAATTAATGTAAATCTATGGTCAAGTAGTCATAAATTGTGTGATTACATAAGTGTAAGAAACACTAAGTCTCAGTCACTCGTTATACGCACGGGAACTGAGGGAACAGCTTCTACGATGCCTGCTGTATTTAAGCAGAAAGCAGTAAGGGTCGTCTATCTAGAAAAAGGAAACTTCGTATGTCCAAATCCTCGCGGCGTGTCCACCAAGACACGCCGCCCCATTGTCCTTCCATCCCCTCATTCAAGTCCGTCGTCCTCACGTCCACCTGTTGTAGGTCCGCTTTCGGCATCGGACCGCGTTTGTAAATCCAACAATAAGGGGTCAACCAGTCATACCCCATTTTTACTGTGTACTGTACCCAATGTTATAGTAAAGTTGGGGTGTGTTAGGAACCAAATATGTTTGGTTCCTACCCCAGGCATGGAGAGTGTCGCGTGGTGTTGTAGTGATGCGCCCCCTTGATGACCATCGAAAGCGCCCCTCAGAGTCACCTATTTTGTGGGAAGCTTCCGAGTGGGAAAGTTGTGCCTCGTGGCCTCACCTAATGTTTTTGTGGCAACTTTCATATAGTTGGGCTTGGTCGGTTATCAAGGTGGGAATTAGAGGGTGCCAAAGAAGAATAGAGCTTGCGAAGCGGGTGGACGCGTCCGGAAACAGGTTGAAGGGATTTGCACAACATGCTGGCAAGAGGAATCCAAGTGTGCTCAAAGTCATCCCGAGGGCCGGGTTTATTGGGATAAAAAGGGGATCTTCGTAGTACGAGGCCAAGGTACACAAAGGTACATACAAACATGGTAACTAGTATTAGGGGAGTTGAAGGGAGTAGGGTCTTGAGTAGGCCGTAGGCGAGACGCGAGCTCAAGGGCAGGGAGGCTTGGCCCGATGTCGATGTTGAAGCACATCCGCGCTCTCGTAGTGGTTGATTGATCCACGGATTTGATTGATTTTGTAGTCCGAAGACGACAGAACACTGATAAAATTCCTGATCCGTTGGCGCCAATCGAAAAAGACTCAGGTTCGCTGCAGGGGCCGCGGCCTCGGTGCTCACTGTGGGTAGCGTATCACAAGGACGAGAGTCTCACATTCAGGTCATTGGGATGAATGTATCTGTGAAATGAAGTGATGAAGGTTGGCGAAACAGTGACGCAACGCTTCAGTTACCGTGGTGTGAAGGACCCAGTTTGTGCTTGCTGCCTTCCACTCTGTTATAACACTTCATAATGGGATCCACCCATGGGCCACATTACTACTCTGGCGTGACAAGAAAATGCAAGACATGATAGATTACTGATATGACCTATTTTCTTTCATATTTACAGTAAGGGACAAAACCCTTCCAATGATTTTGACTTTTTCATGAAATCTCAAATAACTCAGCAACCACTAAGCCAATTCATTTCAAATTTTAAATGAAGGTAGTCATGCTTCTTATCTACAAATATGTTTAAGCATTTAATATTATACTTTGTTTCTATGGAGATATGAATTATTGAATATTATGAGTGCATTGGAAGGGTTTTGTCCCTCATCTTCTCCAGGCACATAACTCTGTTTACTGCTCTCAAACAAATTCAAATAAAATCATATGATGAGAGTAGATTGTGTATAAAGATGAAAGCTTACTTCTCCAGGCCAAAGTAACCCAATAACTTATCTTCTGTTGACATGAAACCTCTCTCTTCTTCTCAGATTGATCATATCTGTTAAGACGAGTACACCACGGTAGCTCTATATATAAGACCTATGTAATATGTGTACATTCTTTAGACAATCTAGTCTTTCTTCTGCCCATCATTCCTCTCAGATATCCTCTAGCTACAGTCTACAACGCGCATCTCAATAAACCCAGTGAGTACGACTCCCCTCCACCACTAGCGTAGCTATTGTGGTGTACTCGTCTTAACAGGTTATGGGCCCCGACCACTGCTCACTCCAACCACGCTTTGCAACACAGGTAGAGTGTAGGAGGCTATGGTCATACGCAACCTGGGAGATGGTGGCCCTTTGGTCCATTTGATCCCTGAGTCTGCCCCATATTGCGACGTGTGCATCATACACTGCTGTCCTACATGATGCTAACGTATGTTTACCCTATTCTTAGATATGTCTAAACCGGCTTCTGCTCCACCGGGTTTTGTACAAACCCCTAGCGGACAGCTTCCCATCCTTACTGGGATGGGTAACTACACCATTTGGTCGCTTCGCCTTCAGTCTGCACTTATGTGCATTTCCTTAAACGATTGTTCTTGGACCGGATGGGACTTCTCTGGAGCACTGGACAAACCTGTGCAATACGAGCAGCTCTATGGACCTGCTCACCCTGCCGTTCCTGCTTCCGGCACTATGCCGGCACGTCCCGCACAACCAGGAACCCTAATTCCTGCGACTGCTGAGGAGTGCCGCAGTGTTGGAATGGCCAACAACCTCTGGATGTGAGCTCTTGGGTTGATTGAGGCAACTTTCCCCAACAGCATGCTAAAGCATTCAGCCCAGAACGCTCGCACGCTCTGGTCTCAGTTGTAGGGCCAATATGGCCTTCCTGGACCAGCCCAGGTCTATAATGAGTTCATTCGCACAATAACGTTTGAGCTCCCTCTCAGTGGTGATCCCTCGCTCAAGATGAGCAAGCTCCAGCAGATCTTCAGGCAGCTTGACACCATGGATAGTGGCATCGCCCCGGAGATTGAGACGATGATCCTCCTCCACTCCCTCCACCCATCTTTGAGCCATGTAGCTCAGATGCTCCTCACCTCGAACACGTTGCTTCATGAGCTGACGTGGGATAAGGCCTGAAGCGGCATTATTGCCGCTTACGCCTTCAACCAGACTGCCCACGCGCAACGAGTGCGCTTTACTCCATGACAAGGAGGTGGCCACTAAGCCAATTCATTTCAAATTTTAAATGAAGGTAGTCATGCTTCTTATCTACAAATATGTTTAAGCATTTAATATTATACTTTGTTTCTATGGAGATATGAATTATTGAATATTATGAGTGCATTGGAAGGGTTTTGTCCCTCATCTTCTCCAGGCACATAACTCTGTTTACTGCTCTCAAACAAATTCAAATAAAATCATATGATGAGAGTAGATTGTGTATAAAGATGAAAGCTTACTTCTCCAGGCCAAAGTAACCCAATAACTTATCTTCTGTTGACATGAAACCTCTCTCTTCTTCTCAGATTGATCATATCTGTTAAGACGAGTACACCACGGTAGCTCTACACTAGTGGCGGAGGGGAGTCGTACTCACTGGGTTTGTTGAGATATTGATTGTAGACCGTAGCTAGTGGATATCTGAGTGGAATGTTGGGCGAAAGAGTAGACTGGATTGTCTAAAGAATGTACGCATACTACATAGGTCTTATATATCTAACGTCCCTGGTCTGTGCGCCGTTCTACCTAATACAGGTGAGGTCTTATCTGCCAGTAGCATATACAGAGCATACTGCGTACATTGTTCTACATACTTTTAATAGACCATGACCAGCAACCTAGAGTGCAGTCTAGTACATTGTTTGTTATCTCTCTTCAAGAGTGAAGTACTCAAGAACCCGTTTCAGCTATAAATAGACTGAACCAACGTAGTGGTACGGATCGAGATTCAACACTCCTCCTCACTCGAAGGAGGGAGATTAATGTTTCATCGATCGAGTGGCTTTATCCCATGCTTCGATATCGGAACCGAAAATCAGTCCAAGCTCAGGGCGGAAGAGATTGATTTTGGTTACGCCAAGATTCTTTGTAAAGATATCGGCGGGATTGTCTTGTGAAGACACATCACCAATAACAATGATACCCTCCTCGACTAATTCTCGCACATAGTGGTAATGAATATCCACGTGCTTCGATCGTTTTTCAACAATGGGGTTTTCAGTCCAGAATTTGGACCCATCGTTGTCACCGTAGAGAATAGGAGTTGGGTGCTCAATCTTGAGCTCCTCCAGAAGCTATGACAGCCATTTCACTTGTCATGAAGCGTCAGACAGTTCTTTATATTCCGCCTCAGTGGACGATAATGAAACCGTCTTTTGTCGCCGTAAAGTCCAGGTTACAGCACCGGACGCGATCATACAAACGTTTCCTGAAACAGATCGGCGGGTTTCTGTATCTTGAGCCCAATCCGAGTCACTTAGGCATTCCAGCGTCACCGCGGATTTCCCAGTATCGCCTTCATATTTCAATGCATAGTTCCTTGTCATAGACAAGTACTTTAATACATGAATTCCAGCGCGATAGTGCTCGGGTGCGGGGTTAGCGGCGTGTTGCGCCAGCTTAACTATGGCAAAGGCTATGTCGGGCCTAGTACCGATCATCAAGTACATTAAAGATCCAACCAATTGTTGGTACTTTAGACGGAAGGGGTGCGATGCAGTTTCCTTGTTCGTTACGAACTGGAAGCTGGCTGGTAATGGTGTTTTAGCCGTGGCAGACTGTGGAACCTGGAAGCGCTGCAAGATCTTATCCAGGTATTTCACCTGTTGGATGAAGATTTGACGCTTGGAGCGATTCCTCGAGATTTTCATCCCAAGGAATTCTTCACAAGGACCATGGTCTCTGCATTCCCACTTTTTCGTGAACTTTCCCTTCAACTCATTGAGGAGGGTGGAGTTTTTCTTTCCCAAGAAATTCACGTCATCAACGTAGACAATGGCTACTACAAGCTCTTTTGTTTTCGGATGTCTGTGAAAGTATACAGTGTAGTCAGATTTGTAGCGGGTAAATCCCAGCTCAATCATAGATTGATGCAATTCCTTCCACCACTGGCGACCGGCTTGTTTAAGGCCATAGATCACTCGTCTAAGCCTCCATACTTTCCCTTCCTGCCCGGGAAGTCGAAACCCTTCGGGCTGTTCCATGTATATTTCCTCGTCCAGTTTGCCATATAAATAGGCAGTTTTTACATCAACGCTGTGCATATCCCAATCATGGATTGCAGCGAGTGCGAAGCTTACGCACGCAGACTCGTAGCGAACAACTGGAGAGAAAAGCTCGTTATAGTCAATGCCTTCAACTTGCGAGAACCCCTTCGCAACTAAGCGAGCTTGCAGGCGGCCATCGGACTTTTCAAGAAATACCCAACGGTTTTTAACCATCCTCCTTCCTTTCGGAAGATCTACGAGTTCATAAACCCCTTGTTTCTTCAATGCTTCGAGTTCCTCGATACACGCAGCCATCCATTTTGCCTTGATAGGCTCAGGAAGCTTAAGCATGTCACGGAAAGTTTCAGGCTCTCCGTGTGCGGTATTGTGAACCGTCTGTATCAAGAAATCGATCAGTTTTACTCCTCCCTCAGCGACAAGCCTTTCAATGTCCATGTCATTTACATCGTGAGATGTTGGATCATTGTTTTCAGGCATAGGCGGCAGTTCCGGACGTGGAGGGAGCTGAAATGGAGGCATATTAAAGGGTTGTGGCGGGTACCGCTGAGCACAAACTCTTTGCCTCACATATTCAGGATGGTTAGTCCTTGCTCTTCGCTCACGAATTACTTCGTCCGGAGGGGCATTGGCGTGTACGCGCTGCCTTTGCCTCTGCTGCTCTTGTCGGTGAGTCCGATCTATTTCTCTTTCTATCGAAATTGGATGCCTATTTTCTCCGTATGTGTTACCTGGTCTGACAGGAGGCCTGCCTTGTCGTTCAAAACGACGCGGCTCTACCTGGTCGGAACCAACAGCTCGACGTTTGGGAACAGGGATTGGGAACTCCTCGTTCTCGGTGTCCCATACATCTCTGTCCACATGCCAATTATCACGTACATCAGGCTCCTCCTCAACGGTCGTTCCACGCGAAGGTGGCGACTCAGATGGGGGAATCCAGGGTGGCGTATCACCAGGTGATGGCCATCGTAAATTAATACTGTCAGGCAGAGTAAAATCTCACCTGGGTAAAGGAGGTGTAGGTGGAGAATATTTCGGTTTAAATGGTGGAGAAACCGGAGGTAACGATACTTGATGATCAGGTGGAGGTGGAACAATTCCAGCGTCATCCGAAGATGGCGGAATAGGTGGTTCATTCTCTAATCCTGGTCTAGGCAGGTTTCTCTCTCCTCCGTGATTAGGCCGGTTACTGCTATCCGGCACTGAATCGGGGCATTTAGGGAAATATCCCTCGTCGAACAAGGCATTTGGTGATATAAAAATCACATTGCCTGCCGTGTGCCGCATAAAGACGTAATTTTTACTGCCTTTATATCCAAGAAAGATCATAATCTCGGATTTTGCGGACAATTTGTTTGGGCGGATCTCATCGGGTAGATAAACATACGCGCCGCATCCAAACACATGGATATGGGATAAATTTGGTTTTTCCCTCGAATAACACTCAAA
Organism: Calvatia gigantea; assembly: GCA_025093985.1. Classification (NCBI taxonomy): domain Eukaryota; kingdom Fungi; phylum Basidiomycota; class Agaricomycetes; order Agaricales; family Lycoperdaceae; genus Calvatia; species Calvatia gigantea. Next base: position 3,421,396 of record JACAAK010000001.1, read on the forward strand.
AGGTGTCTTCCACTGCAGACGCTGGACTGGCGTGCGATTGTATAAATGCACAGCTGTGTTCAACACAAATTCCCACCATGAGTCAGGTAGACATGCCTGTAGCCTTATAGCTTGGGCTTTCTCGTGTAGGGTGCGGTTCAGTCGCTCTGCTCTCCCATTTTGCTGATGCGCATAGGGAGCAGTGGTCTCGTGGGTAATTCCACGCGCTGTGAGTCCTGCCAATAACCTTTCATTGACATATTCTCCTCCATTATCGGTGCGAAGTCGTTTAACTCGCATACCGGAGAGGTTCTCAAGCGCACTGATTAGCTGTATTAGCTTCTCAGAAGCCTCAGACTTCTTTCGAAGGAGGACTACATGTGCGTGAGAAGAGAAGTCATCAAGGAACGTCATTGCCCATTTATATTTATGGTAGCTAATGACGGGCAGTTCCAGCAAGTCTGAGTGACATAGCTCAAAGACTGCGGTGGCTCGCTTGGAGTTAATCGGGAAGGGGTTATTATGCATTTTCCCCTTGGCACAGCCGTCGCAAATGCCTTTCCGAGTAGATGGTGCGGGAATCGACGCGATGCCCTCTACGTGCTTTGGAAGCTCGGAGAGTGCGCGGTCCGAAGGATGTCCCATTCGACGATGCCAATCGATATAATCAAGTTGGCGTAAAGTCAACGCGACTGGTTTCTCCTTGCTATTTTGCAAGACATACGTGTGCACCGTATGTACGTTGTTTTTGAACAAACGATGAGGCCAGGCGGATAATACAGCTCTTCCTGATTTATCACGGATGGTGGTCCCTTTAACGGTTGCCTCTAAAACATAGCCGTTCCGAAGAATCTGGCCTGAGGACATTAACCGTTCTGTGATTTCTTTGATGTAAAAGACCGGCGCAATACACGAAGTAGCGCTCTTGGACTTTCCCTTGTCTGACACGTCATGCTGGAAAATCACAGACCCTCGTCCAGTCATTTCATAAATCCGGTTGCCAGCGGCTTGTATAAGCCCGAAATGGCCCATCTTAACCTCTGCGAAATCAGAGAGATAACCAGTGACATGGTACGATGCTCCAGAATCAAGGAGCCAGTCTGCGTTATTCACAGAATGTTTATTCCCTTCTTCTCGACACTTTTGGCACTGAGACAAATCACAAATGTGATATGTGATGATCTGATTAAGATCCTCGTGCTCTTCGTGGAGTTCTGACCTTAACTTGTCTGAATACTCGTGATTATTCACGGTATATGTAGCGTTCATCTTACTTTCCAGCTTAGAAATTCCAGCGGAATAAGCAGAAGGGGAAGCGCCTTGAGCGCGCTTCCAGCATACATTGCAGTTTAGAAAGTCTGTACAGCGGTGTCTACGACGAGTCCCTACAGGAGGTGGACGACGTGCTACATCTGCATAGGTGCCCCGCTCTCTTCGGCGGCCACCTGGTCGTCCCAACTCAACTTCGGAATCTCCAGGGCGTCCCGCTCCGAGGCGGACAGTCCCTGCGTCTGTAATCGTTCCGTCCATCCGTTGAAAACTGTTGGGTATTTCTCGAAAAGTCGGATGGCCGCCTGTGAGCTCACCTAGTTGCGAAGGGTTTCTCGCAGATTGAAGGCATCGATTATAACAAGCTTTTCTCACCAGTTGTCCACTATGAGTCCGCGCGCATAAGCTTCGCACTCACTGCAATCCATGATTGGGATATGCATAGCGTTGACGTAAAAACAGCCTATTTATATGGTAAACTGGATGAGGAAATATACATGGAACAGCCTGAAGGGTTTCGACTTCCCGGGCAGGAAGGGAAAGTGTGGAGACTTAGACGAGTGATCTACGGCCTTAAACAAGCCGGTCGCCAGTGGTGGAAAGAATTGCATCAATCTATGATTGAGCTGGGATTTACCCACTGCAAATCTGACTATGCTATATATTTTCACAGACATCCAAAAACGAAAGAGCTTGTAGTAGCCATTGTTTATGTTGATGACGTGAATTTCTTGGGAAAGAAAAACTCCCACCTCCTCAATGAGTTGAAGGGAAAGTTCACCAAAAAGTGGGAATGCAGAGACCATGGTCCCTGTGAAGAATTCCTTGGAATGAAAATCTCGAGGAATCACTCTAAGCGTCAAATCTTCATCCAACAGGTGAAATACCTGGAGAAGATCTTGCAGCGCTTCCAGGTTCCGCAGTCTGCCATGGCTAAAACACCATTATCCACCGGCTTCCAGTTCATAACGAACAAGGAAACTGCGACTAGCCCCTTCCGTCAAAAGTACCAACAATTGGTTGGATCTTTAATGTACTTGATGATCGGTACTAGGCCCGACATAGCCTTTGCCGTAGTTAAGCTGGCATAACATGCCGCTAACCCCACACCCGAGCACTATCGCACTGGAATTCATGTACTAAAGTACTTGTCTATGACAAGGAACTATGCATTGAAATATGAAGGCAATACTGGGAAACTGACGGTGACGTTGGAATGTCTCAGTGACTCGGATTGGGCTCAAGATACAGAAACCCGCCAATCTGTATTGGGAAATGTCTGTATGATCGCATCCAGTGCTGTCACCTGGACTTTGTGGCAACAAAAGATGGTTTCATTATCATCCACTGAGGCGGAATATAAAGAACTGTCTGATGCTTCATGACAAGTGAAATGGCTGTCACAGCTTCTGGAGGAGCTCAAAATTGAGCACCCAACTCCTATTCTCTATGGTGACAATGATGGATCCAAATTTTGGACTGAAAATCCCATTGTTGAAAAACGATCGAAGCACATGGATATTCATTACCACTATGTGTGAGAATTAGTTGAGGAGGGTATTATTGTTATTGGTGATGTGTCTTCACAAGACAATCCTGCCGATATCTTTACAAAGAATCTTGGCATAACCAAAATCAATCTCTTCCACCCTGAATTAGGACTGATTTTCGGTTCTGACATCGAAGCATGGGATAAAGCCGCTCGATTGATGAAACGTTAATCTCCCTCCTTCAAGTGAGGAGGAGTGTTGAATCTCAATCCGTACCACTACATTGGTTCAGTCTATTTATAGCTAACACGGGTTCTTGAGTACTTCACTCTTGAAGAGAGATAATGAACAATGTACTAGACCGCACTCTAGGTTGCTGGTCATGGTCTATTAAATAGAACAATGTACGCAGTATGCTCTGTATATGCTACTGGCAGATAATGTTGAGAGAACGAGTAGACATCCCAATATAAGTTCACACTACCTAAGCATGTAGGCGTCAGCGGTGGAGGGTAGTCGTATTCATCCGGGAGACGGTCCAGTAGGAGAGGCGCATGGTAGTGGACATAGTCCTGCTTATACCATCGTACTCAGAGAGTCTTGAGGAGAAGGGAAGCGATGCTTAGTGAAGCTAGCATAGAGCAGAGAAGACATAGTGTCTTACGCCAAAGGGCGTCACTAAGAAGCATACATACTACAATGCTACATAAGGGTATATATACTAATATCCCTGGTCTGTGCACTCTAAACCCTTATACGGGTGAGGTCTAACTACCACATTGCAGTTTAGAAAGTCTGTACAGCGGTGTCTACGACGAGTCCCTACAGGAGGTGGACGACGTGCTACATCTGCATAGGTGCCCCGCTCTCTTCGGCGGCCACCTGGTCGTCCCAACTCAACTTCGGAATCTCCAGGGCGTCCCGCTCCGAGGCGGACAGTCCCTGCGTCTGTATCGTTCCGTCCCATCCGTTGATGGGGCTGCACATCATCCTCTGCATCAGAACAAGAATAGTAGTCAGTTGAAGGTACTGACCCACACCCTCCGTCGGAACCGTAGTCGGTGTCCGAGTCGTTGTCATCTAAGACCGACTCGAGGACAGACTCGATTTCCTTCGGTGCCTGCTTCTTCTTGAGCGGCTTGGGCTTCTTGATAATCGCCGGCTTGTTATACACAGGGGCCGGCCACACGATCTCGTCTTCCTCCCTTGTGACGGTGGATGGAGAAGGCTCTACATCCATCTCATCAAACCGCTTCCACATCTCCTCCGAACTCTCGCCCGATGATGAAATTGAATTGAGACGTTTGTCCCAATTCTTCAAGGCGGTAACCTTGGCTTTCACTGAAGGTTTTCTACGAGATTCGGGCTCGGGCGCAGTTATGCGCGACGCGAGCGGAGTGGCATTACTGCCGGTGGCAGCAGCGTTAGAGGCAATGGGAGATGTCTTGGCTCGACGCGTTGCTTCTACAAGGGAACGGGTGGAAGGTGGCGGCACGGTTTGTGCCTGCGACACGAAATCCACATCCTGAATATAACCGGAAGAGGTGGCGGCATTGCCTTGCGCACCTCCCTCCTTTCCCTTTCCTTTTCCTTTTCCTCGGGGGCGCCATCGGCGTTTCTTCTCGCCGTCGCCTTCTCCTCCAGATGGCTTTTGCTGCTGCTGCTGCTGGGGCTTTTTAGACCCCGAAGGCTGCTGCTGACCTTGCGGTCGCTGCTGTCCTCCTTGCTGCTGGCGCTGCTGCTGCTGCTGCTGCCCACCTCCCTGTCGTGGAGTAAAGCGTGCTCGTTGCGCGTGGGTGGTCTGGTTGGAGGCGTAAGCGGCAATGATACCGCTTCAGGCCTTGTCCCACGTCAGCTCATGGAGCGACATGTTCGAGGTGAGGAGCGTCTGAGCTACATGGCTCAAAGACGGGTGGAGGGAGTGGAGAAGGACCATCGTCTCGATCTCCGGGGCGATGCCACTATCCATGGCGTCAAGCTGCCCGAAGATCTGCTGGAGCTCACTCATTTTGAGCGAGGGATCACCGCTGAGAGGGAGTTCAAACGTTATTGCGCGAATAAACTCGTTGTAGACCTGAGCTGGTCCAGGAAGGCCGTATTGACCCTGCAACTGAGACCAGAGAGCGCGAGCATCCCGGGTGGAGTGCTTCAGCATGCTGTTGGGGAGAGTTGCCTCAATCAACCCAAGGGCTCGCATACGAAGGTTGTTGGCCATACCAACACTGCGGCGCTCCTCAGCAGTCGCAGGAATTGGAGTTCCTGGTCGTGCGGGACGTGCCGGCGAAGTGCTAGTCGCCGGGGTAGCTGGGTGCTCAGGTCCGTAGGCCTGCTTGTACTGGACGGGTTCATCCATGGCTCCAGAGAAGTCCCATCTGGTCCAGGAGCAATCGTTTAAGGAAATGCACATAAGTGCAGACCGAAGGCGAAGCGACCAGATAGTGTAGTTACCCGTCCCTGTAAGGACGGGAAGCTGCCCACTAGGGGTTTGAACAAAGCCCTGCGGAGCAGGGGCTGGTTTAGACATATCTAAGATAGGGTAAACACGCATTAGCATCATGTAGGACTGCAGTGCGTGATGCACGCGTCGCAACATGGGGCAGACTCAGGGATCAAATGGACCAAAGGACCACTGTCTCCCAGGTTGCGTACGACCGTAGCCTCCTACACTCTACCAGCGCTGCGAAGCGCGGTCGGAGTGAGCAGCAGTCGGGGCCCATAACCTGTTAAGACGAGTACACCACGGTAGCTCTACGCTAGTGGCGGAGGGGAGTCGTACTCACTGGGTTTGTTGAGATATTGATTGTAGACCGTAGCTAGTGGATATCTGAGTGGAATGTTGGGCGAAAGAGTAGACTGGATTGTCTAAAGAATGTACGCATACTACATAGGTCTTATATATCTAACATCCCTGGTCTGTGCGCCGTTCTACCTAATACAGGTGAGGTCTTATCTGCCAGTAGCATATACAGAGCATACTGCGTACATTGTTCTACTTTTAATAGACCATGACCAGCAACCTAGAGTGCGGTCTAGTACATTGTTTGTTATCTCTCTTCAAGAGTGAAGTACTCAAGAACCCGTTTCAGCTATAAATAGACTGAACCAACGTAGTGGTACGGATCGAGATTCAACAATATCCTCTTTCTCCTTGACAAAGGACATACTGCTACCCAAATTGCTTCCACTACTGGTTATTCCCTCAGTACTATCTCTAGAGTTCACTCTAAACATAGGCCAACAATTTCCAAATCCACTGGTGGCTGTCCAAGCAAGCTTTCCCCCTCTGATACCAAATATGCCATTCGACTTCTCACCTCTTGCAAGGCCAATAATGCCTCTCAGGTCACAAAGGCCCTCCAAAATGTTACCAACCAACCTGTTTCATCCAAAACAATTCGAAGGACACTCAAAAGGGCAGGGATGAAGGCTGTAGTGAAGAGAAAATGGCCTTTACTGTTGAGAGAACGAGTAGACATCCCAATATAAGTTCACACTACCTAAGTGTGTAGGCGTCAACGGTGGAGGGTAGTCGTATTCATCCGGGAGACGGTCCAGTAGGAGAGGCGCATGGTAGCGGACATAGTCCTGCTTATACCATCGTACTCAGAGAGTCTTGAAGGAGAAGGGAAGCATTGCTTAGAGAAGCTAGCGTAGAGGAGAGAAGACATAGTGTCTTATGCCAAAAGGCATACCCGAAGGGGTCTACATACTACAATGCTACATAGGGTATATATACTAATATCCCTGGTCTGTGCACTCTAAACCCTTATACGGGTGAGGTCTAACTACCAGTAGCATAATTGGATCATACTGTGCACGTCCGCATGTACTAGAAGGTTCCATGCGTAGTATCTACCTGCTACTTACAGTGCAGTATCCTACGTGCGTAGTCCATAATAGTGTCCATTATTATCGACCCTCTGAAGGTGAAATACTCGAACCCCGTTTCAGCTATAAATAGACTGAACCAACATAGTGGTACGGAGCGAGATTCAACACTCCTCCTCACTTGAAGGGGGGAAGATTAACACTTCAATAATCTAGCGGTATTGAAACCAGACTTAGACATTGGAATCTTCAACAAAAGAGCGGCAGTGCCGAACATCAAATGTCGGAGTCATCAATGATCATGCGGAATTAACCAGCTTTTGAAAGTTGGAAAAGCATTCCTGTAGCGGAGAGGAATTGATGCTAGCGTTTGCTATGATGGCCATTAAGGATGCAACGACAATTGCTTTGAGCTATCAAATATCCTTTAACTCAACTTTTGAACTCCCGCGACTAACTCGCTGCGACTTTCGTCTAAGAGTAAGGAGTAGGAAAGCCTAGAAGGGCTCCTCCAGAAATTGTAAACTGCAATTCTTTCGAAGCGTTCAACAAGTCTGTTTTTCCGCGTAGGTGCGAAATACAAAAACCATTTTTGCTTATTCAGCATGCGATTATTGTGAGATTAGGAAAGCGGCAGTACTAAGCCAGCGTAACCAAGGCCGTCACTTTGCGGTTATGTAGACCAATAAACTGCGGCAGTCACATGAGCCAGCGAAGCAATGATGCTACAAGCCTTGTTCTGATTTGACTCGAACAAATTCCAAATTAATGGATTCGCAAATGGAAGTGGTCTCATGCAATTTCCTCCATGCAAAAGGCATTTCAGCCGATGCGGATTAAGGATTCAGTCCCAAGGAATGCATACACACTTTTTGTTATTTCCCATCAACTTCGAAAAGGAGGGAGGAATGATTAAGTCCCGTATTTGTTTTTCCATACAACTCCGAAGAGGTGGAAGGATCTTTGAAATTGACCCTATATATTTTTCCAGACTCTCAATTTGAGGCGGATGGATAAATTCCATGTAGATGTTTTACCGTCGACTCATAAAGAGGCGGAAGGTTACATTCAAACCTATGAAGTTTTTCCTCGATCTTGTAAAAGAGAGAAAGGATCGTTAGACCCTATCTTATTTTTGTCTTGCGAAAGGAATAAGTTCCTATCATATTTTTACAGTCGACTCTTGAACGAGTATGAAGGAATATGTTCCTGATTTATTTTATCCAACAACTCGTAAGAGGTGGAAAGGTAAAAGCATAAACCTTATAATATTTTCTCCTACTACTCGTAAGAGGAGGAAGGAATAATTTCCTAATGTTATTTTTGCCCAAGACGCTCATCTTGAGACGTCGGCGGGGATAACTCCCCAGTTGTTTTATCAGCGGCTCGCGAGAGGCGATAGGAACAATTGAAAATCCTATGAATATATTTTTCCAGCGACTATGGTGGAAAGGAATATTTCTAAACCTAATATTTTTATCCAAGCGTCTTCGTATGAAGGCGGAAAGGAATATCATATCCTTTGTATTTTCCCTATCGACTCCGAAGAGGAGGGCTCGCAATGACGTAGGAATCGGTATCATGTTGCGGCAGTCACTTGAGCCAGCTAGTTACATCGCATTCGCGGCAGTCGCTCGAGCCAGCTAGTTGCGGATCCATTAGACTTTATTGCCAAAGCGAGGTCGACGAAGTGGTTTTGGAAAATGCGGATAAAATCCAGTGTAATCGCATGAAGGCGGATTATAGTCCAGCTCAGTCAAGGATTAAAGATTCCTTCCACGTAACACATATGGTGCTCATCTGGTGTCATTCAAACTCTCTTCTTATCTGGTAAGCCGAAGCCCGTCAGATTATTCCAATGTATCTTCTCATCCAGTCTGCAAAAGCAGTTTTGTCATCAACGCTAAGCATTTCTCACATGCGCGGATAACTGGAGAATTAAATCACAAAAGCGATACCTTCAACTTAGTGAAGTTCCTTTGCTGTTAAGCGCAGGATAAGGCGGTCATCGGATTTGGAGTAAGAATGCTGTATCCATTGTTCTCCTCCATGCTTTTCAGCATGTTAAGTTTCCTAATACATGTTACTCAATCGTATCGCTTTTTAGGGCTTAGAGAGTGTTTATCATGTTACGAACCACCGCGGCGCACATCAATTAAGACGGACCAGCGAAGTGTACAGTAAGGGACAAAACCGTTCCAATGTTTTGAACTTTTCAGAAGATCAGCTCATACTCAAGGACTAATGTGGCTGTTCCTAATTTAATTGTAGATAGTCCAGTATCTTATCTAATCATATGCAAAGTATGATTATGTAATCCTTGTTTTGGGGGAGTTATTAATTAATTAATATTTTAAGTACATTGGAACAGTTTTGTCCCTCTCAAATTCTGAGGCACATGACTTCGTTTATTGCAATCAAATAAATACAAATAAAATCATGTGACCATGTAGGGTGATGTATAAATGGATGTGCTTATTCTCAGGTGCAAATTAACTCCCCCACTATACCTTTACAACTATATGCGCTCTCTTTCCTCTACTCAGACCAATAGAGTCCTCTCTTACCTGGACCAAGGGAAATCTGCTCATCATATTGCTTCTATTACTGGTCTGGGAGTCAGTACTATTTCTAGGATTCGCTCCAAACATAGATCAACACTTTCCAAATCTGTTGGTGGCCGCCCATCTAAACTTTCTCCTCTGATATCCACTATTCTGTTCGCCTCATCACCTCTCGCAAGGCTGACAATGCCTCCCAAGTCACCAAATCAACTTCAAAATGTTATTGCCCAGCCTGTATCCACCAAAACAGTGCGCAGGGCACTCAGAGGAGCTGGAATGAAGGCTGTAGTCAAGCGGAAACGACCTAAACTTACTGCTGTCCATAGGAGGAAAAGGTTGGAGTGGGCAGAAGCACATGTTAACTGGACCCTGGAGGACTGGAAGAGGGTTATTTGGACAGATGAGTCCAAAATCAATCGGTTTGGATCAGATGGAAGGGTTTGGGTATGGAAAAAGGCAGGAGAGGGGCTGAATGATAGATTGGTTGAGGGAACAGTCAGTTTGGTGGAGGAAATGTGATGATCTGGGGTTGTATGCTGTGGGATGGAGTGGGGTTTGCCACTAAAAATTGAAGGGAAGATGGATGCTGACCTTTATGTTCAAATTTTGGGGGATGAACTAAAGAGGAGCATCAGGTGGTATGGGAAGAATGAGGAGGATATGGTCTTCCAACAGGACAATGACCCCAAACACAAGAGCAAAAAGGCTACAAACTGGCTAGATGAGTCTGAATTGGAGGTTATGGTATGGCCCCCACAGTCTCCAGACCTTAATCCCATTGAACATCTCTGGACTCACCTCAAGAATAAGCTGGGAGAGTATGATACTCCTCCTGATAGCATGAATACCCTATGGGAGAGGATACAAAAGGAGTGGGATGACATAGAACCAGAAGTGTGTCAGAATCTGATAGAGAGTATGCCTAGGAGGGTCTAGGCAGTTTTACAGGCCAAGGGAGCTTATACCAGGTACTAGAATACCCATTTGTATATAAAATTTCAAGAGGGACAAAAAAACGTTCCAATGCACTTAAAATATTAATTAATTAATAACTCCCCTAAAACAAAGGATTACATAATCATACTTTGCATATGATTAGATAAGATACTGGACTATCTACAATTAAATTAGGAAGTGCACAGCCACAGTAGTCCTTGAGATATGAGCTTGATCTTCTGAGAAGTTCAAAACATTGGAACGGTTTTGTCCCTTACTGTAGCTATTGTAAAGCTTGTGGCCCACCTGGATGAATTCACTCATTAAACCTTTGCCAATGCATCGGTTAAGGCTCGCCTCTCCTTCGGCAATGAATATGAGTTGGTTTTGCCCCCCAGGCTCAATAAGGCCAGCCTTCTCTGCAGCTTGCTTCATCAAGGCCCGCTGAGCGCCTTCCCAGTTATTGGGATGTGAAAGAATATAATGTATCTCTCGTTCGGCCCAGGGATTAGCCCCAATTTCAGGATGAGCTTGCTGAATGTACTGCTTGGCACAGTCGTTGAGATACCTCAGGAAATCCGATAGGACCTCAACAATTGTCTTGCCGAGCGGCAAAGCCGGAATCCCCGGTATAGGACCCATAGTCCGGGGGCGTAGGTGTAATTTGAGCCTGTGATAAGAGATGAGCACTCAAGCATTGTCATAACAATGCAGATTACCATTCTGCCTTCCGCCATTCCTTTTCCTCTGCAGTGACATCGATCCCATCCCGCTCCGTTTCAGCGCCAGCAGCACAGAAGATTTTAAGTCCCGTGTAGCATTAAAGCTTTAATCGTATGCGGTTATTCACCAGCGATTAAGAACTTGTTTTACTGTACTTCTCCCTCAGCGACGAGTGTTTTTCGATTTAAATGTCAATGCACATTGTTAATGGCGGATCATTATCGATGCAATTCCAGAAATAAAAAGAATTTTCTCGCAAGTTTGTTAAGCTATGCGAGGCAAAAGCTCATATGGAGGTATAACCATCACATATTTTTAGGATGATATATCCGAGCTATTGCGCTTTTCTGTTAGACGCTAGTGTAAACGCGTAGCAAGTCTTATGCTTGTCTAACTCTAGTCGGTGAGTCCAAACGAGTTCTTCTTGAAATTGAACGCCTAATCCATTATAGTCTACCTGTAGGTGACCCGCGTAATGAACAGTGCGGTCTTTCCTAGTCAGGTTCAATTGTGCAGTGCGTATTAACCAGCATTTTATTCTATAACTCCTCCACAACGGTCGTACCACATAAGTGGCGACACAGAAGTGTGGTGTGTCAAAAGCGGTAGATATCCTGTGAAGGATGCGCATATATTGCATCAAATTGGCGAATATGTCAGCGTAAGACATAGGATATGGTGGGCGGAGATTTCTCGAATGGAAATGGAAAGGAATCAGGAGGTGATCGTGGAGTTCAATGGAATATATCCTGCGACATCCTAAGATGGCAGATAAAGAAATTGCTATCTCTTGCTTCGTGCAGGTTTTGCTCTCTTCTTTGCAAATGAACTGGTTTTACTGCTATCCAGTTGCTGAATCATGACGTTTTAAGGGTATATTCCCTCATCGAGTAAGGCATCCAAAATGTGGATTGTTTGTAGAACGTTAAGCCTTTCTGTGTGCCGCTTGAACTCAAAAGTTCTCGTTGATCAAACGATCGAGGTATGTTACATCTCGAATAAGCGATCATGTTTGGGCGGTCATCATGTTAACTGATGCGCCGCGAAGCCAAACCCACAGTACAGAACCAATTTAATGGTTTATCCCTTGATTTACACAATTAAGTGTCTTCCACTATAAATGCTTGGACTGGCACGTTACGCTCTAGTCAACGCTAACTATCACTGAGACGGGTAAGACTTCCCCATTGCCATAAAGCTTTTAGGCTCTCAAGGTGTAGTGCGGATCAGTCTCTCTACATCAACCGTTGCGAAAGCATTGGGAGTAGGAGGTTTAAGTGGGTTATTCATGCCACGAATGTTTGCTATTGCTCTCGTTTAGACAAACTCTCCTCCATAATCAGTTGCGACATTGGCCATTGTCTGCTATACTGTAGAGGTTTCTCTAATGAATCTTAGAGCCTCATAACTTCTTTCGAAGGAGGACAACTATCATCATGAGATAAGAAGTCATAGAGTAGCGTCGTAATAGATGACAAGCAATTTCATCAAGTCTGAGTATTACGCTCAAGGACGAGGATATTCGTATAAAGAATTCTGGATAAAGGTACTGATGCAATTTCCCTTGTGAAATAATCCAGAGCGGCAATGAAATAATGCAATCATCTCAACAAGTCGTAAAAGACGAGTGAAGAAGGCATAATCATGGGAAGTTCTGTTTGATGATGTCAAACGATATAGTCTAGTAGGCGTAATGTTCAACAACCAGTCATCTCCTTGCTTGTAATTGCAAGTTCGTGTACAACGATGAGATTGGGTGAACTAAAACAGCTCTGCATGACTTATTGCAAAGGTGGTGACCTTCAACAGTTGCCTCAAAAGCATTATACTCGAGGACATACGTTATAAGATTTTCTCGATATAGATCGGCCACACACTAATGTGGCGCTACAAATCTTTTTCCCTAATGTCATAGACTAATGCTGGAATGTAAAAGCAGTTCAGACTTGTCTTTCCCATAGGATTCCAGTTTCTTGCCTCAAGCCTAATGTAAAGCAGCGAGGTCTAAGAATTAAATCTGGTGACACAGTGCTGAAGCTCAACTGTTATACGTTGGGAGCTATTCTGCTAATTCCTAGACGTGTCGTAATTTCCTTTCTTTGTAATGATGCGATTCATGAGATCCTATAAAGGATATTCTTCTCAAGTGAATAGAGCGTCGTGCTCCCGCTATCATCTTCATATGATCCGTAAGGATTTCTCACTTGTTGCGTAGAAAAGGATTTATAGCCAGCACTTACATTTCACGCGGCACACCGTTATTCGTAGCATTTATCAAGGAGTATGAAGTCGAAAGTACTACCATATATCCATCCATTGGTATCAAGGTCAGCGACATCGGAAGATGGCGACACAAGAACTCCTCCGGCGCCAGGCTCCGTAAAGAGCGGTCTAAAGGATTTCTTAAGGAATTCGTCAGCGTGTTGCATCGTATGGTGCTATACACATCCTCTTTCTCAATTATAGTTGCTAAATGGTGCGCTCAAGTCCTAATTATGGACGGCGACTTCCATGAAGTCAAACTTCCTTGAAGCAATCATTGTTATTCCTGTAGTTGGCGGACAAAGCATTTTTAACGTGCTCGTCCATGCTCTGACTTAAAACAGGTCTTCAAACTTGGGCGCGTGGACATGCGCTTAACACAAGTGAAGGAACGTTGATGCTAGAAGCAGGGCGCGATATAAAGCGATGCAGCTCCTCTATAAGAGAAATAGTATATGGCGGCAGTCGCTCGAGCCAGCGACATATTTAAACTATATTCTGAAGTATTTCCTGAAACGACGTAATGGCGGTATTACCAGCTCATTATCCTTCTCCCCTTATTTCCCAGCTGCAAGGACGTGATAAGCGTTCTTCTCCTTGCTATCTTCTTTGGATATTTTTGCGAATGCCACAAATGCGGCGGCCCACTGCCTTAGCATGGCATAAGTGCTTTTAAGCGCATGAGCTATCCGTAGAAAGAGTAAAGTGGTAGTCGAATAGACGTGGAAGGGGTAAAGCGTTGAAGCCTAAGGCGAAGGAACAAACGGCGGACTTCTCAAAGATATTTTCTATATCCCAGCTTTATTTGATTAAGCGGGCCTTAGCGGCTTATAGCTGCCAGCTTAAGTGGGTCAAATAGCTCAGGTATATGCTCATGGTGTGTTATTCTACTCAAGGCGGGACTTGCCCAATCGACTTGAAACACAAGAACACAAGGCTTATAATTTGCCTGACACTGCGGTATTTATTGCGGTCACGAAGACCAGCTAATTTACCAGCAAAGCGGAGTGTAGTGCTCAGCGTAGATGATACATCATATAGTAAATTACTGAGGCGGATCTGAAGAGAATCCCAGAAAGCCCAAAGCGTCGTCGTCGATCAGAGAGAGAATACCAGAACAGAGGTGGAGCAACCAGAGCGGAACAGTTCTGCTGCAACCCAGAATGGGGAGCGGACCTAAAGCGGTCGAACCAGACCGGAGATGGCGGTTTGCCAGATCAAAAACCAAGAACGGGTAACAACGTGTCAGCATCATGTAGGACTGCTGTGCGTAGTGCACGCGTTCACAACATGGGTCAGACAGGGTATCAAGTGGACCAAAGGCACCACTGTCTCCCAGGTTGAAAGCGACCGTAGCCTCCTCAAACTCTACCAGCGTGCTAACGCGGTCCGAGTGAGCGGCGGTCGGGGCCCATAACCTGTTGAGAGAACGAGTAGACATCCCAATATAAGTTCACACTACCTAAGCGTATAGGCGTCAACGGTGGAGGGTAGTCGTATTCATCCGGGAGACGGTCCAGTAGGAGAGGCGCATGGTAGCGGACATAGTCCTGCTTATACCATCGTACTCAGAGAGTCTTGAAGGAGAAGGGAAGCGTTGCTTAGAGAAGCTAGCGTAGAGGAGAGAAGACATAGTGTCTTATGCCAAAAGGCATACCCGAAGGGGTCTACATACTACAATGCTACATAGGGTATATATACTAATATCCCTGGTCTGTGCACTCTAAACCCTTATACGGGTGAGGTCTAACTACCAGTAGCATAATTGGATCATACTGTGCACGTCCGCATGTACTAGAAGGTTCCATGCGTAGTATCTACCTGCTACTTACAGTGCGGTATCCTACGTGCGTAGTCCATAATAGTGTCCGTTAACCCTCTGAAGGTGAAATACTCGAACCCCGTTTCAGCTATAAATAGACTGAACCAACGTAGTGGTACGGAGCGAGATTCAACATTTACTCACTAGGGTTCACAAGCAGAAGAGGCTGGTATTTGCAAAAACATATGCAAACTGGACTGTGGAGGACTGGAAGCAGGTAGTTTGGACAGATGAGACTAAAATCAATTGGATGGGGTCAGATGGAAGACATTGGGTGTGGAAAACAGCAGGAGAGGGGCTTAGTGACAGGCTGGTGAATGGAACTGTCAAGTTTGGAGGAGGTTCTTGCATGATATGGGGGTGCATGCTATGGCAGGGGCCTGGCCATATGAACTAAAACAGCTCTGCATGACTTATTGCAAAGGTGGTGACCTTCAACAGTTGCCTCAAAAGCATTATACTCGAGGACATACGTTATAAGATTTTCTCGATATAGATCGGCCACACACTAATGTGGCGCTACAAATCTTTTCCCTAATGTCATAGACTAATGCTGGAATGTAAAAGCAGTTCAGACTTGTCTTTCCCATAGGATTCCAGTTTCTTGCCTCAAGCCTAATGTAAAGCAGCGAGGTCTAAGAATTAAATTCCGGGACACTCGAGCTGGCCCAACTGTTATACGTTGGGAGCTATTCTGCTAATGCCTAGACGTGTCGTAATTTCCTTTCTTTGTAATGATGCGATTCATGAGATCCTATAAAGGATATTCTTCTCAAGTGAATAGAGCGTCGTGCTCCCGCTATCATCTTCATATGATCCGTAAGGATTTCTCACTTGTTGCGTAGAAAAGGATTTATAGCCAGCACTTACATTTCACGCGGCACACCGTTATTCGTAGCATTTATCAAGGAGTATGAAGTCGAAAGTACTACCATATATCCATCCATTGGTATCAAGGTCAGCGACATCGGAAGATGGCGACACAAGAACTCCTCCGGCGCCAGGCTCCGTAAAGAGCGGTCTAAAGGATTTCTTAAGGAATTCGTCAGCGTGTTGCATCGTATGGTGCTATACACATCCTCTTTCTCAATTATAGTTGCTAAATGGTGCGCTCAAGTCCTAATTATGGACGGCGACTTCCATGAAGTCAAACTTCCTTGAAGCAATCATTGTTATTCCTGTAGTTGGCGGACAAAGCATTTTTAACGTGCTCGTCCATGCTCTGACTTAAAACAGGTCTTCAAACTTGGGCGCGTGGACATGCGCTTAACACAAGTGAAGGAACGTTGATGCTAGAAGCAGGGCGCGATATAAAGCGATGCAGCTCCTCTATAAGAGAAATAGTATATGGCGGCAGTCGCTCGAGCCAGCGACATATTTAAACTATATTCTGAAGTATTTCCTGAAACGACGTAATGGCGGTATTACCAGCTCATTATCCTTCTCCCCTTATTTCCCAGCTGCAAGGACGTGATAAGCGTTCTTCTCCTTGCTATCTTCTTTGGATATTTTTGCGAATGCCACAAATGCGGCGGCCCACTGCCTTAGCATGGCATAAGTGCTTTTAAGCGCATGAGCTATCCGTAGAAAGAGTAAAGTGGTAGTCGAATAGACGTGGAAGGGGTAAAGCGTTGAAGCCTAAGGCGAAGGAACAAACGGCGGACTTCTCAAAGATATTTTCTATATCCCAGCTTTATTTGATTAAGCGGGCCTTAGCGGCTTATAGCTGCCAGCTTAAGTGGGTCAAATAGCTCAGGTATATGCTCATGGTGTGTTATTCTACTCAAGGCGGGACTTGCCCAATCGACTTGAAACACAAGAACACAAGGCTTATAATTTGCCTGACACTGCGGTATTTATTGCGGTCACGAAGACCAGCTAATTTACCAGCAAAGCGGAGTGTAGTGCTCAGCGTAGATGATACATCATATAGTAAATTACTGAGGCGGATCTGAAGAGAATCCCAGAAAGCCCAAAGCGTCGTCGTCGATCAGAGAGAGAATACCAGAACAGAGGTGGAGCAACCAGAGCGGAACAGTTCTGCTGCAACCCAGAATGGGGAGCGGACCTAAAGCGGTCGAACCAGGACAAGATCCACCTCCTATTTCTTGTCCTGGAAACCTAATTGAATATCAGAACAATATTGTTGTTGATGCAACCTAGCTTAACCTATGCTGCCCAAGATTTCTGGTACTGTCCCGGGATCAGGATACTATGGACTCATAATTCCTTAAGTCAGTTACCAATGGAATCATCACCTTTGATAACCGCTGTGCGTGCCTACTAAAGGTTCAAATTGGCCTGGCAGATTAACTCAAGAAATAACGTTGAAAAGAGTCGGGCTCAATGAAGCTGTTCCGCCCTCTTTCAAAGGAATTATATGGCTGCGGGTAGCGCAATGACTATAAACTATTGAAGTTTGAAAATGATAAAGCCCATACCAGTGTTGAACCTCCTCCGGATATACCCACCCAAGGAGTTTAATGTCTTCTACGTACATGCTGCCATTTTCGTGCCTACAGTGTGCGACTCCTCGATGGACAAAGGTTTTAGGTATTTAGGCCTTGATTGACAAATTTGAATAGCCAGGATGGCGGTTTGCCAGATCAAAAACCAAGAACGGGTAACAACGTGTCAGCATCATGTAGGACTGCTGTGCGTAGTGCACGCGTTCACAACATGGGTCAGACAGGGTATCAAGTGGACCAAAGGCACCACTGTCTCCCAGGTTGAAAGCGACCGTAGCCTCCTCAAACTCTACCAGCGTGCTAACGCGGTCCGCATGGGCCGGCCATAACACACATTGAAGGTACCATGGATGGTGACCTTTATGTGTTAAGACAAGTACACCACAATAGTTTGCACTAGTGGCGGAGGAGAGTTGTACTCACTGGGTTTGTTGAGATGTGCATTGTAGACCGTAGCTAGAGGATATCTTAGAGAAATGATGGGCAGAAGGTAGACTGGATTGTCTAAGGAATGTACGCATACTACATAGGTCTTATATATCTAGTGTCTCTGGTCTGTGCGCCGTTCTATCTAATACAGGTGAGGTCTTATCTGCCAGTAGTATATACAGAGCATACTGTGTACATTGTTCTATTTAATAGACCATGACCAGCAACCTAGAGTGCAGTCTAGTATAATAGTGTCCGTTATTATCGACCCTCTGAAGGTGAAATACTCGAACCCCGTTTCAGCTATAAATAGACTGAACCAACGTAGTGGTACGGAGCGAGATTCAACATTTACTCACTAGGGTTCACAAGCAGAAGAGGCTGGTATTTGCAAAAACATATGCAAACTGGACTGTGGAGGACTGGAAGCAGGTAGTTTGGACAGATGAGACTAAAATCAATTGGATGGGGTCAGATGGAAGACATTGGGTGTGGAAAACAGCAGGAGAGGGGCTTAGTGACAGGCTGGTGAATGGAACTGTCAAGTTTGGAGGAGGTTCTTGCATGATATGGGGGTGCATGCTATGGCAGGGGCCTGGCCATATACACCACATTGAAGGTACCATGGATGGTGACCTTTATGTGTTAAGACAAGTACACCACAATAGTTTGCACTAGTGGCGGAGGAGAGTTGTACTCACTGGGTTTGTTGAGATGTGCATTGTAGACCGTAGCTAGAGGATATCTTAGAGAAATGATGGGCAGAAGGTAGACTGGATTGTCTAAGGAATGTACGCATACTACATAGGTCTTATATATCTAGTGTCTCTGGTCTGTGCGCCGTTCTATCTAATACAGGTGAGGTCTTATCTGCCAGTAGTATATACAGAGCATACTGTGTACATTGTTCTATTTAATAGACCATGACCAGCAACCTAGAGTGCAGTCTAGTACATTGTTTGTTATCTCTCTTCAAGAGTGAAGTACTCAAGAACCCGTTTCAGCTATAAATAGACTGAACCAACGTAGTGGTATGGATCGAGATTCAACACTCCTCCTCACTCGAAGGAGGGAGATTAACGTTTCATCGATCGAGCGGTTTTATCCCATGCTTCAATATCGGAGCCGAAAATCAGTCCTAACTCAGGGCGGAAGAGATTGATTTTGGTTACGCCAAGATTCTTCATAAAGATATCGGCGGGATTGTCTTGCGAAGACACATCACCAATAACAATAATACCCTCCTCAACTAATTCTTGCACATAGTGGTAATGAATATCCATGTGCTTTGATCGTTTTTCAACAATGGGATTTTCAGTCCAAAATTTGGACCCATCGTTGTCACCGTAGAGAATAGGAGTTGGGTGCTCAATCTTGAGCTCCTCCAGAAGCTGTGACAGCCATTTCACTTGTCGTGAAGCGTCAGACAGTTCTTTATATTCCGCCTCAGTGGACGATAATGAAACCGTCTTTTGTCGCCGCGAAGTCCAGGTGACAGCACCGGATGTGATCATACAAACATTTCCCGATACAGATCGGCGGGTTTCTGTATCTTGAGCCCAATCCGAGTCACTGAGGCATTCCAACGTCACCGTCGGTTTCCCAGTATCGCCTTCGTATTTCAATGCATAGTTCCTTGTCATAGACAAGTACTTCAATACATGAATTCCAACGTGATAGTGCTCGGGTGTGGGGTTAGCGGCATGTTGTGCCAGCTTAACTATGGCAAAGGCTATGTCGGGCCTAGTACCGATCATCAAGTACATTAAAGATCCAACCAATTGTTGGTACTTTTGATGGAAGGGGCTAGATGCAGTGTCCTTGTTCGTCATGAACTGGAAGCCGGCGGGTAATGGTGTTTTAGCCGCGGCAGACTGCGGAACCTGGAAGCGCTGCAAGATCTTATCCAGGTATTTCACCTGTTGAATGAAGATTTGACGCTTGGAGCGATTCCTCGAGATTTTCATCCCAAGAAATTCTTTACAGGGACCATGGTCTCTGCATTCCCACTTTTTCATGAACTTTCCCTTCAACTCTTTGAGGAGGGGGGAGTCTTTCTTTCCCAAGAAATTCACGTCATCAACGTAAACAATGGCTACTACAAGCTCTTTTGTCTTCGGATGTCTGTGAAAATATACAGCGTAGTCAGATTTGCAGCGGGTAAATCCCAGCTCAATCATAGATTGATGCAATTCTTTCCACCACTGGCGACCGGCTTGTTTAAGGCCGTAAATTGCTCTCTTCAGTCTCCATACCTTCCCTTCCTGCACGGGAAGTCAAAACCCTTTGGGCTGTTCCATGTATATCTCCTCATCCAGTTTGCCATATAGATAGGCTGTTTTTACATCAACGCTATGCATATCCCAATCATGGATTGTGGTGAGTGCGAAGCTTACGCGCGCAAACTCGTAGCGGACAACTGGTGAGAAAAGCTCGTTGTAGTCGATGCCTTCAATTTGCGAGAACCCTTTCACAACTAGGCGAGCTCGCAGCCGGCCGTCAGACTTTTCGAGAAATACCCAACGGTTTTTAACCGTCCTCCTTCCTTTTGGAAGATCTACCAGTTCGTAAACTCCTCGTTTTTTCAATGTATCGAGTTCCTCGATACACACAGCAGGAAGCTTAAGCATGTCACGGAAAGTTTCAGGCTCTCCGTGTGCGGTATTATGTACCATCTGTATCAAGAAATCGATCAGTTTTACTCCTCCCTCAGCGACAAGCCTTTCAATGTCCATATCATTTACATCATGAGATGTTGAATCATTGTTTTCAGGCATGGGCGGCAGTTCCGGATGTGGAGGGAGCTGAAATGGAAGCATATCAAAGGGTTGTGGCGGGTACCGCTCAGCACGAACTCTTTGCCTTACATATTCAGGATGGTTAGTCCTTGCTCTTCGCTCACGAATTATCTCATCCGAAGGGGCATTGGTGTGTACGCGCTGCCTTTGCCTCTGCTGCTCTTGTCGGTGAGTCCGATCTATTTCTCTTTCAATCGAAATTGGACGTCTATTCTCTCCGTATGTATTACCTGGTCTGACAGGAGGCCTGCCTTGTCGTTCAGAACGACATGGCTCTACCTGATCAGAACCAACAGCACGACGTTTGGGAACAGGGATTGGGAATTCCTCGTTCTCGGTATCCCATACATCTCTGTCCACATGCCAATTATCACGTAAATCAGGCTCCTCCTCAACGGTCGTTCCACGCGAAGGTGGCGACTCAGGTGGGGGAACCCAAGGTGGCGTATTGCCAGGTGATGGCTGTCGTGAATTAATGTTGTCTGGTGGAGTAGAATCTCGCCGGGGTAAAGGAGGTGTAGGCAGAGAATATTTCAGTTTAAATGGTGGAGAAACCGGAGGTAACGATACTGGATGATCAGGTGGAGGTGGAACAATTCCAGCGTCATCCGAAGATGGCGGAATAGGTGGTCCATTCTCTAATCCTGGTCTAGGCAGGTTTCTCTCTCCTCCATGATTAGGCCAGTTACTGCTATCCGGCACTGAATTGGGGCATTTGGGAAAATATCCCTCATCGAATAAGGCATTTGGTGATATAAAGATCACGTTGCCTGTCGTGTGCCGCATAAAGATGTAGTTTTTGCTACCTTTATATCCAAGAAAGATCATAATCTCGGATTTTGCGGACAATTTGTTTGGGCAGATCTCATCAGGTAGATATGCATACGCGCCGCATCCAAACACATGAATATGGGACAAATTTGGTTTTTCCCTCGAATAACACTCAAAAAGTGTCTTCCACTGCAGACGCTGGACTGGTGTGCAATTATATAAATGCACTGCTGTGTTCAACGCAAATTCCCACCATGAGTCAGGTAGACAAGCCTGTAGCCTTATAGCTTGGGCTTTCTCATGTAGGGTGCGGTTCAGTCGCTCTGCTCTCCCGTTTTGCTGATGTGCATAGGGGGCAGTGGTCTCGTGGGTAATTCCACGCGCTGCGAGTCCTGCCAATAACCTTTCATTGACATATTCTCCTCTATTATCGGTGCGAAGTCGTTTGACTCGCATTCCGGAGAGGTTCTCTAATGCACTGATCAGCTGAATAAGCTTCTCAGAAGCCTCAGACTTCTTTCGAAGGAGGACTATATGTGCGTGAGAAGAAAAGTCATTGAGGAACGTCATTGCCCATTTATATTTATGGTAACTAATGACGGGCAGTTCCAGCAAGTCTGAGTGACATAGCTCAAAGACTGTGGTGGCTCACTTGGGATTAATCGGGAAGGGGTTATTATGCATTTTCCCCTTGGCACAGCCGTCGCAAATGCCTTTCTGAGTAGATGGTGCGGGAATTGATGCGATGCCCTCTACGTGCTTTGGAAGCTCGGAGAGCGTGCGATCCGAAGGGTGTCCCATTCAATGATGCCAATCAGTATAATCAAGTTGGCGTAAAGTCAACGCGACTGGTTGCTCCTTGCTATTTTGCAAGACATACGTGTGCACCATATGTACGTTGTTTTTAAACAAACGATGAGGCCAGGCGGTCAATACAGCTTGTCCTGATTTATCACGGATGGTGGTCCCTTTAACGGTTGCCTCTAGGACATAGCCGTTCCTAAGAATCTGGCCTGAGGACATTAACCGTTCTGTGATTTCTTTAATGTAAAAGACCAGTGCAATACTTGAAGTAGCGCTCTTGGACTTTCCCTTGTCTGTCACGTCATGCTGGAAAATCACAGACCCTCGTCCTGTCATTTCATAAATCCGGTTGCCAGCAGCTTGTATAAGCCCGAAATGGCCCATCTTAACCTCTGCAAAATCAGAGAGATAACCGGTGACATGGTATGATGCTCCAGAATCAAGGAGCCAGTCTGCGTTATTCACAGAGTGTTTATTCCCTTCTTCTCTACACTTTTGGCACTGAGACAAATCACAGATGTGATATGTGATGATCTGATTAAGATCCTCGTGCTCTTCGTGGAGTTCTGACCGTAACTTGTCTGAATACTCGTGATCATTCATGGTATATGTAGCATTTATCTTACTTTCCAGCTTAGTTTCACTAGCGGAATAAGCAGAAGGGGAAGCACCTTGGGTGCGCTTCCAGCATACATTGCAGTTTATAAAGTCTGTACAGCGGTGTCTACGACGAGTCCCTACAGGAGGTGGATGACGCACTACATCTGCATAGGTGCCCCGCTCTCTTCGGCGGCCACCTCGTCGTCCCAACTCAACTTCGGAATCTCCAGGACGTCCCGCTCCGAGGCAGACAGTCCCTGCATCTGTATCGTCCCATCCCATCCGTTGATGGGGCTGTACGTCATCCTCTGCATCAGAACAAGAATAGTAGTCAGTAGAAGGTACTGACCCGCACCCTCTGTCGGAACCATAGTCGGTGTCCGAGTTGTTGTCATCTAAGACCGACTCGAGGACTGACTTGATCTTCTTCGGTGCCTGCTTCTTTTTGAGCGGCTTGGGCTTCTTGATAATCGCCGGCCTGTTGTACACTGGTGCCAGCCACACGATTGCATCTTCCTCCCTTGTGACAGTGGATGGAGTAGACTCTACATCCATTTCGTCAAACCACTTCCACATCTCCTCCGAACTCTCGCCCGACGAAGAAGTTGCCTTGAGACGTTCGTCCCACTTCTTCAGTGCGGTAACCTTAGCTTTCACTGAAGGTTTGCGACAGGTTTTGGGCTCAGGCGCAGTGATGCGCGACACGAGCGGAGTGGCATTGCTGCCAGTGGCGGTGGAGCTAGATGCAATGGGAGGTGTCTTGGCTCGACGCGTTGCTTCTACAAGGGAACGAGTGGATGGTGGCGGTACAGTTTGTGCCTGCGACACGAAATCCACGTCCTGGATATAGCCGGAGGTGGTGGCAGCGTTGCCTTGCGTACCTCCCTCCTTTCCCTTTCCTTTTCCTTTTCCTCGGGGGCGCCATCGGCATTTCTTCTTGCCATCGCCTTCTCCTCCAGATGGCTTCTGCTGCTGCTGCTGCTGCTGCTGCTGGGGCTGCTGCTGGGGTTTTTTAGACCCCGAAGGCTGCTGCTTCCCTTGCTGCTGGCGCTGCTGCTGCTGCTGCTGCTGCCCACCTCCCTGTCATGGAGTGAAGCGCGCTCATTGTGCGTGGGCAGTCTGGTTGGAGGCGTAAGCGGCTATAATGCCGCTTCGGGCCTTGTCCCACGTCAGCTCGTGGAGCGACGTGTTCGAGGTGAGGAGTGTCTGAGCTATGTGGCTCAAAGACGGGTGGAGGGAGTGGAGGAGGATCATCGTCTCGATCTCCAGGGTGATGCCACTATCCATGGCGTCAAGCTGCCCGAAAATCTGCTGGAGCTCGCTCATCTTGAGTGAGGGATCACCACCGAGGGGGAGCTCAAATGTTATTGCGCGAATGAACTCGTTATAGACCTGAGCTGGTCCAGGAAGGCCGTATTGGCCCTGCAACTGAGACCAGAGTGAACGAGTATCCCGGGCGGAATGCTTTAACATGCTGTTGGGGAGAGTTGCCTCTATCAACCCAAGAGCACGCATCCGGAGGTTGTTGGCCATTCCAACACTGCGGCACTCCTCAGCAGTCGCAGGAATTGGAGTTCCTGGTCATGCGGGATGTGCCGGCGAAGTGCTAGAAGCCGGGACTGCAGGGTGCTCAGGCCCATAAGCCTGCTCGTATTTGTTGAATCTCGCCCCATACCACTATGTTGGTTCAGTCTATTTATAGCTGAAACGGGGTTCGAGTATTTCACCTTCAGAGGGTCGATAATAACAGACCATCACGGACTATGTACGCAGTAGTTGTACCGCCCTTCTGGTAGTCGGTTATACCCTCCGCATGGAACATTCTAGTACATGCATCGTACATAGTATGCTCTACTTATGCTACTGGTAGTTAGACCTCACCCATATAAGGGTTTAGAGTGCACAGACCAGGGATATTAGTATATATACCCTATGTAGCATTATAGTATGTATGCCCTTTGGTTACGCCTTTTAGGTAGGCCTTCGGGCTAAGACACTATGTCTTCTCACCTCTATGCTAGCTTCTCTAAGCATCGCTTCCCTTCTCCTCTAGACTCTCTGAGTACGCTGGTATAAGCAGGACTATGTCCGCTACCACGCACCTCTCCTACTGGACTGTCTCCCGGATGAATACGACTACCCTCCACTGCTGACGCCTACACGCTTAGGTAGTGTGAACTTATATTGGGATGTCTACTCGTTCTCTCTACAGGTTATGGGCCCCAACCGCCGCTCACTCGAACCGCGTTAGCAACGCTGGTAGAGTTTGAGGAGGCTACGGTCGCTTTCAACCTGGGAGACAGTGGTACCTTTGGTCCACTTGATACCCTGTCTGACCCATGTTGTGAACGCGAGCACCATGCACAGCAGTCCTACATGATACTGACACGTTGTTATCCATTCTTGGTTTTTGATCTGGCAAACCGTCATCTCTGGTCTGGTTCAACCGCTTTAGGTCCGCTCCCCATTCTGGGTTGCAGCAGAACTGTTCCGCTCTGGTTGCTCCACCTCTGTTCTGGTATTCTCTCTCTGATCGATGACGATGCTTTGGGCTTTCTGGGATTCTCTTCAGATCCGCCTCAGTAATTTACTATATAATGTATCATCTACGCTGAGCATTACGCTCTGCTTTGCTGGTTAATTAGCTGGTCTTCGTGACCGCAATAAAAACCGCAGTGTCAGGCAAATTATAAGCCTTGTGTTCTTGTGTTTCAAGTCGATTGGGCAAGTCCCGCCTTGAGTAGAATAACACACCACGAGCATATACCTGAGCTATTTGACTCACTTAAGCTGGCAGCCATAAGCTGCTAAGGCCCGCTTAATCAAATAAAGCTGGGATATAGAAAATATCTTAGAGAAGTCCGCCGTTTGTTCCTTCACTTCAGGCTTCAACGCTTTAACCCTTCTATGTCTATTCGACTACCGCTTTACTCTTTCTACGGATAGCTCATGCGCATTAAGTGCTTTATGCCACGCTAAGGCAGTGGGCCGCCACACTTGCAGCGCTTAAGCTGGTATGGTAGACAGCAGCCGCAAGGCTTGCAGCACCAATAAAACCATGGCACTGCGCCAATAGCAGCAGCACTTGCAGCATTCGCAAAGATATCCAAAGAAGATAGCAAGGAGAAGAACGCTAATCGTGTCCTTGCAGCTGGGAAATAAGGGGAGAAGGATAATGAGCTGGTAATACCGCCATTATGTCGTTTCAGGAAATACTTCAGAATATAGTTCAAATATGCCGCTGGCTTGAGCGATTGCTGCCATATACTATTTCTCTTATAGAGGAGCTGTGTTGCTTTATATCGCGCCCTGCTTCTAGCATCAACGTTACTTCACTTGTGTTAAGTGCATGTCCACGTGCCCAAGTTTGAAGACCTGTTTTAAGTCAGAGCATGGATGAGCACATTAAAATGCTTTGTCCGCCAACTACAGGAATACAATGATAGCTTTAAGGAAGTTTGACTTTATGGAAGTCGCCGTCCATAATTAGGACTCGAGCGCACCATTTAGCAACTATAATTGAGAAAGAGAATGTGTATAGCACCATACGATGCAACACGCCGACGAATTTCTTAAGAAATCCTTTAGACTGCTCTTTACGGAGCTTGGCACCAGAGGAGTTCTTGTGTCGCCATCTTCAGATGTCACTGACCTTGATACCAATGGAAGGATATATGGTAGTACTTTCGACTTCATACTCCTTGATAAATGCTATGAATAATGGTGTGCCGCGTGAGATGTAAGCGCTGGCTATAAATCCTTTTCTATGCAACAAGTGAGAAATCCTTACGGATCATATGAAGATGATAGCGGGAGCAAGATGCTCTATTCATTTGAGAAGAATATCCTTTACAGGATCTCATAAATCGCATCATTACAAAGAAAGGAAATTACGACACGTCTAGGAATTAGCAGAATAGCTCCCAACATATAACAGTTGAGCTTCAGTACTATGTCACCAGAATTAATTCTTAGACCTCACCACTTTACATTAGGCTTGAGGCAAGAAACTGGAATCCTTCGGGAAAGACAAGTCTGAACTGCTTTTACATTCCAGCATTAGTCTACGACATT
This sequence comes from Calvatia gigantea, assembly GCA_025093985.1. Taxonomy (NCBI): domain Eukaryota; kingdom Fungi; phylum Basidiomycota; class Agaricomycetes; order Agaricales; family Lycoperdaceae; genus Calvatia; species Calvatia gigantea. Next base: position 3,448,213 of record JACAAK010000001.1, read on the forward strand.
AGGGAGAAAGATTTGTAGCGCCACATTAGTGTGCGGCCGATCTATATCAAGAAAATCTTATAACGTATGTCCTCGAGTGTAATACTTTTGAGGCAATCGTTAAAGGTCACCACCTTTGCAATAAGTCATGAAGAGCTGTATTAGTTCACCCAATCTCATCGTTGTACACGAACTTGCGATTACAAGCAAGGAGATGAATGGTAGTTGAACATTACGCCTACTAGACTATATCATTTGACATCATCGAACAGAACTTCCCAAGATTATGCCTTCTCCACTCGTCTTTTATGACTTGTCGAGATGATTGCATGATTTTATCGCCACTCTGGATTATTTCATAAGGGAAATTGCATTAGTACCTCTATCCAGAATTCTTTATACGAATATCCTCGTCCTTGAGCATAATACTCGGACTTGATGGAATTGCTAGTCGTCAATTATGACGCTACTCTATGACTTCTTATCTCATGATGATAGTTGTCCTCCTTCGAAAGAAGTTATGAGGCTCTAAGATTCATTGGAGAAACCTCTACAGTATAGCTGACAATGGCCAATGTCGCAACTGATTATGGAGGAGAGTTTGTCTAAAAAGAGAGCAATAGCAAATATTCGTGGCATGAATAACCCACTTAAAAACCTCCTACTCCCAATGCTTTTGCAACAGTTGACGTAGAGAGACTGATCCGCACTACACTTTGAGAGCCTAAAAGCTTTATGGCAATGGGAAAGTCTTACCTGTCTCAGTGGTAGTTTAAGCGTTGACTAGAGCATAACGTGCCAGTCCAAGCGTTTATAGTGGAAGACACTTAATCGTGTAAATCAAGGGATAAACCATTAATTTGGTTCTGTACTGTGGGTTTGGCTTTGCGGCACATCAGTTAACGTGATGACCGCCCAAACATGATCGCTTATTCAAGATGTAACATACCTCGATCATTTGATCAACGAGAACTTTCAAGTTCAAGCGGCACACAGAAAGGCTTAACATTCTACGAACAATCCATATTTGGATGCCTTACTTGATGAGGGAATATACCCTTAAATGTCATGATTCAGTAACTGGATAGCAGTAAAACCAGTTCATTTGCAAAGAAGAGAGCAAAACCTGCACGAAGCAAGAAGTTGCTACATTTCTTTATCCGCCATCTTTAGATGTCACAGGATATATTCCATTACATTCCACAATCACCTCCTGGTTCCTTTCCATTTCCATTCGAGAAATCTCCGCCCACCATATCCTATGTCTTACACTGACATATTCGCCAATTTGATGCAGAATATGCGCATCCTCTAAAGGATATCTACCGCTTTTGACATACCACACTTCTGTGTCGCCACTTATGTGGTACGACCGTTGTGGAGGAGTTATAGAATAAAATGCTGGTTGATATGCATTACACAATTGAACCTGATTAGGATAGACCGCACTGTTCATTACGCGGGTCACCTACAGGAAGACTATAATGGATTAGGTGTTTAATTTCAAAGAAGAACTCGTTTGGACTCACCGACTAGAGTTGGACAAGCATAAGACTTGCTACGCGTTCATGCTAGCGTCTACCAGAAAAGCACAACAGCTCGGATATATCATCCTAAAAATATGTGATGGTTACACCTCCATATGAGCTTTCACCTCGCATAGCTTAACAAACTTGCGAGAAAATTCTTTTATTTCTGGAATTGCATCGATAATGATCCGCCATTGACAATGCGTGTTGACATTTAAATCGAAAAACACTTGTCGCTGAGGGAGGAGTACAGTAAAACAAGTTCTTAATCGCTGGTGAATAACCGCATACGATTAAAGCTTTTAATGGCTACACTTTGCCGGTCCGTCTTAATTGATGTGCGCCACAGTGGTTCATAACATGATAAACACTCTCTGAGCCCTGAAAAGCGAGATGATTGAGTAACATGTGTTAGGAAACTTAACATGCTGAAAAGCATGGAGGAGAACAACGGATACAGTATTCTTACTCCAAATCTGATGACCGCCTTATCCTGCACTTCACAGCAAAGGAACTTCATTAAGTTGAAGGCATCGCTTTTGTGATTCAATTCTCCAGTTATCTGCGCATGTGAGATATGCTTAGCGTTGATAACAAAACTGCATTTGCAGACTAGATGAGAAGATACACTGGAATAATCTGACGGGCTTCGGCTTACCAGATAAGAAGAGAGTTTGAATGACACCAGACGAGCACTAAAGGTGTTACGTGGAAGGAATCTTTAATCCTTGATCGAGCTGGATTTCAATCCGCCTTCATGCGATTATGCTGGATTTTATCCGCATTTTCCAAGACCACTTCATCGACCTCACTTTGATAATAAAGTCTAACGGCCTTGCAACTAGCTGGCTCGAGTGACTGCCGCAACATGATACCGATTCCTACATCATCACGAGCCCTCCTCTTCGGAGTTGACGGGGAAAACACAAAGGATATGATATTCCTTTCCACCTTCATACGAAGATGCTTGGATAAAAATATTAGGTTTAGAAATATTCCTTTCTGCCATACATAGATCGCTGGAAAAATATATTCATAGGACTTTCAATTGTTCCTATCGCCTCTCACGAGTCGCTGATAAAACAACTGGGGAGTTATCCCCACCGACGTCTCAAGATGAGTGTCCTAGGCAAAAATAACATTAGGAAATTATTCCTTCCTCCTCTAATGAGTTGTAGGAGAAAATATTATAAGGTTTACGCTTTTACCTTTCCACCTCTTATGAGTTGTTGGATAAAATAAATCAGGAACATATTCCTTCATACTCGTTCAAGAGTCGACTGTAAAAATATGGCAGGAACTTATTCCTTTCGCAAGATAAAAATAAGATAGGGTCTAACGATCCTTTCTCTCTTTCACAAGATTGAGGAAAAACTTCATAGGTTTTGAATGTAACCTTCCGCCTCTTCGTAAGTTTACGGTAAAACATCTACATGGAATTTATCCATCCGCTTCAAATTGAGAGTCCGGAAAAATATACAGGGTCAACTTCAAGATCCTTCCACCTCTCCGGAGTTGCATGGAAAAACAAATAAGGGACTTAATCGTTCCTCCCTCCTTTTCGGAGTTGATGGGAAATAACAAAAAGTGTGTATGCATTCCTTGGGACTGAATCCTTAATCCGCATCGGCCGAAATGCCTTTTGCATGGAGGAAATTGCATGAGACCACTTCCATTTGCGAATCCATTAATTTGGAATTTGTTTGAGTTAAATCAGAACAAGGCTTGTAGCATTATTGCTTCGCCGGCTCAAGTGACTGCCACGGCCGATTGATCTACATAACCGCAAAGTGACGGCCTTGGTTACACTGGCTTAATACTGCCACTTTCCTGATCTCACAATAATCGCACGCTGAATAAGCAAAAATGGTTTTTGTATTTTGCACCTACGTAGAAAAACAGATTTGTTGAACGCCTCGAAAGAATTGCTGTTTACAATTTCTGGAGGAGCCTCTTTAGGCTTTCCTACTCCTTACTCTTAGATGAAAGTCGCAGCGAGTTAGTCGCGGGAGTTTAAAAGTTGAGTTAAAGGATATTTGATAGCTCAAAGCAATTGTCGTTGCGTCCTTTATGGCCATCATAGCAAACGCTAGCATTAATTCCTCTCCGCTACAGGAATGCTTTTCCAATCTTCAAAAAGCTGGTTAATTCCGCATGATCGTTGATGACTCCGACATTTGACGTTCGGCACTGCCGCTCTTTTGTTGAAGATTCCAATATCTAAGTCTGGTTTCAATACTGCTAGATTATTGAAGTGTTAATCTTCCCCCCTTCAAGTGAGGAGGAGTGTTGAATCTTGCCCCGTACCACTACGTTGGTTCAGTCTATTTATAGCTGAAACGGGGTTCGAGTATTTCACCTTCAGAGGGTCGATAATAACGGACCATCACGGACTACGTACGCAGTAGTTGTACTGCCCTTCTGGTAGTCGGTTATACCCTCCGCATGGAACCTTCTAGTACATGCATTGTACATAGTATGCTCTACTTATGCTACTGGTAGTTAGACCTCACCCGTATAAGGGTTTAGAGTGCACAGACCAGGGATATTAGTATATATACCCTATGTAGCATTATAGTATGTATGCCCTTTGGCTACGCCTTTTAGGTAGGCCTTCGGGCTAAGACACTATGTCTTCTCACCTCTATGCTAGCTTCTCTAAGCATCGCTTCCCTTCTCCTCTAGACTCTCTGAGTACGCTGGTATAAGCAGGACTATGTCCGCTACCACGCACCTCTCCTACTGGACCATCTCCCGGATGAATACGACTATCCTCCACCGCTGACGCCTACACGCTTAGGTAGTGTGAACTTATATTGGGATGTCTACTCGTTCTCTCTACAGTATTGGACTGGTTCGTCCAGTGCTCCAGAGAAATCCCATCCGGTCCAGGAGCAGTCGTTTAAGGAAATGCACATAAGTGCAGACCGAAGGCGAAGCGACCAGATGGTGTAGTTACCTGTCCCAGTAAGGACGGGAAGCTGTCCGCTAGGGGTTTGAACAAAGCCCGGCGGAGCAGAGGCCAGTTTAGACATATCTAAGAATGGGGTAAACACGCGTTAGCATCATGTAGGACTGCAGTGCGTGATGTACACGTCGCAACATGGGGCAGACTCAGGGATCAAATGGACCAAAGGGCCACCGTCTCCCAGGTTGCGTACGACCGTAGCCTCCTACACTCTACCAGCGTTGCAAAGCGCGGTTGGAGTGAGCAGTGGTCGGGGCCCATAACCTGTTAAGACGAGTACACCACAATAGTTTGCACTAGTGGTGGAGGGGAGTTGTACTCACTGGGTTTGTTGAGATGTGCATTGTAGACCGTAGCTAGAGGATATCTTAGAGGAATGATGGGCAGAAGGTAGACTGGATTGTCTAAGGAATGTACGCATACTACATAGGTCTTATATATCTAGTGTCTCTGGTCTGTGCGCCGTTCTATCTAATACAGGTGAGGTCTTATCTGCCAGTAGCATATACAGAGCATACTGCGTACATTGTTCTATTTAATAGACCATGACCAGCAACCTAGAGTGCGGTCTAGTACATTGTTTGTTATCTCTCTTCAAGAGTGAAGTACTCAAGAACCTGTTTCAGCTATAAATAGACTGAACCAACATAGTGGTACGGATCAAGATTCAACATTATGTTCGCATTTTGGATGACAAACTTTACCAAAGTCTCAAGAAATACAGGAAGAAGAAGTGGCAAGTCCTTTTCCAACAGGACAATGACCCCAAACACACAAGCAAAAAAGCAAAAATGTGGCTTGAAAACAGTGGTTTAAAGGTTATGGAGTGGCCACCACAGTCCCCAGACCTTAATCCCATTGAACAGCTCTGGACTTATGTCAAAAACAGGCTAGAAGAGTATGAAAACTACCCTTCCAGCATAACTGAACTCAGAGAAAGGGTAGATATAGAATGGGGCAAAATTCCTGCATCAGTGTGTCAGAATTTGATAGAGAGTATGCCTAGGAGGGTTCAGGCTGTTTTACAGGCCAAAGGGGGCTATACAAAGTACTAGAGAACTGATTTTGTGTAGTTTCAGACAGAGAGACAAAACCCTTCCAATGGACTCATAATGTTGATTAATTCATATCACCACAGGAACTTAATATTACATAATGCTGTTTATACCTATTTGTAGATAAGATACAAGACTACCTACAATTAAATTCTGAAGTGGATACCTTTACTGGTTGCTGAGTTATTTGAGATTTCATGAAAAAGTCAAAATCATTGGAAGGGTTTTGTCCCTTACTGTACCCTTGACAAAATGATGAACACCTCATGTAGACCTGTGCTTAGACCACCCGGGATACTGGCTACAATTATACCACTTGGTACATCCCGTAGAAAGGGGTAGAGATGGCGAACACGGGTACCTTATATGTAAAGTGTTCGGGATGTCGAGTTTGAGGTGGCTGACTGCCGCTGATACTCACGAACGAGGTGAGTGCTGATGGCATCGAGATTGTAATCCGAGTCAGGGAGGGTGTCGAGAAAGGAAATGCAGGAATCGTAGGAGGACGGGAGTCCGGAAGTGATGGATAGGATAAGGTCATCGTCGCTAACATCTCCACCCGCTTCTTTAACTAGGAGAGCCAGGCGTCTGGCACGTCCGATGAATTCCAACATCGTCTCAGTGTAGTTGACGACGGAGAGAGTGGATGGTAGACCGCCTATGCGAAGTATGTGCTGCAGCAAGCGTAGTCCAAATGATCAATGGGTCGTCATGGGAGCAGTAGTCGAACTGGGACTGAGAAACGTGCAAGATTAGTTCTGCGCGAGCAAGCGCCTGCTTGTCACGGAACTTTTTCACTTTCTTGGTCCCTTCGGCCCCTCCAGGGTGCTTCTCTGTTCCGTCAACTACGCCGAGGAGTCCTTTCCTAACCAACATAGCGGTCATGTACACATTCCACTCGTGATAATTGTCATCGGTGAGCTTATCGAAGTAATCTGATGACATGGGTGGCGATGATTGGGATTGCGGTGACAAGGGGTATGCATGAGATTCTGCAGCGACGGGGATGACAATAGGGCGAACAAGACGGTCTAGGACGCAGGAAATAGCACCATCCGGGACCACTTTGTTACTGCACAGTACAAAGATAGGTCAGCATCCTTGTCTCTTAAGTAGTCACAGGGACTTACGGTTGTGTATCTGGTCTAAAGACCCGAAGTCCCTGTGGCTCCAAGGTCTCCTTCACACGCCGAAAGAGGAAATCACTTGCGAAAAAACCGCCAACCAGAAAAACGGTCTATACAAAGAATAAGAAACGCAGTAGCGCACCAACCACCGCTCAGACATATCAGATGCTCACAGAGATATGTTTGCGGGCAGTACGGCACTGGGTCAGGACGCCTTCAACAATGCACTTGATGGAGGGCTCAAAAAAAGAGGCAATTATCTTTCTATACGAAGCTAAGCTTTTCGGCGGCGAGCAGCTTAGTTAACGCTCACCCATCAAGGCGAAGATGTCCGCGAATGATATCCAACTTGATGTCCCTGTCGCTCACAGAACCAAACCGAATGTAGTGGGGATCACCTGGATCACGGAAGGCATGTTGTATTGTCTGATCGAAATACCGCTTCATGGAGGGAATGTCACCATAAAATTTGGTACCTTTAAGCAGCCCTGGGAGCCGTCGTGAGTGAGCTCAATACTATCATCTACAGTTCAACGTACCGTCCAAGTATTCCTCGGCAGCCTCTGTCACGAAAATGGAACCTTTGAGATGGCCTATCCATAATACTATCTCCGTATTTCAATCTATGGGAGTCATTAATGAACTTACATTGGAATTCTGCAATTTCTCTGAAGGTCCTCCCGCCATTCTCGAGTGAATAAGCGCTGATATCTAAAGTTCCCTCACGAGCATCAACGACGGTAACGCCATCACCCGTCTGTTGAGAGGAATTGTCAGAGAGTCTTAGCCCAATCCAAACCCGACAATGGCCCACCTGGACGAATTCACTCATTAAACCTTTGCCAATGCATCGGTTAAGGCTCGCCTCTCCTTCGGCAATGAATATGAGTTGGTTTTGCCCCCCAGGCTCAATAAGGCCAGCCTTCTCTGCAGCTTGCTTCATCAAGGCCCGCTGAGCGCCTTCCCAGTTATTGGGATGTGAAAGAATATAATGTATCTCTCGTTCGGCCCAGGGATTAGCCCCAATTTCAGGATGAACTTGCTGAATGTACTGCTTGGCACAGTCGTTGAGATACCTCAGGAAATCCGATAGGACCTCAACAATTGTCTTGCCGAGCGGCAAAGCCGGAATCCCTGGTATAGGACCCATAGTCCGGGGGCGTAGGTGTAATTTGAGCCTGTGATAAGAGATGAGCACTCAAGCATTGTCATAACAATGCAGATTACCATTCTGCCTTCCGCCATTCCTTTTCCTCTGCAGTGACATCGATCCCATCCCGCTCCGTTTCAGCGCCAGCAGCACAGACTCGGCCGTTACGGCTATAGTACATGACAGAAGGGACCCTCACATTTCCACCGGCTGTTTTTTGTCCTGGAAACCTTCAGCTGAGGATCAGAGCTGCATCAAGTCGTTACCCAGCAGTAGCTCAACTTGTGCACGCCCTGAATCTCCGGCTCCTTTCCGGGCTCGAGAATGCTACAAAACTTGTCAATTGCCTTCTGTAAATCACAGGCTCTCGGGGTGATAAATTACCTGTATGATATGCTACTGTGGGTGGTGCCAACGTCGAAGGCGAGGAGCAATTTCCGCGGTCCATAATATGGATCTCTCGACATTATTGGTGGAGGAGATGGCGCGTCAGCAAGTAATCTTCTTCCCACGGTTTGGTGTTCTTGAAGGGCATGAGGTACGTGGCGGGATGCTGTCATGCTGGGCGCCATAATCGAAACGTTTATTGATATATCGCTATGTGATCAGCGACCAGTTGATTGATCATTAAGATGATACCACGGGAAACTCTTGAACAGAAACCCAAAGATCACACCCTCATACTCTTGTCATTCTACACCCATTACACGAAAACGCGGCGGGTGTGTGGCTGGGGAAATATATTGTTTTGCGAGAACTTCGAGTTACATTTGTACCGATTCTCGAAAAGGCGACAAAAAGGTCGGGGCCGGCCCGTGCCCAGCTCGCCCAAGTTTCCGAGCTTAGCCAGAACACTCCAACATAAGATACATACTAGTCAATTGAGCACGACAGTGACTCCCGATGCCTCATTTGTGTAGGGCCCGGGGTGTAGAGTCTGAAGTGGTAATTTGCCGTTGATACTCACGAATGAGGTGAGTGCTGATGGTGTCAAGATTGTAATCCGAGTCGGGGAGGGTGTCGAGAAAGGAAATGCAGGAACTATAGGAGGACGGGAGTCCGGAAGTGATGAATAGAATAAGATCATCATCGCTGACATCTCCACCCGCTTCTTTAATCAGGAGAGCCAGGCGTCTGGCACGTCCAATGAATTCCAACATCGTCTCACTGTGCTCCAGTCGGTATTCGTGTAGCCGACGACGGAGAGCGTTGATGGCAGATCGCCTATGCGAAGTATGTGCTGCAGCAAGCGTAGTCCAGATGATCATGGGATCGTCATAGGAGCAATGGACAAACTGTGGCGGTGAAACATGCAAGATTATTTCTGCACGAGCACGCGCCTGCTTGTCAGCGAACTTTGTCACTTCCTTAATCCCTTCGGTTCTGCCGGGGCGAGATTCTGTGCCGTCGACAACACCAAGGAGTCCTTCCCTCACCAGATGGGCGGTCATATGTAAATTCCATTCATGATAGTTGTCATCAGTGAGCTTATCGAAATGACCAGACGATGCAGGCGGCGGCAGGGGTTGTGACGCTGCAACAACGGTGGTGTCAGGAGTGCGACTGGGAGGAGTGGGAGGTGGTACAACAACATTAGTCGTGCCGGTAGGGACGCGGATAGGTCGTTGGATGATACTTGAAATAGCGCCATCCGCGACTATCCTTTTTCTACGCAAACCAAAAGAGGTCAAGGTCATTTTTTTCACAAATTCCAAGGTGCTCACAGATTGATATTTGGTCTCGATACTTGAATCCCATGCTGTTCCAAATCCTCCTTCACCCGGTTAAAGAGATAGTCACTTACTACAAAACTGCCAATGAGGAAAACATTCTTTCAAAGAGTGAGAATATGTAAGGGATAATATCTGTGTTAAACCCCTACAGAAATAGGCTTTCGAGAAGTATGGCTCTGATTTAGGACACCGTTAACCATACACTCGACCGAGGGTTCAAAAAATGAGGCAATGACCTTCCTGTGAAGAGCTAAGCTTTTTGTGGATGCAGCCAATAATGAACGCGCACCCGTCAAGGCGAAGCCCCCCTGCATTGATCCCAAATCTGGCGCCTTTGTTGCGGGTGGAACCAAAGGGAAGGAAGTGGGGATTTTCTGGGTCACGGAAGGCGAATTTTGTCGTCCTGTCGAAACTACGTATCATTTCCGGAATGTCTTCATGGAATTTAGAGCCTCGGAGGAATTCTGACAACATTGTTCGTGTGATATTCAATATCCAGGATCATTCGACTTACCGTCCAAATACCTCCTAGCAACTTCCGTCACAAAAATGGAGCCCCTAAAATGGCCTAGGTATGAGGTCGTCTTGGTTGAGCGTTTCGAGTAGATAGAAGCCACCCATGCTCTCACATTGCGGTTCTGCTACTTTTGTGAAAGTCCTTCCGCCGTCCTCGGAAGCCCATGAACTGATATTCAGATTCCTTTTTCCGGCTTGAATGATAGAGCATGCTTCGCCCCTCTGTTAAACGAAAGCCTATTGGCGTCATTCTCTAACATGAAAGTCTTGTTTTACTCACCCCAATCCAGTCACTCTTCAGCCCACTATTGATACATCGATGAAGAGACGCCTCTCCTTCCGCAATGAAGGCGAGTTGGTTTCCTCTTTCAGGTTTGATGAGACCTGCCCTTTCTGCAGCCTGTTTCATCAGGGTTTGTTGAGGTCCCTCCCATCCATTGGGATGGGGAAAGATGTAGTGAATTCCCGGTCCACTCCAGAGACTGGTCCCAACTCCTGGATGGACTTCTTGAATATATCGCCTAGCACAGTCATTGAGGTAGGTCAGGAAGTCCGATAGGACCTCGACTACCGACTTGCTGAGTGGTAGGGGTAGAAGGTGCGCATTTGCCGCGGAATTCGTCGTTTCAGGTCTCAGATGTAATTTGAACCTATAACAAGAGCTGAGGGTGAGTGCTCGCACAGTGAGGAAACAAAATCCACCATTCCGCTTTCACCCAGTTCTCTTCTTCAGCGATAATATCTATCCCGTCTCGTTCAGTTTCAGCGCCCGCAGCGCGAACTCGACCGTCCTCGTCATAGTATATGACTGTAGGTATCTTCAAATATCCACCTCCTATTTCTTGTCCTGGAAACCTAATTGAATATCAGAACAATATAATGTTGTTGATGCAACAGTAGCTTAACCTATGCACGCCCAAGATTTCTGGTACTGTCCCGGGATCAAGGATACTATAGGACTCATTAATTGCCTTTTGGTCAGTCACCGCACACAGGGAATTCCATCACCTGTACGATACACCACTGTGTGCAGTGCCTACATCGAAGGCGAGGATCAATTTGCGTCCTGAGCCAGAATATGGCTCCCCCAACATATTCGTGCAAAGAGAGGTCGTGTCTCTAAGGAAGCTTCTTCCCGCAGCCTGGCGTTTTCAAAGGGCATCAAATGTGCTGCGTGGTAGCCGCAATGATGGGACAAACTCTACTGTTAAGTTATGAAAATTGATTGGGAAAGCCCACACCTCGTGTTCGAACCTCACTGCGGACTAGACTAACCCGATAAGTTTTGTTTGCTCTTGTTAAACGGTACACTGGCTCGCCACTTTGTCGCTGCTTCCCTGTGTAGCGCAGTTTTCCATCCGATGTACAGTAGCGTTTCTAGTGGTTATTTAAGGCCTATTGATTCTGACACATTTGGCACACGTCCAGTGTGGATGCGACCTTTCCACCAAGGATACCACCAAGACTTTTTCATCGCAACATTAGCAACGATTAAGTTCAGTATTCATTTTACAAGTTACAGCCTGTTATTATACAAAAAATGGCGAACTGATGTAGTGGATGCATGACCGGGAAGGTGTCTGGTTTTACGACAACTTCAAGTTACGGGTACATTTGTATTGATTCTCCATGAGGTGACAAAGAGATCAGGGTAGACCTGTCCTCAACGTTCAACTCTCTCAAATCTCCGAGCTTAGCCAGGACACTCCGGCACAGCATACATGCTAGCCAAACGAATGAGGTAGTGACTCCGACGGCTCACATGTATAGGGCCCGGGGTGTAGAGTGTGAAGTAGTAATTTGCCGCTGATACTCACCAATGAGACGAGCACTGACGGCATCAAGATTGTAATCCGAGTCAGGGAGGGTATCGAGGAAAGTGACGCAAGAATCGTAGGAGGACGGGAGTCCAGTGGTGATGGAAAGAATAACGTCGTCATCACTAACATCCCCACCGGCTTCTTCGATCAAGAAAGCTATGTGTCGAGCGCGCCCAATGAATGCCGACATCGCTTCGTTGTGCTCGAGGCGGAGTCTGCGGAGTTGGCGACTGAGGGAGTTGATGGTTACTCGCTTATGCACGGTGTGTGCTGTAGCGATTGCATTCCAAATGAGCGCAGGGTCGTCATAGGAGCAATGGACGAGTTGTGATGGTGCTACGTGCAAGACTAATTCCGCACGAGCGCGCGCCTTCTTGTCATTGAACTTTTTCACTTGCTTGGGCCCTCCGGTTCCGCCTGGCTGACTCTCCGTGCCATCAACAACACCAAGGAGTCCCTGCCTAACCAGATGAGCGTTCATATATGTCTTCCATTCGTGATAGTTGTCATCAGTGAGCTTATCAAAATGACCAGACGATACAGGCAGCGGTGAAGGTTGTGGTGCAGGCAGCAGTGAGGGTTGTGACGCAAGCGGCAGTGAGGATTGTGGTGCAGGCGGCAGCGAGGGCTGTGGCGCTGCAACAACAGTGATGTCAGAAGTGCGACTGGGAAGGGGTGGTGGCGGTGTGGCAAGGTTGGTTGCGGTCGTAGGGATGTGGACAGGCCGCTTGAGGATACTTGAGATAGCACCATCTGCGACTACCTTGTTTCTATCCAAACCAAGAGAGTCAGATTCTTTTTTTTTCACGAATTTCAAGATACTCACACCTGCGTATCTGGCCTCCATACTTGAATCCCGTGTGGTTTCAAATCCCCCCTCACCCGGCTGAAAAGATAGTCACTTGCCGCAAAACTGCCAACGAGGAAAACATTCTTCCAAAGAGTGAGAACATGTAAGGATATTCGTTTTAAAATCCCTACAGAGATAGGTTTTCGAGAAGTATAGGTCTGACGTAGGACACCATTGACCATACACTCGACTGAAGGTTCAAAGAATGAGGCAATGACCTTTCTGTGAAGGGCTGAGCTGTTTGTGGACGGAGTCAATAACGAATGCGCACCCGTCGAGGCGAAGCTTTCCTGCTCTGATCCTGAATTTGGCATCGTTGTCGCGTTCGGAACCAAAGCGGATGAAAATGGGGTCACTTGGATCACGAAAGGCAGCTTTTGTCGTTTTGTCGAAATACTGGGTCATTCCCGGAATCTCTCCGTGGAATCTAGAACCTCGGAGGAATTCTGACAAAATCATGGGTGTGATATACAAAAAGAGGGATCGCTCAACTAACCATTTAAATACCTCTTGGCAGCCTCCGTCACAAGAACGGAACCCCTAAGATGGCCTGGGCGACATCATCTTGGTTGAGTGCTTTGAGTAGATAGTAACCATCCGCACTCTCACATTGAGATTCCGCTACTTCTGTGAAAGTCCTTCCACCATCCTCAGAAGCCCATGTGTTGATATCCACAGTCCCTTTGCCGGCCTGAATGATAGTACAGCCTTCGTCCCTCTGTTGAACGTATCAGCGTCCTTCTTCAACATGAAAATTACGTCCTGCTCACTCCAATCCAGTCAACCCCCGATCCACGATCGATACATCGATGAAGAGCAGCCTCTCCCTCCGCAATGAAAGTGAGTTCGTTTCCTGACTCAGGTTCGAGGAGACCAGCGATCTCTGCAGCCTGTCTCACCAAGGCTCGTTGGGGTCCCTCCCATCCGTTGGGATGCGGGAAGATATAATGAATTCCCGGCGTATTCCAGAGGGTGGCCCCAGCTCCTGGATGGACTTCTTGAATATATTGCTTGGCACAGTTGTTAAGGTAGATCAAGAAGTCCGATAGGACCTCAACTACCGACTTGCCGAGTGGCAGGGGTGGAATTCCTGTTGAATTTGTCATCCCAGGCCTCAGATGTAACTTGAACCTATAACAAGAGCTGAGCACTGAGCACTCAAACAGTGAGGCAACAAAGTCTACCATTCCGCTTTCACCCAATTCTCTTCTTCAGCGATAATATCCATCCCGTCTCGTTCAGTTTCAGCGCCTGCAGCGCGAACTCGACCGTCCCTGCTGTAATACATGACCGTAGGTATTTTCGCATTCCCGCCAGCTATTTCTTGTCCTGGGAACCTAATTGAATGCTAGTGATATAAAGTTGTTAATGTAACAGTAACCTAACTTGTGCACACCCTGGATCTCTGGCACTCTCCCGGGTTTGAGAATGCTGTGGAACTCATTAATTGGCTTTTCGTCGGTAACTGCAGTCGGGGTAGTCCATCACCTGTATGATACACCACTGTGTGTGGTGCCCACATCGAAGGCGATGAGCAACTTGGGTTCTGCGCCAGAATATGGTTCCCGTGCCATGCTCATGCAAGAAGGAGAGGACGTGTCTTGAAGGATGCTTCTTCCTAGTAGTCCTACAGCCCGACGTTTTTAGAGGGCATCAAGTTTGCTGCGTGGTGGCTGCAATGATGGGACAAAGTCTACTGATTGAAGGTGGTTGCCCAGTCAGCAGGTGACAGGAAGCTCCACCTGATTGGGAAAAGGTCACACGCCTCGTGTTCGAACTCCCTGCATCCTGGACTAACCTGATAAGCTCTGTTTGTTCTTGTTAAATGTACACTGGCTCGTCTTCTTGACCTGCATAAAATTTACGACTTGTTGACCGTCAGACAACAGGCACTCAAGTTGGCGATGGATGCTGCTGTTTGGTGCTCGGTGTAGATGGCATTACTATCACGAGCAAACCTGCTGGGGGACCGAAAATTTCACAGTAGGCGGGCGGTCGGGACAATGACAGTTAGATGTATGTATAGAACTGGACTAATAAAATTTGGTATTTCTAGTAAAAATGACTCTGCGGTATAATGCGAGGTTTTACTTGGCGCGAAATGTCGTTGCAGTCAAAAGGGGAATGTCCCCTCAAAGTTGTCAGAGATAAGCTCACCGTGTGTTGGTCAATTAATTATTAGCCATAAGGTGGTATTTAGATGCTGTAGTATAAAGGACCAATCTCCTCGTGCGTGATACCTTTGCAGGTACCTGAACCAACTTCTTAACCGTCACTCTGTCCTCGATATTTCCGGTACACACAATATTCACCGCCAG
The DNA here is from genome assembly GCA_025093985.1 of Calvatia gigantea. NCBI lineage: Eukaryota > Fungi > Basidiomycota > Agaricomycetes > Agaricales > Lycoperdaceae > Calvatia > Calvatia gigantea. The sequence goes on from JACAAK010000001.1 coordinate 3,463,258, forward strand.
AGACCTGGAACAATATCTGATCATTGTCCGGTAATTTCTTTCATTTCTCCCAGTTTTGTTAATCGCTCTGTATTTCTCGCAAGAATCCCTCTACTGTGCCATAGCTGCAGCCCAGTAGCATAAGAAACCCGTGTCACGGGTACGACGAATACAGATCTCCCTCCCCTTCTTCGCACTCGACGGCGCTAACCCCTCGCTCAAATGACCATTCTTATAATTCGAAATCTAGAATATATTGCTTGGCACAGTCGTTGAGGTAGGTCAGGAAGTCCGAAAGGATTTCGACTACCGACTTGCCGAGTGGCAGGGGCGGAAGGTGTGTAACCGCTGTTGAATTCGCTGTTCCAGACTGCAGATGTAACTTAAACCTATAATAAAGGGCTGAGTGCTGAGTACTCGCACAGGGAGGTAGCAATAAGGTTCACCATTCCGCTTTCACCCAGTTCTCTTCCTTAGCAATAGCCTCTGTCCCATCTCGTTCAGTTTCAGCGCCCGCAACACGAACTCGACCGTCCTCACTATAATACATGACCGTAGGTATTGTTGTATTTCCACCGGAAGTTTTTTGCCATGGAAGCCTAGTTGAGTGTGAGGGCGGTATAAGGTTGGTAATGTAAGAGTCGCCTAACCAACGCACGCCCTGGATGTCCGGTGTCTTCCCGGGATCAAGAATACTATAGGACTCGTTAATTGACTTTGGTCCGTCACCGCACTCGGGGTGGTCCGTCACCTGTACGATACGCCACTGTGTGTGGTGCCCACATCGAAGGCGATGAGCAACTTGCGTTCTGGGCCGGAATATAGTTCCCATGTCATACTCGTGCAAGAAGAGGAGGATGTGCAGTGTTTCTAAAGAAACTTCTTCCCGCAGTCTGGCGTTTTTAAAGGGCATCAAGTGTGCTGCGTGGTGACTGGCACGATAGGATAAGCTCTACTGTTTATCAAAAGTGGCCGCCCGGTGACCATGCGAACACCTCATGTTCGAACTTACACTGTCCCGGACTACCCTGACAAGTTTTGTTTGCTCTTGTTAAATGTACACTGGCTCGCCCCCTTGTCACTGCTTCCATGTGCGCAATCCTCCATCTAATGTACTCAGTGTTATGGTGGTTACTTAGGACCTATTTTGGAGACGTTTGGAGAGGGGTCGAGACTCGAGAGTGGACGCGACCTTTTCCACTAAGGATACCACCAGGATTTTTGCACGGCAACATCAATACATCAACAACTTAGTTCAGTTTTGCTTTTACAAGCTAAAGTCCGTTATACAAAAACGTGGCAGACTGGTATGGTGGTGCATGACGGGGAAGGTGTCTGGTTTTACAACAACTTCAAGTTATGAGTATATCCGTATGAATTCTCTACGAGGCAATGAAAGGTCACCTGCGCTCGGCTCTCTCAGGTTTTTGAGCTTAGCCAGGACACTCCAGCATAATATACATATTGGTCAAACGAATGAGGCAGCGACTTCTGAGGCCTCATATGTATAGCGCCGGGGTGTAGATTATGAAGTGATAATCTGCCGCTGATACTCACTAATGAGGCGAGCACCGAAGGCATCAAGATTATAATCTGAGTCGGGAAGGGTGTCGAGGAAAGTAATGTAGGAATTATAGGAGGAGGGGAGTCCAGTGGTAATGGAAAGAATAACATCCTCATCACTGACATCCCCACCAGCTTCCTTGATTAAGAAAGCCATGTGTCGAGCGCGCCCGATGAATATAGACATGGTTTCGTTATGCTCGAGGCGAAGTTTGCGGAGTTGACGATGAAGGAAGTTGGTAATGACTCGCTTGCGCACAGCGTGTGCTATAGCGATCGCATTCCAAATGAGCGCGGGGTCGTCTTGGGAGCAATGGACAAGCTGGGATGGCGAGACATGCGAGATTAACTCCGCACGGGTGCGTGCCTTCTTGTCAGCGAACTTTTTCACTTCCTTGGGCCCCCTAGTTCCGCCAGGCTGACTCTCCGTGCCGTCAACAACACCAAGGAGCCCTTCCCTCGCCAGATGGGCGGTCATATGTATCTTCCATTCATGATAGTTGTCATCAGTGAGCTTATCGAAATGACCAGACAGCGCAGGCGGCAGCGAGGGTCGTGACGCTGCAACATCAGTGGTGTCAGGAGCGCGACTGGGAGGAGGGGGCGATGGCGGTGCAATAATGTCGGTCGTCCTGGCAGGGGCGTGGACAGATCGTTTGAGGAGACTCGAAATGACACCATCTGCGACTTTTGTGTCTCTATACAAACCAAGAGGGTCAGGGTAATTTTTTCGCGGATATGAAGGTACTCATCTGTACCTATCTAGCCTCAACACTTGAATCCCGTGCGGTTTCAAATCCTCGCTCACTCGGTTGAAGAAATAGTCATGTGCCGCAAAACTGCCAACAAGGAACACAGTCTTTCAAAGAGTGAGAACATGTAAGATTGATATCCGTGTTAAAACCCCTACAGAGATATGCTTTTGAGAAGTGTGGCTCCGATTTAGGATACCGTTAACCAGACACTCAGCTGAGGGTTCAAAGAATGAGGCAATGACCCCTCTGTGAAAGAGCTGAGCTTTTTGTGGACTGAGCCAATGATGAATGCGCACCCGTCGAGGCGAAGTCTTCCTGCATAGATCCTAAATCCAGGATCTCTGTCATGTGCGGAACCAAAGTGGACGAGGTAGGGGCCATGTGGATCGCAGAAGGCAGGTTTGGTCGTCCTGTCGAAATACTGTATCATTTCCGGAATGTTCCTATGAAATTCAGAGCCTTGGAGGAATTCTGAAAAAACCATGAGCGTGATACTTAATAGGATCGTTCAACTTACCGTTCAAGTACTTCCTAGCAGTCTCCGTCACAAAATTGGAGCCCCTCGGGTGACCTAGGTGTGGAGCCGCCTTGGTCAGTGGTCGCTTCGAATAAATAGAAATAATCCATGCTCTCACACTGTGGTTCTGCCACTTCTTCAAAAGTCCTTCCTCCATCCCCAGAAGCCCATGCACTGATATCCAGAGTCTCTTCGCCAGCTTGAATGATATAGCACCCTTCGCGCCTCTGTTGAACGAGACTTATTAGTGTCCTTCTCTAAATCGAGAGCCATGTTTTGGTTTTGCTCACCCCAATCCAGCCACCCACTAGCCCACGATCGATACATCGATGAAGATACGCCTCTCCTTCCGCAATGAAAGTGAGTTGGTTTCCTCCCTCGGGTTTGATGAGACTGGCTCTTTCTGCGGCCTGTCTCATCAAGGCTTGTTCAGGTCCATCCCATCCATTGGGATGAGAGAAAATGTAGTGAATTCCCGGCTCATTCCAAGTGGTCCCAACTCCCGGACGATCTTGAATATACTGTCTGGTACAGTCATTGAGGTAGATCAGGAAGTCCGATAAGACCTCAACTACCGACTTGCCGAGTGGCAAGGGTGGAAGGTGTGTAACTGCCGTTGATTTTATCGTCCCAGGCCTCAGATGTAACTTGAACCTATCTTGGGGCTGAGCACTCGCACAGTGAGGCAGCAATAGGATTCACCGTTCCACTTTCACCCAGTTCTCTTCTGCAGCGAGAATATCTATCTCGTAGCGTTCCGTTTTAGCGCCCGCCGCGCGAACCCGACCGTCTTCGCTATAGTACATGACCGTAGGTATCTTTGCATCTAGCTTTTGTAGTCCTGGGAACCTAATTGGATGTCAGAGCGATATGGAGTTGTTAATGCAGCAGCCTAACTGCACTTCCAGGATCTCTGGTACTTTCCAGGGATCGAGAATACTATAGAACTCGTTAATTGCCTTTTCACCGGTCACACTACGCTTGAGATAATTCATCACCTGTACGATACACAACTGTGTGTGATGCCCACATCGAAGGCAAGGAGCAATTTGCGTTCTGGGCCGCGATATGGTTCCCACGGCATGGTCGTGCAAGGAGAGGAGAGTCTCGAAGGATGCTTCTTCCCATAACCTGGCGTTTTTAAAGGGCATCAAGTTTGCTGCGTGGTGGCTGCCCAGTTGGCACGCGACAAGAAGCCCCTCATGTCCAAACTTCTCCGCGTACTGGCTAGCCTGATAAGTTTTGTTTGTTGTTGTTAAGTATGTTGTGCATTGGCTAACCCCTCGTTACTACTTCTACTTGGGCGTGATCTTTCATCGGTTCATCCAATGTGATCTTAAAGTGGGTTTTTGGGACCCATCCTGGACATATTGGAGGCGCGCCCAAAATAGACGTGGACACACCACCAAGGGTGCTATCAGGACTTTTGGATCAGCAACAATTTCATTCAGTTTTCCTTTTGCAAGCTACAGCGTTATATGGTTATATGAGCCTAATTCACCACCTGTGACTTAAGTGCTCCAGAAGCAACATTCCCTCCAGCAACAGGGCGAGCAAGGCGGTTCTCTCCAGCATTGACAATGAAGCTGGCAATCGGGAAACCGTCCGAGTTACGGAAAGCTATGGAAATAAGATAGGTGGGGGGGAAGGAAATGAGAAGTCGATGAGCAATGTAGCTGCACTAGGACACTTACAAACATCCCTCATGGAGTAATAGGTTGCGTTGAGAATCTTTGGTGAAACTTCAAGCGTGAAGAACCCCCTGAAGAAACCCTCACTCCACTGCAAATCAATGTTGTCCTTGACGAATAGGGAGGAGAAGTTGACAGCCGACTTGAAGTCACTACCCTCAAATGGTGCAGTTGTCGAGGTTACTCCAGTACCGGCGAATTCGACCCCGATCGCACCACGCCCAGTGGCAGGATCATATCTATGTATATTCTCGACATTCTTCAATATACTGGCGCTCTAGACAGGACTCACCTCATTGTGTCATTCACGTCTGGGAACAAAAAGAAGTGCCTGCGATGGGTGGTTGACAGAGGTCGAAAATTCGAATTACTCACGGGCAAGGTCAGACACCCAATTGGCATGGCTATCGCCGGACAGTATCGCGGTATTGCTGATTTTGTTGTTGTAGAGATGATCGAGGATACGGTTTCTGTTGGCGCGGTAGCCGTCCCAGGCGTCCTAAATTACGACCGCACTTGAGTTTACGCCTCAGTTAAAGTGACCGAATACTTACGAAGTCGAGGACTGTAGGTGTAAACCGTTGGTTAGTAACGGTCGATAATCTTATCGGACTACCACTCACATCCTCCCTCGTCGAGTTCGGTGAACACAATTTGCTGACTGGTTTTGTTGAGGAATCGCAACATTAGTCAGTTTGTTCTTTACTTACCCGATCACACGCCAGACCGCTCCGCGGGACTTGGATTCGGAAAGGGTATCCATTAGCCCTTCGCCAAGGGATTATCAAGGGAACGACAGGATAATACAAGGAATACAAACACTTCTCTTGGTTGGCCCCCATCAAAGATCGACGAGGCTCATTCGCGAGGGAGGCAACAACTGCCAATGACACCAGTTCCATTTACGTTCACGGAAAAACAGACAGAGGATGGGCTTACAATCTGAAATGGCACGTGGATCGCACTTCATTACTAGGGTTCTGGAGTGGTGAAGACTCACCAGAATTATACCCGACCTGGCATGGAAAGCGCATTCCTGTGAGCCTTCATTCGACGGGATTGGTATCAAAACGCACATCGGTTACATCACGGTCGTATTGGCCTAAAATGCGCACATTCAGAAAGAAGGTGAGCCCTTGTTTCCGATTTGACTCACGAGTATCGAGCATGGATAGGTCGAGCAACTTTCCAATCTGGAAGTTTCTCCAGATACGAAGCTGGTCTTTTGCATCGACCTGCCGAATAGGCATCCATTCGTGGTAGGCACGGACCCCAGCGAATTTCCTGTCCGTGAAGCATGCACCAGAAGGCGAAAACGTGCATCCCGCGGCTGTGTCGTTAGAATCAGTTGTGCCTGCTTTCCATGCATTATCTGCGATCTATTCACAAAGTTGAGCTTAAAATCAGAACAGAAGAACATGGAACTGACCTCATGGTCGTCCTATGGTTATAGCGGGCGAAATCACATCATTAGTGACATAAACCACTTCCTGCGGATCACGTACCCTTGTAGCCGGAGGAGAAACGGCGGGATTTTGTCAGGACGAGTTCCATGACCGTTTGGAGTAAAATAAACTCACCAAACAGTGATCCAGGGAGCGGACTGGTGGGCGAATTGCAGATCGGGATCAGACCTGTATTGTTCCAACCGCTGTCGATAATCGTGGATAGTTGCCAACTCTCGACCGAGGACAACGCGACCAATGCTTGCTCCACCACCAGTACTCTCGTACATCTACTTCAAGCTCACAAGGCCGCTGAGATATGGGATAAAATCACTACTCACGTAGTCTCCAAGATGAACGAAGACATCAGCTGAAGTGTTGTGTGCTGCATACCCATAAGCATTGAACCACCCTACTCCGCAAGTGAGTGAATCTGCTTTATTGCGTCAAGAATGCTTACCAGCTTGGAACTGGGAACAGGAGAATACGGCGAGCGTCAAAGGCTTCCCTCCGTTCACATGTTCGGCAGGTGCTGGAAGGGACAGCATCAGACCTGCGCCGACTGTTGTATTTCAACCAACTCACTATTGCTGCTCGCCAAAGTCCGGGTCTTTCCAATGGGGCTAACCGTGGAAGGGTTGGTACAATCCGCGAATTGGTAAAAGTATTTGGTATCCGGCTTCAAACCAGTGGCCTCAACTTTGACAGTGAAATCGACATCATAACTAGTAAAGGCTTCTCCGGAGTCCACACTTCTGCCCGAAAGATCGCCCGTGGTCCCGATCTTGAACGAGACACACACAGGTACACTCTGGTCAGGCAATTGACCATTGCCGCTGGGGAGGGGAACAGCACGGGTCCAAAGGATGATTGAGTTGTCGAGTGGGTCGCCCTGATGTAATCAGACATCAGATCTCAAATCTCAAAGTTAGCATTTGGAAGTTCTTCTTGCGTACACTCGCAACTAAAAACAAGACATAAGTATCCAAAGCTGCGGAATCGTCCTAGGAACTGACCAGAATGTGTGAAGTTAACTCCCGAGCTCCATACGACGGGCGCCTTGTTTGATTTCAGAGACAATCAGCAATACTGCTGGTGATACCCTTACATTGCTGAAATCGGAGGTATAGAAACCGGGATACGGCGCATCTTTGAAACGGGAGGCATCGACTGTATCCCGTCGAGTCGGTTGATGGTTCCTGCGGCTTATTGCAACAGTGTCATGGGCGAACTTCAGACTACCATCACTCCTGATTTCTATCAAGTGACGAGATTGAGGACTCACTCGTGGTTCGTCAAAAAAGGGAGAACGGAAGACTAAGTTCCTGTCAAACTTCTCCACATTTGCGGCTACAGCGAGAGCGTAAAATAGGAGGAAATATGGGCGGCGCATCTTTGCGGATGCTTCAGCACACCAAATCGGATATGCGCCCATATTTATTGTAATTTGGTGCTCGCCCAAAGGCTCTTCACACCAAAACCTCGCCGCATGCCCGCGAGGAATTCGGATGCACGTTCGTCCTGCTAGAGGCTTCCAAAGTGTGAAGTATACACACGACCGAACTCGAAATAGCACCCCAACCCTTTATGAGAAAGAATAGCCCAATGGCGACGAGTGGCGTATGAAAGCCCCGCGCTTTGCTCCTTCATTATCTTCGTCCTGTCCCATCGAACCCGTGCAAGAATCCCCATGTGAAACCGATAGGTGAGAGCGAACCTTCAGCTCATTCTCACAGCAGTGGAGGTGCGTGAAGTTGATATACGAGTTGGTGTTGGATGTCGTTTCGGAATGGGAAATGTTCAACTAAAACATGCAGTCCGTCTCATTGGTAAGAATCATGTATATGCGAATGATTTGATTATCCAATTAATGCTCACTGTGGTTCATTTGTCAACAGCTGAAAGCTTATCATCATAACGTCCTGCACCCGGATTTAACCCAGCATATTCCCTGAAGCAAGAAACCCGAGCTTCCCGATAGAACAAGGACCGTGGTGGTGCCGGGAGAGAGTGCACGGGAGCGTAGCAGTGGAAATACCAGGCATGGAGGGCCTGGGGAATCAAGGAAAAATTCAACGCAGTGCATCTGGATTCTGGGCAAGCTAAACGCAAGGCCGTAAATGACGGGATCCGGCAATGTCACGAGCCGACGCGGGGAAGCAGAACAGACTCGGTTCCTAACTCATGCGTAGGAAAGGAAAACCCACCTGAGATAAAAGTCAACCCAGAAACAGTCTTTGAATAATTGTATCTGTATCAACCTCCTCCGTGCCACCTCCGATATGATTTGATTGAAGCGGATGAATGAAGCGAACCCCGTTTATGTACCCAAGTACAGTTGACATAGGAGTTCTCGACTTCGACAACTAAGTCATGAGGGCAATGAGGTTGGGAACAGTGAGGGAACACACTTGTTCAATATAACCTTCGCGAGGGGGGGTCATGTCCAAACATTCATGCAAAGTCAGCCCTTTGGCGAACATAATTCGCTCTATTCATCCATCAATTGATCACCTCTGTGCGCCGGTACACCAACTTTTTCATTTTTTTGCCAGGAGTCAAATTGCGGGAAACGCGATCACAACCCCGGGCAAATTACATATTCATAAGTGACAGAACGCGTGAACTCGCCGGTACAGGGTATAAACCAGGGGGATTTTTCCAAAGAACCAACCACAGCGGGTTTCAGGAGTAAAACTAAGTATCTCCGTACTATGTTGTTGCGTCGTCTCCGGACTGCGTTGAATCAAACACAGCTTCTTCATACACCGCACAAACTTGAGTCTTAGTGCAACCTTTCCAATATGTTACGCGGAAGTTGGACTCGAAAAGTCATATTGATAGCTACGGTAATCCTCTCGGATAGGAAGCTTTCTCGTACAGGAAACACCGTCAACGTTTCCGAAATTTGAATTGTCAGCTATTTCATTCGACATCCATCCTCTGTAGCGCTACATCCAGTAACCGAGTTGCAAGACTAAAACCCAACGACCTGTGATTTGAGTGCCCCCGAAAGGACGTGTCCCCCAGCAACAGGTCGAGCAAGATGATTTTCCCCGGCATTGACAATGAAGCTGGCGATTGGGAAACCGTCCAAGTTGCGAGAAGCTACAAACAAAACGGAAGCAATGAGAAGGCAATATGGGGCGAAAAAACACTCACTAACGTCCCTCATGGAATAGTATGTCGCATTGAGAGTTTTTGGGGAAACCTCAAGTGTGAGAATCCCCTGAAGAAACCTTCACTCCACTGGAGATCGATGTTGTCCCTGACATATACGGAAGATACGTTCGTAGAGGCCCTAAAGTCACTGATATTGAACTGGTCTGCGTCGACGTCACACCAGTTCCAGCGAATTCTACGCCAATTGCGCCGCGCCCACTTGCGGGATTATATCTGTGTGTATTTCTTTGTCGCATTCTGGGTTTCGGACGCGTTTCATGACACTTACGTCATTATGTCATTTGCATCTGGGGAAAAATCGAGAACGCTGAACATTGTTTAACATAAGCAAAAGCTCGAGACACCCACGAGCAAGGTCGGACACCCAGTTGGCGTGACTGTCACCTGCTAATATGACCGTGTTGTCAATATTATTGTGATAGAGGTGATCAAGAACACGGTTTCTGTTGGAACGGTATCCATTCCACTCGTCCTAAACGGATACCATGTCACATTGAATTGTACAAAAAACTGGATTCTTACCCAATTGATGACTAGAAGTAGGGACAGTTTGAATTGGTTCAAAGACCCGCACAAATTGCACTTACCTGCTCCAAGGGAGACTTGAGTGAAAAGAACCTGTTGACTGCAATCACATTGAGGACCTGCAAAATGAACCCCATAATAGTTTTACTGAGATACTTACCCGATCACGCGCCAGACGGCTCTTCGGGATTTGGACCCGGAAAGGGTATCCCTGAGCCCTGGATTCCGGTCCCGTCAGAATGACCCCGAGACGGAGGAAGCTGCACTAACATTTCTCCTGATTGGGCCCCATTAAGGACCGGTTAGGCACATCAACGAGAGATACAACCACTACAATGGTCACCAAGATTATCGTATCCAAGATGTAAAGTATACTCACGTTCTAAAACAATGTGAAAAATACTCTTAGCTACCGAAATTGTAGGGAAGACTCACCGCGATTGTACACAACCTACAAATAAAGGCAGAACTCTGTGAGTCGCCACTGCGTATACTCTAGTATGATATAACAACTCACATCAGTTATATCACGGTCATAATGGCCTGAAAATAGATCAGCAAACCGGTACACCCTACAGAGTTAAAATCAACTTACGAGTATCAAGCATTGACAGGTCAAGTAACTTTCCAATCTTGAAGTTCCTCCAAATGCGGAGCTGGTCTTTTGCATTGACCTGACGGATAGGCATCCATTCATAGTAGGCACGGACACCAGCGAATTTTCTGTCCGTGAAACATGCACCAGAAGGTGAAAATGTACATCCCGCGGCTGTGTCATTTGAATCGCTCGTGCCCGCTTTCCATCCATTGTTTGCAATCTGTTACGAGAACGTGAGTTAAAGGGTCAGAATTAAGCACCGCTCACCAACCTTATGATCGTCCTATAAAGCCATGAGATGAATTAATTGATGAGCAGAATTCTTGATGAATTTCCTTAAGAAATACACACCCTCCTAACCAGACAGACAACATGACGTTTCATCAGGCCAAGTTCTAGGATATAGAAGGCCGAAACTCACCAAACAGTAATCCAAGGAGCAGACTGGTGAGCGAACTAGAGATCAGGATCGGACCTACATTGCCCTAGCCGTTGTCGATAGCCATGGATAGTCGCCAATTCTCGACCGAGGACAGTAAATGCTTGCTCCATCACCAGTAACTTCGTAAATCTGTTCCCAGGTTGACATTGTGTCAAAATCCAAGAGACTCATTCCTCACATAGTCCCCAAGATGAATGAAGACGTCAACTGAAGCGTTGCGGGTCGCATAACCATACGCGTTGAACCATCCTAAGGCATGGGTCAGCAATATGGTTACATCGTGGGGAGAGATATTTACCAGCTTGGAATTGGGAACAGGAGAACACTGCGAGCGTCAAAGGTTTCCCCCCATTAACATGTTCGGCGGGTGCTAGAGGTAACAGAATCAAACCCGCATCGACCGTTATATTCGGACTAACTCACTCTCACTGTTCGCCATTGTCCTAGTCGTTCCGACGAGGCTGACGATAGATGGATTGGTGCAATCCGCAAACTGGTAAAAGTATTCGGTGTCTGGCTTCAGCCCGGTGGCCTCGACTTTGACAGTGAAATCGACGTCGTAACTGGTAAAGGCTTCTCCGGAATTTGCATGCCCGCCTGAGAGGTCACTCGTAGTTCCGATTTTGAACGAGACGCATACGGGTACGCTTTGGTCAGGTAACTGACCAGCGCTACTGGGAGGTGGAATTGCACGAGTCCAAAGGATGACTGAAGTGTCGAACGGGTCTCCCTGGGATATCTAGGCGTTAGTCTTGGTATTGCGGAGTCTTCCTCACGTACACTTGCAACTACATATCGTAACGTCAGTATTACTTCAGGGGGGACGATGGCGAAGACGGAACTGACCGGAATGTGTGAAGTTCACTCCCGAGCTCCATATAACGAGCGCCTTGTTTAATTTCAGAGACGATTGATAATACTAACACACTGGTGACTGATGATCCCTTACGTTGCTGAAGTCGGATGTATAGAATCCTGGATATGATACATCCTTGGAACGGGAGGCGTCGACTGTATCCCGTCGAGCGGGTTGGGAGTTCCCGCGGCTAAGTGCAGGAGTATCATGGGCAAACTACGGCCGGCCATCACTACTGACTTCCATTAAAAGGCGGGAATGATATTGGAGACTCGCTTGGGGTTCACCGAAAAACGGAAAGCGGAAGACTAGGTTCCTGTCGAACTTCCCAAGGTCGGCGGCCACGCCAAGGCTGAAAAACAAGAGGAAACAAGGGAGATGCGTCGTCAGCCACCTTGATCTATCGGTCAATCGGTATTTAAGGAGACTGTGCACTCAGTCGAACGGATACTCAATCTGTTTTGTTTTGTGCTTTAAGGATTCTGATGCACGTTCGTAATGAGAGTCTCTTCTCATACGATTTATGACATAGTTTAAATTGAGGATAATATTCTTAAGATTTGTGGGAGTGAGATGACGGAACCGCAGGGAGTGACGCACGAAAACTCGGCGTCTTGTCTTCTGTTCCTCGGGATGGTTGCACGAAGCCTCTTTGCTCCCATGGTTATACGTGCGTGCTGAGTTTGTCAATGATGGATTCCTGAGGTTGCTTCATATCTAGGGAATGTTCAAACAAAACAGTCAAGGTTTATGATGCCTGCGTAAGTGTAGAAGAAGTGTGGCGTGAGTAAGTCTACGCCAAAAGCAGGTGCAGTAACAGACGCTTGCCCTGCACTTCTCGATCCGTTGATATTGACGTGCCGTCGTTGTGCGAAGGATACGTACATGGCGCCTGACATTATCTATTTGCCTACTCCGCCCCGTGGCTGACCGTGGTTAGGGGAAGAAAGATAATGGCTGCGAATGAAGCTCGTTCCTATTACAGTAAATTTTTGATTATTTACTTGCGAGTATGTTAATACATAGTGATTGTGCCGTTTCGTCTCTATTTTTAATATGAGTCGTAGTGTCTCGATGATTTATACAGTTGGAAGGAAGAAAAAAAATACTATAGATCACACAAGGCAGCTTTAGGAAAAGCCAACTACTGATGAACTGACGAGCGCTCCCACCTCTCTGCGGCGGGGTCGTCACCTGAAAGATATGGTTCAATCCTATGTCATTTAGCAATCAAGAAAGACCAGTGGAGAAGAAGCTTACTCATTTGCTGGTGCTATAGATGAGCGAACTTCAAACCCCCCCCTCCACGACGCATCAATCGCAACTTGATGCCGTATATGTAGCACAACTCTACAAGCCAGCACCGAATGCATCACCCGCTGCAACCTATCATACGTAAAATTTTCAATGCGTAGATGTCAGGATGGGAATACATACAATAAGAGCAGGGTTTGATAGTCGCCCTAAGCCATGAATCAGACATATGGGGGTAGGCGAGCCAGTTCGGGACGTACAGGAAGTTTTATGATGACGAGAGCATTGAGGAGTGCAAGGGCTGATGAAACATCTCTCACTGGCTCATATGCTCGCGCATGCGCACACTAACTTACTTACCGAAAATATAGACATAGTACATGATAGCTGCGGAAAACCGATATTCAGAAAGGTCCATAGGATTGCGCCTGAGTTTTGAATGTTGGCCGCTCACCGTCAGCATAAACGGCACGCATGAAATGGGAATCCGGACCGCCTGATTTGACTATTCACGTTAAGGATTCCAAAGCATCAGCACTTGGATGGGAGGCGGCTTGGACGACACCAATTCCGTAGTACTCACAGTCCTCTATGTACCGGGTGACCATCAAAATCAACAGATCTGGGGTGGTCATTGTCAATTTTGGAGCAAGGCGTAAAGGGCTAGGACGTACATCCATCGTATATCATTAACAGCACGAAACCCACCGAATTCATATATTTCGAAGGTCCCTTCGGGACCAAGGTGCACCCGATGAGTCTAGGGGCGGACGACGCACGATCTGGGGTGATGATCGATGATCGATGATCAGATATCCGCCCTTGTGTCGCAGAGAGATGGCACAACTACGCAAGTACTCACGCCCGAGAGAAGTTATATAAAGGCCGAATGTAACTGAGATTGCTATACACATTGCAGCGAACGCCATGCTAAGGGCATACGTAAATCGCTTGCCCTTACTCCAAACACCTATAGTCCTGAGGGTAAGGACAACTAATGAAAGAGAGGTAGGAGAGGATAAGCAGGGTTAGCGGGGGTATTAACAACATCCCGTAATGTAGAGACCTACATTCTACAATAGCCGACCCGATGACATATTCCCCTGCCACCAAAATGGTAGATGAATGCTCCTGAAAAACCGGCTGAACGTTTTCTCTTACAAGCTACAATATCATACACTCTTTCACATGTTGTTTTCGATAAAGCAAATCCTAGTTGATCTATGTGTATGTCCGCAAATGAGGTACAATATGTTGAAAGGGGTGAAACATACGGTACATCACGAGCGCAACGTCAACGAAGGTCAGATATCGCGCTAGGAGGTATAGAACTGTCCCTGCGGTCCACTCCGCTTTCCAAACGAGGGAAACCTCCAAGTCGAACGTAAAAAGCCAGTCTGACACCTGGGCACCGCTTGTGGGTCCGTCCATATTTCGGGTCATAGTTACTTAACTACTCACCATTACCGCCAGGCTAGCCACTGTCAAGCACAAGAGTTTAATCGACAGCGTCATTCAAAATAACTGACGGACAGACGAACTGTTGAGATACTAAGCAGAACGCGCATCAGGTCCCGAAATTCTAGCGACTCCTTTTGAAATCACTCACATTAACGTGCCTCGAGCGCTCAATCGCTGTCGCAAGGTGCCGAGGCGAAAGAGCGAGTGCTTCCATGTCGTGCTCTCACCGATGTTGTGGGGGTGGCGAAGGTAAAGGTGAGGCTGCGGATGGAGTAGAGCGAGGGGTAAATAGGCAGACCCACACTACTAACTTTGATACCGTATATTTATACGCTTGTCAATATTTCAATTATCATCAAGAGATTATGATCTTACAGCCTTATGCACCACAACTAGAAGCGCCGCCCCATTAGCGCATGGCTCCAAAGAATTCAAGCAGTCTCTTGCCGTCACTTCTCGTACCCGTCTTGCTTCCAGGACGAAATTTGGGGCAATCACAATGAATACCGAGCGGACCAGCCACCTATCGGGTGCGCTCTGGGGTTTCTGACAATGGCGATGCACCGGGTGAGTGCTTGAGACGATGATGCGCGCAACAAAATTACCCACGTGGCCTACCAAAGTGCATTTTCATCACACGAAGCATGATGGTGGGAGCCATGTGCTACTCATCAACAAGTGACAGGCTAGAACCCCAAGACAAAAAAGGCTCGCTGGAGATCTACGTGTTAGAGAGGAAGCAAAGTTGACCGCATCCTGTATACTACTATCATCATTGTACTTCATCATACTTCAAGTATTTTCGGTCGGAGAGCGTTAGGGCCTCGGAGGAACCAACGTGATCGGTTTGTGGTAAACGCCGTGATCGTGGCGTTTCCTTGGATTACACATACCTAGCTGCGCAACATGATCCTATACGAAGAGTTGTAGTTCTAGCTCGCTGCTTCCATAAGGATGGAGATATTCAACCGCGTACTGCGACAAATCCTCGTTACATCCGATGAATTAAGCATCCTTAACTCCCTAAAAAATATTCAAACCATCAACAACGGCGTTCGACAGGGCCACCACATCAACTCCACCAAACCATCCCATCAAAACCCTCTAGAACAAAATTCCATCCGAAAACAAGTATCCAGAAAAAGCATGAGATAAAAGTTAAGTGCACATCTCATCATGAGTAATCACTCATAACACAAAATAAAGATCTTCCCATCCCTGTCGGAAAGGATAACGGCTCCCTGGCTCTGATCAATATTGATCGTCTCGACCATCCCCAGATCCAGTTCATCGGGAACCTCGAGCGTCCGCACCACACCCTCCGTTTCGCGATTACGCCGTTTCCTTCTCCTAATTTTCTTTTTCTTCTTTTTTGTCGTCGTTGAAGGGGCATGCGTCCCGTTAGTACATGACCATGACGTTGAGGGTGAGGAAGATGAGGACCCGTTCACTAGGGCTGCATTACCGTTCATCCGATTTTGGTGGACGAGTTCAATGTCCCCGTCAACAGCGGTTGCCCTTTGTTTCCCCTTGCCTTTTCCATTCACCAATTCCACCTGTGCCTCCTCCTCCTCCTCTTTCTCATCCACCTCAACCTCAACCTCCTCTTCAATCCACCCATCCTCCTCATACCCATCCTCATAGGCAGGGAATGTAACAAACCTCAGAGCTTTCGGTTCCAAATCCTGCTCGTGATCCTGTTCTTCATCTAATCTTTCACCCAAAGCAGAAACCATGGCGAGTTCGTGTGATATGACGGTCCCCATGGGACCTAAAGGCACCGGAGCCATATCGTCGTCGTGACCTTCATCATCATCATCGTCATCTTCTGTGCCTTGACCAAATGTAACCGAAACACCGCTCGCACCGGTACCACCCCCACCCCCACCACCATCCGTAATACTAATCCCACTTCCTGTCCCACCATTCCCCACTACCGTACCCTCCACCGACTCAATCGATGTCGCACTCCCCTCACCGCCACCATTACCCAACTCCCGCCTCGTCCCAGCAGGCGGAGGAGGTGGAACAACATCCTCATCACAATACTCAATCCACACCGCATGTCCAAAATCAACCGCCACAAGCGGCCTCGGCCTCTCCAACATCTGATTATCATCATCGTCCCTCTCATCGAACACCCTCACGACCTCAAATGGTTTACTTACATACCACATCTTCATCAAATCGTCATCTCCTGGTCTTTCTTCTATTTTTTTCCCTTCGCTACTTCCATTTCCACTTTCACTCCCGTTCATCTCACCACGGTGGCTGCCGCTGCCGTTGCTGTTGCCACTACTGCTAGTACCATTTTGTTTCTCCTCGGACCCAAGTTGTTCCTCAGTACCACCATTCTCCCCACGCACCCACATCCCCCAATCAATCGGCACCTTAAAATAATGTTGTGCCAACACAAACCTATTCCTATGCGTTTCCTGATCGTGCATGGCGAGTAGGACGACTGTACAGCTGACTCGGGGTATACCGGGTAAGGAAGGCCACCATTGACGAACGAAGTGGGCGGATTCGGGGTACCATGTTGGGAAAGGGAAAGGATTTGGGTGCTGGGTTTGTGGATGTGAGGAGGGTGTTGTTGGGGGGGTGGGAGTGGTAGGAGTGGGAGGGTGAGGTAGGATTTGCGGAGGGGAAAGGAGTTGTGGATGTTGTGGGTGTTGTTGGGGATGGGGAAGGGGAGGGGGGTAAGAGGGGAGTGTTGCGTGTGGGAGGAGTGGAGCCGGTGGTGTCGGTATAGGCGGGGACGTCAGTACAGCGGATGCCGAAGCAGTTGTCGAATTAGACGTAGTTGAAGCAAATGATGAGGTAGAAGATGACAATGAAGCAGGTGGTTGAGATGATGATGGAGGCGATGTGATAGACGGAGGTAACGGTATAGCTGCAGTGGAACTAGATGACGAAGATTCCGGTGCTGAATTCAGCGCCGTTATGGTGCCCGAGCTAACAACAGTGGGTGCCACCTGTGCAGTGCCGATAGCTTGTGCGGGTGTTATGGACGGTAAGAGAAGAACCATTTGAGGCGAGAACGTATTGATCCAAACCATATCTTCATCCGTGTTGGTCGTAGCAGAGGTCGTAGTTGTAGTAGCCCGCGCCTCGGGCATTATACTTGGAAATTGAAACTTTTTCGTTAACGTTCTCGCTGGTGGTACCCGACCAATAATCTGTGGATGTGATAACCGGCCGAGGAGGCGGGATGAATTTGACCTAAGAAGGGAAAATGGGTAGAAGTATTGATGGGCGGCTTCAGGTTCTTCGCAGTGAATGGCAATGTGCTCGTCATAGAGGATACATGACCAGTTTGCTGACACCGCCTAGAATAACCACAAACGTCAGAAACCCCCCAAAACATCAAAACTAAAGACAGGTTGACATACGTATTCAATGCCGGTGTCAATAAATACATATTCACGTTTACTCCAGTCCAGCAGAGCGTACAGTCCGATAGTATTAGAACTCGCAACCCACACAAAAGCGGATAACAAGCGCTCTGCCGGATCGAGCAAGAAGATGTTCATCACAACGCCAGTCGTCCTGAACTCAGTCACACGAGAAAAGACCGGTTTCTCTGCCGAGCTCTCGCCTGACGGTGGGTCCGAGAACGTAAGCCGCATAAGCACGAATTCCATGACTCGGCTATCGTCTTGTCTATAATTGAAAAAAATTGCCCACAATCAGATAAACAAGCGATCGAAGTAGGGTGTGCAAAACATACGATCCGTCGAGTATCTTGGCCATGGTGAAATACACCGTCCTCTCCTCAAACTCGACCCTGCATTTCCACAATTCCCATCGTTCGCCGGGGTTCCATTCCGCAAGGCATGAATCGGTCCTGCACGTCCCAACAGACGACTTTACCGCTCTTTGTTGCACAAAGGGTATAACTGGATGTAATAGGGGAAAGCCAATCGACCTCCTCGTCGGGGGGAGCACTGACGACCTTGTACCAAGTGCGCACAGAGTGCGTGGGTGCAAGGTCGGTAGAAGTCAAGGGTCCGTCCATATAATGTGACGTTCCATAAGTATTTGTCAGGGTACCTATCGGACGCGGGGCTCTTCGGCGCCACGCGTTGTCGAACTGAGCAGCCTGGTTGACTGAGCGAATGAGCTGTTCGGTGGTAAGATCCGTGAGGCGTTGGAAGCCCTTGAGAGGGAGAGCGCGGCACTTGCGCAAGAGATCAGTTGCGAGTTTGCGGTATACCGGGCGGGTTGTTGTGAAATCATTCAGGGTCTTGCAGGTCTGTGTGAGTGTAAGTTTAGAAATCATCGCGAAGATAGAGAGGTCAGGGGGCAGGCGACTGACGAGATGGAGGGCGTGGATGTCATTGAGGTCGAGATAGAGGGCAATGTTGAGTAGGAGATCATATGGGAGTGTGCTAAGACCCATGGCGACGCAACTGGCGAGCTGGTCGTGGACGACGACGACGAGGTCTGTGAAGAAAGGGAGAGAACGAGAGCCGCACAGGGCTGGGCGATTTCCCACGCCGCAATGAAGGAGTGATGAATCCCCCGAAAAGTCGGTGAAAATAATAACAACAATAATAATAAAATAAAATCAACAGTCAGCAACGCAGCACCACTACCTGTCTCGCTAAGCACACTGTTCGTAAAATTATCCAGATTTTGGGGCGCTTGGCCCATGTGCTTGCTGACAGGCCCTGCGAGTTCAGTGGAATATCCGTGTTAGCATCGGAGGACTCAGCCAAACAGTCCCTGAGGACGACTGCCCTGTCCACATCCACCCACCAGCGTCAACATGGTCCTCAAGCTTGCCCAGGCGGCTGCTGATAGATTCTTTCCCTACCAATATGCTTATCATATTCTAATAGGCCTTGTAACACTCACAGCTCTCAGAGCGTTTTCACAAGGACGCACAACAAACCGCGAAAGAGATCTCCATAACCGGACTTTTCCTTGTCACAGTATGTTCTGGCTATCACTCGTTTATATACCTTGCTCATTGTCGTCGCAATATAGGGTGTATTCACGCCAACTGGCCTCACACTACTGCAGTCACTTGCAGAACGGGGCGCGAAAATCATCGCACTCTCCCCGCATCGGATAGACTCGCCTTCCGTCACAATCCTCATAAGTCTCCTCCGGACAACATACAACAATGACCACATCTACGCCGAACAATGTGACCTCACTAACCCAACCGATGTCCGCAACTTCTGCATGCGGTTCCTAACCGAAGGCGAAGACGAAGCCGATACCCAACTAAAAGACACCGACGGCAAAGACAACAAACCCAAGCCTAAAGCAACAACCGACAAACGGCTAGACGGTATCATCTTCGCGCACGAATACCAACACATCGGTGTCTTCTCTCCTTTCCTGTGCAACAAATCCTCAACCACGACCGAAGAGGAACAAACACTCCGCGAGTCCAACTCACTCGCAACCTTCCTCATAATTACCCTTCTCCTCCCCGCACTCCTCGTCGCACCCGTCGAACGCGATATTCGTATCATCAACGTCGTAAACCCTTTCTATGCCGCTGCCGCCGCCTCCGTTCGGACATCCAAGAACTTTGATCCAAGATTTGGGCTCTCCACACCCTCCGAGTCATCCGCGTCTATATTGACACCGAACTCGGTGTTTCTAACAGAAGGTCTACGCTCCTTACGCACCATAATCCTCACGAGGACACCTCCAACGCATCTTTGACGCTCTTCCCAAACCTCAAATCCCAAAAACAGAAGAGGGGTCGAGTACAATCCCGGTCATCAGTCCCCGTATGCAACGGAGTAATATCGTCGCTGTTAGCGTCTCGCCCGGTCTAAGTCGGGTAGACACCATCTCGAGATTACTCAACGCAGATTGGAGTTTGGTCGAAACTGAGGATGGGTCAGTTGAGAGAAAGTTTTCTTGGTTCGGTGTTTCACTGTACGTCCTCCCTTCCATCCTCCCTACGCCCGGAATCTTCTAATTTGCGTATTGGAAAGGTACATGTTGCTCCTCCCCTTACTCCATATAACAACCAAATCCCCAAAAGCAACAATCCAAAGCATCCTCCACGCGCTCTTCCTCCCAACCCCATTCAAAGTCCTCTCTCAATCCATATCCACTACCTCTTCCGAAGCAGAGCCCCCGTCATCGTCATCGTCATCACCACCATCATCATTATCAACGCCAACATCAAAGCCAAGACTCATCCCCGAAGAACTCCTCAAACCAGGCGCACTCTACGCCGAATGCGCAGTCGTCAACCTCCCACTCTCTATACCTATACCTCCATCCACTGCAACCGACGATCAAAAAACCGAAACCTCCAAGAGGAAAGAGAAGGAGAAGGACACAGGCCTCAAAGAAGAAGTACTCCAAATTGACGAAGATGGAGAGTACGGAGGTGAACTCGCCGGAAGAGTAGTTTGGGAGGCATATGAATCTGCTTTGAAAGTTTGGGAATATACTGCCGTTGCTGCTACTACTGCTGGGGATGGGAAGAAAGCATGGTTAGCTCAGTAGGGAGACCCGGCGAACATATAGGAGCATGGGACATTTGATTTTATCTTAGGGTATTTTCGACAATATTGTGTAGAGGACAGCGGACTGCAGATTTTTTTTTTCGTTTTCGTAGATGGTTGTTGATCACCCGTGTATCCCGGGAGCTGCTCCCTCCCCCCTGCTCTTGGACCAACATATCATCGTTTAGAGAGGTTCTGCAATAGAGCCTATAGCTTTTTTTTTCCCAAAGATTACTGCTGAAGCGCTGACGATTCCCCCCTCGAGGGTGCTGCTCTTTGCACCATATCTCGAAGCAACGTGCGCTGCTCCAAGCTGCTCTCTGAAATTTAAGAACCTGATAAGAAGTCGCTGGTACCAGAATGATGCCGTCAGAGGCCACGAGAATAGACTGACCCAGGCGTTATCATGTACATTATGGGGCTCGGCTAACACATACTCCTCGGAGTAGTGACGACCCCTTACTTAGGCCTTAGGCCTCAGGGCGCGAGCTAAATACCCCGCTTTCCCCCTTTCCCATGGACGAATTTTATCCCACTCCACCCCAGCCGGGACGCCAGTGAACATCATAAAAATTGAGATGTGCGACAATCAATAATCATCAAGCGAGGTGTCAGGCTCAGATCCCCCTTTGATAATTGACTTTTATAAAATTGCCAATTTACTTCCGCTGCAACGGCGAAAGCAAGAGTGCCGGCCGCGTGACTGGAACCACTTACAGTAGTACAGAGTCGGAAACCCTCCTCCCCGCTCTCCCCTAATGAACAAATCTCGGCAACATTTTTCATATGAGCCTACTCCTCACCGCCAATTGGGGCATCCTATCTTGCCCTGAGCTGCTCCCGGAACATTGAGAACAAAGATAAATACTATTAATGACATGATACCGCCGTTACCGGCTCGGAAGCAGCCCACTTCCGATATCCCATACTTGGTTTTGCTTGACATGGGACCTCAATGATATCTTCTATTCTTGTGCAGAGGGCACTGGGCCTGTGGGACCTGTCAGACGAGTCGCGCCTCAGGCCGCCTCAGGCCCAGGCTCCAGTACTCGAGTGTGAGGTGAAAGAGCTCCTTCGTGAAAATGTCTAAACGGCGGCGCATGGACGCCGCGCCCGACACGTTAGTTCAGAGAACTATTCATAAATTATTCGAGATGAACTTGGAACTGCCTAATTACCGCATTTCCGTTTCCCCGCCGTTATTCAGACTCTATTCCCATTTCATTTTGGCCAACCTGACTCATTCCATAACTGCGAGTGAGGTGACCGGCACAGTTGTATCGGGAGCGATTTTTTTTACTACCTTGACTTTCTCATTGCGTCTCACTGTATAAGTGTGCAATACCAATGTACATCCCGGTTCTCGCGTGACCCCGAGAGGTTGAGGTTGTTGCTATCATATCTTTTTCCTATCTATTTCAAGTTAATACTGGTTCCATGATTTGGATTACGTTGTATTCT
The DNA here is from genome assembly GCA_025093985.1 of Calvatia gigantea. Classification (NCBI taxonomy): domain Eukaryota; kingdom Fungi; phylum Basidiomycota; class Agaricomycetes; order Agaricales; family Lycoperdaceae; genus Calvatia; species Calvatia gigantea. The sequence goes on from JACAAK010000001.1 coordinate 3,485,473, forward strand.
TTCAAAACACTCCGAGTCACACTGCACCCCTGAATGAGTTAATCTCGACATTGTCAGGATACCAGCGACCACCATCAAGTGAGGTGTGGGAGGATATGTTCACGAGGTCTCTAGTATATAGTATGTGTCTCCCCACAGATACTGGATTTTCATGGAAGACCACCAATCTACCCCTCAGCAAGCATAATAAATGTTAACACGCGGTAGCTCACGGTGACGGAAACAAGTGGGTCACCGTGGGCGCTATGATGGACACTCAGGTCGCCAGGGGGGGCAAAAGTTGTCAGACCTGTTTTGATTTTCAACAGTTAAGCCACGTCCGTCAAGTGCAAAGACACTGACAGAAGCAAGATATGAAATAGACCGTAAAATCCGCCCTTACCCCCTTACCTCTGGTGCGGGTGTTATAACCAGTCGGACTGAGCGTCAAGAACCTCATTTGAGTAGGAAACGGATACTTGATGTAGCAACAAATTTGACGTTAGAGGGATGAAACACTAGCAATAAGGTTGGAGTCGAGAACAATTCCACTGGCGGGCATTCGGTGGAAATCTTAGGCTTTGTCTCTGATCATCACAAGACTGCGAAATCACCCTCGAGACCGCCAGACGAGAACACGTTCGTTGTTCGCTGGTGGTCAACGCAGATCCTAAGCGAGTGAGATAAGACATAGATATAATTGGCGATGACTCTAGCTTCCAGTTACGCTGATGGACTGAGCCTAAGCAGTGGTGGCCCCGGCCCGGGGTAAATTAGAACAGGAATTCTGTGAGAAAGGATGGAGCGCTCCTCGCCCTGGGGTCGCGGACGGACAAAACATAGCACCATTCTCACAATATCACCACCGGCCGCACCCAAAAAAAAAAGCCCAACTAGTCACACGCCAATGTCTCGATGAGCAGACCTTGGGATGGTGATCGTTCGAGTCCAAGCAGATTCAAATTCTTTCTCACTGAAATAGTCGTGGTGGCCCACCGACTAGATAGTAGCCTAATTCGATGGCTTCTCTTGCAAGTGTCGTTATTAATTTCCGGAAGTCGGTGGCCACTCGATTGAAAGGACCAGTCTGGGCTGACTGGGCCCAACGTGCGGTCTGTGGGCGCTTGTGTGTTCATTGTTGGGACGTGGCCTTGTCCCGCCAACCTCTCGAAGATGTCAATACCGGACTAATCGGAACTCCCGGAACCTTAATCAACAGATCATCCGGTCTGGTCGCAGAAACAGGCCAGGGAAGGCTGGATTGTTCAGTCCGTATCGTTCAAGAGAACGCACCATTGACCAGAGGGCCTTCATTTAGCTAATTGTCCAACACGGGCAACCTCCATTTTACCGAGGGTGTAGGACTTGGCATTGCTCAGGCGAAGGTGCAGAGCATGAGGGTAGGTTGGAGCACTTGGCGCCAGCCAATCGGGATATCGTGATTGATGGCATCCAACAATCATGTATCAAAGGAACTTCAGTTAAGCGAAAGGACAAGGAACTCCGAGATATCCCACTATTCCGGGCCAATATCCTTGAAGGATGTTGCAGCAATAGCACCCCCGCGTACCCCAGCCGGCACATCACAAAAAGTAACTCGAAAATGGCACGTTGTACTTTCCCCGATGTTAGATAGAAACCAGCTAGCCTGTGAACCAAAGTTGGCAGTGAACAGTGATGTAGGAAGGTGGAAGTAAGGTTGGCACCTGAAGTCAACCCAAAATTTGATGCCCCTGACTCGTGCGACGTACCAAGGGGTTGATGTTCATGACAAGCCTTCCAACTCCACTACCAGGACTGATCGTCCCGGATGACACGGGGCCCGGTACGCGGTGCTTCCAGACAGGCCGAAGGTCCCCCGCGAAGAACCCACCAGCGTGGACTTATGGTCCAGAATCAAATATGTCTTGATTGACCCGAAAAATACTCAAGGAAAAGGAAGATAGATTGTTGTAATGTCATATGCCGTTACTCGTGTCGATACTGCTACGCCAGATATTGAGGGGTTGCAAATTCACTCTCCAAGATCGCCGACGGTCCGCAGTACACTCACAGACCAGACCGCACGGAAGTACTCCGCTTGTTCAAAAATACATACTCCTTGTGCCTAGGACCCCCTTATTGAGATAAACAAATAAGGAAATATCCCTCTAGCTATCTGGTCTGATAGGCGGGGTGATTTAGAGGTGGTTATCATGGCAGCATTGACACGGAATCCGCCCTTTCAAGGCTCGCATCGTGGCAGTATTGATATGAGATTCATCAGACCGGCGTTGTGATACGGGGGGTAGAACGTATATATATATGCCAAAGTGAAGCCTCTGCTTTTGCAGTATCTAGGATATCAACGAGGTCAGTGTGAAACCTCCGTACCTGAACAAACCTCACAAACTATCCTCCCGACAGCCTATCGCTCGAACAAGCATGGTGATTAATTCCTCAGTTTAAGCTTTGTAGCGACCTCACTGAGAGTGTTTGCAGGTCCATCCCTCCCACACACAAGCACCCTGTTCCCTTCACATCGTCATTGTAGGCGCTGGACTTGGTGGCCTTGCAGCCGCATACGCACTGGGCCGTGCAGGCCACAAGGTCACTGTCCTGGAGAGTCTCCCGAAAATAAACAAGGTCGGAGCAGGTATACAGATGTCGCCGAATGCGACGAGGCTGCTGACCCGTTGGGGGCTTGGTGATGCTTTGAAGGAGATCGGCGTCGTTCCGCGGCATGTTAAACTGAGGCGATGTAGGTTCGCTCAGCATAAGGGGCGTGAAAAAAACTAACTTTTTGCCTAGATGAGAACGGAGAGACGATGGGCTATCAGCTCTGGGGTGAACATCTCGAGAAAGAATGCGGCTCACCTTACTATCATGTCCACGTACGTAAATCCATCCACCACGATCTCCGAATTGAAGAGTGACGTGGACTTTAACAGCGCGCGGACCTTCACCAACTTCTTCATGACACGGCATTGCCGTATATGAATCTCCGTCTCAGCAGCAAGGTTGTTTCATTGGACCCAGAAGCACCATCGGTAACCCTCGCCTCTGGAGAAGTCATCACAGCCGACTTTGTCCTCGGTGCCGACGGAGTAGGAAGTCGGATCCGCGATGTTGTCGTTGGGAAGCCCGATCGACCCATCCCCACTGGTGATGCCGCTTACCGAGCCGTTATCACTACGGAAAGCATGATGGACGATCCCGAACTCCGTGCGCTTGTTGAAGAACGTGGCCTTACCTTTTGGATGGGTCCAGAGACCCACATAGTGACATATTGCATCGTTAGTTCCCCTCCCGGGTCACATTGCGAACCTTGACGCTGATACGGCCGGATACAGAGCAGTCAAAAAGAGTTCAATATTGTCATGATACACCCAGACAAGAAAGGCAAGAGCGATGAAAACACACGTGATGTTGACTGTGAGACGATGATAAAGGACTTCGAGGGATACGAAGCCAAGGTGCGGAGGCGTCCGAAATGAGGCTAAGCCCAAAGCTGATAGAAAACAGAGTGCAAAAGCTGCTGAGACTCATTCCTAGTACTCAAGTCTGGTCCCTAATGGATCGCGAGCCCTTACCCTCCTGGGTGCATCCAGCGGGAAAAGTTTGTCTCCTTGGCGATGCCTGCCACCCAATGCTAGTAAGGTCATCTGTGATTCCACGTCAACTCGTCACTGAATGAGACACAATCCATAGCCATACAGAGCACAAGGAGCTGTGATGGCAGTAAGTCTTTCGCTTCACCTTAAAGCCAGGTTCTGAGAATATCTAGATTGAAGATGGCGCGATCTTAGGAGCGCTGTTCATGAAGGTGACTGACGCGAAACAAATTCCAAGTCTCCTTCACATATACCAGTCGATTCGCCACCCACGTGCTACCCAAGCGCAATTGATGTCCCGGGCGAACCAGCGAATTTTCCATTATCCTGATGGGCCAGAGCAACAAGCAAGAGACAAATCGATGAAGGAGTCATTGGAAGCGGCCAAGGCACTTGGAGGTGAAACCATGATCGACTGTCCTGGAAATGCCAATGCATGGGCAGATAAAGCTAAAACCTGCGCAGATATTTGGCTATGATGCAGAGGAAGACGTGGAGAAGTGGTGGAAGGCAAATGAGGAGTTTGTTACGATGGGAAAATGGTAACTTTCGGACTTCAATACATCCGCTACATTTAGATAGCGGTGACATATACCTGCATTCGCGATTTTAGAATTATGTACATAGTTTTCAGCCGGGAAATCGGTCAAAACTTATGAAAGGAATTTCTCCTGCACCTTCCCAAGCGATTATCGCCTCACCTGTCATCAACTTATTAATAACCATGGAGGCGCGTGGTCAGGGAAATATCCTAATGGCAAGTTGCCTCACGGACTAAGCGGCATATGAAATCAAGGTCAGGCATAACAACGGTAGAGAAAGCTCTGTTTTAAATATTACGGGTCCCTCAGTCTCAAAGCCTCCAACAGGGTAACTTGCTTCTGTGCCCACAAGTAATTTGTTACTTTATGGCTCGGATTTTTCCCGGATACGGCCCATCGCATACTCAACGGTCCGCTGTCAAAGCAGGTGCCGAGGGTCTTTTCCCCTTCCTTCACAAACTATCGGATATACAGAATGATATGGGGCACACCCACCTGACCCACTTGTGTCGTGAGGCTGCTATGCCCGGTTTTCTGCTGTACTTAAGCACAAACAGATCAAACTTAGAGCAACGAGAATCTCCTTTGCTGCTGAAATCCCGAAATGCAACGCCTTTCTACTCTCTCCAGGCTCTTCGGTTTGGCTTGTTTGATACCCTTGGTTACGGCCCAATCTGGTGCATGGGGACAATGTGAGGAATTCACTTCTGTAAAAAATACTCTAGCACATGCTAATAGCATTTTGGAACAGGCGGTGGTATTGGGTGGACGGGTGCAACAACTTGCGTTGCTGGGTAATATAAAACCCCTTGAGAGTTAATGAACCCGCGCTGATATCGATAAGGTACACTTGCGTTCGACAAAATGACTGTAAGAAATTGAATCGTTTTTCCCATTTTTTGATACTAACGAACTCGTTGACCTTGAGGGTACTTCCAGTGTATCCCAGGTTCCGCCACTACCTCCACGCAGGGTCCGACCACAACACCGACCACAACGAGGTCGACGTCTACCCCTACATCGACGCCCGCAGGGGTGAAATATTGGTTTAGCTTGTACGTCATTGCGCGACAAAACGCGGTACACGGAGCTCTGACAATTTTCCCAGTGGCGACTCCTACACCCAAACTGGTTTCGACCCCGCCAGTACCCTTCCTTCCGTGGGCAACGTTCTGGGGAACCCACCCTACCCGGGCTGGACCGCGACAGGCGGAGAGAATTGGGTTGACTACGTCACCACTCTGTACAACAAATCCCTTATCTTGACTTACAACTACGCATATGGTGGTGCCACGATCGATGCCAACCTGGTCCAGCCTTACACTCCGACTGTCAAGTCTCTGACAGACCAAGTTAACCAGTTCTTAAGCGGCGCAGGCACCAAACCCTCCAGCACCCCCTGGACTTCTAGCAATTCTCTCTTCTCTGTTTTCATTGGTATCAATGATATCGGAAACAGCTGGTACCAGTCCGGAGATCGCGATGCGTGAGTTGCGCGATTTTTGAGATCTTAACCGAGCTGATAAGTCTATAGGTTCTCAGATGTCCTCTTGAACGCTTACTTCGCCCTTATTCAGAAACTCTAGTGAGTCTTAAGTATGCAAAATACTTCAGTCATTCGCTAACTTAGCTTTGAAGCAATGCTGGTGGCCGCAACTTCCTCTTTGTGAATGTTCCCCCCATTGACAGGTCGCCATTGGTATGTCATCCCGCTTTAAAAATGGGCCTTGTGTTTCATAGCGCTTTCCTTAGATGCTCCAACAATCCCAGGCTGATCGCGAAGCTGAAAGTCGCGTCATCTCCGGCTTCAACACCAAGCTTACTGCCAAGATCAGCGCATTCAAGGCCGCTAATTCTGGGGTAAGCAGCGAAGCTTGCCGTTCCCCAACCATGCCTGCACTAACACATACCAACTTTAATGCAGGTGACCACCTATGCTTGGGACTCGAATGCTCAGTTCACCACCATCCTGAACTCGCCCACGACCTATGGATTCAAGGATGCCACCACCTACGGATCTGGGAGCGACATTTTCTGGGGGTGAGCGTACTGAGTTCCTACGAAGTTTTGCAAACCCTGAATGTTTCTGGTTATAGCAACGATTACCACCCAAGCAGCTACGCCCACAAATTCTTTGGTCAGCAAGTCGGCAGCGTCGTCTTGGGCAACAGCGTTTTCTAAGAGGCCCTTTGAGTGACGAAAGTGCCATCGAATATGTCGTAGGTAGTTATATTCCATACCAGTTGTTGAGGCATAGATAGATTCCAAATTGTCTTCGGAGCCTGGAGTTGACAATGTTTTCATCTCGTTTGATTTCTCCGAACAGTTTCTCCGCAGAATCCCGGCACTACTCCGAGCATCACACACCCAATTCAATCATCGCTTCCTTTCGTTGGGTTCCTCCGTCCCACCTAAAACCCAGGCGATGACCAAGGGTCATATGATACGCTCAAAGCTCGCGATTGCGTGAGCTAACTTCCGGCTGTGGGCATCCCAATCAAGCGTGGTGATATCACGCGTCCTTTTTCATAAGCCAAATCCTGTCCAGTGGCGAATGCCAATCGGAGGACCCAGGGAATGATTACATTCGCTGGTAAACCCCGGAGCAACAGCTTTTACGCTGCCACCGTCCACGACCAGCTATCTGCAAGGCTGAGTGTCTCCCCTTCCTGTCGTCCTTCACCTCTCCCGACAATCATGCCCTCTTTGAAGCGACTACGAACCAGATCAGTGGTGTTAGTGGCAGGATGCTTCTTTCTAACAAATGCCCTTGGAGCGGCAGTTGGGGCGGCTCGAGGAAACGACCATGTAGCTCCTTTCGCTGCCGGGTGGAGCCAATGTGAGTTTCTTTGTGCTTCTTTCTCTCCACCTACCTTGGTCGCCTCGACATCTGAGGGCGTTTCGCGATCTCCATCTCCAAAATGTGCTTCTTGTGCTCCACTTGCGGGCCTTTTCGTTGTTTTATTGAATCCGGCGGCATTTCTGTTGATCTCCTTCCGTTCGTCCATTGTTATGAGGCTATAGCTTAAAATATTTTAGGTGGCGGATATCAGTATACGGGTCCTACAGAGTGCGAAGAAGGGTGAGCATCTCAGTAACCCAACTTTCTGGAGCCGTCTTTTGATCTTTAAATGATAGGTTCTTCTGTCATAAGAGGCATGAAGGCGAGTCATAAACCCAGGAAGGCCTATGTGTATTTGCGCTTACTCACCGAATTGGGATTCTAGCATACTACCAATGCTTCCCGAAAATGACGGCGAAAGTGACACCGACCGGGATACCTCAAGATATTTTCACGAGACCACCTCCTGCAGCTCCTGAACCGACAACACCTTCTCTGCCACCAAGGACGCTGGTAGAGCAGTAGGAAATTGTTAGGAGTTGATTACTCCTTATCGTTTGCTTGTAGGATAGAGGTCACAAAAGGAGGAGGGACCTGAGAGCAATTTGCGGCCAAAAGATGGATTAACGAATACTTATCAGTTAATTTACCGGATCATGCAATAACAGATACCCAAGGGCGATAAATACGAGAGTTTGAGGAAATGTAGATGAATGATTGAGTGAGGGGGGTAACAATAACAGGAATAAGTACCATCCACACACGACATACCCTCTCCACGACCATTGACCACGGCCAACCAACTATGCCTTCTTCGTAGCATCCTCCTGCGTTGAAGCACCAGCCTGGTCCAGCCCACCATCCTTTGCTTCACCTTCCTTTGCTTCGGGCTTCTTCATCGCACCAAACACCTCGAACAAGCTTCCAGGGGCTTGAGCTGCCATTGCCTGCTGTTCTTGTTCCAACATTTTATCCAGTGTCGCGCGGTTAGCCTCAATATATTTCTGCTCTTCGAGATACTGTCTCTGAGCCTCCATACGCTTCTGCTCGAGATAAGTTGGCGGAGGCTGGCCACGAGGTGTTTGTTCCTATTAAGGTCACAGGTCAAGCCGTGATCTCTGATTGGTACAAACGAACATACCTGTTGTGAGAGGCCAAAGAGACTTGAGAAGGAACTGCTGGAGACGTGACGCGATTTCTTCTTCCACTCTTCAACATGCTTCGCCCTCGCTTCAGCCTCCTTCTTGGCGTATTCTATAGGAATATCTTTGCCTTGGTAAGCTTCCAGAATGGGGCGAACGTCCGCGGGCTTGTAAATGGCGATAGCTGATAGGCCAGTCAGCTCGTGTTCGGGACATCGCGAACAAAATAAACATACATTCTAGGAAGGGAATCATTGCAATAAGCCCCCTATCATTGGGATCGCCTTTCCATTTAGGCAGGACGATAGCATTTTCGGGATGGGTCATATAGTGGGATGGGTCGGTATCAAGGGCGACGACTTTTGAGAGGTCGCGGTTCAGGTATGAAAGGTCCTGAAGACGATGAGGATCATCCTAGACTTATGGCTGCAAGACGACTAACCTTGACGACGGTACCGTTGATGGACCGAGTAGCCTCTCGGAAGAGACGGTGGGTAATAAAGAAATTATATTTGTCTAATTTTTCGAGAACAGGGATAGCAGTCTAACCTAGCGTTAGCTCGAGTGAACAGAGGAGATAGGAAAATACTCACATAGTAATTTTGGGTGGTAAAAACAACTACTTCGTAGAATTGGGAAATGTAAGCAAGGAAGTAATCGACGCCAGGTCGTTTGGCGGTCCGCCAACCATATTGTCGCTAGAAAGAACATTGTTATTAGTATATACAGAACGAATCTTATCTTAATGGAGGACGTACATCCCACGTTGAGGTTACCAGAAGGTCATCGATGGATATTAGGAGGGTGTAAGGCTTCTGGTGCGGGGGTGGATAGGCTGGGGGTAGCAACTCTGTCCATGCCGGCTTGTTGAAGTACTATTTCCAAGTGAATCAGCTGCATCAAAATGACATTGTACGAAACAAGCGTACATCGAACAAGTCGCTGAGGCGTTCCTTTGTCCTATTCGACCGCCCTTGAGGCGCGTGTTCCGGTTTCTGCCCGCGCGTGAGCAACAATCCCACCAGAAAATCAAAAACTCACTAGCTTCTTCGCTTTCAACTCATCTTCCTCCCACTCCCGACCCATATAGAAAAGCCCGAGTCCGAGAGATAGACCCAAAAACCCAAACGACACCAGTCCCATCTTCTGCCTCCTCTTCTCACTTGCCGACAACGTGCCCCTAGACGACCTCGCACCCGTCCTTTCTTTCTGATGACTTGGCTCAGCCTCGGGCGGTGAGAAGTCCAAGCTGGGTACTGAACCGGGCTGTGACGCCGGCTCTGCAGAAGCTTCGGGTGTCTCAGGCTTGGGATCCTTCGGAGTTTCTGGGTTCGGCTGTCGCGTCAGACGACGATGAAGGGGGTTTCTGGGACATCCATCTTGCCGTGTGAACAATAGCGCGCCGTTGGATGGGGCGAGAAAGGACGGCAAACATATGGCCCAAGGTCGTTTTGGGAGACAGTGACACAACAAACTTTTTCCGGCACCGTGGGTAGTTGTTTGGCATCACCCTTGAATACAAACATTTCCGTGAGCGGCTTGGCCCATTGTTGCGATGATCTCCAGGTACAGTCGCGAACAGGCAAAATCAATTAAATTTTCCGAAGTTATGGTTTTTTAAAAAAATAACCTTGGAAACGATTCTTCTCATCGAAGGCTGTCAGGGGAACTCAAAATCATAATATTCTATCGAGCCGTTCCTCTGCAAAATGCTAAATAAGGAAATAGGACCAAAAAATTGGCAGAGGACCAAAATTTCTATAGAAAATTATGAAAATATGTGCAATCAATTCCTTCTGATAAAGCACGAACAACCCCAGGTTTTCAAACAATTTTAACGAGCCAATGTCACGTTATTAATTGAACATTGATAATCATTATTAAACCATTTTATATCACCACCGGAACTATTCCACCAGAAAAAAGGGCAAAGCGCAGTATAGGAGGGTTTATATGATAATGGTGTGTTCTCCTATGCTTGCTTCAGCATTGGTCTCATTCCTTGTGCAAATCAAGCCATAGGCCACTGGGGATGGGGCCGATCGGCCAAGCACCGCCACTTGGATACATGTCGAAACTTGAATAAAAATGATGGGATCACGCCATCAGCCGGTGGCAACACCCACCGTCCCTCTGACTTCGAAAAATCTGGCTGGAGGTTGTAACTGATGTGACCACCCGAAGGGGGGGACCCCATCCGAACACCGAGCAGCCGATAGTATCCTTGGGTTTCGAACATATATGTTGCGAAAAATTTGCGAAAAGTTTTGGCAGTGACCCAAAACTCATGAGAAAAATCCGAAAGTTGTGTATTTCGACGTATTCCATGAATCCAACTGTATAGCCAAGATTTCGTGCAATTTTATCGAGCCGATCGTGAGATATTAAATTTGTCGATTTTGCTTGTCCGCGACTGTACTCCTCGCAGTGCGGATTATGAGTCCTCCCCCGTCGGTAGTCAATGGTATATCTCGCTAGAACTGAGTTTAAGTTGACTGGAATATGCTTTTATGATATCGGAAAATCGTCCCGAGATTTACAAAATGAATTCTCACGCTGCGCCGAGAGTTAACACCGTCCTTCTTGGCCTGATATTACCAACGCAACGTGGGTTCGCAATATATGCCTCCGATCAAGGTTAGTGCACATCCCAAAGGCCCGAATAAATTCACCTTTGTGGTTGCTTTTTCTGGGATTTTGGTCGGAAGCGTAATCACGAAGGGATAATGGACTAATCCTTAGCGGAATGTTTCTCGCTGCGCCCCGCTGCGGACGGCAAATATGAACCGGACCACCGTACTTTAGCTCATGAGGATCTGAATCCCGAGAGAGACACATACATTTCTAGTTGCCTTATCGTTGTTCTCTTGCGAAGGCTACCTAACTGTACGGATTCTATAACTCTCCTTTCCCGTCTACGGTTGATTTACCAAACCTTCCTGCAGTTGAAATGATGATTGCAATATCTCTCTCGTTACCGAGTTGGGGTGTGAACATTTCTGTTGTCGCGTCAACGAACTTTCACACAAATAATTTCTTCATGAATATTCGCGAGTTCCCCGTTTTTCTTGGTGCCTAAACAAATACTCTTGAACGGTAATGTAGCAGGCGTCTGGATGCTCCAGAATGTTGTTTATGAAGCGAATGCATCAGACTGCGCCACAGAAACTACCAGAATGTCTCTCCTTAGGAGGTTTGACCTCCATTTGGGGCCTTGAAGTTGAAGGCCTTCTAGAAAGTTGACCCACCTGCCACTCTTTTTGGGTGTCGTTTCTGTCGCGGTTTCCCTGAAATGCGGCCAGTTAGACGTAATCTACCCCTGAAGCCTGAGAGCGCGAGCTGTGGTTTGAAGTGAAAGAAGCTTCCTTGGCGCACACCACTTGCATCCGATGTCGGCTTTGTAAATTAATGAAGGTGTGAGGAGGGATTGTTATAGTATTGGTCGTGTCGGTGCCGAACTGTTCATAACAGAATCGCCAGGATAATGCCTTCGAGAAGAGCTGTTGACACACCATTCGAGTATGATTCGGTTGCAGGCAGGATATTGGAGATATGTTCAACTGCACGATAAGATATGTCTAGTGAACAGATACCTCGCGCACATGGCTGACATGTGTCTTCTCATCTCCTTTGTTCTTTTGTTCCTCCAACAAGCGAGGCACACAGGACTGCAACCCCGGTTTCGTTTCCCGCCATTGCGTGGAAATTTGGGGTGGCCATTAACTTGGGGCAACGTAGAAAAAGGCCTCATGCGCAGCTGCCATCATATCTCGGCCCGATTGATTGGCTTGCTGAGGTTGATGTAATGGTTGATGCCGAAAGGGACCCTGGTGATGATCGAACCATTCGCTATTGCCGGACTTTGAAATTGGAATTTTGCTTCAAAACCCGTTGCACGCGTGTAAAAATTTGTCATTGTCCCTTCGCTTTTTGCCACCATCTGCCCCGTGTTTTCGCGTATATAACCCGTACTGCGCTCCAGTATTCCTCACCAGTAGCCCAGTTCCCCATCTCACAGCTTTTTACCTTGGCTCAGATTGTCTTACCCCCACAGAGTCACTTGCAGCTCGTGCATGTACTCGAACCAGCTTTGCTCATCTCACAATTCTCATAGAGGCGCGAAGCACACGGCCGCAGGCTTTATCTTTCATTAAATTGCTGTATCTCGGGCTTTTGCTCTAGTTAGTTGATCTTATGTCTCCTACCAACGTTTCCTCTGGGTATAACACCCCCGAGTCTCAGCTCGAAGGTGTTCTTCCTGTTCACCCGACTGCTAGTACGTCGTCCAGCACTACGTCAATGTTCAGTCCGAAAACACGTTCTACGACGACGAGCATATCACTTCCAAATTTTTCAACCGTGGCTCCACTGTTACCGTCGACAATGGCCAGCTCACCGTCGTCCCCAAGGCCGAGGAATACCAATTCCGTACCAAGAGGACCGTCAGTAAGACTGGGTCAGTCTCTTTTTTGCGTATTTTCTTTGCAATGCTAACATTTATGTCTCTGTAGTCTTTTGATGATTGGTATTGGTGGCAACAACGGTACCACATTGTGCTCGACCATCCTCGCCAACCGCCACAACATTACCTGGCACACCAAGGAAGGCCTTCAACAACCTAACTACATTGGCTCCCTTCTCCGGGCCTCCACTATTAGCATTGGTACCTGATGCAAATGGCAAGGAAGTCCACGTTCCCGTCTCGGATGTTCTCCCCATGGTCCACCCCAATGACCTCGTTCCTCGGTGGTTGGGATATCTCGGGTGTCACCCTTGACAAGGCTATGGAGCGTGCTCAAGTTTTGGACTACTGATCCTCCAAGCGCCAGGTCGCTCCCCACATGGCTCTCCTTGGCAAGCCTCTCCCCTCCATCTACTACCCGGATTTCATCGCGGCCAATCAAGAGGCGCGTGCTGATAACCTTATCCCCGGCTCTGACAAGCAAGCCCACCTCGAACACATCCGCGCCGATATCCGTAAATTCAAGGAAGAGAACGGTCTCGACCGCGTTGTCGTGTTCTGGACCGCCAACACTGAGCGTTACAGCGACATCATTCCGGGTGTCAATGATACCGCTGACAACCTCTTGAACGCAATCAAGAACTCGCACTCCGAGGTTTCTCCTTCCACTCTCTTCGCTGTCGCAGCCATTCTCGAGAATCAGCCATTCGTCAACGGTGCCCCCCAGAACACTTTCGTTCCTGGTGCTATTGAGCTCGCTGAGCGTCACAAATCGTTCATCGGCGGTGATGATCTCAAGTCTGGTCAGACTAAGCTCAAATCCGTTCTTGCCGAGTTCCTCGTCAATGCTGGTATCAAGCCCCTCTCCATCGCTTCCTACAACCATCTCGGTAACAACGACGGTCGTAACTTGTCCGCTGAGAGGCAATTCAAGAGCAAGGAGATCAGTAAGAGCAGTGTCGTCGATGACATGGTTAATGCCAACCGTCTTCTCTTCAAGGCTCCCGAGATTGGTCCTAAAGGCGTCCCTGTTGGCAAGGGCGAACACCCCGACCACATCGTCGTCATCAAATATGTTCCTGCCGTTGGCGACTCCAAGCGTGCCATTGATGAGTACTACTCTGAGATCTTCTGCGGTGGCAGGTCTACCATCAATATCTTCAATGAGTGCGAGGTATGTGATAGCTTGCTTATACCTGGATTCCTGTAAGAGGCTAATAGCCGTTTTTAGGATTCCCTTCTTGCCACTCCGCTTATCTTGGACTTGACCATCCTCACTGAGCTCCTTACCCGTGTTCAGTACCGCAAGGTCGGCCAACAAGAGGACTTCAAACCCTTGTACTCAGTCCTTTCGCTCTTGTCCTACATGCTCAAGGCCCCTCTCGTCAAGCCTGGTACGTCCTCATGTCACTTACCATTGTACCTTCCTCTGACCAAGTTATCAGGCACCGATGTTGTCAACAGCCTCAACAGGCAGCGCAACGCTCTTGAGAGCTTCTTGAAGGCTTGTGTTGGCTTGGAAGGGAACAGCTGATCTCTTGCTTGAGACTCGGCTCTGGTAAATAGCGGGTTTCCTTCCGCTCGTCATCTCAGATGGGTTCCTGCCCTACTGTGACTGACGCCTGAATTTGGACGATTTTTGTTTGATAGAATAACTCGTGTTTCGTGCCTCCTTGTGTTTCGGTACTCTGATTGAATGATATGTTTGCCGGTGAAAAGGCTTTGCCACAGAATATTCTTGCCTTTGTCTCCTGAGGTTGACGTTTGGGATACAGTACCTTGCCAGTCTTGAGCAGCAAGTGATTTCAAGGTGCCTGGGGTTCAAAGACTTGGTGAGCTGTCCCAAGTCCCGTCGAAGAAAAAAACTTTACATCACCGACCTGGCGCGTTACGGACATGGAAGTTGTGGGGCTTCCGGAAATAAAGTGAACGATATGTGTCCGGCTACTGCGCTGAAACAGCCTTGAAAAAAGAGAAGCAATATCTCACTTCCACCACGCTCCAAAGAACCTGTGGCCAGGACCAAATCTTATATCATGTCACTGGAGCATACTCCCCATTTGTTTTGCATTCTGTTAGGATGCCACGAAGACTGATCCCATCTGGGTGACCAAGGAATATGTTAGCAGATTTTATTTTTGGGTCCGGTGTATAATTTTGGTGGACTCCTCGCACCAGCGGGCTTCTCATGCAAAATCATCCCGGGTGGTGTTGCTCGGTATTTTCCAATACTCATTCCCAGACCGATCAATGATGACATCCTTCCGGTATGGCCTACTGCTGACGCATCGTCACTTCGTCCCCGGTCCCGGGGGTCGAACGGCACCCAGGAGCCTGTCTCTTGCAACTAGACGATCTAAAAATAAATACTCTAGTGCGTATATTCTGAGGGTTTTCCTCTGGGTACGTATATGTACCGAGTTTACTGGCGCCCGTCTAAATGACACGCCCGCCAATCAAAAGGCTTCGTCACAATTTTTTCTTCATCTTAACGTCCAGGATACAATATTTGAAGAGCATCTTGAAGAGGTTTCAATACATTGTGGTCGACACTTGGGCTGAGAGAGAGCAAAAAAGTTTTCTGTTCTCAGGATCGCGTTGAGGTTGGAATTGGTGCGAGACACCCACTCAGGGGATGCTGAGGTATATTGGTGCAAGTAGGACTACTTAAATACCAACTACCTCTAAGCAGAGCGGAGATTTACAAGGAACTAATATGGCGGTAAAGATTGCGATATAGGCGTATTTTACACGCAACAACAATTCATCGTCACAATCTAACAGAACGTGATCTCAAGGTTGACCTGGAGTTCGAGTTAGTGAGCCACCCAAGCATTGGAAAGGAGGATCCTTACATCGTTAGCCTGGCAGGCGACTTGGACGTGAGTATCGTCGGGCTTGCGGAACGCGTTGGGACAATTCGCGTTAGCACCTGATAAAAACATTAATTTACCTGACGATTCAGCGAAAACTCTACACGCACAGGTTGTGCCAGCACCGTCACATCCGTGGGTGTATCTTTACAACGGTCATTTATCTCGAGAATACTCCCGATATTGTGGACTTACTTGAATCCCGCAGGTTGGGAGAACTTGAGCCTACGAAATTCTATGAGTTCGCCGCTGCGCTCCAATCCCGAAAAGTATACTTACGGAGGGATCAAGGAAATATCAGCGCTCGAACCGCTGCCAGGCCGAGCAGGATCGGGGTTGATGAGGGTGAGTTCGACCAGAGTGCATCCATCGCCATTGAAACCGCAGCGTCCTGTCACTTTGAATGAGTTCCCGTGGTGAGGGACCTATGAGCGAATGCATACCATTGTTGAGATAACTATTTCCGCCATTCAATTCTGTTCAGACTCTAACTCTTTGTCACGGAGTATTACTCACGCGATGGCCGCTGTGAGTGGCCCAGTTGCTCCTGTAATCCCCGCCGCGAGAGAGAACATTGGGACCTTTAATCAACATAGGCTACGTTGTGTGAGTAGGACGTCAAGAGAAGGCTGCAGGCCAAGTAAGCTGGTAAGGGCGTACCGTTCCGGAGCCACATCTGTTCACGAAGTGAACAACGTGAGTCTCGGCGAGTGCGCTAATAACGCTAGCAAAGAGTATAGTGTAAATGGTTGCTAATTTCATGGTGCTTCAGGGAATTCGTGTTGGAAATTCCTTCACTGTCTAATTCGATTTTTATACGTCGCTGTTGCCCATACCTCCGTTTTGTTCTGCATTCTCACCCGTATGCCGTGGAGACCAATTCTATCTTGAAACTCGAGCGGCAGATATTCTACTGCCCGGATTACCAGAGTTACAGTAACATATTTTATTCTTAGGTCCTGTGTACATTCTTAGTGGATAGGCTAGGAAGCTTCTTGTTCAAAAACCGAGCTAGATACAGTTCTACTGTATTTGTGTCCGAACTATTCGGCCACCATGCCCTTCTGGTGGCACTTAGTACTGGCGCCCCGGTAGTTATGTTCCTCCGCGCCAAAAGCGAGCGGAAACCAGGAGCCTGAGCCTCCACGGCCTGAGGGCGGTCCAAAAATAGATCCGCTATCACGCATACCCCTTAAGGTTATGTTCTGAGTGGTTTCGGGTGTCGGGTTGGTGATTGCAAATAGGATCCGCCGGACCCTGTTTGGAACGACAATAGTCACTGACTGTTGCTATTGGCATCACGAATTGGAGGTTGCCGCCAATGGCGCATCACACCTCACATTTGATTCTTTGTTCAAATTTGAATTCTCGGATGGATTCAGTCAAAGATAAAACGGCCTTCTTCTACTATAGCAGATTATCAAGTGCGTGGATAGCTTTAATCCATATTCTGTTACAGAACCATCTAGTGGGAGGAATTAGAGACAGAAGGTGATGGCAAGGTTGACCTGATGCGAGGGAGACGGATAAGCGATGAGTGGGACGTAATATGTAGGGATGACTCACATCGTTAGTTTGGCAGGCGACTTGGACGAAGGTGTCATCTGGATTGTGGAAGGCCGTCGGGCAATTGGGATTGTTACCTGACAAAATGTTTGTAAGGCTCAATAACACAACTTGGTTACGGACTCACAATCCGCTCCGGCACCATTGCATCCATTAAAGTAACTGGTGATAGTTTTCAGGTTTTCTTGAACTTCCCTAAGTTGTCAGGTTGGACTTACCCGAAACCAGAGGTAACCGAGAAGGTATGGCTACATGGAACAGCCCCTTCAGGTTACTTTATACATCACTTGCAGGGGTTGATACATACGGTGGGATAAGGGAGATATCAGTGCTTGAACCACTCCCAGGGCTGGTCGGGTTTCTCAAGGTTGTTTCAATTAGAGTGCATCCTTCTCCGTTGAAGCCGCAGCCCCCTAGTGAAACAATGGTAATGGTGTTCGGAAGTCATGGGCTAGTTTATTTACCTGTCTGAAGATACCTGCCATTTTTTCCAGGGGGTTAGATCAATGTGAATGTCAAGTAGAAACACCCTAGTCTTACGCGATTGCGGCTGTGAGAGGCCCACTAATGGTAAAAGGTCCCCCAGTGGAAAGTACTCTGCCTGCCCTGAATGAGCGTCGGCTAAACGACGTGGAAGGATCTCGATTAGGACCCCGTTTGATGAGGCGTAGTCTTTCTACTCAATAATTCCAGCACATACTGTTCCAAATCCGCACCTTGCCACAATAGGTCAAGACGGGTGCTAAAACTTAGCTGAATAATAACTGACCTGTTATCAAAGATAACTGTGTGCGTTTCGGCTCTGACAGTGTTAGCGATTGCTAATGCAGCGGCAGCAATCGCAGCGAACTGGGATACAGAGGGGAACATGGTAAACTAACACTCGAGGGAGAAAAGGATAGTGGACGGCGCTCGTAAAATTCTCTCACTCAAACTTCTGCTTTTATCCTCAATATGTGAGAAATATCAGTAACTGAGGGTGCACCTGGGCCAAGCTGCCTGTGTTGGGGACATGTCCATGGGGAAGAATTTGGGAATGGGGGAAAAGGATCATAAAATCACCATCTGAATCCGATGGCCGAATTCGCTGTTCAAATGCACCCTGGTTCAGACAGTTATATGCTGACACTGATGGACTATGTGTGTATGTGAGCGCACATTGTTCTCCTGGCACAGCTCAGACTCTAGGGGGAACCACTGCCGAGTTTTTCCCCTTACATGTACCCCGTTATAAGGACTAGGACCCTTGAAATTCCTTGAATAGTTTCGAGGATCAGATCCCATAATCATATATATCTGGAGTGCCGACAGCACGCTCGCATTCTGATCAAGATCCTCCATGTTCGGGATTTGAATCAGCAAGGAATGGGTCGAACGGGCGCTCTTATGTCCGGATGCTTGTTGAAGTTCGGCCCTTCCTATAACTATGTTACGCTAAAGAATGTTGGCCAAATTATGAGTCGGATATGTAGTTTGACCGGAGACTCAACCACGAAGGAGGTTGGGGGACCCGTTAAATACAGACGATACAGGGAGCGAATACGGCATCGTAGTAACTGATGAGACCGTACAATAGATGCGCCTTCGAAAGGTTGGATAACCATGTGGTCATGGCGCATAACGCCGCTTCTATTCAGAGATCGTGCGGCAGCCCCAACCCATGGGCCGAAGATTACGGAGAAATTGTGTCGATGATCACCTGGGGTTGATCGGGATATGCGGAGAATCGATGGGCGCTTCTTCTCTCTGGACTGCCTTGGGAATAGGGTCAGGACCAAACACGGGACTCGATAAAACCACCTCCGGGATGCTGGGGAACTGTTGTTGGTAAAGATGACTGGAAGATTTAACTGTCAGACCTGGATCCTCAGAATATACGACCCGACCTGACGCCAAGGCGAAGTGGCCAACGCCCCAAATCATGGTCACAATCAATTGGGATGCTCACCCGGCTGGGGGGAGGCCAGACGCACCCGGACCCATCGTGAAGTTGCATTGAAGGCGGAGTTCGTTGGTCACTGAACCGGTTTGTACTATAAATAGTGTCACCCCCATTGTGTCCTTCGACATTCGCAAAGGATGAACGATGGAGGGGGGCTTGTTCGTCTCCTTGTGGGCCAGTTTGGGGACGCTTTTCTCCAATGTTCCCATATATATTCCTTTGACGATGTGGTCTCTGGGATATCGGAATACTGCCAACCCTCAGCTGTGCACTGAGGAAAGATATCCTATCTCCGGACAAGAGGGCATTGTCAAGAGGCTGACAAAGGAATTGATGGGGGGAAGGTTTCAAGGATCCAAAGTTAGCGCAGAGATGACAGTATTCAGCCGGCTTCATGATGGTGAAATGAGCTGTAATCGGTTCCCCATTATGCCCCGGGAGGTGGGGATAATAAAGGAAAGAGAAAAGGAGGATGTGAGACGAAGTTAGGAGTAATGTGAAAGGAGAAGATGATTATTCCATTTTGTTTTGGAAACAGCCCTTTGAACAGTGCTGGTTCACCCTTTGCTTGTGAGATTGTGCGTTTAGCGCGACAGGGCTGGGTGCGTCATAATATCTGTGTATATTAGAACAACTCGACACAATAGACATGCAAACTACTTCGAAATTCGAATAGGACGCCAGACACCAAAGTCCTTGCTTACGTAGCATCACGAAGTTTATTGTCTGATGTCACGTGATTTAGGTCCTACAGATAATCCTTCTGATACTTCTTTGTTGGCAGCTAAAAGAGATCCATGTGTACTAGTGACGAGGCACCTTATTATTGGTTGGCCGTGATGGTCCAGGTGTCGGTTCGCTTGCCGAGTCACTGTACATCGACGGTCTTCGGTATTCGGGAGGTAATTCAACAACCTCCTCCGGCTGCTGCCTTCCTGCCCGGGCGCGGCCACCATCATAGTGAACAATTACAGTTCTAGTTCTGACAGGCAAATCAAGGTCCGTATCGTATGTACTACCAGCGCTGGAGTCATTTGATGGTGTCCGTGATGGTCGGCGAGCTGGCGTATAGTGAGCGGGTCGCGAATGAGGATCCCACTCGTTACTAGCCGTGAGGCTTGTGAAGCGTTCCGGTATTTCTGGGAGAGGTCGACCAGAGGTGTTGTCGAAGACGATGGAATGTGCATCGCTGTCTTTGAGCTCCATGAACGGTCTTGGTTCGAGACCGGATCTCTTCCTTTTAGCCACCCAAAATAGCTTGAACCCCGCAAAACCAAGGAGTAGACCACCGAACAGAGCTGCGAGTGAAGCGCCTGCAGCAATTCCGGCAGCTTTGTTATGTGATCTATCCAATGCGTTGGAGGAAACGGTTAGTGTCCGGGGTATGCCGTTAACGGTTGGATTGACCCTTACATAGATCCCGGAGATAAGCAACTGTCTGGGCCGAAACCTCCAGCATGCATTGGCCCGTTTGCCCACATCTGCCCATCTGAGCTTACAAGGGACATAAAGAAAGGATAAGACCACGACTTTTTGAGGTCAGTCAAAGGCACAGCACTTATTAATGATACTTACAAGTGAAACCGTCCAAACAATGGGATCCATATTGTTTGAGGTGATATTGTAGGGTGGGTGCAATGGCGGTGCTACCTAAGTTATGTTCAACCTAACCTTCGTTCGTGCAGCTGTTATTATAAACCTACCGTCAAGGTGTAAGGAGGTTTTCCACCTTTGGGAGTGATAGAAATGTCAGTACACTGGTAAGGAGGTCAGCTACCAGGGCAATCACACGATATTTGAACCTTCCTGGTCAATAAAACCATACTGCGATATTGGGCCTCCCGCCACTCTTCCTTCAATCGCAAGCTGAGGTGGTGCTGTGACGTTCTGGCACACGGGATTCGCAACGGTGGCGTTTTGAACCATAGTATACATGGCCTGACATCCGCCCGGTACCCCGTTATGGTCGAACTAGTGACCTCCCCGTAAGTACGATCCCTCACGTCCTGGCCACGCACATACCATGCAAATCTGATACTAAAGCGCAAGAAAATGTTGGTCATCACATTTAATGCTAAGTAGCGCAATGGCCCACCTGCGTTCCAGGAGCGAAAGGAACATCCCAGTCCTATAGCACATTCAGGCGCGAAAATGGGACACATTAAGTTAGGAGCTCACGTACGAAGCTTAGCCCATCCCCCGCAGGTATGATGAAAGGCGTCGTCGCTATGCTATCCGTCGCAACAGATTAACCCGCTGGGTTCCCGAACCAATGCCAGGCCAACGCACGATGTATATACTTGCAGCAAGTATGGGGCAGTTGGGTTCTGACTATCCAATAACAGAATAGATCAGGAAGCCGGAAAAATGAAAGCGACACGGTACTCACCCAATGGCATTGTCACGACCCCACTTAATATGGATTCGTTCGCATTGTACTGTGTTACGGTTAGTAGCAAAATCAAGTATTGTGGAGTCTGAACCCACCAGTAATTGGGATCCGCACTGGTTGCTCCGGGATGTCATAATCGAAAAAAAAGCCCTTCCAAGTTGTAAGCTCGTATAAAAGGGAGTCAGATAGAAGCAGCTTACGGGCTGAATTAAGGGCACAACCTTCGCTTGCGAAGGTGGACTGCTCAGGACCAGGAGCAGGAACCCAAGTAAAAGCAAGGAAATCATGAGCAAACGCACTGCGTTGCAACTTCTACAGAAGAAGCGAGAGAGAAGATACCGTTCTCCCAATTGAGGGCCCCCTTATAAGCAAAGACCATCTGAAGTGCTGACAGGGCCTGTGGTGCACTGATGGTGTTAGAACCAATCTCGGAATTCGAATCATTTCCTTGAGAAGGCCTTTTGATATGTCATATTATTGAGGACAACCGTTGCTGAAGATAAAAGGTGATGATGGCGACAATCATAACTCCCCTCAAGGGTTTGGCGGGGTATGGTCACTACCTGATCCTCCAGAATCCATGTGATTGCTTAGGGCTTCCTAACGATGCATTGTGCGGTAGAGTATCAACATATACCATTCATCTTTAAATCCGGATGGTTTACGATGTTTTGGTCAGACAAGGAGCATCAGTCCCCTACAAATTCAAGCCTTGATTATGCCAAGTTCCATCCGCATTATGGTACAGTACAGCCAGAAGCGGTGCTAACTCACGTATTACATATATCAGCTGGCGCTTATAACGGCCCGTGAGGAATGCTGTAACAGGGGTACTCAATTTGACCACCAACACTAGCGGCTGGCCATCATGACCAGTAGCCTCTGACATAATGTCAGAGGCTACCTGGGTGCGACGGCTACCCCAGATACGCCACTAATAAAATGGTTTGGAATCCCCATTTTCCCAAGATACCCCCGGGCGTAACTGCTGGAAATCAACCAATCAGTCGATCCAAATTACGGACCCGCTTGTCTCCAAGGCAGGTCTGGTCGCGCTGCTTTTCAATGATGGAGTTGATGGGGTAACGCAACCTTTGTGCAGAGTGAGGGCTTTCTCAGGATCAACGTTAGCATCCCGTTCAACGCGACAGAACTCCCAGCCTGTTTATATTCCTGGTGTGTGGCCAAATTTCCTTGGATTCTCGTAGGGTCGTACCGACGGATTATCCGATGCGGTGTGGATCATGCAGTGGTGGTGGCTTCGATAGTGGTAGATCATCCGATCCACGTCTGCCCATGACCATGGCCGTTGTCCTCCAGAAAAGGTAACGGCGAGGTTTGCTACTCTGGGGCTCGGCTTTACTGACCCTGGTACAAAGATATCCAATCTCTACCCTCTGTAGACAGGAAGAAAATTATTCGTGGCGCAATCATGCAAAGCGACAAGTCATACCTATACCGGATTAAAAATTTCCGCCCATGGGTCCAGCTAGGTAGCCAACGCCGCCCATAAACCAACAGATCGACAATATCCGTATCCAATTTTAGCCAATGAGAAAGGGTCAGCTCAGCTGTCTCAGGATAAATCGGGGACAGATCCTCGCCGTGTGTCGCTCGACATTGGTGCACAGGTCACGGACGATATCGTGGTGTATGATTCCAATACTGAGTTGTCCTCTGGATTGTGATTGATCATCTCACGGCTACGTTCTCGCGAGGCCACACAGTGAAGGCTCCTTTGCTGGTGGGACCACACAAGTTGTTTTTTATTCTTAAACATTTTCCGGGTTGTTCATGCGAGAGACCAACTAGACGCAGGACGAGCCTACACCACAACATTGATCATGGAAGGAGAACCAACAACCCACCTCCCAACAATTGACAAGCCCAGGTGAACCATCTATCCGTTCCGTCAAGCAACCCAACAATGTCCACGTAGTCCCACGGGACTGGCAATAACCTCGAATTTCCGTTCGCGTCCCTTTCCGAGTTGAAAGCTCAACCCCAGTGTTTTCCCCAGGATTTCCAACAGCATACAACGCCTCAGCAGCTATGTAGCGCCGCAAGCCTTTGATCTTCGACCACGTCGCGAACAACCCAGGCAGACGTGGTACCTGAGTTGGTACCTTCGTTTATCAGACATATGCTTCGTGATGGGTCGACACCGTCTATGTAATCCAACTCCCACCTCCGCTTATTCCAGCGGCGCCCGAGCGAATCGCTATATCCGATTGGATGGCGACAGCGTGGACGAACTTTGTCGAAGGTGAGAGACTACTGACCGTTCTAAGTTGCATCTTCTACCTGATCAGTTTCGTTATTGCATGATAGATCCCAAGCTTGGTCCACGCGTACCGGGTTGAAACTTGGCGGAGACCTGAAGGCGGTGTTCCTCAGGCTGATGATCGCTTTGAAACCAAAAAGCCATGTAATTATTGGAACAGTGTTCTGCCCATTTCCTCCCAAGTGAGTCTTTCAGCTGCACAATAGCATCGGGCTAACCAATTGCAGACTTTCTCGAAACGCGGTGCAGGGACTTGTTGAGGGATGGCGGGGAAGCGGGGCGGATCACGGAGCCGTAAGTAGCATATCGTGACCCAAAATTGGTTGTGTGGGTGATTCGTTGGTCGCCTAACAACCAAGGGGCATCTGTCACCAGGACGCAAGGTTTCGAGACATACTTACTGACGTGGAATTCAGTCAGGATTGCTGGAGATTCTCACCGGACTGAATCAGTTCCAAACCGAGAACCAAAAGCTCGATTTCACACACAAGCAGAAAACTATACAAAACGGCCAAAGACATACAATAAAAAGAACATGTGGGAGGAGCCAGGGATAAGAAAAGAGGCCAAAAAGGGACTGTAGGCTGGGAATTCAGGAAAGTACAAGTACAATTAATGATGGTCAAGCAAAAAAGGCAGCGCTTTCGGAAGCGTTGAAATCACGAACAAATCGAAAAGGGCGAGCAGGAAGAGAATTGGCTTTCGTGCGGAATAGATGGAGCGGGACGGAACAGGCCAAGCTTGAAGGAGGCCAGCGGACGGGACAGGGCTCAAAACCAGGAGAACGAATCCAACATGGGGTACATAACGAGACGTTGGGACTCGCTGGGATCACGTCGCTCCGTCTCCCTCGGGTGTTTTACTTAACCGGACCGCATCATCGTCTTCACTGCCACTTGCGCTTCCACTCTCAGCCGTTATCTCTCGAGTTTTGACCGCGTTATACCACGCAGCATAATCCTCCACCTCGTCTCCCGCTTCACTGGTACTGGCATCCACCGACCCACTCCTCTCAGCAGAAGCCGACATGGGCGGCGACGCTGACCTTGACTGCGAGCGCGATGTCACGGACCTTGGAGACGACTCTCCTCCAGAGCCCGAGCCAGACCTCGAACTAATCCGTGACGTTCCCCAAGTTGCGGGTGACAACGACCCCACTCGCACCACATTCTCCTCCAGTCTCGCTCTCTTCTTTTTCTTCTCTACACCACCACCACCATCATGATGTCCTTCATCCTCATCTAGCTCTTCCGAACTCCTTTTCCTCTGTATTCTCCCTGCCTGAGCGACCGATTTTGCTTTTTCCTCCTTCAATTCCTGTCGGAGTCGCTTTGGGGGTGTCCCTCGCTTCGTGTGTTCTTCCCTGTCCTCAATCTCATCCGAAGACCGTTTTCGGGTTGTCGCCGCCGTGACAGGAGTCAGGGGTAACCGCAAGGTCACTCTTTCTTCTTCGATCTCCTCGTCATCATCTTCCACCTCTTCTTCTTCATCTCCACCCTCCTCGTCGTCATCCTCTTCATTACCCATCTCATATTCCTCCTCCCCCGTTTCCTCCCCATCTTCCTCTACAAATTCAATCTCTGAGACCTCCTGGAGTTGGACCTGGACAGGAGCCTCCTGTGTCCGTAGGTGTTTCTGCTGCTGTGGTAGTGCCTGTTGTTGGTGCACTTGTGGTGACTGCTGATGCTGCTGTACGGGGCTGTTGGCGTTATTCGCAGCGGCCACGGCACGTTCACATATCCTGCATCTACAATGATATAGGGGCGCACAAGCCTCTCTCCAGGTCTATGAACCTCAAAAGTATTAGTTGATCGTACTAGGTTTAGGGGGTATACGAAATACGTACGTTTTTGAAAGCATCTATACTATACTGCGGCAAGTGCGCAAGGGTAATTGGGATATAAGGTATAGACCTCAGTACCCTTGGTGGGTTCAACACAGGCTCGATGGGGATGACAACCTTCTCCGCAACGCTGGCAGCATCCCAACTCCTCTCCTCCTCTTTCTTCTCATAGGCGAGAGGAGGCGGGGAGGGTGTAGTCTGCAAGGTGGTCGTAGACAAAACTGGGCTCGTAGCGTCTGAACCTACGCTTTCTCCACTCGAGCTACTAGTCGTACTCCTAGTATCTTCCTCTCTCGTGGGTCGGCTCTGCCGTCGAGCGTCGTCGTCGTTTCGTCTCCGCTCAACCCAGTCAGTACCCATTAAACCAAACGCCCTCTTCTTCCCTGAGAATCCGCGCGACTTCTTCGAGTGACATTCGCGAAGCTTTGAGCGTGGGATCCTCGGAGCCTGAAGAAATCGCACATTCAATCGCAAGTCGCCGGACAATATTCTTCATCGGCGGTAACAAGATCAGTCGTAGTTGTTGACCGTGGGCAATAAATGCCTGTTCACATAGACCAAATGAGGGTGGCATTTCTGCTTTGACGGTAGGTGGGGAAGGGTGGTGTGAGGGTTCTTTGCGGTCCTCAATTGTCCATGGACACGGGTGTATAGCGGGCATGTCAAGAGGTTTGCCGGGGACGGTGTTTCGATACCATATATCCGCAGGACTGATCCAATACCCATCCAGTATCCTTGTCCGCGCCCAATCTCCCAAGGCAAGATCTTTCACACCACCCTCCTCCAACTGCATCAATTCCGTATCCTCTTCCTCATCCTCCTCCTCATCCCAACTTGAATAATCAGCAGCAGCATCGCCACCCTTCAAACTCGAACTTCTAGAGGAGGGGTAATTATTGTTGAACTTGGCAGCTGCTAGCGCCTGTTGCATCATATCGCCGAGCCGAGTAAATTTGCGTAACCAATGTTTCTCGCGAGCCAAATTGATGACGTCGCTGATGGTTCCTTCGGCCAATTCTACAAACCCTTCGACACTTTGGCGTGTCTCCCAATCATCACTGAGCATTTCTAAACCACCTATAGCTTCTTGATCTCGCGGATTTAGACTTGCCTTCTTCCACAGCCACTCATGGCGACAATTACGACATGTTGCTTCGATGCCAGGCCATGTCTCTTCGTCCTCATTCTCGAGCACTGCTACCTGTGGATCTGCGCTGGTGTATAATGTGGGTGCGGCGAGCTCGTATATGGGTGATTCTCGGAGACAGAGTCCACAAAAGGCGAGACGGCGGTGGTCGTGCTCGCGACAGAGGCTGATAGGACCGAGGAAGAAGGTGTTAATGGAACGTTTGGCGAGAGTGAGACCTCGGGTTGTGGCGGGGAGGTTTATGCGGCATATAAGACAACTACAGTTAATAATGTGGCGGAAATGGCGGTAGGGTGTAGTATGATAAGAGTGAAGGGGGATGGAAGAGGTTTGGGTGAGGTCGGGGTGGGGATGGATGAGAGCAAGGTGGCTGAGGGAATCGGTAGGATCGACGAGGGTGACAGCCTGCTGCCAGAAGAGATGAGCCTCCACTGTCAAAGAAGGATCAATGCTCAATGCGGAACTGATAATTACTCAGGGACACCTACAAGCAAGTCCCCACTGGGGACAAACAGACATGAAATTGCGCTCGAGGTCAAAGGCGTCACGGAGAGTGGTGTAGACCATCCTATGGTGCCATGCCTGGCGAGAGTCCCATGTCGCGGGAGTATATGTCGTCGTTGCGCGGTTCCAGAGATAGAATGTCGCAATGTGTCTGGACGCTGCGGGTCAGCCTTGGACCTTGCAACGCGTGTGGCGCATAACAAAAGCTGTGGAGTGCTCTTTGCTGCTCACCGTACAAGCTCCTCTGGCAACTGTGGCCAGGAGCGATGTGTGCGTTTGCCCTTGTGGTTGGAGGGCGGGAGAGACGCGGTGGTGGTGGTCGTCGGCGACAACGAGCTCATCGCTATGTCTATCGGCGGCGCCGCGGTGGTCAGTGCGCTGATTTTCGGTTGAGTCACGGATGACACTGTGCTTGCAGTCACTCGAGGTGATCATCAGATGAGCTTTCCCACGCACAGACCATCCTCATTATACACCAAAAAGACATACATAGTGGCTATTTTTGGATCAACAGACCCTTTGTATTTAACATACGCCTCCAGGCTTTATTAACCCCACACTCCCCACGTTTTGTCACTGTATACAACGTGTTCCTCTTCTCGCCTCCAATCACCCGCTTCCAGGAACTAAACATCATGGGTTACCATCACCAGTGCCCCCCTTGAAATTCACACAACACCTCAAACGGACTCTCAACAGTCCCCACGTCTAAGTAATTCGTGATCTCATCAAGCAGTAAGTAACACATCTGGCCGGTGGAACGTAATCAACACAAACGCCATCCGATTCCACTGTCCCCTGCTCAATGTTCGAATTGGCTGAGTGACAGGATCACTACTGATCCCGCACGACCCGAAATGAGATCCCGCTCCTTTTTCGGTGACTACATTTGAATAAGGCTTAGCCAAATGTTGAAGAGGTGATAAAGCTAACTCCAGTTGGCCAATGTATTGCAAAAAAGCGTATCCCGTGCACAAACGATGGCGTTTCTTGACATCACCGGAAACGGGTTTGAGTTCCCCTGCGAGTAGATTTCATGAGTGTGCTATTTTTTTACAACCTTTGAGATCTAGCCGAGGGAACCTAAACAACTGGAAAGGTACCCAGGTGTAACTAGAGGAACGACTTTCCCAAAAATCGAATGCCCCGGCCTAGGTACATACCTAGTTCCACGAGGTATGTTTCGAAACTATACGCCATGATCCGTTGCACGTTTTGATGGCCGTTAGGTGACTAACACGTCACTTGAACTCCGGGCGAGGTTCGTAACAGGTTATTCGCTGGTGTCCTATCTGTGAGCTTTTCGCAATGTGCTAACTCGCGTGTGAGTAAGTTAATAAGTGATTAATGATCGAATTTGGCATCATGCCCATCGTTGGCTATGTCCACTTTAGAAGGATATAATATGAGAGGCTCACCAATTTGTAGTGCGAAAAATCTGCGGTCTGGAATTCTTGGAATTCTAGTTGTAGATTGGCCAGTTCTTCCGCTTGTTATCTCATGGTACCGGTTCTGTCGGTCCATCGTTACGAGTGTAGCCTACGAGAGACGCGCCAAGTCTCTTCAAGATGACATTGTCCTGGAAAATATTGAGGTCGATGACTAAGTTATGTCATTTTGAAAGAGAATCATAGGTCATCGGCTCGCTTAAATAGCTTGAGTCTTCTCAAGTGAGTAAGAAAAACAGATACGTAATCATGTAACCTACACATCCGTTCGCATTGATAGAACCCCGTGAGTGGTTATGCCCTTGCGCAGAGTTGACTTTTCCCGAAATAGATCTATGTATGCTTTCTGTGGTTGAATATGTACGTTACGTTCTTCGCACCCAGAACCTGCCATTCACATCACCGTCGTTCAGTGGCCAATCCTACTACGTCTCCCAGTAAGGAAGCGGTCTGCTATCCAAATGATATCTCATGTTCGCTGACACCCACGTAGGAATCCCCACAATGGTTCCGCTGGAAACCCGAGAAAATGCGTCTTCGGGATACTAACATATACATGAAGTACCTCAACGAGGTGAGGGAACGTGTAGAAAATGGGACTGCAGCACCATGCATCACAGTTTGTGCTCTGAAGAAGCAAAAAGAATGGGGGATGAGCGGCGTGGAACTTGCGTACGCTTGTTCAGCCCCTTGGCAAGCGGGAGGTTTATATGTGCGTTTCAAGTAAATCTCTGTCTGCTTTCCGGCCACCTAACAATCAAAATGTAGACAACGATGTCGATGGAGGTCTTCATTAGTAAGAATCTTTCCCCACTGGTCCGGGGGCGGGCTCGTATTCAGAAGACATTGTTCAGTGGCCATGCTCCTTTTCCCTTCAGTCATGAAGAAAGCTCAGAAGATATTGATGCGGTCGTCGGGCGTAACCGGCAACCGGACTTTCAAGACCTCTGTTGTCTCCCGTTCACCTATGCCGTGGTCAACGGGATTCGAAGATGGCGACCGATATTACCACTGGCAGTGGCCACACAGTAACATGTACGCAGGCGAGTAGAAAGGGATGTTCATACCACCGAGCAGTACAATATCTGTCGATGCTCAGCAAGTAGGTCCTTGTGACCGCTTCTTCCTTCTCGAATGATTGATGGGTGTCGATCCAATTCACATTTCAGTATGATGACCAGGGATCCTGAGGTCAGTTGCACGGATCACCGTGACTTAATAACTGACTCTGGACAACATATCAAGATGTTCCAGACCCTAATGTGTTTCGTCCTGAGAGGTTTTAGAGCCATTGATCAGACCACGCTCACCCTGTTGGAGGCTCTTTGCCAACCAGGAGAGGGTTCCGGTACTTCTTTACAGGCGCTTTGGGAGGTCGTGGCTGTATGTCACTCCCACTGTCCGGCTTCCCTATGACCGCTTATACCAACCTGCTTTGTTGGGTTCCCGCTTCGACCGTATTCCTTGTACTGATGCCAACATCGACCGTCATTCCCATGACTACCTTCAATACGTGCGCTCGGCCATCGCTAGTAGTCGTCACCAGAAGGGCCTTAGTCGTTGACTGAATGTTATCATGAATGCCGCGGTTCGGACTCCCGAGAAGGACAACGGCAAAAAAGCAACAGAGTGCCTTCGATGAAGCTATCAGGGCCGCACTGCTTGCCTCCGCTTGTGGTGCCGAAAAACTGAATGCTTTGATGATGGGTACTTTTTGGGTGGTAGTACGTTGTATCCTTGCCTAGATTAGCCGTTCGCTGATAAGCGCTTTGCCAGCACCCCCAGCGCAGAGGACCAGCGTTTGCAACCTATCTACCATCTTCTGCGGCACATCAGGTCTGCATCAGAACTGGGTCCATCATTGACGGACGTAAATGTAGCGGGGGAAACAAACCCATCTCTTTGATTTTCACGCCCCCTTCGGCAGTCTCTGAACTTGGTCTACCTCAAGCCATGATTCCGATTCCGCGGATCAAAATCACACGAGACCTTATTCTGGCAAGCAGATGTCTCACCCAACCACTGGGTTCTTTTCGAATTATGGACAGTCATTTTCATTCAAGAAAAGACTTCTCTGCTACACGAGTTGCTAAGACCGCCAAGTGTCGCACAGCTCGGTTAAGGTCAAGACTTGGTTGAAGGACTGCAGGGCCGACAGTGGATTGAAACAAGACTTCCCTTCCTGCCAGATTTAGAAGCACCCTTCACCCAACTGACATAGTGTACCCTTGAAAATGGTGTTCCTAAATAGAATCGCCCCTTGCCTTCATCGCACCATCGTCGGAAGAGATGGAAGTCAAAGGTAGCGAGAGACCCCAACCGCGGTGCGGCACGATATATGATAGCTGAAACACTGATGTACCCGCATGCCCAGGATCTGAGATACGAAGAACGACACGCACGGTCGTTCATTCTATCCCGCCACCTACCGATAATCACCGTCGCCAAAAGAGCACGTCATTCGAGCCTCCTGCTGGCGCGGAACCGTGAAGAGGATTCTTGCGGACTACGAACTACACAGTATCCGATGGGGCTGCTGGTTTAGTAATCATAAGTCGAAAATAACTTTGCGACTCCCTGCTTTTTTATAAACACAGCGTCTACATCAGAATCAGTCACACGACCCATCCTGTCCTTCTCTTGCGCCACAAAGTCAGTACCGACTGTGGTGCGCTGGTAGAGATGGTCGGAGGTGGTGTGTCCGAACTCGGAGGAAGAACTTTTTCTTTTATATCTACCCAAACACTGCTCGTGGTGTGTTCTTTAGGGCATTTTTTACCATACCTATATATGACCGAACCACTACCTAATCCTGATACCTACCTTAATCATCCTTCCGCCAGACAAAGCCGTACAATTTGAGGATCGTGAAGATTGTTCAGGTTGCCTCTCTCGGTGTGAGTTGGTGGCCCCCTTCCTGCCTACATACTTATAATTTGGAATGCAGGCCATTGTATGGGACATCTTCTCATTTATACCGGAGGACGTGAAGGTCTTAAGACAAGGTGGCGGTTTGGTTACTTCGATCTGCTTTGTTCTCACAAGGTTAGTCTACCAGTCACTTTGCATTCGCCCTCAAGGAACCAAGGGGCAAATGATCATATTTTAGGTTTCTGGCAGCCGTTTATGTGACCCTTTGGGCTTGTGACTTCGAGTACGTGGAAGTTACATTGACCGCGAAATGAGGTCTCAAATGATTTCTATAGCACATCCAATTGCAAATTGCTAAGGGATGATGTTGGGAAGCAATATCGTGTGTTTCTTCCTGATGGTGGTTACCTCGTTCCTATTCCTTCGTCGCGTCCAAGCGGTTTACATGGGAAATCGCTTGGCTTACTGGCTCTTTGCACTCCTGTTCAGCTGCTCGAGCGTTAGCCATATAGTGCCGACACTTGGCGTAGTATCAGAGCACATCCCGGGCACAAAGTTACTGCGCTACGTATAAGGTGAAATCATTCGCGTCGATCACATACTTCATGCCAGAAGCATTCGACACTTTGGTTTTCTTCGCAATCTCCTACAAGATCGCGTGCCAAGACCATCAACACCACAGCCGCCTTGTTGGGAATCCGATCACTAGATTCTTCTCAAGTAAATCCCTCCCTACCCTTTCGCGAGCACTTCTTCAAGGAGGCCAACAATACTACTTGTGAGGCTAACTCTGCTCCAATCAGTGTGATTTTGTGATGTTGACCGGAGAGATTCAACAGGGTTGGCCTTATATTCAGACTTGTTTCTGTGATCCTTATGTTCACTCCATCAGTGCCTATACTCTATCAACCATTGACATTACTGCCTTCTGTGGTAGTAACCTCCTCCATGGCTTGTCGTGTCCACAGACTCATGGCATCGGCGTATTATGAGCCGGAAGGAGAAACATCGAGAATCCGTGTTTCTCGCATCCAGTTTGCTGGACCTGGGCCGATGGCCGAAAAGTCTATTCCTCATGGCATTACTGAGAATATCCCTGTAAGGGCGGATACTCAGGTGTGATGCGTGTCACTTGTGTTCTAGGATTATCACGCACGAACCTCTGGGCGAGCCACGAAGCACTATCTCCCAGAGAGGGCCTTTCCCCTCTTGTTCTGTACAGCCCAATACATGTCTGTACTCCTTAAAATTTCACGCGATTTCACCTGTCCGGACCTGGTGCGCTGCAGGGCCTCCAAACAATAAGGACATAATATTAGTTATTTTGATTCTCGTACCTCCTCACCGTGCAATACGATGAGTTACAGTATAATATCCCTTCCTTTTAATGACCTTTGTCGGGCAGTACTGGTGCTTGAGACTTTTTCGCAGTTCCTCAACATGTGTTGTTTGGGCCCAAGTTACTAACTCGTTATTGATCTACGGGTAACTACCCCGTAGAAAACTCGGGACTTATTCAAGCTACCTCTAAGCGAAGTGGGATCGTTGCAGTAATTGCGGTGGAAATGGGTTATTGAGTGAGGTCTTTGTCATCGCTTACGGATGTGAACAAAGACGTTGGTGAAGTAGTGTAGTGGGAAGAAAATGGGGATGTAGCCCCCGGCAGTGCCAGGTGTTGTCCCATCTTCGCGCTCAGTGTCAACAACTGTTACATTCCTAGCTAAGTTAATACAAATAACGGAACCCTTTCCTTCTTTCCACCGCTTGCTCAAACGTTAAGTTTTCGAGGCGGGCGGCTTCCTTAACTCGGACTTGGTTAGCACCTCGCATAGCAACACTTTCGTCGGCGTCGAGTTTCTTGTTCCTGTTGACAAGTATCTGACGAATGACTACAACACTTAGATATATGGGATGTAATCACCACACACGGGAAAGCTTACCCAATGATGCAAATGTAGAAACGAGAAGTGCACAAAGAGATATGATCATTGACTGGTGATACTTGGGTCCCCAAGCAGATTTCCAGGTATAAGACCCTATCCTGAAAAAATCGAGAGTCACGATCAGTGATGATGATTCACTGATTCATTTTCCTAGGTGGCTCACAGGAACCCAAGGTTTCCGATACCATTAACAACACCGATGGCTGCAGTTCGCTTCCTAAAAAAAAACAAGTTCGTTAATTTCTAAACAGATATCGCGTTCAAATTCATGGTCCTACGCAGGTGGTCGAGGAATCGTGTTCGACAACCAAACCAGGGTCAGTGCGAATCCTGAAGAACGATTTAGGAAATTCTCGGTTTGGGCGACTGGCCCTAGAGATTGACTAACCAGAATATCCATTTGCCATTAAAAATAGTGACACATATCGTCCTGCGACCGACATTGTTGATAGTGCGATGATGAATCCTAAGATCGATCCCCACCACCAGATCACCATGTGGAAAAAGCGCTCGCCCGTCCGATCTGGTTTGATTCTATCAAAATAACGGTATAAGGTGAAGTTGTCATAATCTTGCCTGCGTGCCATGCATTCAAACAGCACACTATCGTAGCAAGGATCCAAGGTGGACTGGAAGTGCATGATTTACCGCGAGTTTTGTGGGGGTAAAAAGTGGCCTACGCTGCTAGCAACAAGGTTACAGTTGTATTGAAGCCGAGGGTTTGTGTCAACCTAAGAGAACACCGAGTCATAAGCGGTTGACGCTGGGAGAGCAGCCATAAGTCTTACGTCGGGAAGAACGAGACAAAACTGAAGCCTAATAATTCCCCAGTCTCCACGATCGCAAAGAGATAAACCAAGGGATCCTTTATCGCCATTTTTAGGCCTTGCAACGCCCTTGATAGATTTGATAATGGCAATGTCTCAATGACGTC
Source organism: Calvatia gigantea (assembly GCA_025093985.1). Taxonomy (NCBI): domain Eukaryota; kingdom Fungi; phylum Basidiomycota; class Agaricomycetes; order Agaricales; family Lycoperdaceae; genus Calvatia; species Calvatia gigantea. Next base: position 3,519,780 of record JACAAK010000001.1, read on the forward strand.
GGGTATACACTCACGAAATCTTCCACGGTGTCTTTATCAGCTTCTCCCGTATCCTCAGACAGCCGTGCTTGAGCAAGCCTCAACTCTTTATTGGACATCCAGGTCGTGTTGCTCGGCTAGGGGGATCATTAAATATGCAGGAGCATTGGACTGAACAAATCAAGCAGACTGACGTGATCGGGGAGCAACCACCTATAATAACGGTGAGTCTTCTCATACGTGAAGAAAGTTGGGTTCCTTACATGCTATTCAGCCCAACAACGATTGTCATAGCACCCTAGACACTCTACTGAGCTGGACCTAACCAACGATGAACAGGAACCCTGCACACCTCGATAAAGAAAAGCCTAGCAAAAGCATCGTGTGTCAGTAAAAACGCAAGGACACTCACACATTGCCCACCATCTCCAAGCACGAATTCCACGTTTTCCCTCCATATTGGATAATATACCAGCAGCGATCAACTGTGAATTTCGGTAACAGGCTTCCTATGTTTTTAGCAAATAACTTACGGCGCCAAAGGCGTTAGATATTAAGGAACCACAATATAGGATTGCAGAACGAAGAGCTAGTTCCTAAGTCCAGGTCAAGTAATGAACCACGCTTGTGGACGAAAAAACATGCCTTCTTCGTATACCAGCGAGACAGGAGGTAGATGGCTCCAGGATAGAACGCCGATTCTGGCAGGCCGATGAACAATCGACAAACCAAGATGCCAACGAAGTTTTTTGTGATCTTAATATTGGTAAGTAGTTTCAGTTTGCGTTAAATTCGTAAGCGAGAACTTCGTGCATACTCCGGTAAGCAGGCTCGTCAATCCCCAAGCAACAACACACCCCCCGATATACCAAGAAGGCCTGAAGATTTTAGTAATAAATTTTACTGATTTTTTGGTCCCTCACCTCGTAACGTAGTTTAAGAGCTAAGGATATCGCTGAGTTTTCATGCTCATCCTCAAAAATCAACTTACCATGTTTGAAGGTATCTGCGCTGGACAGTATGTTGCAAAAAGAATGGCTATGACAGTAGCATATTGCACATCTATGAACCGAAGTTAGCCCAGTAATTCAGCTTAGTTTGGTGAGCCAGTACCGTTAATTTTCAAATCCTCTTGCATACCCTGCAACCGCGCGGTCGTGATGCCATTCCTCTGGAATTGGGCATAATGTTACCTGCATGTACCGAAAGAAATTGACACGTACATCAATAAAATTCATGATGTATATAAGGAAAATGGTTGGAAGGACCCTCATGTCCAGCATCCGGACTAACTTCTTTTCCGCTGCGATTCTTTCCTGTGATCCAGCTGGGGGCCACTCGTTATAACCGGCCATCTCTTTCACGGACTCTTCGGATGTTCCACGATCTGAATCTTTGTGGGCATCTTCGAGTAATACCTCCATCTTCGATTCATCGCGACTGGTATCGTTCGTGGCGATGGTAGTATCAACGTTGGCCATGGGCATCGCCAATGGCTAAAAACGTTCTCCCAGGGTTTACGGTTTGAGCAATGCACGAGCGTTAGTCGTACACTGACCTTGTGCTGGAAGTGAGAGGTCAAAGGACCAGAAACCAGATTACCCAGCAATAGGTGAGCAACGTTCGTCCTGCGGTGGAGCGGGCCGAGGAGAAAGAAGTCCGTATTTCAGGGCGAAAGAAGCTGAGAAGCTGTCACATATTAATTGGTGTCATTTGGAAGTGCGTGTCCCAGTTTGTTGGGCCGGACGCAAGAAGAATTCAGAATATTTAGTAGGTTCACTATTGGGAGTGGATCATCACTGATTGAAGGCTGAACCCGCAACCAATAAACACAACACTTGAGTGGCTTGTGTGTCCTTTCGTGACTTGAGTTCGTGGAGTCAGAAAATCCCTAATACGCATCAATAGATCTCTTTCGGAAGGAGGAATATGATTTACTTGCTTTGCCATTGTTGCGGCAATGCTGTAGGTCACAAGTCTACTCCTACTGGTGAGCAGTCGCTTCTCGGGAATGCTGAAGGACCTCTACCACAGGGTAGTTTCACAAGGTAATCATGTCACGAAGGGCCAGTGTGGTTCTTTACGCTGTTGAATATGAATAAGGACCTTCTGTGTTGGCGGCGAGAATAACTATCCCACAAATCGGGATGCACTTGGCGGCCGGATGGCGTGTAGGAAGCTGTATTTCGTCCGTCCGCTGTGCGTAGAATGATCAAGCGCTCTGGATATGCGAGTTGTCGAAGATGTGGAGGTAATAATGCTTCGATACGTAGATGCACGTGCGCGGAGAGCGAAGAATTCTCGTGTGCGGAAGAAGGATATCGTGAATGTCCGACGGGAAGCTAAAGCCCAATTTGACAAGAAGTAATGTTTGGGTGTGATGAAAGCAACAAGAAAAGAAAAAAATTCCCGAGGGCTTACAAAATTTTGCAGGACGCCACTGGTGTAAGGGTAACTTGGTGGTCAGGAAGCGGTTACTGCATTCCGAGCCCTAGATAAGCGGTTAGATCGTGACGTATCATGAGCGGGGGTAAAGGCGCATCAGTGTTACTCATTCTGGGTACACAGGTCCAGAGTCAGGCCTGTTGATGTTGAAAACAAGAATCGTGACAAATAGTGAGGGAATTTCACCTCACACGTATGCCAAATCCTTGTCGGAAGGAAATTTCCTAAAGTTGAAGGTCCTGCTGTAAGGGTAGGTGGAGGTAAGATCATGAAGGCCCCATTGGCGTGTAAGTTCCCAAAGGTATATTTGTGTTACCGAGAACGAAGGGCCTAAATTTGCAGGGACAAACGTGCGAGAAGCCGCTCGTGTAAGGTCAATGATTCTCGCACTAGCCTGTCAAAACTGGCAAGGAAATAAGCCGCATGTTTATGCGTATTGGCAAATGCCTTGCAGGTTCGGTCTGCGCCCCGAGTTGGCCGGTTACGCTATGGACCACCTAAGCGCTCACATCATAAATTCGCTCCTTTTTCTTAGTTGAGTAGCCTTGAACTGGCATTATGCCAAGCAACCACAGTATACTTACTAAGTGACCTAAGAAACCTCAAAACCCAGATCGGGGTTCCCTCTGTCCCCAACTACCTTCTTGTATGTAGCAGAATTACAGCACTACTTTTTGGTCTGCAGACCTTTGCGGGTCAGACGCTGGACCTTGGCAACATACGCCTCCAGGCTCTGGTCCCACTGCTTCAGTTCCCCACGCTTCGTCACCGTATACAACACGCCCCCCTCCTCACCATCGTTATCGTCATCCTCGTCCTCCTCTCCTTCAATCACCTGCTTCAGGAACCAAACATCATGGCTTACAATCACCAGTGCTCCCTCGAACTCACACAGCGCCTCAACAAGACTCTCGACAGTCCCCATGTCCAAATGATTCGTGATCTCATCAAGCAGCAACACATGTGGCCTGTGGAACGTGATCAGCCCTAGCGCCACCCGATTCCGCTGTCCTCCGCTCAATGTTCGTATTGGCCGAGTAACAGGATCACCAGTGATTCCGCACGTCCCAAAATGAGTCCTTGCTTCGTTTTCGGTGATCACTACATCCGGGTAAGTTTTGGCCAGTTGTTGAAGAGGTGATAAGGATAACTCGAGCTGGTCGACTGTGTGTTGCGAAAAGTATCCGATGCGCAGGCGGTGGTGTTTCTTGACTTCGCCGAGGACGGGTTTGAGCTCTCCTGCGAGCAAGTTCATGAGCGTCGATTTTCCACAACCGTTGGGACCCAGGAGACCAATGCGTGCTCCAGATCCCACGTCCAGTGATACGTTGTTGATGACCATCGGTGCCGAAGTGCTCTTCGCGTATCGGAAAGACACCTCGGATAACTGGAGGAACGTCTTTCCTGGAAAATTAAACGGCTCCGGTGGAGGAAGCCGGACAGGCGCGGTTTTGAACCCTTGCTCGATGACGACCTCGTCATGGAATCCGTGATAACTCTTTTTGTACCGTTTCCCGTCTTCCAGCTTTTCCATTCCCATTCGTTCGAGTTTCTGTGCAATGTATCGGCAAACGTCCTCGTCTTACCGGTTACACGTACCTTTTTCCGGGAGGCGACCATACCTAAGCGCTTGTCATCTCCAGTCGACTTGGCCTGCGACACGTTCTTCTGGATGCTCGTCATAATCTGCTTCCTTCGCTTCATTTCAAGCTATACGCGTCTATTAGCAAAAGCAACTCAAAGGAAGCAGAAAAGCCCATACCTCCTTCAATCTCGTCTTTCTCTTCCTCTGCTCCTCCGTGTTCTTCTCCCAGTCATCGTAGTTCCCCGGGTGGTATTTCAACTGCTTATCCTTAAATATGATTGTCTCATCCGTCACCGCATCCAAAAAGTTTCGATCATGGGAAACGATCACCACGGTCTGGTCCTCCGTCCCGTTCACCAAATAATCCTGCAACCACACAATTGCCGGTAAATCCAGATGATTCGCTATCGAAAAATTATCAAAAAGGTGCTCGAATTTGTCAGGGGGCAAAATTAAAAACGTACTAGGTTCATCCAGCAACAAGATGTCCGGTTTCATAAAGAGTGCCTTGCCCAACATAACCCTCATCCTCCACCCACCACTCAACCATCCCAAATCCTTCCCTTCCTTACCCAAGTCGTCTTCCGAAAATCCGAGGCCACGCAATATGCCCCTCCTGCGTGCTTCATCACCCTCAACATCCAATGTTTCATACGCACTAAACACTTCGTTCATGATACCGCTCGCCATCTGCGGTGTGATATATTCTTGTGGATCTTGTTCTTTCACCCTGGTTAGGTTCGCTTCGGCTGCGAGGAGTGCTTGACGGGCCGTGTGTCCCCTTTGGCCAGATCGCTTCGTTGCAATTTTTTGAGCTGCGGAGAGCGCAGTTTCGGCGCGCGCGACGAGGAGGCTGTGGATTATTGCATTCATCGAAGCATCGGATGTTGTCGTCTTCGATGAAACACTCTGTAAACCTAAATATAAACTCAATCAAGGACCTACGAGATCGACTGTGAGCGCTGTTGACTGACCTTGAGCCTCTCTGATGATCCTCGCCCGATCCACGTCGGCACTTAACAACTCCTCAAGAATTGTCCGTCCTGGTACGAATTCTTCCAACTGCGCAATGTGTAATATCCTCACGTTCTGAGGTAAACCGACGAGAATATTGTTCCCCAATACATGCATCAGAACTGCGCCGGAAATATCATTAAGCTTCTATCCACCAAAAATGCCACATTACATACCAGATTTCCCAACACCGTTCTGCCCGACCATCCCATACCTAACCCCACTTTTCAACCGCAAATGGGCATCCACTAAGATCTCCTTGTTGCCGATGGTGATATTAACACCTTTGATGTCTATATCGGTGCTGGAGGCATCGAAGGTTTCGCGGTGGAAGCGACTTTGTTGGGAGACGGCGACTATTTCGACTTCGGTCTCGTTGGATTGGGTGGATTGCTCCGAGGTCGAAGGGGTACCCGTGGGAAGTTTCTTCTTGGAGGTTCCACCCCGTTTGGATTTCTGCCAAGGAAAGGTTGATGATCAGATGTTTTCATTTTGTAATTCCCGAGCTGCGGCGGGGAAAATAGACTTGCCTTTGGTTCATCGTTGATTTTGAGAGTAGTGATGTTAAGGTCAGTCATGGCAGATTAGTTTGCAATCTGATGAGTTGTGGTATTTGGAAGCGCGTTTTGTAGCACTGTTTCCCTGCTGGAGTCATTGCAATTTGCGAACACGGAACCGATGTAACCGGTGGGCACGGAGTACGTAAGATCAGGGTATGTCGTAAGTCAATACGACTCGTGTGCATGACTTGGATGTTTGAACACTCCATTGATTGACATCTTCTATCTTCGCAAGTTCAGAAATAGTACAGACCCCATTCATCGCAGGCTGTCCAATGGCTGCGGAAGGTATTCCACAATAATTTGGGATAAATGGGCGACCACAACACCATCTTTACTTACGCTCGCAAACCCCCCACTACAACTACTGCCATCTAACTCACTCACCATGTCCGAATACACCACCAACGAATCTCTGGCGGGAAAGACAATCCACATCGGTGTCGTCCTCTTCCCCTTTTACCAACTCCTCGACGCCGTTGGTCCCGTTGATTATCTCAACAACCATTCCAAAGCCATGCTCACGGCCTTAAACCTCTTCCCTCCCCACCTCGTGCCCAAAGCCACCACAATGCATTGGTATTTCCTCGGCGAATCTCTCGAAGAACCCATTCAACCCTCCTCCGGCCCTCCACAGCACGCCACACACACCTTTGCCAACCCACCCCCACACTTGGACTACCTCATAGTCCCTGGCCCTGATCCTTCAATTAAACTCTCCCCCGCCTGCATTTCTTTCTTCAAAACCCAAATTCCTAAACTTCGTGCACTGTTGACAGTCTGCACCGGTTCACTCGCACTCGCCCAAACCGGAGTACTAGACGGCCACAAAGCATGTTCTAACAAATATGTTCTTCGGGAATTCGCAAAGGCGGGGCTGTTGAAGCAAGAGCCTTTCAAGAATGTAACCTGGATCGGTGACCGTAGATGGATTGTGGATAGGAAAATTTGGAGCGGGGCGGGAGTTACGGCGGGTATCGATCTGGCTGCTGAGTTCGCAAGGGCACATTTTGATCCGGAGATAGTGGAGCTTGTGAAGGAGATAAGTGAAGAGAGTCCAAAACCTGATAGGCCGGACGGCTGGGCGCATATGTTGGATGGGGTTGATCTGACTTGCTGAAATTGTTTATTTGTAAACTAGGTGTATCCAAATGTAAAGACGACAAGTGTTAGCTATATACGGGTAACCGAGCGGTTGAAGAATGCATTCAGACGTATCATTCTGTGTCGCTGACTTTGGGAGATAGGAGCAGTGGTTAAGTCCAAACGAGAGGACTCCGAGGCCCAAAAAGGGCGGATCACCAAACAATTTTTTGATTTAGGTTGGCCTCTGAGCTGCGATTTTACTAACTGGACGAGAAGCAAAGAATATCTGAAGCACGGTGCTGGACTACACAATGTGTTTAGTCGTGCCCGATTCAGAAGCGTTGGGAGGGGCATTTTAATACTAAGACGGGCGCTAGGCTTCGATGCGCTTGGAGGACGTCACTGCGTGTTGGGGGGGCCAAGAATGGCTTCCCAGCCCAACAAGTTGGTGGTGGAATTATGTCTCCACGCACCGGTGCTGCTAGGGCGAGGCACGCTTATGTAGTCATATACTCAGCGTCGTCGATCTCGAGCCCATGAGGTTTTCTGGCAAGCTCAACCACCTCATCCAATAAGCCCTTCTTCTCCTCGATCTCCCTCACCTTGTTTAATCTTCCATTCCTCCCCTCCTTCTCATTCTTTTTTCGACCCCTTCGCCTCCTTTCACTAATTTTGCAACCGTACAATGGCTGGTAAATTCAAATGATTCGCTATCGTGTTGATATCAAAAAGGCGCTTCCCCTTCTGGGAGGTAACAACTTACCGGGTTGATCCAGCAATAATTTCATCCGTGGAGGCGCCGGACCCCGTCGCCTCCGGTGAAATCCCCCGTAGAGCAAAAAAGAAAGAAAATCTTAATCTCATCCAGCACCTATGAAATCGACTATGAGCGTCGGTGGACCTACCTTGGGCCTCGCTGACAATCCTCGCCTGATCCACCGCATCAGCGCTCAGAAATTCCCCGAGGATTGGCCTTCCGGGTACGAATTCTGCGGGCTGCGCAATGTGTAATATCCACGCATTTTGGGGTGAACCGGCGGGTATAATATTCCCCAACACATGGATTAAGACTGTGCCGGAGATATCGATGGGGTTCTATCCACCAAAAATACCACGCTACATACCAGATTTCCCAGCGGCATTCTGCCCGACTATCCCATACCTAACCCCACTTTTCAACTGCAATGGTGCATCCACCAAGATCTTCTTGTCGCTTGTGGTATTAACACTTTTGATATCTGTGTCTGTGCTGGAGGCATCAAACGTTTCGCTGTGGAAGCGACTTTTGGGGGAGAGGGGACAATTTAGACTTCGGCCTCGTTGGATTGGTCGGAACTTCGAAATCGAAGAGGCGCCCGTGGGGAGCTTCATTTCGGAGAGCCGGCCCGGCTTGAATTTCTGTCAAAGGGAAGATTGATGGTCAGAAGTTTTCATTTTGTCCAGTGTATCCTAAGCTGCTAGGGGGATGTTGGACTTGTCTCGGGCTCATCGTTGATTTTGAGAGAAGTGGTTGTTGAGGTCAGTCATGGCGGGTTAGTAGCTTGATGAGTTGTTGCGCTTGGAAGGGCCTTTATAACATCGTTGACAATTTGGAGCCATTGCAAGAACAGAACCAACGGCCATGGGATGCAGTCGAGCATGAGCCGCTCATGACTTCAGAGCTCGGTACTCACTGATTGACGGCTTCGGTCTCCACAAGTTCAGAAATAGTACGGATCCCATTCGTCACCAAATTACCCGATGGCCGTGGATAGCCTTCCACGGTGATTAGATAAATAGACGACCGTGGCACTATCCCTGCCTCCACACGCTCACAACCCCGCCTAACCACAGTCACTTAACTCAACATGTCCGGATACATCGACAACGATCCCCTCATGGGCAAGACAATCCACATCGGCGTCGTACTCTTCCCCTCCTACCAACTCCTCGACGCCGCCGGTCCCATCGATTATCTTAACAACCATTCCAAAGCCATGATCACAGCCTTCAATTTCCCTCCCCATCTCATCCCAAAAGCAAGCACGATACACTGGTCCTACATCGCGGAATCCCTCGAACCCATCCAACCCTCCTCCGGCCCCCCACAACACGCCACGCACACTTTTGCCAACCCACCCCCGGACTTGGACTACCTCCTAGTCCCTGGCACCGACCCCTTGATGAAAGTCTCTCCCACTTGCATCTCTTTCTTCAAAAATACATTCCCTAAACTTCGTGCACTGTTGACAGTCTGCACCGGTTCGCTCGTACTTGCCCAAACTGGGCTCTTGGCCGGACACCAAGTATGTTCTAACAAATGGGTTCTACGGGAATTCGCAAAGGGGAGGCTGTTGAAACAAGAGCCGTTTAAGGACATAACCTGGATCGGAGATCGTAGATGGATTATAGATAAGAAGATTTGGAGCGCAGCGGGAGTCACAGCAGGAATTGATCTGATTGCTGAGTTTGCGAGGTTGCATTTCGATCCGGAGATTGTGGAACTTGTGAAGGAGATTAGTGAGGAGAGTCCGAAACCTGATAGGCCGGATGATTGGGCACATATGTTGGATGGGGTTGATTTGACTCCTCCTTAAGGTGTTGGATTGTAAACGGGGTGTATCAGGATATAAGAATATGAAGGCGACCAGTCTTATACGTGTATTAAGTAGTACCAGGGCGCTCGAAGCAATGAATTTGTGTTTGGCTGTACGAGAGACGTTACAAGGGATATACTTGCATTAAGACAGATGCCAAGTTTCAATGCGCCTAGACAACTCTAGAGCGTGTTGGGGAGATCCAAGAATGGCTCCCCGCGCCCACCGAGCCGGTGGAGGAATTTTGTCTCCAAGCACCGGTGCTATTAGGACGAGGCGCGCATATGTAGTCATATAATCAACGTCGTCGACCTCGAGCAGTGAAGTTTCCCGACAAGTTCCCCAACCCCATTTAACTGGCTCTTCTTCTCTTCGACCTTCTTCGGCTTCTTTTTTCTTCCATTCCCCCTTCTCAACCTTCCTCCGACCCTTTTGCCTCCTTCCCTCATCCTCTGAATCACTGCTAGTAGTATCCCCTATCTCACCTGCATCGTCGCCGCTATCCAATTCATCGTCCACAGCATCCTACGCGAACTCAAACCTCCCCGCCTCCAGTGCTTTGTTCCGCGGCGGGATCTCCGACCTACAGATTACGGGATCCTTCAACTCGAGTCGCTCCCGAATCCTCCTTCGCGCTTTCACCGGAACTCCTTTTCAGAAATACCAGTCACGCTCAACAGTGGGTAGCCTTCCATTGTCAACAAGGAAAGTTGCCACTGGCAAGAACTTGCAAGCAAGTCTCCCTCGTCGACAATATCTCCCTTCGCTGCTTCTTTAACTTGGAATTGTAATTGGTCGATAGTGTGCGCCTGGCCCAACGCGGTCCTCAGATACGTACGTGCCATAATCTTCTGCATAGTCTTTTGGCCTTTTCCAAAGTTCCCTGGTTTCCGCATCTGTCGCGTATAATATGACTAGCTTCGCCTCTTCTGCAGGTCGTTCAACCCACAAGCTGCTGCGAACATTTCAAAGTCCTCGAAAATTCGGGTAGATCCTCGGGGTGGGTGAGTGGGATCGAAGGCGGGCACCTAGCGGCTTCCCGGGAGTTGGCATACTAACTATCGTCGCCATGGTTGACAATCAGGCACTAAGACGTAGTAATTGGATGCGACGGGAATTGTGAATGGTAGAAAATACGAGAGGATCCGTGAAGAATGAAGATGTGGTCGGGGTGTACTTTCGGCACGGTGCCTATGTGACTGAGTGGCTACTTTCGCAATCCTGAATTACCCCTTGCCTGATTGATGACCCACGACTAGACTAAAACCAACCGGATAGACTTTATGGAGGTGGATGTACGTAGCTACAAAGACACAGAACTGAGAATCTGGCGTTCGGATATTGAGGGGTATAGAGGATGAAGTATTCCCGTCAGTACTCCACGGTCCATGTCAAGGCTTCACTTCAGCTCTCTCAGCCTCGGCAAGTATAACGTCTCGAATCTGCTCACGGATGCCTCGTAGAGGGAGTTCATACAACAAGCTCTTGTGCCGTATCAACGTTTCTCCTTCCATACCACCTGGGTTTGGGAGAATTGGGTGACCCATTGAGTCAATCGGTTGGATATCGTAAGCCCGGGGCAACCTAGTGTCGCAAACCACCCAGTCGTATGTTTCGGGGATCGGAGCACTCACTTACTTTGGTACCGAGATAAACAACGAACTCAGTGGGATGCACATCCCGGAGAAATGTCTCCTTCCCAAACCCGAAGAGCAGCCGTAAACGTTGGAACGCTGTAAGCCCGAGAGATATGATAATTAACTTAATCAGTATTATGCCCTTATTGTTTCGAGACCTACAGCATACAAAGCTCAAACAGACGAAATTGCATAAAATCTTAAGGAGTACAGACATGTATTGAGCTGTGCGGAACAAAGGGAGCAAAACCCCCCTTGGGGGACCGCCTTTGTGGCCCCCTCAGGGGTTTGCGCGTGATAATCCTAGAACAGTACTGACAGGTAACACGCGTCATACTTGAGTATCCGCCTTTACAGGGGTATTCTCAGGTATGAGAGATAGACTTTTTGGCCGTTGGACCAGGTCTGGCAAACTTGATACTATGAGAAACATGAATTCTCGACGCTTCTCCATCTGGTTCATAATACGCCAATACCATGAGTCTGTGGACACGACAAGCCGTGGAAGAGGTGACCACTACGGAGGGCAGTAAGAGCAGTGTTCGATAGAGTTGGGGCACTGGTGGGGCGAACATAAGGATCACAGCACCAACCCTGAATATAACGCCAACCCTGTTGACTCCCTCTGGTCAACATTCAACAATTACACCAGCTGAAGTAAGGGTAGTCTCACAAGTAGTATTGCTGCCCTCCTTGAAGTAATGCTCGCGAAAGGGTAGGGAGGGATTTACTTGAGAAGAATCTAGTGATCGGGTTCCCAACCAGGTCGTGGTGGTGTTGATGATCTTGGTAAGCAATCTTATAGGAGATCGCAAAGAAAACCACGGTGTCGAATGCTTCTGGTACGAAGTATGTGATCGACGCAAATAATGTTGCCTCATGTGTAACGCAGTAGTTTGTTCCCGGGATGTGCCCTGACACTACGCCAAATATTGGCACTACATGGCTAGCGCTTGAGCAGACGAACAAGAATGTAAAGAGCCAGTAAGCCAAGCGATTCCCGGTGTAAATTGCTTGGATGCGACGGAGGAATAGGAACGAGGTAACCACCATCAGGAAGAAACACACGATATTGCCTCCCAATGTCACCGCTTGGCAATTTGCAATTGGGTGTGCTATGGGAATCATTTCAGACCTTGTTTTGCAGTTGATATAACTTCCACGCACTCGACATCACGACCCAAAAGGCCACAAAAACGGCTGCCAAAAACCTAAAATATTATCGTTTGCCTCTGGGGTTTCTTGAGGACGAAATGAGTAGACTAACCTTGTGAGAACATAGCAGATCAAAGTAACCAAACCACCACCTCGACTTAAGACCTTCACGTCCTCTGGTATAAATGAGAAGATGTCCCACACTATGGCCTACATTCCAAACCATGAATATGTAGGCAGGAAGGTACTAAACCACCAACTCACACCAAGAGAGGCAACCTGAACAATTTTTAGGACCTCACGTTGTGCGGCTTTGTCCGGCGGAAGGTGATTAAGGTAGGTGTCAGGATTAAGTTGTGGTTCTGTCATATTAGGCATAGTCAAGAAAGCCTTAAGGAAAGCACTTTAAGCGGTGTTTGGGAACATATAAAGGAAAGTCCTCTTCTCTAACTCGGGCACATCATCTTCGATCATCTTCATCGCGTATCATGGTCAGTGTTAAGGCCCAAGAAAAGGACGGGGTGTGTCATTAGAGTGACTGATTCTGATGCGGATGCCATATTTTTTATGATTGGGGATTTATTTTTGGGTGATGATCAAACCAGTGGCTTCATAATACTATCACCGTAGCCAATCAGACTCAAGACCAATCACGGAAGGAACCGAACAATACATTCACCGAGGCAGAGCGTTACTATTTAAGGAAAATTTCCGGCATGTTTCTCGGTGCTCAGTTTTGAATTTCTTGCAGTATTTTCCCTCACCGATTCTGTTTTGCCAGGGGTGTGTAGTTTGTTAGTCTGCAAGAACTTCCTTCATAATTTCATATCGGCTGGAGGCTCTGCTAACGTGCTTACTCGGTGACTGTAAATGCTATTCCTTGTATCTCATATCTCGGACATCCAGTGTGCCAAGGTTTCAACAAGCATAACTTGTATCACGCCACACCATCGTTGGAAATCTTGCTATCTTTGGCTTCCATCTTTTCTCATGAGTGCGGGGTGCAGTTAGACGGTGATTTCAGTTAGGGCCACTGTTTTAAAGGGTGACTCGGACTGATTGGTTCAGGGTGCTCCTGAAGTTGATGGTTGGAAGGGAGGTCTTGTTTCACTTCACTGCCGGCTTGCAACAGTCATTTAACCAAGTCTCGACCTTGACTGAGCTGTGAGACGCTTAGCGGTCTTAGCAACTATTGGAACAAGGGTCCTTTTGTAGGTTTGTTTCCTGCCGAGATTACGCGCGTGTGGCGCATTACAGTACCTCGATCTTCGAAATTAACGCCCCCAACGTAAGCAATGCACGAACAGTAGGGCCGACAGGATTCTTTCGAACCATGTCTTGCAAAACTGGGCCGTCCATCTCTTCTAATGGATCCTGAACTCTTCAGGCAGGCCCGTTGGAGCGGTCGAAACATGTGGTGCTTGAAAGGGAATCCAGTTGGATGTGAAACGACACAGTGAAAAGTCTGGATGGGGGGACTTTGGTGGCCGATGCACAACGAAGTTTTGAAAAGAGAAATCACCGTCATCGCCCGATGGCCAAGGCGCCGTTCAGGCTGCTCAGTACGGTGATGCCCATGTGGAGCCGAATGACGACCTCTACATCATCAAGGTCTTCACAACATCACTCAAGACTCTAATTCTCATGTAGATGACACCCCGCCGAAGGGACGTAGATATTAAACTAGTCTACACTACGTCCACCGCGTCTTAGCAGTGGCTTTGCTTGTTGCGGGATGGAAATGAAATGCAGAGTTCATCATCGGCGTCATCAAGGGGAGCTTTGCCGCAACCCCGAACCATCACCCCGACAAAACTATCTGAAAAGGCTTGATGGGGGCACGCACAAATACAGAGTTGGGGATTTAATGTTCATATAAGAGACGCATAGAGGATGCGGTAATCCTGTCACTACTATGCAGTCCACGTCAATGCTTCACTCTCAGCTCTCTCAGCTTCGGCAAGTATAACTCCCTGAGTCTGCTCATGTGTCCCTCGTATGCGAAGCTCATACAGTAGACCTCTGGGCCGTATCGACATTTCTCCGTCGATGTCATCCGGGTTGGGAAGAACTGGGTGATCGGTTGAGTCGGTGGGCGGTCGGATATCGAAAGCCCAGAGCAACCTAACATCATAAATCAGTTGGTCGTTTGTCCTAGGAATCGTGACGCTCCCTAACTTTGATATCAAAATAAACAACGAATTCAGTGCGATGTGCATCCCCGGGCATTGTCTTCTTCCAAACCCAAAAGCCGCCGTAAACGTTGGGACAGCGTCCGGTCCGAGAAACCTCTCGGGACGAAACACGTCAGGGTCCGGGAACATCTGAATACGTTGTCAAGGGTCAGTTATTAAGTCACCAGTGATCCTTGAAACTGACCTCAGGATCCCTGGCCATCATACTGAAATATGAATTGGATCGACGTGCATCAATCATTTGAGAAGGAAGAACGAGTCGAAGGACCCACTTACTGAACATTAGCATATATTGTGCTGCTCGGTGGTATGAACATTCCTTCGTACTCGTCTGCGTACATGTTACTATGGGCCACTGCCAGCGGTAATATTGGTCGCCATCTTTGGACCTCTTTGACCACGGCATAGGTGAACGGGAGATCGGAGAGATCTTGAAAATCTGGTTGTCGGTTGCGTCCGACAACCGCATCGATCTCTTCCTGGGCTTTCTTCATGACTGAAGGGAAAAGGAGCATGGCCACTGTACAATATCTTGTGAATACGAGCCCGCTTTCCAACCAGCGGTGAAAGACCCCTACTGATGAAAACCTCCACCGACGCCGTTGTCTACGTTCTGATTGTTAGGCAGCCGGAAAGCAGAGAGGTTTACTTGAAAACGCACAGATGAACCTCCCGCTTGCCAAGGGGCTGAGCAAGCGTAAGCAAGCTCCACGTCGCTCATCCCCCATTCTTTTTGCCTCTCCAGAGCAAAAGCTGCGATGCATGGCATTGCAGTCCCGTTTTCTACACGTTTCCTTACCTCGTTGAGGTACTTCACGTATATGTTAGTATCCCGAAGACGCATTTTCTCAGGTGTCCAGCGGAACCATTGAAGGTATTCCTACATGAGCGTGAGCGAACATGAAATATCGTTCGAATAGCAGACCGTTCCCTTACTGGGAGGCGTAGCAGAATCGGCCACTGAACGACAGTGATATGAATGGCAGAGTCCGAGTTCGGAGAGCATAACGTACGTATTCAACCATAGAATGCAAAGACCTATTTCGGGAAAGGTCAACTCTGCACGGGCACTTGGCACAACTACTCACAAAGCTCTATCGATTGTGAATAGATATGTGAATTACACGAGCACGTATCATTTTTCCTTACTCACTTGAGAAGGTCTGAGCCATTCGAGTCAGCCGATAATCGATGATCCTCTTTCAATATGACATAACTCACAGTCATCAACCTCGACATTCTCCAGTACGATGTCATCTTGAAGCGTCTTGACGCGTCTCCCGTAGCCTACGCTCGTAACAATGGAAAGAGCAAACCTGTGCCATAGGGGTGATAAGGTGAAGAAACTGAGTAGCGGCATAGGTGACATACCGACGCACATGGAGTAGATATGTGCCTGGATCATTTTCGTTCATTAAATCTCTCAAGAGAATTTGCGATTCCAGCGATTGAAGCGGTTTATAACTTCTGGCACCCTCGACAGACACACCAACATGAATGAGCTGTAGGAACCGTCGTCAGTGCTTCATTAATGTGACGAATGAAATCCTGACCGAGCGCCAATTCCTCCATTTTGTCCCATAGGGCATGCCAACTCCCCGCATATACTTCGACAGTATCTCCCCTCTTGAATATTGGTTAGACTGGTAAGATACGTCATACAGGAAACCACGCACCCAATGATATTTCTTGCACGACTGGAATAGATGTTTCCGCGCTTTTCCAGTAGATCGGTGGCTGCTTTGATTGTCCCGAGCACTGACGGTGTTCGAGGGTTCCTTCATTATCTTCCAGTCGCAGCAGGCACTCGAAGACCTACCAATAACATTCTGGTTCCCAAAAACTGCGGATACAACCGGGCCTAAACGAAACCATAGTTAACGGACGGCTCAGTCTCATTTCGCCTGGTGACGACTTACCATACTTCTTGTGCCACTTGGCGTATTCTTTCCAAGGCTGCTCGTAGGGAACACCACACCAGTTTTTGCTTATACCAAGCCAGGAGAGTGGGGGACCAGGTGGCATCGCAGCCCTTATGCATAGTCGCCGTTGCCGGAATTTCGAAAGGAGGAATAAAAGGAAAAGGGCCGAAAGGCCTGCCAAATGTGAGCAGACAGACACCGCGAAGATGGAGGGCATATTCGCTCAAAATTGTCGCTGAAGAAAAGAGGTGAGTTCCAATCTTATATCCACCCCCAAAGACGGAGGTTCGTGTATGGACGCTCGTCGATGCTCATTAGTTGTGATGAGGTCAGAGGGTGACCAACCGAAAATGGGTCCAGGGAACCCGAGTCGGACAGCCCGGTTTTGGTAGCATCAAATTAACGGATCACTGTTGGTCAACGGCTCGGGCGTCCGGCAAAATATTAACAACCAGGTTAGTAAGAATACCTGGTTGTGAGTATGATGCCTTCAGTGATAGTGGACTGAGTGGGTCACTGAGAGGCCTTCGTATATCATATAGTGTTCAATGTTCAGATAGTTGGGTGATGCTACGCAGACTGACCTTTTATTCCCTCTCGTCTAGGGCGCCCAGTTAGCGAAAGACAGTATGTTAACCAATCTTACTTGACAGAGCCTGGTTCAAAAGTTGCCGTACAATCACCGCCTAAATATGGGTAGCACAGCGGCGATCAACAAGGAGAACAGTGGCAATGACGAAAGGTGGAGTAAGGTGCGACCGCCCGGACTCCGGCAGGCCTGTTCAACCGGTTGAGAGCGCATGAAATTGTCGGTGGTCAGAGATTGGCGCAATGGTGAAATCTTTCCGACTCGGACTGAAGTTAATTTGGCCAAACGACGGATGCCGTTCAACAACCCGAGACTTAATGAGATCACAGTCACCTCTTTCACCGCTGAGATGACGTTGCGACCAAATGCAGCACACAGGACGTGTATTTTGTGGTCTCATTCGAAGGTTTTCGCTTGTCCTCCCCTGCATTCAAGGGGTTCGGGACATTGTGCAAGTGGCGTCGTATCCCCCTGCTTGTACCATCACTTCTTGTGGGAATCTCTACTTGACGTTCGCTCAACTTGGCGAACTTCTGTTGCCGTAAATTCTGTTCATTGCGGACGCCTTGTTTAATGCCAGCCTATCTTTGTTATCACACAGTTGTATGTGTGATGGGCAGGTAATTTTCTGAGTGCCCATACCTTCCCGCGGTTTAAGGAATACAAGAATCGCCGTTTATATCCTCGATTTGGTACATGCAGTTTTAAACCTGTATCCGTCCTACTTATTTTGGTGTGAGCCAGGGTTTACATACCCCTTAGCCTTAGTCCTCAGAAGTAACATTGATTTGCAACTATGGAGCCACACCACTGCTTCATCGTTTGGTACTTAGGCGGACACAAACCATTGCTTCAATAATTCTACCGAAGAGGCAGGTGTTTAGTCTTGCAGGATTCGCGAAGTACAGCACGACCGAAAAGCCAGCGACGGGAGTTTAGACTCATTATGGAAGTGTAGGTGGATTACTGTGGTTACCCCCAGTGAGGTTCACACCATCTCTGTCCAGGGCAATAAGCCGTGGTGTGGGTAGGTGCCAGTGGTCAACATATCCGCTGCACGGAGGTGGAGAGTCAGTGGCGTCAACCAAAACAGCAAGTGTCAGGAGTCCTTACATTAAGTAACATTATCGTTGCCTTCGAGTCTGCCGAACTTTCACTCCCTGCAACCCTGTGTGTCCCGCTCGTGAGTGCTTGGGTGCTAGACTAATGTTACTCCGTTGACTCTGACGCACCGATTCAAGCTGTCGGTCATCGCCGAAATCATAGAAACTCGAGCTCGTTCGCGAATGAAGTAAATTTACCATTCCCTCCACACAACGGCCCGTCAACACATTCCCATAGTGGGCCACCTAAACAAACTCGCCTGCACCCGACAATGAATCTGCCATCTGAGAAGCCCAATTCTTAAAGTACTAGTTGAATTTCGCACAACTCTATGATCCGATGAGGAGGCCTTCTTAGGGCATGTAGGTGAACCTGTCTGGGGCGTTTCATTGCTCCGTTTTCTCGAAGGATTCCAATTGGTAGAGTGCGGCGAATATATTAGAGATTCGATCCGGTGCTGAGGTCAGCGTCTTCGTCCACACTGCCATCCTTCTGGCGGGGCCGGCTTCCAGCAAGTTGAACCAATAGTACAACGTGGAACCTCACCAAGCCACCTACATAGCTCGGCATGGAATCACAACCAGTGACTAATTTCCACGCCGACGAAAAACCTAGAATTTCTTCGTTGTTTCAAAACGGCAAATATGGACATATTGTTGAGCGCTTGAGCGCTCGGGACGATCCGTTCAAGGCTTCTTTCATATAAGAATCCATCTCGTGCACACGTGCCCGAGACTTCCTGCTCACACCTTCATCCAGCGCGTTTTGAACTCAGCGTATCTTGGGCGTTTGAGGCATGTCTGTGAGCAATGTTGGATTTGTGTCGGCCGCTGACCAGCTGGGTAGGCAAAAATGGGGCCCCTTGAAGATTTTTTTGCCGACTACCCGAACTTCACTTATGATCCGTCGGCCCCTGCAACGAGCGAGTTCCGCCACTTATGTCAAGTCCAAGGCTGGGGCCAAGATTCCGTTCAAAGAGAAAGTGCAAGGTCGGACTTCAGAGCTGCCCTTATCCATCAATTCAATGCGTCGTATGGTGATGACCTCGACGGATGGCACGCTATGATGACACACATGGGTATTGATCCCCTTCCCGACACTATTTCTGCATGCAAGAAGGTACAACTGTTAAACTTTGGGTGGTTCGGCGTCTCAAGCTTCACAGATTGTCAAGGGTTTATTTGTGAATCTGGTTGACTTAGTTGACGTCCGAGGGGATCCGACTCAAACTGTTACCTTATTCGAATCAGAGAAGGCCCTGAGCAAGTACACTAAACGGAAGGGCAAGTTCTTTCCGAGAGACGAGGCAAAGGCAGGAGGCATTCTTAGGTTTCTTCTCCGCCAAATCGTGCGCCCAGGGAGGCGAAGGAGGTGATTGGACGGTTTGCCCAGGTTGCCTGCTATGGCGCCCCCATGAGCCTCCAGCGTCCGCACATCCAATTGTCCGCCATTTCCCCCGTGTCATAGTTACGTTTGTAAGTAACGGCCCTGACGAAAGTAGTCATCACCGTTGCGGGAATGTCACCTTAGCTCACTTTTAAGCTGCGGAATTGGCCCTTCCAGCCAGTGTGAAAAGCAGAATGGGGTGAGAACCAATTAAAGTGAGGTACAAATTAAACGCCTTCTCGTTCGGGGAGAACATCCTTCATAAGCAACTTACCCTCGTCTACTAACTTGCAAAGTAATTGTCAGGTTGTCTCGTATCCCTCAGTCAGAATCTTCACATTTTTTGGGTGTGGGGTTTTTGAATCAGCTGTCGACAATACAAGAAGGTAAATGGACGTACCCATCCACTCCCCCCGAGCCCATTTTAAAATCAAGCCTTCCGTGACAGACTTGAAGCGAGACTGAAGGATGGAGCCCCTCAACGAATTCTTTAGGGGTTACCCATGGTTCGAGTACGATCCACACGAGTCGGCTTCTGCACAATTCCACCGACTTTATCAAGAGGCAGGATGGAGAAGGAACGATCCCGAGCAGGTTGAAGCCTGGGAGGATTACCTTGCAGCACTTGTGGGACAGTTTAACAGCTCATATGGAAGCGACGACGACGACCTTGATGCCTGGCATGAGCTATTGGTACACGTAGGAATCGCTGAACTTCCTGATAGTACCGGAGAATGCAAGAGGGTGAGTGCGACATGTCAATATTTTAAGTAACTGGCTTAAAGCATCCGCAGGTTATCCAAGGGAAATTCATCAACCTCGTCGACCTCGTAGATGCACGGGGTGACCCTACAAAACAAATCAAACATTTTGCTACAGAAGTCGAATTGAGCGAGTACACGTTGTCAGAACACAAGATTTTTCCAAGGAATCATGTGGACGCAGGAAGTCTCCTCAAATACCTTCTTCGAAAAATCCTCTCTCCTGACCCCAATCGTCGAGACGATACCATCACCGATGAAGGAAGAAGGAAGGGGCAGCGTATCATGTAGTTTCCGACAGGTGCCCTGTTCTGTGATATTACAATTACAGTCATTGATCGGTCCTTGCGACACTTAGCCTATTCCCATTCCCCCATCACATATTGTGACCCAGAAATATTTCTCAAGAATAATAGTGGATTTATAAAGCGTACATAAAAAAAATGGAGGCCGTTGGTTGGGTCGACGTTGAGGGATGACAGTGGGATGTCTCAATTCTGAGCTAAATACGCGTTTTTTGGAAACCATACCTCTCCAAGTCAGGGAAAATTTAGGAAAAAAGTTCCTGCACACCTACTTCACTTCCAGAAACATTTGCACAGCGCCTTTTGCTGTTGGTCAGTCATGTTGGCCTCCAACCCAATCCCATGCCTCGGAAGAAGAGACAGTGATAAGGATGTGTCACATCACGCAATCCATTTTCAGTTAGGCAGTTTTTTTCACGACTGTGATTGGCGAATTGGTGAGAAGTTGGTTTGGTAATCAACCAGTTATGGCTAAGCCGTGTAGTTGCCGGTACAATGTGACACCAAATATTTCGTCCAATACTTACACCTCCTACCGTACTCGATATCCCTGCTGATTTTTCCAGAGGTGGCGACGCACATGGCGCCCATAAGTATGTATTTTTCTCCCCTCAAATTAACCACAAAAATATTCAGGGCCGCTTACAAAATTTGGCTTGTCTCAAGGACCGATCAATGACACTACTGGATCATCTGTCCGAAGAACGAGACTTTATAAAATTCTAACCCCGCTGGTTAATCCCTCACAAAACTGGGAACAATCGTCACTCCTCCGTTCCCTCTCACTGGAGGAACGCATGATGACGCGACGACGACCCACAATGAAGCCCACTATATCTTTGAATACGGGAAGTAAAACTTTTGATAAACGAACTGCTTTCGGTAATGATGTCACAGGTGGATGGGTTCTCCGTGTGAACATCATGCAATGGAAGTGATATAGAAGGAGGGCGTTGTGGGTAGAAACCCGGTCGCTTCCCTTGCACAATACTTGCACCAGACTCTCCGCTTCGAGGTTGGAGAGTCTCCTGCAAGAAATAACCGTCCGTACTGCGCAAACCATCTCCGCACCGGCGCATCTCTAGCCTCAATCTAGAACCTTCGCACAAATCAGAGTTTTGATGGGTCCACTCGAACAGTTTTTCCGTCGGTATCCCTGGTTCCTCTACAGCCCAGTGGAGTCCGCATCGGCACAATTTAAGAGACTCCGCAGGGAAGCAGGATGGAAGAAGGGGGACGATGAGGACAAGGGGGCCTGGAAGGACTACCGAACTGCGCTTGTGAGGCAGTTTAACAGTTCATTTGCGAGGGATGACGGTGTCCTTGATGCCTGGCATGAATTGCTCAGGCATATTGGAACCGTCAACCCTCCTCCAACAGTGGGGGAGTGCAAAACGGTGAGCGTGCCTCGTGGCAGCAGGACCCATCTGGTGCTTAACCTCTAGCTTCTCAGCTTATATCCGGGAAATTCATCAATCTTGTCGACCTCATAGATGCGAGGGATGACCCTACAGTGGTGATCAGGCATTTTCCCACAGAGACCGCATTGAGCAAGTATACAATTACTACTGGAAAGTTTTTTCCGCGCAATCATGGAGAAGCAGGAGGTCTGCTTAGGTTTTTTCTCCGACACATCCAGAACCCTGATCCTCTTCGTCGAGACCCTGGCCAAGTTAATCGTGGACGAGGGAAGAAAAGGCATCACCGCCCATAAACGTATAAACTCTCGGCGAGCTCTAGTAATGTGTTAGAAGTACCAGGCAGAACAGGTAACCTGTGACCGGTGAAAGGTGAGACCTCGGAAGTATGGATGAATTAGTTAGTCGAAAGGTCTTCTTTGTAACGGTAGTCATGGCGAGTCCTCTGTAACATTCTTTCAATTAATAACCGAATGACCCCGGCCAGTGCATGGAGATAGTCCTGGATTACACAAACCACACATCTAACGCTGCGCGGTGCAGCCTTTCGTCCCTCTTTAAATACTTGCTGGTCCTTCTGGACATCTACCGTTCATGCCCCAGGGTTCTGAAATACCCCTTTCTAGAATCGTCTATCACGCAAGAAGACCACACATACTGACAGCTAAATTGGATCGTGGGGAAGGATAAGTGATGCGCATTTGCGACCGCCGCTGGCATACATATTCCTTTCCGAAGAGATCCACCCACCTCTTTGTGCAGCCTTGGCAACCGCCTACTCACTACCAAGTTTGTGGCTACGCAGTTGAACAAGTTGCGGAGGCAAGAAAAGTAATGGGGACCTCGATCACAAAGTAAAAAGGAGGGACCCTAGTGGAAGGTATAATCACTGCAACGCTTCATCATAGCGCTCCGAAGTAATGTTAAATGATATTTCTACAACTCGATGGCTGTTTTGAAACAAAACCCCACCCAACCCTTTCCCTCACTTTTTAGGCCACATGATGTGGCGGAGAAGAAATTTTATAATGCCACCTGCCTTTGCCTCATCTTTCGGGAAGAACTTGCCAGTGTCTTTTGTGTATCTACTGAGGTCCTCTTCTGACCCGAATAACTGAACGGTTCGGGTCGAGTCCCCCCGTGCATCAACCAGGTCAACCAGATTGACAAAGAGGCCTTTTGCAACCTGTAGATTTATGGAGGTGAGGTCACTGAAGGCTATAAGGGCGGGAAGGACATACCTTTTTGCATTCGCGAATGGTATCAGGGGGTGTATCCACACCCATACGGATCAACATAGCATGCCATCCGTCAAGGTTGTCGCCATACGATGTGTTGAACTGCTCCATGAGAGCGTCCTTAAAGGCTGATTTCGCCGCATTGCTTTGGTCCGCTCCCCAGTGTTGGGTCTGGCTCAAGCGACGGAACTCCTTCACAGCGGGTGCAGATGGGTCATAAGTGAAGTCCGGGTAGTTGGAGAAAAATTCTTCAAGAGGCTCCATAATCTTTCCTGTTAGTCAGTACCGAAAACCTGAAGTACATATTTGCCTACGCTGCTAGCTTGCAGTGGTTGGGTCATGTTGTGGATATGTGGAAGGAGGGGGTTAGCACGAAGCCTGGACATGCGTCCTCCACGATCTCGGTGCTTTTATAGGATAAGAACCGTAGGTTGACAATCGCACGTAAGTTTCCGCCTTCTGCTGGTTGCTGCGGTTGATGGACTGGTCCGCGCAGAGTAGTTCTACGTAGAATATGACTGTATTCTGATGTTACTATCATGACTTTAATGAACAGTTTGTGCGGATTGGCGGATTGGGACTCTGGGAGAGGTGGGCAAACACACCTGAATGATTCAACCTGAGTTCAGACCATTCATCTAAATCAGTGTCACAACAAGTCGTTACCCAACAGAATTGGTGTGCGACTACGGGTCATGAATTGACTACGTGTTTTTGTTGGTAGCAGGTCGTGTACAGAGATCAGGATGGAGAACAATATCATAGAACATGATAATTCAGAATTTCTCTACAGGAGATTAATCAATAAATCATTTGCGCAATAGCTTCTACGTCAATTTCGCTGATTCTGTCGAAGAAGTCTTTCCGGGCATCGGTTTACCACTCGTACACCCCAAGGCCCAGAACCACCCTTTCTAAGGACTCGAGTCGTTGATCGTAGACCTACAACATTTTGAACCCTACAGGATTGCGGGCACAAGGAGTAATATGGTACCACTGGCCTTCCTTATCGAAGATATTGGCCGATCTTTTCGGATGGTGCAACGTGGTGTTAGAAGGTACTAGAACAGAACAATTGTCATCGATGGCCCGTCACGCGATATTTTGCTTTGTACATCCAACAGTGTGGAGAACGTTATCCTCTGATTTGCAGCCATAGGAAATATGTGCTGGTTAGTTCCAAGAGGTAGGCTGCACCGCGCATATGGGCCAGCGCTGTCCACGGCTTGACCACTAGCACACCCCTCCATCCTTTCACTAAAGTCGGAGAGCTGGCAAGATCTGTGACTATCTCTATTGTATTAAGCTCGCTAGTATAAATAACGCGAGCTAGGCTCTGCTAGTCAGTGCCGCCCGAATCTGGGAACAGCAGTCACTCCTTCTCACCTGAGGAATGCAGGATGACGATCTGCAATGAAGCTCACCATTTTGGAAAAAGCGAAACACTGCGGAACGAACTACCTTGCGTAATCAGTGCCACGAGTTTGGTGGGCTGGTCTGTGTGTGGACATTACGAAGCGGAAGTGACATGGAAGGAGAACGCTGTAGGCAGAAACCTCGTTGCCTCCCTTGCATAGCACTTGCACCAGACCCTCCACCCCAAACGCTTAAGATTTTTCTGCAAGGAATTAGCCTCCTGAACTCCGTGAACCATCCACACATTGGGAACTGGCGCATCTCTACACCTCAATCTAGCATTCATGCACAAACAGCGTTTAATGGGTCCACTCGAACTGTTTTTCCGCCAATTTCCATGGTTCCGTTACTGCCCACGGGAATCAGCATCTGTACAATTCAATCGACTCCGAAAAGAGTCAGGATGGAAGAGGAATGTTAAAGGCAGGAAAGCCTGGAAGGACTACCAAACCGCGCTAGTGAGGCAATTCAATAGCTCGTTTGCGGGGGGTGAGGATAGCCTCAATGCCTGGCACGCATTACTCGTGCACATTGGGGTCACTGACCCTCCTCCAACGGTGGGATTGTGCAAAAAGGTGGGTCCGCCTCTTGGCAGGATCCGTCTGGTGATTGAACCTCTCACCCCCAGCTTATATCTGGGAAATTCATCAACCTTATTGACCTCATAAATGCGAGGGACGATCCTGAGATGGTGATCAGAGACTTCCCCACAAAGGTGGCATTGAGAAAGTATACACGCAAGGAGGGAAAGGCCTTTCCCCGCAGTCATGAAGAAGCAGGAGGTCTGCTCAAGTACCTTTTTCGACACAATGAGAACCCTGACCCCAATCGTCGAGGCCCTGGCCGAGTTAGTCGTGGACAGGAGAAGGAAGAGTGTCGCCCATAAACTCTCGATTTTTAGTGAGGCTTCAAAGGAGCCATGGAACCTGCGACCGGGAGAAGGGGGGATGTAAGGCATCAGAGATATAGGTGAATTTTCGGTCTGTCGGAAGCTCTTCTTTGTAACGGTAGTTTTGGCATTTCACTCTTTTGAATTAGGAAAATATAACCGTGTTTACGATGCGATGCGCATGCGCGAATATATTCCGAAGGTTTAATTGGTTTTACCTACAACCAATCGAATGTCCGGCCAGGCAGCTCAACTGACTTGACAGCCAATCTGGGCTGGCCGTTGAAAGTGCCCGTTCAAAGCAAGATAGTGCGTTTGAAACTCCGCGATGCTCCTTCGATGATTCGACCCCCCGTTCGAAAGTTACCCGATGTGGGATACAATCGCGAACGACTTACGCCTGAGGTATCTTGCGATATTTCTTTCTGCAATATCTGAGGTTCACGACTATAGCATATTTGACCCACGTGCACCTTCCAAAGGCTCATAGGGCTCAATGATTGTTTGTTTGTAAACCACGACCAAATAGCCGCCACTTACACCATTGCTGACTTCGCCAAAGACGTGTATTGCCAAGGCATGGCTTACCTTTTCGGGGGAAATCACCGTTATTTACTACGGGCACCACACCACAAGGCCCGGGATCTGGAAATATCCCTTTCTCGAATCATCCATCACAAGAAGACCGCACACATTAAACTAACTGGACGAGAAGCAATACACGTGTCCGACTACGCCACTGATACGACTGGTGGTTCCTTTCCGAAGAGACCCACCCCATCTCTTTGGGTGTGCAGTTTGGCGTTAGAAGGTTTTAGAAGTGAAGGACGCAGTGGTCATGGGAGGTCCGCCCCACGATACGCTTTCTTGTAGCATCATCCGGCAGAACAGAGAATGTTATCTAATCCGCAGCTCCAACACCCTCAGGTGATAAGCTCCAAGAAGCACGGTTGCGCGAGCTACTGCGTACTCACTGATATAAGCCAATACCAGCCCGAATCAATCAACGACTGACACACCCTCCCATCTCTTCCACTGAAGGCGAAGAGCTGGTAAGGATCCGTGACTATCTTCATCGCGTTAAGCCCAATATCAATAGCCCAAGCCAAGGTGTATCGATGAGCGAGCCCAAGTGACCTCCGCACTACTTTTCAAACATTACAATATCTGACCTGTGAGTTGTTAGCATTCCTGAAGATATTGCCCAAGTTCTCCGGAACGAACCAATTCAGACGTATTTTGAGGGCTTTCCGGGCTTTATCTACGACCCAGACGAACCTCCGCCCAGACAGTTCGACCGGCTGGCTGAGGAGAGAGGTTGGTCATTAGAGTCGCCCGCCCGCAAGATGGCACTGCGCGAGCTCCAGACGGCGCTCTTCCGACAGTTCGACCCTTCGTACGAGGATTATTCAGCAGTGATTGAAGTCGACTGGCCGAAGGTAGCAGAGGAACCTGTGGGTGCTATTGACATCATGGCTTCCTCCGGTATCACAGAAGTGGACAGTCCTTCAACACCGGAGGACCCTGGCATCGAGCCAATCCCGGAGGAGAAAGCCACGAGACGTCCCTTGGAATGCCTCGATGCGTTCTTTAGTAAGTACCCACAATTCGGACGCGACCCTACCAAGTCTGTGGCCACGCAGTTGAATGAACTGCGGAGGCAGGAGAAGTGGTGGGGGCGTCGACACAATTTGTGGGAGGCGGCTCTTCGGAAGTATCAGAACGCGCTGGTGCAACAATTTAACACTTCGTATGGGACGGATGCGAACGATCTGAAGACTTGGCATCAAGTACTCTCGCGTATGCATACTAGGGAGTTTCCGCAGACAGTGGATGAGTGCAAGCAAGTGAGTGAATTTTGTTTCACTTAGAGGCGCCCCGCTGAGGTGCGGCAGTTGGTTGGCGACATGTACGTCAACCTTGTGGATTTGGTTGAGGCGAGTGCGGACTCCTCCGACGAGCGACGGGTCACAGTCTTTCAAACGGAAGAAGCCCTGGGTTCGTATACAGCCAAGACAAGGAAGTACTTTCCTCGGAGGCATGCTTGTGCTGGGGATGTCCTGCGGTGTTTCCTCCGTCCCCGTCAGCTTTGATGAGTCCCGAGGATCGGGTTGAATTTCTGAGTACAGGGCCATTTGGAAAGGCCCAATATGCGTATATTTGTGTTCGACAGCGTGAAACCAAATTATGACTGGATAATGTTTGTTGTGTCATGTTCCGATTTCTCGCAAACCCCACGATGTATCTCGCAAGAATTCTTGCCCAAAACACGTTCGTGCTATGGAATTTTAGGAGTCCGGGAATGAAAAGCTTTCCATTTCGGAAACGACCTAGTCAACATAACGTCCTCAGAATACCAAGCATGTCCCACGGACCCTTTGGAAGAAAACTTCATTCCCAGGACCAGGTCCCAGGGCCTCTCAGGGCCCCAAGCGCTTGTCCAGGAACCTCGCTAACCTCGTGCTAAACCCACCCGACTGTCCCAGACTGTCCCTCGATTTCTCTCGCTAACCAATTAATCTTGTGTGCCCCCGGAGGTTCCCGCTCGGACGAGTAACGCAACCTTTCCCAAGGAGACGGGTTCACGGCTCACCACGTCGAACCAACACTATAACTAGTACTTATATATGGGGCACCCAACATTCCCGTCCTAAAATTGCACTTAGCTATTTAGGTACTTGTCACAAGGTCCACCTCAACGACCAATACCAAGACGCCCGATTCAGCGCTCTTTCCTCGATCTCCTGCTTTGCTTCTTTCTTGTTCTGCTTTTGGTCGCATCACGGCCAACCAAAACCCAGCCACCGACTCCCATCACCCTTGGAACCCTAAGCCGGTCCCCATCCCCATCACATATCGATCCCCCGTGCGCGGTGAGGCTGCATGACCTTCTTGAGGCACCCAGATGTCCACAATCGCTGATCGATTGACCCATATAGAGAGGGACAGATACCTCAGACCTCATGGCCAACTACACGTACACGTATCCGCATGGCGTCACTGGTAGCGACCGCTTCCGAGATGACGACGCTATGGATGTCGAATCCTCTAGCGAGGAGTCCGGGGACTCAGGGTCCCATTCGACCTCAGGTAGTCCCACACCCGGTCCTCACCAACACTTACGGCCAGTTCCAACAATCCGACGACCAACCTATCGAAGGGAGTGACAACACTTCTTACCTGCGGAAACTGCTCTCATGACGTCGTTCTCTCTGGACACCTGCTTACTTCTGGTATCCTCTGCGTCCCCGAAACACCTGTCCCTCACATCCTTTACACTAATGCCACACCTGCCACGCACGAAGAACCTCAGATCCACACCTACATCCACACGACGTCCAAAGCTGTCGCGCAGCTGGACTGGGAGATCGCGCGTCTTTCGGCGATATTGCAGATGCTGGTCCTCGAACGCGACAAGTTGGTGGATTTGGTAGAAGAGCACAAGGCGTTGTTAACGCCATTTAGAAAGCTCCCAACGGACATTCTTACGGAGATCTTCGTGCGGTGTGAGCGTGGTGCGAAGTGTGATGTGATCCCGGACGTCCGTGATAGCTTTGATAGAGACGCTGGACCGCTCCTATTAACGCAGGTATGCCAGCGGTGGAGGCACCATGCGTTACGGATGCCAGAGTTGTGGACGGATGTGAGGATAAGGATTGGGAGAGGGGGAGTTGCAGGAGTCGAGGAGGCTGCCTCTGATACAGGCTTGGCTTGAGAGGTCAACGAACCACCCGTTGAACGTGTGTATGGTTGAGCAACAGCGTTCGCCGATGTACCATTCTGATTCGCGGAATCCTGCGGTTGGGGTGTTGGTTAATGTTGCTAGACGGTGGAAACGGTTATATCTCGCGTTGCACTCGACCACGACACAATGGCCGTTGTTTACTGGATTGAAGGGGCTCCCATTACCCGCTCTTCAACATTGCACTATTGCCTCATCGCCGGAAGAGCTCACGCTACATAACTGGCCGCAGCAGCCGAATTTAGGTTTTGAAGCATTTACTATCCGGCGCGAGCTTACTCGAGTCGTTAACTCTGGACTACGACATCCCTATTATCAGTCTTGTATACCCACGACAAACGATTACTCACTTGGATCTCCATACCCTCACTAAAAACCGGACAATACCTCTACAAATGGCCTTTGACACACTGTGTCATTGCCCTAGACTCGTCTCCTTTCGAGCGCGATGCCAAGTTTTAACACACTTCGCGCCTATTTCACATCTTTATCACTCGACTCTCCTATCGCTTGATATCCAAATCGACGCTGATTCGGGACTAGGGGCTGAAGCTCTCCTCACTCACATAACGCCGCCTAACCTTATCTACCTCTCGATACACACTCCTGAATCAACCTGGGAACAAGACACGATTCTATCATTTCTCGCTCGTTGTGCCCCTCTACAGTCGCTCACGCTGCGGTGTAAGAAGGTCGAAAAGAGGGATTTACTGGAGATGCTAAGCCGAACCAAGGAGTTGACTTCGCTCACGATCGATATTGGACTCAATATCACCAACGACCTCCTTAGTGAACTCTTTTTCCCCGAAGAATCTGAAACGTCGCCTCCGCAAATACTCCTCCCAAGACTGAAGTACCTTGAATTTGGTGGTCGGCTGTTCATCTCGGATAATGATTTTCTCTCTCTTATCACTTCCCGACGATACCCTTCGCCAAAATTAGATGCCTCGGTACTAGAAGAGGTTCATATAGACTGTGATGGACTCGTTTATGGATTTATGAGCCCGTACCTCATTGAACAGCTGGATGAGCTACGGTGGTGGGGTTTGCGTGTACGTGTAATTGAGAATGGAGTAGTAAAGTATCCATAGGATTATTGGATTTATTTTATATTTATTGGTGTTGCATTTGTGAGCTGTTCTCAGATGGAGTTAGTCTCCTATTTGTGTTTGCCCCTATTTGTCAGCACCTTCTCACTAACACACTACCGACGACCCTTGTGTTCGCAGTATTTCCGTGCGTGCTAACTTCGCCTCCACCACCCGCCAATGATCTTCCCTGCATTGCCTGTCTTCCTCGTCCTCTTCTCGTTCTCATTAGAATCGTGGGCGCAGACACCAATTCCACCATCCTACTTTCCCTGATGTATCTTCCACACCCGCTCCAACAACAATATCTTCAGCAGGGCCTTCCACTTCCACACTCACCACTCCTGTACCAAGCGGGAGTGCGAGCGCACCAGTATCAGGCAACGCGACGCAGACGAGCTCAGCACAATTTCCTAGCTTGAGCGGATATTCTTCTTGTGGTACGTGTATCTCTTTTCCTCCGAGACTTCCTAACTTAGTTCTGTATCATTGGTTGGTTTAAATTTGAAATAGTATCACAATGCCTCGCTACGTCAATTTCGATGGTCGGATGCTCGAGTTTAGTCGACGTTAATTGTTTTTGCCCAAGGTACTCCCTCCAACCATCCTACAAGAAATTAATAAAGGTATTAACCGAGATAATAACTAGCGACCGATTCCCTACAACATACACCACCTGTCTCGCGAGCAACTGTCCCACTGAGGTCTCTTCCTGCCGAATCTCTAGTCCAACAATTCTGCAAAGTCTCAAATTCGACAAGTACTTCACTTTCGTTCCCCTCGATACCTGTGACGACTTCGATGTTGGTCACGAGTGGTTCTACTTCTAGGTCGTCGAGTGCTAGTGCGAGTCCCACTTCGGCTGCTAATAATTCTGCGGTGGATACGGGGGTTGGGTTTGGTTTGTTGGTGACGGTGTTGAGTGTTGTGCTTGGAGCGTATATTGTGGATTGAATGATGAGATTTTATGGTTCACTCTTCTTGTTTCTCGCAATTGCTATGGACATTGTACACATCTTGGAGCAGCACAATAATCAGCTCGTTGTTATTCCAGGTACCGGAGTCCCATTAAAGTTATGGCAGGGTAAAAAAAAAGGAGTATAAATCACGCCCTGCAACAAGGGAGCCGACCCCTGATACAAAGGACGGGCCCGGCCCCTCGCTGCCGTGGATCCAAAACCCCTGGCTGGTTGTTGCGATAAGTGTCCTGCCACACCCCGACACCCCAATGAGACGTGCACAGAACACAAGTTGACAACCCACTACCCTCCTGATGTTTTAAGTCGTATCGAGCCCTTCGCCGGCCCCAAACTCGGCGATGGCGGCAACTCAGCCCACCACGCCTTCTTGGTCTTCCCATCCACAGCTGCTGCCGAACTAGTAGTCGTTTTGGCCTTCCCCGCCCGCATCGCCAATTTGGTGACTCTTGCATGATCTGATCCGCGCCGTTTTATGATAGTAGATAACCCGGAGCTTATGCCTTTTCGTTGTTTGCGTGGTGAGTCTAATACGTCTTCCGCGGCCGCGTTGTCGTCTTCGTCGCGATTGCCTTCGTGAGCGTGAACTGGTTCTTTCCCCTTTGTTGTCGATTCGCGTTTCCGTTTTTTGTTGGCGGCGTTGGCGGTGGGGGTGGTGGTGGTGGTAGTAGTAGTGGGTAAATCGATAGGTTTCATGCCTTTTTCCCATTCTTTTTTGTGAAGACGGTAGATCGCCATTGCTGCTCGTGCATCTGTGACCTAAGAATGTATCCAATTCAGTCGCAGTCGAAGCGGATCGGAAAGCTGAAGGCACATACACTACTATGTTCACCTTCTTGAATAGCCAATCCGAGCTGTTCATTGACGAGCGTTCGAAGAGCGATATATTTTGATTTTGTCAGCCCGTGTTTACGTGCGTAGATTTGGGTATCTCGAGTCATTTGGTGTGGGTGGGATAATAAAAGCGCCTACATATAAGTATGCGAGTGGTCAAGAAGCGTTTTCTGCGTGAACGAAAGGTAACAAACACGTACCTTGAGATCGTTAGTGTATCGCATGTCCGATTAGAATTCTATCCTTCAACATATCCGCAACCAATTTCTGAACCTCCACAAACGGCTTCGCTAAGTAATAACATCAACCAATTCGATTTAATACATCCGTCAGAACTCGAGTCATAGAGAAAAGCGGGTGGCGACTATACCTCCAACCATATCCTTTTCGCGAACTCCACTCCACTGCGTGCGATAATCCACTACTCTCTCCCTCTGTCCTTACGAAAACGTCGAGCTGCACTGCCCCGTGCCAGTTGACGAGGACTGACGCGGGCGAGCGAGGATTCTTCGCCATCGTTTAGACCGACGCCGACCATTTCGCAATCTATGGCGAGGTATCGGCCTGGTCTAGTCACACAAAAGATCAGCCGGTCAACAATTTTCGATTCTTTATTAGCGGATGGAGTTTGAAGAGTCTTAGGAACTCACAGGTGTTGTGTGGGTGTGTATGTTAGTGCCCCTTTGACCATATTCTGGAGGGATGCATTGAAGTTGGAGTCGTTGGTATGGTCTTCATGTGCTGAGATGGGTATAGAGGGGTGTGTGGATGTTGAAGGTGAGGGGGATAGTGAAGCGGTATTCAATGTTCTTGTTGAACCATGTTCTACTTTTCTGCGTTTATGTGGACGTGAATTCGAAGGGGTCGATTTGTCCAACGTCTAGAAACAAATATCAGGGATCTTTAAGTTCGAGTTTGTTTGAGACGGAATACCTTCTTGAGTGCGAGCCAGTTAGCGGAAGCGATCGTGGTAGTCTTCGTCGCGTTGGACATGGTCGAGTAGAGGACCATCGAAGATCAAAAACCCCAAAGAAAACATCAGAAAGCCAAAGTTGTGATCGTGGGAAACTGATATGTCGTCTTGCAAGGAATAGTTTCTCCGGCTTCTCGACCTTACCAGGACCTGCAGGGAAGCTTAAGTTTAACTTGGTTTACTTCGTCGTGTGGGGTCTTGTTGCCGTCCGGCCATTCCCGTCTGACCATGATGCCTTGAGGTGTGAGAGACTCTCAGGGTCCCTGAACGGCTTATTACCACCCGCCTTCCTCATTTCATAGAAGACAGGTGACATAGCTTGGTCCAACCCCCCCGATTAACCTCATCTCATCAATATCACCGACACTAATAACTTACCATTGGCTCATGGGAAAATCAAAGTCCAAGAAATCACAACTTAAGGTTTGGCTCTCTCCCCACTCCCCCCATTACTGGACAAGCCAAACTAAACGGGTATCATCATGAAAAGAGATACCCAACTCCTACAGATAAATACCTCATCGTAACGGATCCATGGGGAGGCGTACCCATCCAAGAACCCAATTTCTTTAACCACGTCACGGCGTGGTTTGAAATCATGCTCAAACCGAAATATCCTGGTGCCCGTCCCTCTGCCATCTTTTACCAATGGACTGTACGTGTTCCCCCGGAAATATACGGGTATATGAAATCGAGAAGGTGTTTACGAAAGCTGGAAGTATAGAATAAGAACATCATCGTTGAAATACCCGACCATATCGACGTTGAACCGTATCTAGGCGCACATTACTGGTCTAGCTTCCTCGTCCCTCCGCACTGTTATAATGTCGGCACACGGGCGAGTTATGTCTACGAATTCGAGACCAAGTTCTTCCCCATTCCTGCCGCTCAAGGTTCTCCATCCTCGTCATGATATCAAATACCCAACTGACGTTACGCCTCTTTGTTGCCTTTTTTTGGTGGGGGGTTAGGAGGGTGGACACCAGGTTATGCCCAATACACCAAAATCCGCCCCAACTTCGACGTCAGGGATCCGTACCCCCTACCTCTCCCAGCACCAAACTCCCCATTACCGTTTGCCAAGAAATTACCACCGGGAAGAGTCGGTCAGATCCAACCGTTACCACTACCACCGCTTGAACCTCTCCCCAAGATTGACGATTATGATGATGAGGGACCTTCGCAACAACAAGGCAGTTCTGGCGAAAGCAGCAAGCAAGGCGAGGTGAAAGAGGAAAAGGATGACCGCGCGAGGCAGATAGAGTCGGTTGATGGTCGGGTATCTGATCCTCGTAAACGTGGTACTACCCCCGCAGATAAGGTCAGTTCTAAATTGCGACCCAGTACCTTCTTTAACCTCATCTCCCGTCCCGGATGATTCTACTTTTAGCCCCATTTTCGGTCGTACGAGCAACCAGGGCATTTGGCAGAAGCAAAAGTGCAAATCGATACCCCAACCTCGATGCCACCACCACCACCACCACCTACTAGTACTTCCCTCACCCAGAAAACTGAAGAAAATGGACCCCTACGAAGAAGGTATAACATTGCTGACTACGTTACATTCGATCTGATGCCACTTGAATTGGATTAGAGGAAGCAGCGATGAACCTCCTTCGGAGTCCCGCCACAGCCACCACAGACTCCATTGACCGTCCTCCTATTATTCCCTTCCCATCTCCAACACGCGGGGTATCTGTGAAAAGTGAAGTAGAGGTGAAACAAGAACTCCCACACGACGACTTTTTGGAACTGGATGATGATAGTAGAGGATACAACCCCTCCCGAGAACTTCTCGACGCTTTCAACAGTCTCCAACACAATCCCCTCCAAACCACCACCACCACCACTACTACTACTACTACTCCTGCTGAGGATGATGACGATGACTTACCCGATTTCGTCGACGACGAAACAGAAGAAGATCAATTCAGGACAAAAGTAGAAGCCGATGTGGAAGAGGAAGACGACGGTGAGGGGTACCAACCATCAACAGAGTGGGCTCAAGCATTCTCATCCATCCCTGGTGTGGGACCGGGTGAGTCCGGGTATAACCCCTCAGAGGACTTGTTGAGCGCTTTGGCTTCCCTTCCACAAGAGATGGTTGACACCACTTCTTCTTCCTTGATACCCCCGTTACGCGACTCTGGGATGAAGGTGAAGCTGGAACCTGAAGATGATGTTTCATTCGCAGCGCGTAAGTTAACGCGTCGAGTGTTGTGGTGTGGTTTACTGATGGAATCGTAGTAGGAGAACGGGGGAGATCAAAGAGGCTAGGGTCTGATATTACACCTGTGCGCCTGGCTGGGGGCAGAGTGAGCGTTAAACGTGAACCGAGTGATGAATACGAGTCGGTGAAGAGAGTCAAATTGGAACGATAATATACGTAATTGGACAGATGCCTGCCTTTCAGCTCTCTTTTTCTTCAGCTGATTGTCATTCTGTGTAAATATACAACCCAGCGTTATCTTATTTAATTTTACTCCACCTCTGGTATTATTGGTTCTCTAGGCATGAACAAAATTTGTTGGCCAACAATCAGGTCGGATAGGTAATGTCATTTCTGACACTGAACACTTTCATAATGGCGATGATACAATCTCAGAGGTGCCTAAACAATGGTCCAAGCAACGTTCTCGACAATACCATCATCCTCGTCCGCGAAAACCCTGAAACCTGGCGGAGAAAGCCCGAGGTTATGAGTTTGACCTGGGTCGGTGAAGAAGTCGACAATTTGGGCCTTCAATGATTTTCCCCCATCTAGAAATCACGAGTTAAGGGCGGGTGAAATGTGAGAGTAAGTTTGGACACTCACAGGTGATGGAAGCATGACGATGGCAAATAGGGTTTCTGATGGATCATCTGTGAGCTTTTTTTTTACTGCAGAAGAGGTTGGAAAATTTCTCTGGCATACTTGTTAGGATTGGCTGTGGCGCCCCTGCGTAAAAGTTCGGTGAGTGGACAAGTATCGCGGTGGTGGGGTAGAGGATTGACTTACGGAAATGACTTGAAGACCTGTTGCGAGACTGAAGCAACGATCTGAGATGAGGTATTGGTGAATCCGCATGCTCCCTGCCCAGGGTTGAAAATGAACACTATACGACCAGTAAGTTCTCGACAAGGAGCGCCATATGTTAACGACGACACATACATTTGCCGACGTGCTCCGCTGGAGGCGCGTTCTGCCCTTGCGCGACAACCACGACGCTGAGGAATGGAATCACAGAGAGGAAAGTTACCAGCTGCATTGCGAGTGGGGTGGGGTTTTGGATGGGACACTCTACGAGCTTTTATCCCGAGCTGGGATTACGACTCGATTTCTGAACGAGTGCGAATGAAGCCCAGAATAGAATTAACAAGTCCCGGTGTTCGTTGGAGTACAGGTTGCTTCTTGAGGCGGTTAGTAATTTCCGCCCGTTTGATCTTCTCGTTAGCTGCTGGCTGGTCGTTACTCCCCATGTGGTGCGATTCTTCAAGCTTCAAGGTCAGTTACGGCCTGAGTACACCGTGTCGAATTTCTTGAATGGGGTGAAAGGTCGCCCGGCTTCAGAGCGTTGGCTGAGGAATATTGTCGTTGATTTTACAAGTCTTTTTGTCGTTTTTACTTATTACCCATACAGGTACGGGAGATAAAGTATTTAAAAAGGACACGATCTGTCCGGTACACGTGGGGGGGGGGGTAGGATAAAACCCGATCAGAATGTCACTTAAGGTCGGGGGTTGCATTGAAGGATGGGAAGTTCTTCGCGAGTGCAAGGACAATAGAATCAATGTACCAACATGGAGTCGGCGGCAATGTCGCCGGAGGGAGACTAGGAACTGATTTATGAGATATTATGCTTTGTTCATCAAGGGCGAGTGTGGAGACAGGGCAACTGGCGGTGGTGCTTGAACCAAGATGGTCGGATCCCAAGGAGGGTAGAAGGAACCAGAACGACTTCGAGGGCTAGAACTCTCCGACATACCCTCCATCACAACTTCCATCTCGCTACTCTGACGTTTTTGTTTCTTCTTTGAGCGATATCTTCTTGAAAAGGGCCGATCGTTCTTGTCGATGGACACCACGGACTTGATAGATCCCATGCGTTCAATTCGGGACACCTGACTGCCTGTTCGTACCAGACCAGCCGGGTTGCGCTGTGCGCGCGCTTTGAGAAGGTTACCAACCAGATGGGTGTCATGTCGTTTCAGCTCTTCACTAGCGGGTTCAGCTCCATATGTCATCTCTTGGGACAGCGGTAGATGGAAATATGTTGCCGAGGGGGAGTTCGATGCTGACTCCAAAGTCGTTTGGGAGTAGAGTGATTCCGTGGATGGGCAGCTTGATGGCGGTCGTGTAGATGGTGTTTCCTCGGCAACGACAGCTACTACGCGTGGATACATGGCTTGGTTGGTAGGAATCACGAGAGGAGGTAGTGGCGGGCGCTCAAGTGACGTGAGTTGGGTTTGTTTATAAATAGAACGTTCTGTCTCGGGGCTGTGGGTAGGGTGAAGGGATGGGGCAGCCGATGGACCAGGAGCCTGCGCAAAAGAGAGGGAGTAGATTTGCGTTGAGTCGTTGGCAGGAAATTGTCGGTTATCGCGGGTGGTCCCATCAATAGATTGGCGAATTGGCGGGAGTGGTTTCTCCCCCGAACTCCAATCACCTCTGATCTCGTCTTCCAATAAGGGGTTAGCACTCGCATCGGACAGGTTGAGCTTGTGAGCTCGGGTGGTTGACGAGGATATGGGGACGGGGTACAGATGTTCATTTAAAAGGCGGCGCTGCCTCCATCTTCGGATAAGGAGGAGCGATATGATAATAAGAGCAAGGAGAAGAGTGCCAGCAACTGCTATGCCGACGATAAATGCAATATCTTTGCGTTGGAGGTTGCTCGCTCGCCGCACAATTTTCGCGGAAGGAGCCATCGGTGAAGAGGGGGAAAAGGATGAGCGAAGCTCATGTTACCGACTTAATATCCCTTTCGTCATCCGCAGGGCCCTCATATTCAGTTGCCCTCAGCACAGCTCAGTGATACAGATCGGTGACAGCGGCGGACGGAAAACAAATATGGGGGCGCAGCCGTATGTGGCCACGTGATTAATCCAGAATTGACCCAAGACTTCTTCGGCAGTCTCGGACAACAGCTTCTCGTCTTCGCTAGATGATGAGAGATAGCACACAATTCCAGTATTGCTTTGTATCTTGATGTCTTGATGCCGCAGTCAAGAAGGTGAACAAGAGATAGGAGCGAGAGATAGGAGCGAGAGGGAGGATCTGGTTAGGGGCCTAACAGTAATGATCAGAAGCGGCTATCTCCAAGGACCATTTCGAGAGGATTTTTATCGATCATTATGGGTCGAGGCTGGGTTAGAGTATGGATCGGACAGGCGTAAGGGTGTATGGCCAGCGGGTTGCATTACAATTTGAATGGCAGGTGGAGAGTTATAGTTGCCCGAGGATGACCTAACGAGATCCCACGCTGCAGTCGGTGGGTAATGACCGTTGTTTGGACCAGGGTGCTCACAGCCTCGGCGTCGATTCCTGTGCATTCCGAGAATCTGGGGCTGAAGAAACACTTTGAGTACGGATCAGCTGCTAGATCAGAAACCCACCTGTCAATGCCGGAGGTATGTCGTACTATCCTGCAGTTTCATTATGTGGAGTACTCACTGAAGGGTAGCAACCCGCATGCCAAGCTGAAGGTGAGCGTGAAAAGGATTCGAGCTTGTTGTCCTGTTGTGAGTTGATATCATTTTTAGCATGTGACTTGCAATCCTGTTTGAGCAAACACACCTATAACCCCGACAAGTGCGATTCATCCTTACGACGACTTTATGAGTGTTGTCAACGCTTTTATGATGCAACAGAGGGCAAGGGTGAATCTACCGCTTGCCCCAAGACCTTTGTTGTCAAACGTTGGTTGAAAGATCACCCTGTCAAGTAAAAGGGAACAAGAACTTCACTACTGTTGTACACAAAAATACACTGCGATAGCAGAATTTTGCTTTGGTCCATGGAGTCGGAATTGAACATACAAGGCATAAGGCATACTGGGCATAGAACGACATAATGGGTAAGCATAGACGGTCAAGCGAGTTGCATAACGAAGCGATCGAAGAGCCAGAGGACGAGGAAGACCGCACAAATAAACAGAATAGAGCTCCAGTCCCTCGCAAACTCTTGTCTTCTGTCTTCAAACAGAACCAACAATCCAGTAATGGATGTACCGGTCAGGGTATGACCAGACATATCTCTCCATTGCTCGACGATGCCATTGCGAAAAATAGCTACATCGTCATACCATTTCGGAACAGGGGTTCGAACGTTGGGACCATACCCCCCGTGAATGATTAGGCGGTAGAGCCCAAATATGGAGAGGAAATAAAAGTCGATACATAGGAGGCGGAGGGTCCTTTTGATCATGGTGTCTCGGGTGATCGGATGTTCTACACTTGAAGTATAAACCTCAGTTGTTGCGCAGAATCCAAGCAATCACACCTGTAACAAAAATGTGGTTTTGAATTGACAAATCATGCGCAGCAAG
Organism: Calvatia gigantea; assembly: GCA_025093985.1. NCBI lineage: Eukaryota > Fungi > Basidiomycota > Agaricomycetes > Agaricales > Lycoperdaceae > Calvatia > Calvatia gigantea. The sequence goes on from JACAAK010000001.1 coordinate 3,559,181, forward strand.
TGCGGAAAGTCGATTCGGATCTGCGGTCTCGAAGATTTTCCATCGCATTGGATTAATGATCTTAAGTTAGAAGGGAGTCAGAGGTCGACACAATAGTAGGATACCATAAACGTACAGCAACAGATTCTAACCCCCACAGTTTCTGCACGGCAAGCAGATCCAAAGATCCTCCTGGCTCAAGTGGAATGTCGGCAGTCATTTGGGCTTTCGGGTGGGATGTTTTAAGCTCATCAAGTGACCACCAAAATAACAAACGGACATGGCTGTGAGTCATCCGATGAGTATACATAGCACATTTAGAATCATGCGCGCACCCTGGAGGAGGCTGTCTCAGCCTCGTCCCATACTGTATGTGAGGGAGAAGAAGTTCATTTAGCCTGTTTACGTGCTTGTCTTCACGTATTTGCTCTTCTGGGCCCTTCCACCAGATGGAAGGTTTCAGGAAAAGAGGTTGAGGCTCTGGAGGAGGCGGTTGAGGCGGATCGAGTTTGGAGCGTGCGGTTGGTGATATCGCCATTTCCATGGTGGTGATTTGAGTCCCACAAGGCGCAATGTCGAGTCAATTAACTCATTTTGTATGATATAGCAAATTTGTGGTAGTTCTTGAGAACAAGGACGGTAAGGTAGTACAAGAACTGCCATTTGGATTACAAGGTTGCTGTGAAAAATATAGGTGTTTATCGGAGCCGAACTTTGTAAAATGTGTCGTCAGAGGGACGAAAAGTTTGAGGGACAAATCGTATCATGCCGAGTACACAGCAAGTATTTTTTCGAAGGGAAAAAATAAGGGAGTAACATTGAGCGGGAGAGCTGGATCCTTGTTACAAAATTGGATGGCATGGTGATTGGAACGACTGCGACCGTGTTGTTTGTCCGTGTTGCGTCATCTGGGAGGTAACTCAGGCTGGTCGGAGTTGAAATCATCAACAGGTTTCGATTTTCGGTTTCTCTTCGCTTGCCTACGCGAGGGCTAAGTATCCAGTCCAGTACTAGATGAGATGTTTGCTGTTCATGTAACATCTCTGCGTGATAAACGTGTTATCGTTAAACTTCAATGTGACTATGGTCAAACAAGGGTAAAGTTAGTCCAAGCCTCCGTCAACCCATCTGTCGTTTTCGTGCTAATTGCCCAAGCGGGCAAGAAGCTCAATACCTCCTCGTAAGCAGGAATCGTCGTCGCATTCGTCATGTTCATGCCAATCATTCCCGACGTGTATTCGGACCATTCGCAAGCAACCCGGCCACTCAGGCCGGCATCCGTGCCCACTCCATCGTTAGCATCCCAGCTAACAAGAGCAGTGAAGTTCCTATCCCATGTGCGGCTCCAGAGCCTCAAACTATTTACGCCACTACCAGCCATTCCGTAACCCGCCTGAGGGACTCGACCAGATGGCGATTGGCTCCCATCTCCATTCAGGTTGGAAACGTCCCATGCTTTTATCGCCCTGTTATCGAAATAAAGTCGACATCCACGGGTGTCTCGTCCAGCGACAGTGAACAAAGCACTCGTAGCGTTCACTCTCGACGTGGTGAAATTAAACCATGGCGTTTGTGAGTCAAGTCCGCCGGGGGATGGGATGAGATCTGTCTCCCAACGGCACGTGACCGTCCCGCTGCGGTCCCCATCAGGTGCGCACTGGAGATTAGCGATCGATGACCAAGAAGAGGGGATATGTGATACGACATGAGATTGGATAAACTGGGGCACACCAGTCAAAGCCGAGATTGCGCGGATGACGCGTTGTGATGGAGGAGTTCCCGGTATAAGTTGAACTTCGACGGATTGTTGGAAGAAAACTTTCAGCGGCGCGTCTTGAGTAAAAGGGAAGGCCGACCAGTTATAGACTGTCGCGATGGCGAAGACTAGAACAGTGAGAATGATGATTGATCGGTGGATTTTGAACGCAAAAGGTGTAATAGGAAGGGCGATCAGTAAGGAAAGCGCGGCAGAAGCGGCGTAGACTGGTCAAGGAGATGTCAGCGGCTGTCCAGCGAGATTGTTTGCTTTCAAATACTCACCAACGATGGGACTACTTCCGTCGGACAGGGTCTGGCCGAGGGCAGCCAGAAAGAGGATAAGGATGTGCGAAATGAGGATGACCGGGACTATTATGAGTAAAAGCGCCTGAAGAATCCACCATCCTGTGCTTCCTAACTCTTGTTGGTGCTCCGAAGGAGGTTTACGAGTAATCAGCGGGGTACGTTCATGTGGTTTGGGTTTCTTGGCAGGGTCCGTGTCTTCATCTCTAACTGGAGAGGCACCATTCGAGGAAGAGGGAAGTACGGGTTGTTCTTGAAGGCCGTGTTCCTCCGAAGAATTTGTCCTGCTAGGAGTCGGCGACCTCTGCGATCGAGCGAGTTTACGATGTCGCAACAATCGTTCGGTTGACCCGACTACTGCTCCAAGGAAAGTAAAGGTGTACCATCCCGTGAGGAAATATGTCCCGCCGATTTGGAGGTTATGCAGGAGTGCGGTTCCGACGACCAGGAGTATCCAAGTCAGGATGTAGAGCTGATAGAGCATAGTCAATCGTTGTTGGTTCGGGTAACTGGGTCCGTTGGACTTGGGTGGAAGGTGGGTGAAGAAGATGATAAGGAGGAGTGGTAAAGTGAGCATAGAAATTAAGACGGTGTACGGCTGTGAGTGAACAATCTAGCGAGGATGTTAGACGCAAGTGGTTTGATGGCCGGGAATGCGTACAAAACGATTGGCACTCATGATGGTGGCTACCAAGATGACCTGGAAGACCACGCCTAAAATGAACATAACCCAAAACTTTCCCCACCGCCAAGCTCGCCCCCAGGATCCAGCTGTCATCCGGACATTAATTTTCCCCGGTAATGAAAGTCGTAGATAGGTCGAAAAGCGTTCCGCAAATGCCTGTTTTTGTTGGTTCGGGGGGTTGGGTGTGTTCGCGAACTGGAATCTGGGGAGGTGGTGGAGGAATAGCAGCACAAGCGGCCCAAGGATCAGCATGGCGACATTAAAACTAAAGAGAGCCTTTTGTGTAAACCCAACGAGTGAACGGCCAAACACTACATTCGTTAGTCTAACTTCAGCCTCAGAATAATGACCTACTTACAATCAAAGTAAACCGGCGGCTGTGGATTACCACTTTCGACGTGTGTTCCAGCGTTATTTAAGAGTGAAACGCCAGCTCCTTTGGCGGTCTCGAGCATAGCCCAAATCGAGTCCTTTCCGCCATCTGCGCTTGGGATGGAATCGTACCTTGTGTGATATTTGCTTCGCCGTTGGTAAAACGCAAAGTCAATCCCTTCCATTGCAGTCTCAGGGCCTAACCCTTGGGCGTAGACTTCAAAATCTGTTCCTGATCTGATGACGCCTCGTGAAAAAGCATCTGCAGATAATACGTTTCCGTGTGGACGCGACACATCTTTATTTTTGAACGCGCGAACCGGTGCAAGTGATGTGGAACGGAAAAGCAGTGGGCGACTGTTTAAACAACAGTAAACAACTGAGGGGAAGTAATTCACGAAAGTGAACAAACCCTCCAGCACCAGCGCCTTCAAAATTGATAAATGTATCCGGTATTTTTGACCACGGATGTTCCAGGAGTCTACCAGGAAGTGGTGAACATGGTGAGCGGTCGAAATAGTCAAGTTAGGGCATACAGATGTGCACCGTGGAGCCCATCCTCTTCTCCGTCGTTTATGTTAAAGATTGCGGTCCGTTTTGTACGGACTTTGGTGGCCAGGTATTCTACCATTGCCATGAGAGTCACGACACCGATAGCATCGTCTGTTGCGCCTAACGCCGTTGAAACAGAATCATAATGGGCGGAGCTAATGCCCTGAGATGTTGTCTGGGAATTCAAAGAGACGGCTCACAATAAGACTCCCCCTTGTTCCGCGAAATTGGGGTCCGTCCCATCGACTTTGATGAGAACGTTCAATCCTTCGAAACTAATGGCGGCATTGTCTTCGACTTCTATCCATGTAGCGTTCGAATTGACATCCTCTACGATGTGTGCATGTGGGATGTTCTGTGTGATATTTTGCAAACGACTGAAGATGTAGGCTCGGACGTTGTCGTTCGCGTGTGAGAGGAATGGACGTGGACGGGCGGCTATCTACATTTGGTTTCGATTTTCGTGAGAATTTCAAATTTTGTTTCTATCCACAGCACTTACCTGATGTAAGTCCCTGTACGCCTGCTCGAGATCCAATCCACCAGTGTCCTTTGGTGCATGCGATACAGGGTCGGATACAATTATGCCGACGAATACCACGAAGTAAACGAGAGTCAAGAGAGTTGTGACCGCGTTTGTTCGAAACCCGAAGATGCTATGGAGGAGTTGAGACCACGCCATTGTGCAACCTCAGAGGGTCATAGACGAAGGCGAGGGGAATGGAGATGGTGGATCTCTTGTGTCTTTGACATAAATATGAGTGATTCTGTTGGAACTCCTTGGCTCGTGACATTTGACGGCTCGTGAACATGTGAACGTGTCAAAAAGCCTGCGACCTTGACATTCAATTTTGGACCGTGACCATTCACGAACTGAGCCTCCCCGAAGGTGACAATCTAATTTATGGGCGTACCCGGGTATACCGCACTGTTGTTCCCGAGATTAACCGCAGAGTGTGTGTGGCCTTGTAAACGATGGGCCTGAAGGTTTGAATAATCAATCGCTCCGGCAACGTGGCTGGACAACGATCTCGACAGACCCAGAATATATGTCTACGTAACTCGACGCATGGACGCATATTAATCACAAACAGGTTCAATCAAAGTTGGAAGACAATGACATGTGCCTGGGGATGTCTTCCAGTGGACTCTCCTAATGATGAGCGCTTGGGCAGGCTTATATGACGGGTTGGTAAACTAACAACTCACTTCACCCGCAGTTGAGGCGGTTCCTCTGGGCATGATGGACTACGATCTTTATAGAGCTGGGGCCGACGTTGGAAGTATGTACGTGTTTTACCTTGTGGTTTTAATTTCGCGAGGATTATTCATATACCCATACGGAAACTAAATAACACTGATAGCGTCCTCACTGAAGTTTCCAGTTCATTAATTTTCCGGAACACCTCATGCGGATAATTTGTGGCCGTACTGCGATTTAGAAAGGCAACCCACAAATGCACATATGGTGACATTTTACCTATCAAGTTCGTGGTTCACTTGCGATCCCCCCAGCGATGGAGGGTCCGTCAATGATATGGATGAAGGTGAGATTGCTTGAGAGGGCCAAAGTTGTCATCAGCACTGCTTTAGGAGCTCCAAGGGGTCGAGAGGGCAGTTCGGGGTGGGGAGTGAAGGCATCCCACGCAGCCATTGAGTGTCGCGAGAGGGCTGTGCATAGTGGCCATAGGGGAAGGGAAATTTTCAAATTGAGAGAGTGGAAGAGATTGAGAGAGCGGAGTTTAAAGAGAGCGGAGTTTTGGGATGTGGAAAGAGAGAAGACCGGAGAGGGGGAGAGTAAAAAACAGGACTGAGACAGTCTGGCTAGACCTTGCAGGAGACATTGCAAATTGTGCCACTAGCAGCGCTGCGCGAGGTTGTTAGCGCCAACCAATTGCAGTTGCAATGGGTGACTGGTGTGGATTGATGTACTTACTGGAGTGGCGGGGGTGGTCGTTGGAAATGAAGGAGATGAGGAGAATTATTGAAGGAGAGCACATTAGCCTGTGTACCTGGCTCGATACTTCGACTTTCCGAACTGCTCTCAGTGATCTCCGACATGGTTCTTCACACTGTTATTCATAGAAGAGAGGAGCCAGAGAGGTTGTTGCATACGAGGCAGGAATATCTTTGCATTCTTCTAGACACCCAGTGCTCCACGCTTATGCACGCTTGAACGTTCATATGCATTCGGACGCCACTTACCTGTCAATGTCATATCGTTGGGAGACTCACACCATTACTCAGAACAGTTAACATACCATGTAGACCATTCCCAGTTGAGGAGGCGGTAGACACCTAGCTAGTTCAGGCTTATGTCCACTGCGCCTTAGTAGTAGGTCTACTCGTCACAGCACAAAAATATTTAGATTTCTTCAACATCAGCTTCCTCACCAGCGCTGCACGTGACCGTAACAGTACGAACATCCTTTAATTATTTTCTTTGGACATGATGCATGATGGGCCGCAATCTCTACAGAATTGGGGTCGATGTTGGAGGTACGTGTTTCAGCTCGTTATTTCGATCTCGCGAACAAGCGTCCATATATCCACACAGGAACCAACACTGATAGTGTCCTCATCGATATAACAAAATCAAGTGATCCTGAAACTCGAGGCATAGTGGCTGCGTACAAACATGTTACTACCCCCAACGTTACAGCAGGCATTGAGGCAGCTGTTCAGAAGGTCTTGGAGAAAGCTGATCTAGCAGGTCGCTCCGAAAATATCCTTAGTTTAACAATTGGGACAACGGTATGCCATGATTTCGACTTTTTTATGTCCTAAACGTTAATCGAGTGAATACCGCTTTCAGCATTTCATAAACGCGGTGGTGCAGTCCGATGGGTCCAGATTGTCGAAGGTAGCCGTCGTTCGTTTGGCCGCCCCGTATACCATGGAATGCCCGCCCGTGAGCACTCTTTCAGTTGATCAACGAGCGCTTTGCTGAAAAGAGGGGACTAGTTCATAGATTTTCCGGAACATCTTCAACGGATAATTTGTGGCCATACTGCGATCTTAAAAGGCGGCCTGCAAATGTACGCATGGTGATGCGCTATCTACCAAATTTATGACTCACTTATGATTCCCTCAGCAATGGAAGTTCCATCAATGATATTGACGAAGAAGAACTTGTTCGGGAGGCCGAAATCATCAAACAAAAGAAGCTCCATAATATCGTCATCATCGGCGTTTGTGAGTCCATGTTTCTACATTTTCATCCTCTGCTCTAACCATTGATACCAGATTCACCGTTGGATGCCACCGGTCTCCAAGAATACAAGGCCCGATCCATTCTCTATCGCGAATTAGGACAGAATGTCAACATCGTTTGCTCGCGTGACGGTACTTTTCCTTCTTCACTATTTCTTCCTCAGACGTAATTTCTTACCTCCTGCATACCAGTCGCACAAATCGGCTTTCTAGAACGTGAAAATGCATCAATCCTTAATGCATCAATCCTTCCCTTCGCGCGATACACGATATCCAGCTTCCAAAAAGCTATGAAACGTCTGAGACTCAATTGTCCCTTATATCTTACCCAGAACGATGGGACGCTCACGACCGCCGCCGAAGCAGCCAGGTTACCCGTCAGGACTTTTAGTTCGGGAGCTACCAATTCAATGAGAGGTGCAGCGTATCTAGCTGGATATGGACTTCGGGGTGGAGAGCAGGACAAGAGTGTGATTGTGATTGACATTGGTGGGACGACCACAGATGTTGGTGTATTGCTCCCAAGTGGATACCCCAGGCTAGCAGGGGCTTTCGTCGAAGGTATGTTTAGTTCTTTGAGGACTATGAGAGGTATGAAGTTAACCGGGTTCAGTTGGTGGAGTTAGGACAAAGTAAACTCACCATTCCGCTGATTCTGGTGGTAAACTGATACTTGTATTAGTTTCTCTATGCCAGATGTCCATTCCATCGGCCTCGGAGGTGGTTCGCGCGTACGGCTACAAGATGGTGGCCGGGTTACAGTCGGGCCTGATTCTGTCGGCAATCGCGTATGGTGTCTTCACTTTCTCTCTCGTGATCAAAAACCTGACATTGCATGATTAGCTCGAGCAAGACGCGAGGGTATTTGGAGGAAGCACTGTGACGACAACAGACCTTATAGTATTTGCACAAGGGCTCCAACATATTGGCAATGCGGCCAAGGTCACAGATCTTCCTGAGGAGTTGGTACAGGGCGGGCAGAGGGCAATCCGTAAGCTCTTGAGTGTGAGCGCCCCCTTTGAATGATCGAGCTCAAAACTGACATGTGGTGCGTAGACGGCCATTGACAAGATGAAAACATCTCCAGAAGATATTGAGGTTCTACTAGTTGGAGGAGGATCTATCATTTGTCCAGGATCACTGCGAGGTGTCAGTCGCATCACGTACGTTCACTCCGCTACCGTGTACAACTCTTGACCCGTGGTCCTCCATTTTGGTTCTCCAGAAACCCGCCATTCCATGACGTAGCAAATGCAGTGGGCGCTGCTATAGCCAGCGTATCCGGTGATGTTGATACTATCATCACCCCACCATCACCCAATCCGACGCCTGATGAGATGAGAAGAATAGTCGACGACGTGAAACTAGAAGCGACAAGGCAAGCAATACAGAATGGCGCGAAGGAGGAGACAGTCAGAGTTGTGAGAATTGAGGTTGTGCCATTGGCGTACATTGCGACCGGGGCTGTCCGGGTCATTGTGCAAGCCGTTGGAGACTTGGGACGGGAACGGATCGACCGAAGCGATGAAGGGAGTGAGGGTGAGGGGAGAGATGTTAGCGGACTCGGAGGAGATGGCGAGTTTTTCGAATGCTCGGCTGCGTCAGAGGGTATGGATGGCGCAGTCGGAGAGACCAAGGTGGTTGATTATGAGACTTATAAGCCAAAGGTCGTAGGTGATGCGTGGATTCTCTCGGAGACAGATCTTCGTATGTTCCAATCACTACCTTTTTGGCGGAAACCACTTGACCATTTTTAGTGTTTATTATGGAAGGATGTGGAGTTCTCGGTACTGTACGTTCTTGCTGCATGCCCCTACTTTGTGCTGATGGAAAGGCACTTAGGGTGGTGGAGGTTCACCCTATTCAACGTATCTCATCTCCAGAGAAGTTCTGCGAAAAGGGGGGACCATTCGGGTTGTGGATCATATTTCTCTCCCTTCTGACGGTGTCCTGGCACGAGGGGGTATGTCTTCTTCCCCAATTCCACCAAACGCAATTCTCATAAGCACTGCATTTAGCATTCATGGGCTCTCCTTCCGTCGGCGCGGAGCGTTTGCGCGATCCGAGACATATCCTACAAGGCGCCACGGAGCTGGCCAAATACTGCGGAAATGTTGAGTTCGTAGCGACATTTAGTGACGAGATTGGCGGGTCGAACGGGTTGCAGGCTTTGGCTACATCAAGGTGAATGCTTTGTTTTCAGTTGAACTGTCCGGGAAATGCTCATAATGTTAGCTATCTTGGGTTACCTGCATTCGATGGAGATTTAATGGGTCGGGGTAAGAGCTCATCCTATACCATAATCCTACTCGGGGCGACTAACCTTATTGGACAGCATACCCAAGAGTCAACCAAATTACTGCATGTGCGTTACACAAGCAATTATTTGGCAGCCCGCTACTGATGCTGAGAACCAGCCGTATACAATCGTCCAAATGCGTGAGCTTGCCATTTGGAATCTCTGATAACACCACAGAAACGCAATGGTGTCACACAGATTGGTTCCCTGTGCATTGTCAGATGGAAATGGAAACGTCGTGGTGGGTAGCCAGGCGGAGCCCCCAGCTTCCCACATATCTTAGTCTAATTTTCGCAGTTACTCCCGAAAGTCAAAAACGACACATTTGTTGAAACTATCATGCGCGTCGTTACCACAGAGATGGGATCTTCCGCTGCTTTATGTCCGGCGCCTCTATCGGTGGCCGATGCAAGGGATTATGGCATCACGAGGTGCCTAAGCCTAGCCTGGCGTATTGGCCGGGCGATATGCCTTTGCCGACAAAAAAAGTGAGTGCTCAGAACCATGTCCGGGCTGGGCCTCATGAGTAAATTAGCATGATCTCGCGAGTGGTAGAGAAGATTCTGGAATGCCAAAATGGTGCCTGCCTGTTCGTTGGGAAGATCGTTGAGGTCTCACGGGTAACCACTGTTATGATTCTGACTTTTTTCCCAGGATAACTTTTTGACGTATAGGAAGTTCGCGCGGGCTTTACGTGGGGGTACGTACGGGTTGCTCCCCTCCAGGAGGATGAAAAGGAAGATACTCTATTGGACATTGCTGTTGGGGCGTTAAAGATTGGTCAGTACAAACCTGGGACTACCCTGCGAATACCGTTTCAGAATGAGGACCTTTGTGCATACCTGGAAGATGAGGATGGAACTCAGACTGTAAGGCTGTCCCTCACCCCTGCCCGGTCCGGACCTCATACCATTGAATTAGGTTGTGGCGAGTGTCCCAGATCTTATTACTGTACTGGATTCACAGACTGGATCACATCTTGGAACACCTGAGTGTTTGTCTCTTGTTCAGTTTCTCGGCACAAACTAAAACTAGCCGTTAGATTCATACGGGCTCCGAGTTACGGGTCAGTGCTCTCTGGGAACTGATTGTTCGGTGACTAAATCGGAATGCCAGTCATTGCTCTCGCTGGTCACCCATTGTGGAAGACCGAAGTCGGCCTCGAAGCTGGAGGCCCGGACGCATTCGGGTAGGCTCGTCCTTTAACTCCACAGCCACCACTTATCAAGTATACCAGACTCAAGCACTCGTTCTCTCCAATAGCTGAGTACCGTGAGCCGGAATCCGTGATACAAGAATTCAGAACAAAGGAGATCAGCCCGTGATGTCAGACCACGATTCTTGTACGAGAAATGTATATTCTGTTAGTTCTTTCCGGGTGGAAGGACTGGTAACATTCAGGGCGAAGTATAATCTATATTGTGCCTGTATTTCACGTTCCTTGTGTGATTCGCCCGCATGTCCCACTTGGACAAAGTTACGCTCCTTCAACCGATTTCTGTCTATGAATTTCGCATTCTATGTTGACGTGTTCTCTTTGCCTTGACATACAATGAGAGTCTTGCCATTGAAAGGCATTGCTTTACTGCGGCCGTCCCACCGATTAGTGAGGGTGATTCTGGAAAGAACTACAGGAAAAGCTGCAGTCCTGGAATGGACATACGAGAATATCATTGCACCACAATTAGCTGGCAGACAGGCAAAAATAATGTGATCATGTTACATATTATCAACATCATTGATTGAGTATATCATCACAACTTCTGGGATGAAAAGAATTACGACAGTCTCCACTCCAAAACCAGCAAAGGCATAACGAGGCGACTCTTCAAGTTCACCGATTTCCTCTGTGGAGTCCAAGTTCTGACAGAATGATGGTCAGTGGTTCCCAACGGAACTAACCATGGTGTGGACGCACAAGTGGCCGTGAAATCTCGTTGCACTTCTCAACCAACGTCCTGTCTAAACTGAAGTTGCAGCATGTGCGAACTAAACTTGTTAAATCTGGTACTTGCTTTCCCTAGGAAGTGCATTAATAGATGGAAATGTAGAGGATGTGTGAACCCACTCACCAACACGTAAAGCCATTGAATGAAGCAGACAAATGGCTGAACTGGCAACACGTCACTGAACGGCTGGAGGTGCCTGAAGTCGAAGCCAGCCGCCGTCTTGAGGAGGGCCTCCCATTCCTGAGGTCTCGATATGCTTGTGCAAAGGTCCCAAGCATGCATGGCCGCTGAGCCCAAGATATCATGTGAGACCGAGAGGGGAGACTCTGATATGATCGTGTCAGTCTCGCCTTGGTTAGAGTCCGAAGGGAGCCACAATAGATCGGTTGTAAAGGCAGTGCTGGTGGAATTGAGTGCATGGAAACATGCTTCCGCCAATCGGAATCGATGCGCATCAGGATCCTGAAAGTACCCTCCTGAGCGCGTACGGTGGACTAGAAAGTCCGGAAACGATGCATGGAAGAAATGTAAGGGATCGCGAGCAGCGGTTGTATGGTGTGGGACGAAAAGAAATGCGTGCAGGGGTCGGAGGGCAGAATAAAAGTCTTCCCGCGTGACGCCCAACAGGTTGGCTAGATGCAGTGCAGGTATTGCTGGGGAAACAACACAGGTCCCGAGAATTCTGAGCGCTTGTGGTTGGTGCTCCTTCGCCAGGGTTTGCAGTACCCCTAGATACAACGCGTCAATAGGTGCTAAGAAATTCTCACCACCATCTGTGGTTGAACCCTCGATGACGTTGAACACGATTTGTAGTTGGGAGGCTGGGTCGGCGATGACGGGATCACCAACGAACGCAAGTATCAACGAAGCAATGATGAAGACGCCAGACGCTGTGTGGACGAGTTTGTTTAATTTCTCCGAGTCCTCGACCACAAGCGAGGCCGAGTGTGCGTCACATTGCACAGGGGATTTTTCCGCAATGCGCTCGAGTCCATCGATAAGGTATCTTTCGATGTCGGCGTCGGCACGGGGCTCCTGGGGCAGGAGGTCATATTCCAGGCAGACGTTGGAAAGGCCGCCATCAAGGAAGAAGTCCTTGAGGTGATGCTCTGGCCGGCTGCAAATCAACCACAAGAGAGGCGGGGAATCGAATCCCTCGACAGTATCAGCGATGAGCCTTACAAGGTCCAACTGCTCTGTTTCACCTCGACATTCATCAAGACCATCAATGATGACCAGCAGCTTGGGAAGCGGTTTCCCTTGGCATTTCAGGGTATGGAAGGGTTCAACAATGAGTTTCCTGAACTGGACTCGCTTATCCTGGGTATTTGGAATCCCACGATTCTTTCGAATCACGTCAATAACGAGTTCCTCGTACGGCGCATAATGGCGCGCGAGTTGATAGGCCAGCGAGGTGGTGAAAAGTGATGGGTTGACAGCTTTCCTGCCTCGGGAAAAGAAAATGGCAGCGCCAAAAACGCCAAGCTCCTCTGCGAGTTCCCCAATGGTTTGTGCCACCGCGGACTTCCCTACGCCGGCAGGTCCGAACAACCACAGCATATCTCGCTCCCGATCCCCATCCGTCAACCAGGCATGTACCTTCTGCCTAACCTCCATGCGCGTTCCCGGAAGACACCGGGGTAGTGGGTTGCGTTCTAGAGAGTGCAGAGTAGCGCTTGTCAACGAATATTGCCTGAGAAGAGACAATTCAAAGATGTTATCTGACATGCTCCCCTCGTAGATGAATTCCGCCAGAGTCTGCGCTACGGCAGATTTTCCCACAGCCGCCAGGTCCGAATAGCCAGAACATGTCCCGCTCCCAGTCCTCGCCTTTCGAGACAGGTATTTTCTTTGTAAAGGCGCGGAAGCCGTTGGTAGAGAAGGTGGTACCGAAGGGTTGATGGGCAGCGAACTTGGATTGCAGCGGCATCGTACAAAAGTCGGAAACAACAACAAAACGTGGTTACGGTAGGCAGGAGGTGTCAATTGATGTATTGGCCGCCCGACTAACTGCGAAGAAGAGAAGATCATCAGCTGGACCTGAGGAGTGAGGTGAGAAGGATCATTAAGAAAAAGGTATTCACCTGCGCCGGTACCAACGAGCCGGGAATTTGCAAGTCGTAGCGACGGCCCCCTTTGTCCCCTTCTTCCCAGGTTAACGCTGATGAGACAACAATGGACCTGCTGAACGAGACAGGAGTGATGACCAACCCTATCAGGTTGACAATTAGTTCAAGTGCACTTGGTCGGAGCTTTGTCACACCAGGGATGCGTGAGATTGGGCTACGTTACTGCAGGCATGTCGTAATTTGAATTCTAGACACCCGTGATCATTTACTTTCTACTACTAAGCTTATAAGCCGTCTGCATCTGATTGTCCGGAGGGTTTTGTTGTAAATCGTTCATCCGTACCAGACATCGCCCCATAATTCGCGTGGCAGGTGATTGTCGTCGGAAGTTCGGTGTATTTTGTCTTTTTCTTACCCTTAATTTATGTGTAGGGATGGGTGTCGCGAGTAGTACTTGGCTCCCATTATCTGGCCCGATGACAGGACACTTTTGTTGCTGTCTGTAACACTGGCAGCTTGTTGACAATACCAGCGCTCAGCGCTCAGCGTTGGCAGCGCCGGTGACGACGTAATGATCTAGCCAAACACAGGGTAATTCTAGGCCACGGATCGCGGTGGCCACTGAAACATTTCCTGCTCTCTGCGGTCGCCAACGTGGTCATGTTGATTGGCATTCGGAGCTGCGATTATGGATTCGGTTTTGTTCCTGAATTTTGCCGGTGTTCAACGTCGAACCTTCTAACTTAGTATCTTGAGACAGCCCTCTGTCTGGATTGTGTCAGTTTCGTTTGCCTAAGACCCTGCCCGCCTGAAAGGAGGGCCCGTTCCCCCACCCTTGATATGCCGGTGGCGCGAGCGTAGCAAACTACGAGAGAGAACGATGCTGTAGGTGAAAATAAGCGAACACACATTCATCCATTCTGAGTCTAGTTCATACTTCCCCAGCTGAGGCACAAGGGATTGGGATATTGAGGGATGCATAATTTTTACTGGTGCCCTTGTGTTGATCATCAATCTCCGACATCCTAGTGTTTACAATGATGAACATTCCAGTCCCCGCTCCCCGAGATGCACCCAAGTGGGTCAGGGGATTGAGTGTCAAGCGTTACCTTGGATCTCACAAATAGTAACACAAGCCCAGGTATTGTACCCGGTAAATGATGACGCGCGACGAGCGGAGGAAGAATGTCTGTCTGTCTGTTTGGGGCGTGACATGAAGTTGTTGGTCCCTGAAACCCCGTTCCTCAAACAATTGGTGCCCGCATTCAAGCCGTCTGTGAAAGACCCGTGATATATCGCATAGGTGCTCTGAGCTGAGTGTATCATTAGCAGGTGGTATGAACCCCCCTTCAACTGATGTACCACCAGATGCCCATATGGTTCCCAACAGCAAAACAAGATGTTCATTAACAGGCTAACCGCTTGACGGTCTTTCTCATTTCGGGCGGGTTGGGATCAAAGTAAAAGCGCTCTCGGAATTTGTCGGCGTATCCAAAATTTTAGGGTTTTGGAGGATGCTTGACCAAGGTGGTGTTGTGTGTGGCGTTTCGTAGTCGTGCAACATCGCGTCATCAGCGATATCACACACCACATCTTCTAAGCCTCCCACTAGGGCAAGGCTACATTATCTTACAACTTTGCGGCATCGCACTCACAGCCCTCAATGCCACACTTCAGATAACCTTGGACCCAGCACTGACAGTCAGCCAAATAATACGGAGTGACACTGTGAATGCCGGAACTTGCCGGGCGCTGGTAACAACTACAAACGATGGCATTAATATCACAAGAGCAACTTGTCTTTTTACACTCCGGCCTTGGTCTGGGCAACTCCCGCTTCCTCCTCGCATGTTCCTGATACATCACTGATGTTGGAACCATTCCCTCCGAGAACAACGAAACAATCAAACAGCATCGGGGTTCCTTCTATAATTTCACGTCCTGCTGAATTGGGGTCCCGAAAGGTCACGTCATGACCATGTGGTCGGTGGTGCATGATGGCTGAAGTGGACATATCGACGATGCAGCACAGCCGCTATTCAGAGTCATTGCTGTCAGTATGTCCTTCGCCTAACAGAGCTTTTCTTACATCGACACTCAAACAGCATCGGCTAGGATGATACACTTCAGGGCGACAAGATTCCAACCAGCCGACCGAAAATTAAGCTGTAGTCCGAGATGCGGCAGGAGTGCCTCGCTTCCAGGAATATCGGATCTCCAAGCATCTTGCTCAGAACTAATTGAAGATGTGATGTCGTGGTCCCGAGTTTTGGACAAGTCGATGCGAAAGTGTTGTTGATGACCATGGGCCACCGAAAGCCAGGGCCGTGACCCAGCGCACCAAATCCCAAAGTTCAGCTGGTATTGCCCTGGCTCAGTCTCTGGTTCTCTTACCACTTTTCTTTATCGTGGTTGCGTCTATGGCACAGCGGTGTGTCTTAGTTTTGAACCCCCGTTCCGAATGAGAACCAGGCTCCTCTTTCGATCAATCAAACAGGATGGCCAACACTGCGATTTCCCCAGATGTGCAGGTAATCTTCAATAAGTCTATCCCCGTCGAGTTGTCTGACAGGTGCTGGAATGATACAGATACTTTGTGCTTGTCAACTATGTGTTAAGAGTGATTCTAGTCTGCACTGCTCAATGCCAGTATAAGATCGCAACTGGTAGTTTATCTCTCTCTAGGGCCCCTCCTCCCTTAGTTCCTCTCACTAGAGTATTTCTTTCTCCAACCTTGCCAAAGGATGTTCAGGGGGCTACAATTCGCGTCCATCCTCAGCCTGGTTACTACCGCCTTAGGGGCACTTGGTCCACTGTCCTCACTTCTTATTGCTAATAGTCGCATCGCTCCGGATGGGTTCAGCCGAGCGTGAGTACCTTTGGTCGCTTCTCTGACGATATGTCGTAGTAAATTTTAATGTTAGCGCTTCGCTTGTGAACGGCGTACACCCAGGACCGGTGATTGCAGTGAACAAGGTTTGACCAGCCTCTAAGTTTGATTACTGCTTTATGCTCAAGATTATACATATAGGGCGACCAACTAAGGGTCAATGTTATCAACCTACTGACAGACCCCCATCAACTCCGTGGAACAAGTATTGTACGTCCCCGCCGCACATGAAGATTTCCACCATTTGACTCTATAAATAGCACTGGCATGGCGTGCTCCAAAAGGGCACGAGCTTTATGGATGGTGCCATTGGCGTCACCCAATGTCCGATTGCACCGTTCAACTCTTTCCAGTATGTTTTCAAAGCAGATGTTCCTGGGACATATTGGTACCACTCGCACTTCGGTGAGTTACGCTTGCTGCTGTTAGCAAATGGAGAAATTCACGACGGGTGCAGAGGTGCAGTACTGCGATGGTGTCCGAGGCGTGATAATCGTCTATGATCCTGAAGATCCGCTTAAGTCCTTATATGATGGTGTGTGGCCTTCTCCCTCACGATTCATGTGGTTTTTGACTCCAGTTGCCTTGACAGTTGACAATGGTAAGCAATATCGTATCGACTCCCTGAGTATATATCTTAACTGTCCTTCCAGAACAAACTATCATCGCCCTCTCAGAATGGTAAGATATAGCCTACTCACTCCATCCGGGCTCATAAGTCTGACGACTGTCCGCACAGGTATCATGTGCTAGCACCTTCAATTCATGGTATCCCAATGGCCGATGCCACCTTGATTAATGGTAAGGGACGATATCCAGGGGGGCCTAACGCGGAATTGTCCGTCGTCAACGTTCAAAAGGGAAAGCGCTACCGCCTCCGGCTGGTATCCATTTCATGCGACCCCGATTTTACTTTCTCCGTCGATAAGCACGATCTCACCGTCATCGAGGTTGAGAGTGTAGCGGTTCAACCATATACCATCAACACTATTCAGATTCTGGCTGGTGAGTTTCATTTTTTGATCCAGGTCCTCGCATATTTGCTGATACATCCGTAGGCCAACGTTACTCCGTCGTTTTGAATGCCAATCAAACCATTGGGAACTACTGGATTCGTGCCCTACCCAACTCGGGCAAGCAAAATTTGAACTCAACGTTTGCGAACGGTGTCAACTCTGCTATCCTCAGATACAGCGGTGCACCTCGTGCAAACCCGACATCCACTCAACAGACGGCCGTGGTAAAACTCAACGAGGCTGACTTGCACCCGACGATTAACACTGGTGTTCCTGGCACGCCCACACCCGACGGGGCCGACTATGTTTTCAATATGACCCTTGGATTCGATGAGGAAGCTTTCCTCTTCAGCGTCAATGACGTCGTTTTTGTGCCTCCTACTGTTCCTGTCTTGCTTCAAATTATGAGTGGTGCCCGCACGGCCCAACAACTCCTTCCCAAGGGTAGCGTTTTCGTTGTCGAGAGGAACAAGACCGTCCAGGTCAATTTCCCTAGTGGTCTTATTGGTGGACCTCACCCATTCCACATGCACGGCGTGAGTCGGTTTTCACTTCCCGAAGACGACCACCTCTGATGTCGAATATACAGCACACCTTCACAGTCGTGAAGAGCGCCGACACGGGTCGATTTAACTTTGAGAATCCTATCCGACGTGATACGGTCAACCTTGGTACAACTGAAGGCGATTACATCTCCATACGGTTCAGGACTGATAACCCAGGACCCTGGATTGTTCATTGGTGGGTTTTGATTCATGATCTTGAAGATTTTGACTGACGATGACATCGCTTAGCCATATTGATTTCCATCTTCATGAGTAAGCCTACTTGATATCACACCGATTTGATAGTCATAACGATTTTTATCAGGGGCCTTGCGTTTGTTTTCGCTGAAGCTCCTAATGATGCTGTTCCTACCAACCCCATGCCACCCTGTATGTCAATTTTTTTTTTCAGCACAACGTGTGTTGGTACTGAGAGATCCCGTAGCATCTTGGAATCGTATCTGCCCAACATGGGATGCCCTTCCTGATTCCATCAAGCACGCCGCAACATGATTAGATCAACTATTATTTCTGGAGCCAAGGATACCCAGCGCCCGATTTCATTTCGGATAGACTCGGACCGTGTTAATACTTATTCTACACCACCTCTCAATATTATTGTGGCATCTTGGAAGGTTGTTCTTGCTAGTCTGTTTGATGCGAATAACACTCCGAGTATATTTATGTCCAATCTCGCTGTCGCTGCTGGCGAGTGTTGACCTGATGTGGGACCGGAGTACGAAATTTGGTAAGAGATCCCTGAGATTGTGATGATGTCCGTTATATATAGCATTACTCCGGCTGATGTATGCGCTTGTTTAGGTCCCGGTCAGTTGTAGGTGATAGACACTGGGTCTAGACCTCGCAGTTGATATCTTCAACTTTAACCCTTCACCAAGCCTCCTTAGTACCTCGTCATGGATGACGACGAAGTGCAACGCTAAAGCAAGGCATTTCATCGAGCTCACCGACCTGGACGATGTTCCATAACGGCTTCCTGATGCGGCTACCCTTCGCAGCGCGTTCATTGGTGGATGGATCCAGGACCAAGCCAATTGCCACATCCGCTTCGACCCATCTTGTTCTTCAACCTCCATCTCCCTCTTTTCAATGCCCTTCACTGCCCTCGTCCAAAGGCAGTTTGCCTTGCGCACGGTTCCGCAAACACAAGATGCGTTTGCTATCGTGAACACCCGGGGGATAGCTATGAGCAGTGGGAGGAAGCGTCGGTCGGATTATACCAAAGGAGTTGCTACAGGAGGGCACGAATCAGGACATCCCCTCGCGGTCGATCGGAATCATGCTCCGGCATGGGTCCGCCATCTTGATGCTTTTCGTCACCGTTCGTTTTGCAGCGCTGCGACGGCCACAAGCGTATTGAGTTCATCCAAGCGACTCACCTCCCAGCAGCTGCCGCACAAATCTATCACCAAACTGGCGACTGGGCCTGCCATTATTCAAGTCAGACAATGCAAAACTTCGGCTCAATACATTAAGGATATCGAGGAACTAGTCCGGGGAAACAAGGTTTTTAAGGAACAAATGCTGAGCATCCGTCCTAATTTCTTCGAAGAATCTGCGAAAGGACAGAGTGCGTGGCGTGTCCGCCATCTTCTTTTTCTTAATGCTGAAGTGTTCGGATTTTCAGAGCCGCCTTACATGTTAATCGAATGTTCCGATAGCCGGTGAGTGTATCGACCCTCCTTGTAACGGATCTTCATACTGATCATTCACTCAGGGTGGCAGAACAAGCTATTTTCAACACAGTACCAGGGACAATGTTCACATCCGGATCCATTGCCAATCAATTCCACGAGTGGGACTTGAATTCGTGCGTTCGATTGAGCGCGAGTCTACCTTCCGTACGCTCATCCGTTTCAGAAATTCGGTTCTTTCCTACGCTGTGGAGACCCTCGAAGTCAGACACGTCATTGTCATGGGTCACTATGGGTGCGGCGGCGTAGCTGCCTCAATGTTTCCCCTATCTATGCCATTAGAACATCCAGCCCACATTGCGGTACAAACTTGGATCCAACCCATCCGTGAAATATACCAAAATTCAACTCGGTGAGTTCCTGTTTGCCATCCTGAACTCTTCGGCGCTAATCATCTCTTACTTAGGCCCGAAATTGTTGCCCACCGGAATAAACACCGACCTATTAAAATGACAGAACCTCCTCATCTTCACGATCGTATGTATCAACTTCTGCGCAAAACCGTTGCTAAACTTATCGCATCTCCAGCCGCCTTCCGTGCGTTAGTTGAAGAGAATGTCAAAGAAAACGTGAATCGGATCGCTCGATCCTACGTGATGCGCGATGTATGTGGAGGACTCCCCTCCGTGGCTCACGTTCCTTGATCAATTTTGTTTTACAGCACTATGCTTCGCTCATGCTCCCACCTTCAACACCAGTACCGGAACACCAAGAAGGCCTCAGTGATCCAGTATCACTTGCACGGACACACGTGTTTGTCCATGGATGGGTATACGACCTCGAGAATGGTGACGTGACAGACTTAAACGTGACGGTCGGACCTCCTGGGCGTGAGATTCCAAAGAGCCCGTGGCCGCGTGCCGAGGACAAGGAAAAAGAGAAGAGGGAAGAGTGGGAGCGGAAGGCGAAGGAGAACAAGCAGAAAGCGTTGTTGATGGAAGATGGAACAGAAGTTACTGAACGAACGGCGAGTCTTTGATGATAGATGACCTTCATAGATTTTTACTCATGATGTAAACTCTATGTGACATATACACAGCTAAGATGTTGCTTCACCGTTGGCGCCTGATGCCTTGACGCTCCTAGCGATTGATCCCTGATGCACGGGGGCTTCTCCAGGTTCTCCTTGGTCGGATCTATTTCGTTCCATTCTCCCGTGGTTTGAATCTAAAACCAGCATCAACAATATCTATTGCTTGGCACACCCTTCGTTCCTATCAAGAAAAATTTATGCCTTATCTTCAATGCAGGATATGGAGTCGGCTCCGTACGGTACCCGAAAGTCGGAGATTTAGATCAGACTCTTCGCGCTCGCGGGTTCATGCTTCAAATACAGCAATTTCCCAGAACACAGGCTTTTGACATATTTATCACCCGAAGTTGGTCTTAGTATGGCGCAATTGAGCGGGCCAACGACGGCACCGCCCAGTCACGCAGTATTACAGATTTGACGAGATGAAATAATTATCACAAGGAGATATGATTATTCTGTCGGAATCTTATGCCCGAATCCCTATTAACGTATTTGCCTCCAACGGTGATTCCATTCAACTAACGAGTACTGTACCTCGACGTACCTCCCACTCAATAGCCAGTGCTTGCTGCTATTCATCTCTCTTCTTATATCACGCATATCAAGAAGGCGGATTTCCCCACCACACACCAGGACGCATGATGCATTAACGCGAACATCCCTCTCCGTTCTCATTCCTAATCTGGGACCAGCCAATAGTGCCAAGATAAAAATGGGATGCACATCGTTCTAGAAACAACAGGTCACAGACCGGTTAAGCCCCGTGATTCATTAAACGGAAAGATACTCCAAGGATAGCCGCCTCCGATTTTCTTCAATCTCGACATCTCATCCGCGTTGCTATGAGGATGCTTCCCACTCGTTGTTCCCGATGTGCTGAATTACTTTAGTAGGTGCCTCCTGTATCGTAACGTTCATGTTATGTCGGTCGGGTAACATCGAGAGCGGTGGAGGAATCATGGAATCAAGTTGTTACATCCCCGCAATGCTAAAAATAAACCATCTCGGTGTGTTGGTGAGGGGACGGGACCTTTACGAGGCTCATTTACGGAGATCTACTTAATAGGAGCTTCACCGCCCGAGCCCTTTCACCATGGACCCCCTTGTCTTCTATCAACTGCAGACCGTATACGTGAGTTACTCATATACATCAACGAAAGCCCGGTCATTTATCTGACTCATTTTCCAGTATCTGAAAGGTAGGAAATTCAGGTCATTCGCTGAGCGTATGTAATGGTTTCATAGCCGCGAACTTGGCTTTGCTCTGTTGCGAGTTCTTTCAGACATTTGAACAGGAGGTCAGGCCCCCATATACTGAGTTCTTCTGATCTAAGATTAACAGACGAGCAGGTGAAATACATCTGGAGCTCAAAATGGACCTCCACGAAAATCATCTACATCCTTTCCCGCTATACGGCTTTCGTGGACTTGACGGTGAAAATAATCAGTACAATCCCTTCTGATCATTCAGAGTCGTGGAAATGCTTATCGTGTCGAGTCAGTCGTCAAGCTCCCGTCACCACCTATCCAGGCAAGTCCACTCTCGCTTGAGAAACACACTGTCTAATTCGCTCTCGGTCCTTAGCTCTGCCTCGGGCTCTTTGATGTCGAAACATGTGCGTAGCACGACTCTCCATTGCGACTTCGGTAACCTTCGTATACTAGGTGTCACTGCTCTCGGAATGGCGAGCGCTCAAGGTCGGAGTTGTCCCACATAACGAGTCACATCCGGCGCTCATAAGGCTTCAACAGTATTCTTCTGTATTAGAGCCTACGCATTGTGGGGTCCCAGTCGCGCATCGTTCTTATTCCTGATGTTTATCGCCGTGGTGCGTGTTACAATCAATCCCAACCGCCAGTGGATTTTTACAATCGTTCGCTAGTTGATAGGAGCAGTAGCAATCGTCCTGACTGTTCTTATCGGCGTTGCAAGTAAGCTCTAGCTGCATCGTGCTCTTGATAATGTGTCTCATGAACAAACTAGCGCGAGGATTTGCAGGCTCAGGGCTACCTGGCTGTATCTATACGCAATCCACGGCAGCTACGTTGGTATACGCGCTCGTGGCCGCCGCAGTGTTTTCTGCGGCAGTCGATATAAGTAAAATAACGTCCCGCATGGCACCCGTTCAGCATCTGACCCGTGATAGTTCTCATGGTCATGATTCTCTTAGCGCGGAGTAGGAGGTTCAAGAACGACGAGAGTCCACTGATCAGGCGGATATATCGTGACGCGATTCTTTACTTTGGCGTTCAGCTGGGTAGGTATCGCAGTGGTAACGTCAAAGTATTCCTGGTGTAACTCTTCTGGGATAGTTATTCACGTAACGGCGGTCATCTTGTGGGTGACACTTCCCGGACCGCTCAAAGACATTCCACCATCGTGAGTTGTCGGCTTATCTAAATGATATGGCGATGCCATTTTAACAACCTTACCCGCATCAGGCTTCCGAGGGTGATGATCAGTATCGTGACTACAAGAACCATTCTCCACATTCGAGAATTCGGAGCCGAAGATGGGTACCCCACGGGTGCTCCATCAGCTCTTCCGATGTCAACGATCCAGTTCCGTCCAGAAGGGCACGGTGACAAGACGATAGAACAAACAACCTAGTGACCGTATTTAGTCGTCAGAGAAAAACAATGACAGACAGCCATGCATTTAGAACCCCAGGGGGCCAAGATACATGTACTTGAGTCTGATCAATGATCATAGGCTGACCAATGTTGGGATTACATCCCCCTTGCCCTGATCCGGACAGCAACGCCCGGTGGAGCGTTGGGATAGCATTCAGTTCATCATAGATGGTACGCAGATTGGGGGTCGATCCTCGCAAATCCGAAGTTCTTCTGCAGAGACAGGTTGGTATATTAGGAATCGCAAGTATCGAGGGACCGGGCATTTACCACAAGGAATGGCATACCTGTGTAGATCTCCTCGAGCGTCCGCAAACTGAACAATCGCATCGCGCCAACATCCACAACGCCCAGCAGTGCTATTAAAACCATAGTTATGGCTGTATCCAGTGCCACGAGCGATATAAGGAATGGTCGATTTGTAGCCAGCGCAGTCTCTTGGTACTGGATCGTGGCGGTTCGGTTTATGGAGGAATATTTAGAAATTAGCGGCACTCCGGAGGCGCTATATCCGCTGAGATACGCTTTAGCAGCAGACTTGATAGCCCGATTCATGTTTTCATTGATCCGGGTCAACTTTGAGGGAATGAAAAGAAAAGGGGCGATAGTATCAGAGGGTTCTGCAAACACAAGTTTTGAGGCTGGGCTCGGTCCGATCTCAGCAGGATCAAGGGGTTTTAATGCTTCTATCAGGGCCTGGGAGAAAAGGGCATTGGCCGCAGACTCCGGGAGGTTTCCTATGAGCGGTGACTCTGGGAGGATGGTAGCGTTCAGCTGATTGTTGGATAGTAGCACTGTGGCCCTCCGGATTGTGTATGTAGGATCGCAGAGCAAGACAGCTACCATTCGGATAGGGGACGGTCCAGGGTCCGTTAGGAAGTCGCCGAGCGGAAACTGAATCGAAGTGTCGATCCCTGTAAAATCCACCGCGTCGGGAAGGTCGGCGAAAATGAATGGATTTAGCGAAGTATGGGCATTTTGGTCATCATAACTATATAGTACGTCGCGTTCCATTATGAGTGGTCGGATTGGTGACACTACACATCCAATTTGTTAGCGCCTAACATAAGCTGTTCAGAGGGAATTTTATACCTCCCATTAATAGGTCCCTAGCACCCTCACCCCACAGAGTCCACTTTGTGTCATTGGGTGACAAACCTGGAATCACGACTTCGGGTGCAATTTGGAGGTCCTGGGCGTGAACAGACATTGAAAACTCGGGCCAGTGACAACTGTAGTCATACGCCACCACATCACTCTCATAGGTAACAAGATTGGAAATCCCTCCAGCCGATTTGGATCCAGGCTCGGGCCATGGAATGAGTAGGTTATCCGACGTCTCGTACCCATACATCCCCTTCTCCACCAGTTCCAATTGAACAAATGTGCTCGCTCGTTTCGAACAAAGACGCTGGGCAGAGGAACCAATGCTCTTGGTCATCGATAGGTTTGCCAATTGCAAGTCTAGGGGGCCCACCCTCGTTGACTCGGTCAGGGCAATAATGCCAGAACCAAGTGGACTGAGAGCTATAACCAACAAAGCTAAGATGAAAGCGATTCGGTATTCCAGGGTGGGTCGTTTGGTCAGGAAGTATGACACCTGTACAAGTAGGCCGCTCGTAATACGAGAGACCTGGTCCGTGCTGTCGGGTTTGAGTTGACCTGTACGGTGATATTGTGCCGCACATTCCGCACTAAAAACGGAAGAAATGATATCCTTGATGAGAAACGCAGCGACGGTATGCCAGACAACCGCAGCAGCAGTAATCATTGCCTTGGCTTCCCCGAGTGAGATGATAGATGGTGGTCGAAATGGTATGGGGTTTATCAGGCAATAGCCAGCAAGCATGAGAAAGCCAATTTCAAGAACCACGAAAGCCAGGGCGCGCCAAGCAAAGTCCGACTTTCTGATTTGCATATGGCCTCCCGGCCGGGGAGGGGTCAAGCCAACATTACCGCGTCGCGGTGATAAAAGATTTGCCTCAAGGTGGGTTGATGGTCTTGCTTTTCGGGGGCGCAGCCTGCACATTGAAAAGGGTGAGTATACAAGATAAATATCATTCGCTTCGACATATTATATTCTGCTTGCAGGACCCCAATGGTCCTTTAATTTAAAAATAGGTGACACAACAGTTGCGGTTGATACAACAGGAGGTAGCAACGAACGTTTCGTGAGCATCCATTGTTCCCGGGTGACATCAAAGAAGTTGTTCCCCGACTCTGCAAGGGGAGGGTTCTGTCGATTCAAATGCCCCCTCTCTCTGCCAAACGACCTGCGGCCGTGGGAATAGGAAAAATTAAATTAAATTGAGAGCTCCGCGGGAGCTCCCCAACTCTGCATTCCATGAGCAAATAAATAAATAACATCAAATGAGAGTCCTACACCAGGTTTTGTGGTCAAGTGTACTTGTTTTGCATCCATCACCAGAGTCGGGGACTGGCGCGAAAGGCGCTGCTGAGATCTTTCACCACGCTACTAAATTGACGCGTGACAGGCGGTCACCGCCATCCCAATTCTCAAGTTTTAAAGGATCTGGAACTTGTTTTCCGAATATTCAAGACTATTCTCCATAGGAACCACAAGTTGCATCATGGCATATCTCCTCGTCAGACAACGTTCAAGCCCTATGATGGAAACCAAGTGACGAGTCCATGAGCCTCTCGACCTGAATGTAGGCCGACCAATGGCTACGCTGATCATCACTGAGCAAGTATCCGGATATACGGGGAGACTAAGCACGCACTACTATTCACCCTATTCCACCACATAGATATTGGTAAAACACATTGCCTTTAAGTACGAAGTCTGCGCTTGGGTCGAGTAAGATTGCAGCTGGGTCAATTCCAAAGGATGTTGAGGAACGTGGGACCAGTTCGCAGAGTCAGGTTCATGCTTTTGGCGCCTCCCCGGCATCTCCCCCCAAGCCACATTTGCGGGTATACCTAGGCTCACCTAATGTGGGGTGGAGAATCAAGCCCAAGGTGGTGAAGCATGTAACCCAAGACATCTTCGTAGCGACCTCACCCACTGCAATAAAGATAACGTGGAGAGAACAGTGGGAGCACTGAGCACACAGGCACCAAGGGTTGTAACAGAAATCGTAGGCGGACGATATTCTGTTATAACTGATATGGGACGGGAGGGAGCAGAAATCTTGAAAGGTGGAATTCCGCGCTTAGTGGTGCAAGCTTGGTCGAGACTCGAGAGCCCAGAACGGGAATCAATGTCGTCATTTCCTTCCAACTCTCACAGATGCAAGACTTCCTTCTCCTTACTTTCGCCTTATACAAATACAGCCAACTCAGATACCAGAGGCCGTCAAACACTACCACATACCTCATATCAACTCAACAACACCAGCTATGTCTGATCCGCTGGTTGGTTGGGCGAAAGAACATTTAACTCTGCTGTTCCAACGAGATCCCGAGTCACTGGAGACGGATTTCTCCAAAATTTTGGGATCTACCTTCAAGGCTGATGCTCACTTAATTCATAATCACCAACTCGTCAACCTAGTCAAGTTCGGAGACGATTTCAATTCATCATTTTTTGCCGCCACCCGAGCAGATGTTGAATGGAAAGAGGTCGTCGCTATACCAACCGAAGGGACTGAGGAGAGCGCGAAGGTGCCAATTTCACTCAGGTGTATCTAGCTTGCTCATTAAGCTACGTCTAGACAGGCATAGTCGTGGGATATTTCGTTGTAACTCGCTCTCTGAAATTCCGGATAAGAGCTGGGCCTGCGCAAGTGATGCAACACTGTTTCTTCAGCGCCAAGTAAGGCATGACATCGATACAATTTGAGTTTGCTCACCTTTGTCCACAGGGTGGAGGACGACCCCCAAGCTGAACCAGAGCAACAGTCCAATTCTCGCCGGATATCAGAATTATTCCTTACTTCGGTCAACAGACAAGCTCCTATCCATCTTCAGAGTATTCCGCGTAATCAGCAGGGATAGGTATGCCCACCACTGAAGCCTTAGGTTCACAGACTTCATAGACTATGGGTTGCTTTTTGAGTGTCCTCCAGTAACAGTACTATCCTGTGTAAATAGTTCAACAACGTTGGTCTGTAGTACTTGGTCTAGTCAAACGGGGGAACAAAGAATGTGGTCGATCGGTTACGGGGTTCGGGTTTACCTGGTTGCGTTTGTGTCTAATTCACAGCAATAAGGCTGACATGTGCTGCCTCAATAATTGATTTAACAGCTAGGTTACATCATGATCATATCAATTATTGCTGTGACTCTCTTGAAATGGAGGAAGTTAGTAAAAATAAGACTCGACACCCGCTGAGATTTATACCCCGCAATAATACGCAGCTGGGGAAGTATGTGTTGTCTGGTGCACTCTTCTTTTCTATCAAGAAGTTCTCATCTTCAATGCAGAATATGGCACAGGCTCCGCACGGTATCCGGAAATCAGGGACCGGGATTAGGGCGAAGGCTTATTTTGGTGCTTGTAGAGTCTCCTTCCCAGCCCTGCGGGACGCTCTTAGATAATCGTTGTTCCGCGTGTCCCGCGGACTGGCACAACTTGTAAATTTGTGTTTGTTTGGCTAAGGCTTTGAAAGCACGTGATCGGACCAAATAGCTGCGCGAAGGCTACAGCTATGAAATACAATAATCTTGTAATTTGGCTGCAAGAAGATTGCTAGAAGGGGTGACCATCCTGATCACACTCAACAGATCTGACAAGTGCAAAGGGGAGTCAGCACAATGTGAAATCATCTTTCTCATCAGCAAGTTCTCAATCATCACCAGTCATCCTGAGCCTCATGCCTTTTCCCATCAGGATGTCCCAATGAGCTTTTTTCTGGGGGTAGGCCAGACTCCTACCCAGTCACCTGGGACGCTCTTATATAAGCGGACGTTGATCCGAAGTGATACCGAAACTTCGTCAACTGCTAACGCGTCCCAGGGACTGGCACAAATGTACGATGTTCATGTTTGGCTACAGCCTGTGTCACACCATCATAACATGTAACCTCCCCGCCTTTTTGCCTAAATTAGGCAGCACTCCCGACGTCTGATCAATTTTGGTAAGTCCGATAAGTGATTGTGATGATCACGTTGTACCGTACGAGCGAGCCACGAGGCTATTTATCAAAGTAGGAAAAAAAAACATAGTCTAATTTTTCCCCTTGGACAATGGCTACTTCATCCCTCTCACACATTCTTAATGTCCTTGATAATCCAGGAACGTTGACACAGGATATTTCATCTCCTCAACGACGTATTGTATGCCACCATCATTGTACAAAAGTGGGATCCAGAATGTCAAGGTTTTTCCAGAGCCGGTGGCTGCAATGGTAATGCAGTCCTCCCTTCGGAGTTGCGCTAGTGCATCATGCACTTGGTACAGGCAGGGATACACACCAAATCTTTCCCTGACATCTTCGCACATTTGTTCTATTGAGGGAATCAGAGGCTTCGATGGTAACATGAGAAAGTACGGGAGGGTTGCTTAATTAGGGGGGATGCGTGAGAAAGGCGCCCTTCCACGAGAGCGTGACATTATCTAAGGCTGCAGCCAAACACGAACATCGTACATTTGTGCCAGTCCCTTGGACGCGTTAGCAGTTGACGAAGTTTCGGTATCACTTCGGATCAACGTCCGCTTATATAAGAGCGTCCCAGGTGACTGGGTAGGAGTCTGGGGGTAGGCATGTCTGTTGATTGTCCACTCTGTTGGGAATGTCGAGTGCACTAATCCCATTACTCAGTGCTAGGCTCCACTCGGCCCTCAGAATTCCTCCACCTTGGCAGGCTCACTCTACATATCTCGGAGTCCCCCGTATCTCTTCTCTTGTCGTATTAATTCTCCATCCCGTTCTGGCTCTTCTGTACATGGCAAACACATTAGCAGGTATCCTAATTGGGTAAAGGGCGCCCTTCACGGGGCTGTTTGGTCTGATCACGTGCTTTCAAAGCCTTAGCCAAATAAACACAAATCTACAAGTTGTGCCAGTCCGCCAGGACGCATTAAAAGTTGTTGAAGTTTCGGTTAAACTTCGGAACAACGATTATCTAAGAGCGTCCCGCAGGACTGGGAAGGAGTCTGGTGCTTGTAGTTCAATGCCTCCAACATAGCACCTTATCAAGAGACAGGTTGTTGACCAATTTGTCGCGGCAGAGTGGACCAATGACAGCATCGCCCAGTCATACAGTTCTGCAGATTTGACGAGAGGGAATGATGATCAAAAGTGAATACGATTGTTCGGTCGGGATCTTGTGGTTGAACCTCCATTCACATATTTGCCGTGACGGCAAGTTCGTTCAACCAGCAATTACTACACCTCCCACTTGATGGCCTGCGTTTGCTACTGTTCATCGACATCTTTCACCGCAGATCGCAACTGTTAAGAAGACGGTTCCCCTCACTACATATTCGCCAAGATGCCTTAATACACACACCCTTCTACAACCTTATTCCTAATTGAGGATTAGCCAACAGTTCCAGGACAAGAGCGTGGCGGGTGTCGGGTGCAACGGGCCAAATCCCGTGATTCATTAAACAAGGGTGCTCCAAAGGATAGCCACCTCAGATTTCCCCCAATCCCAACATATCATCCGTGTTACTGTGAGAATGCTTCTCACTCGTTGTCTCTGATGTACTAAATTACCTTGGTAGATACCTCCCGTATCATAACACTCATGTGTTGTCGGTAGGGTAACATCGAGAGCGGTAGGAGAATCAAGTCGTTGCATCCAGTTGCTAAAAATAAACCATCTTGGGCGTTGGTGGGGGGATGGCACTTTTGCCGGGCTCATTTGCGGAGATCTACTTAATGAGGGGCTTCACCGCCCTAGCCCTTTCACTATGGACCCCGTCGTCTTCTCTCAGCTGCAGACTGCATATGTGAGTTACTCAATGTACATAAAAGAAAGACCCGATTATTTTTCTGACTCACCTTCCAGTACTTCAAAGGTGCGGAGTTCAGGTTGTTCTGAGAGCGTGTGTAACAGTTCTACAGCCGCGGGCTTGGCTTTACTCTGTTGCGAGTTTTTTCAGACTTTCGAACAGGAGGTTAGGTTCTCATACGTTGGGTTATTCTGATCTGAAACCAACGGACAAGCAGGTGAAATACATCTGGAGCTCAAAATGGACCGCTCCAAAAATCATCTACATCCTTTCTCGTTACACAACTTTCCTAGACCTGACAGTGAAAATAATCAGTACGACCTCTTCTAATTATTTAGGGTCGTAGAAACGCTTACCGTGTTGAGTGAGTCGTCAAGCTCCCATCACCATCTATCCAGGCAAGTTCGTCATCATTTGAGAGGTACCTCTTCTAATCTGCGTCTGAAATTCAGCTTTGCCTCGGGCTCTTCAATATAGAAATATGTGCGCGACGTGTCCCAAACACATTCACGAATTGAAATAATACTTGTTCACTAGGTGTCACTGCTCTGGGAATGACGAGTGCCCAAGGTTAGAGTTGTCACAACAGGCCGCCGCATCCAGCACTCATAAAACACTGATAGTGTTTTTCTGTATAAGAGCCTACGCTCTATGGGGTCCCGGTTGCGGATCGTTTCTACTCCTAACGCTCATTGCCGTGGTGCGTACTGCAATTAACCTCAGCCCTTAGCGGACCTTTACTCTCTTCTCTAGTTGTTAGTAGTGGCAGCAATCGTCCTCACCATTCTCATCAGCATTGCAAGTAAGCTCGAGCTACATTGTGCCCTTGATAATGCGTCACACGAATAAACTAGCGCGAGGATCTGCAGGCTCAGGGTTACCTGGCTGCGTCTATGCGCAATCCACGGCAGCCACGTTGGTATATACGCTTGCGGCCGCAGTGTTTTCTGCGGTAGTCGATATAAGTAAAGTGACCTCTTTCTTGGTATTCATTCAACATCTGACCCGTTGGAGTTCTCATGGCCATGATTCTCTTAGCACGGAGGACCAGGTTCAAGGGCGACGAGAGCCCACTGGTCAGGCGGATATATCGTGACGCGATGTTTTACTTTGGCGTTCAGTTGTGTGAGTATCACGGTGTAAACGCTGAAAGGTTGAAGCATTGCCACTAAGGTAACGCCTTTTGTGTAGTTATACACGTTACGGCGGTCATATTGTGGGTGACGCTACCCGGGCCGCTTAAAGACATTCCACCGTCGTGAGTTGTTGGCTTACTTGAATGATATGGCAATGGCATTTTACCAACCTCACCCGCATCAGGCTTCCGAGGGTGATGATCAGTGTCGTAACTGCAAGAACCATTCTCCACATTCGAGAATTCGGAGCCGAAGATGAGTACTCTACGGGCGCTCCATCAGCTCTTCCGGTGTCAGCAATCCAGTTCCGTCCAGAAGGACACAGCAACAAGACGATAGAACGAACAACCCTGTGATCTAACCCAGTCGTTGCCAAACAAAAAAAAATACTAATAGCTACGCATTGGGGGTCCTAGAGGGCCGAAATACGTGCACTTGAGCCTGATCAATGATCATAGGCTGGTCAACGTTGGGATGGGTGAATGCGTCTCCTTTGCCTTGATTTGGACAGTATTTTTTGGTGGAGCATTGGAATAGCATTCAGCTTATCGTAGATGGTATACACAAGCTGGGGATCAATCCTCGTAATTCTGAAGTTCTTCTGTAGATAAAGATAGATAGGTTAGGGATCATAAGTATCGAAGGACCAAGCACATACCACAAGGAATAGCGTACCTGTATACATCTTCTCAAGCGCCCGCAAACCGAACAACCGCATCGCTTCAACATCCGCAACACCCGGCGGTGCTAACAAAAGATATAGCGAAACCCAGCGCCACAAGTGATATACAGAACGGTCGATTTGTAACTAGCGCAGTTTCTTGGGGCTGAATTGTGGCAGTTTGGTTTGTTGAGGAATAATTGGCATTTCCCGAGGTTCCTGAAGCACTATATCCACTGACCCACATTAATCACAGCTCCGGGATCATAGCCGCGACCCCACGTTTTACAGATCGTTTTACGGAGACTTGTGACCGTTCCGTGCTGTTACAGCCCTCCTCTTGCTTCACAGAGTCGGGGATCCTGTTCCGTCGTATGGATTTTGGTTAAACTCATCGCATTTGAGTAGGGATCCTGCACTTGAGTTGGGTAAGGCTGCGGCTTGGTTGATACAAGAACAATGGCAATGATGGCGGGGAACATGGGACCTGTGGAGGGGGTTCACAGGGCCAGGTTCATATTTTGAACGTCTCCTTAGTACTTCCCTCAAACCACATTGACCTGTCCGCCATAAGTTAATCCAAGGTGGGTGGTGAATGAAGTCCAAGTTAATAACCCGTGACATCTCTAGTGGCGACCTCACCTATACCAATAGAGATGACGTGTAGAGGCCGGTGGGGGCACTGAACAATAGGTGAACCCAGTGGCCTGGTATGCTCGCACCGAGGGCTGTAACAGAAATCGCAAGCGGACGATATCGAGTTGGGGCCGATATATGAAGCAACAAAGAGAAACTTTGAAAGGTGAAATCCCGGTGTAAGAAGCTTGGTCAACGTTTCGACACGAGAGAACGGGTGTCGATGACGTCATTTCCTTCCACCTCTTTCACACTCTAAGGCTTCCTTCTTACTCTCGCCAATACCGCCGACCCAGATACCAGAGCGGCGTCAAACACTACGCACGTACTTTATATCAACTCGCCAACGCCCGCTATGTCAGATTCGCTGGTTGGTTGGGTGAAAGAGCATTTAACTCCACTGTACCAACGAGACCCCGGGTCACCGGAGGCGGATCTCTCCAAAATCCTCAAATCTGCCTTCAAGGGTGATGCTCACTTAATTCATAACCACCAACCCGTCAGCTTATCCAAGTTCGGAGACGATCTCAAGACGTCATCTTTTGCTGTCACTCGAGCAGACCTCGAATGGAAGAAGGTCGTCGCTATACCAAACGAAGAGACTGAGCAGAACGCGAAGGTGCCAATTTCACTCGGGTGGGTCTAGCTTGCTCATTAAGTTGTATCTAGACAGGCATAGTCGCCGGGTATTTCGTTGTAACTCGTTCTCTGAAGTTCCGGATAAGGGTTGGGCCTGCGCAAATGGTGCAACATTGTTTCTTCAGTGCCAAGTAAGGCGTGACATCAACACACAATTTGAATTTGCTCACCTTTGTTCATTAGGGTGGAGGACGACCCCCAAGCTGAACCGGAGCAACAGTCCAATTATCGTCGCATATCAGAATTATACATTACTTCGGTCAACAAACAAGCCCCTATTCATCTTCAGAGTATTCCGGTGAGCGTAATCAGCAAGGATAGGTATGCCCACCACTGAAGCCTCAGGTTCAGACCTCATAGATTATGGGTTGCTTTTTGATGTCCCCAAGTAACAGCACTATCCTGTGTAAATAGTTAACAACGTCAGCCTGTAGTACTTGGTCTGGTCAAATCGGGGAACAAAGAATGTGGTCAATCGGTTACGGGTTCAGGTTTACCTGGCTGGGTTTTTATCCAATTCACAGCAACTGCTCTGACATGTGCTTGTGTATGTAGCATCCTCCGCGACCGGATGATGAATGAGTGATCTGGACCGCAGGCCCCAGTGATTGATTCAACAGCGGAGTTATGATATCAATTATTGCTGTGACTCTTCCGAAATGGAGGTTAGTAGCAATAAGACTTGGCGCCTGCTGGGATTTATATCCCACGATAATGCTCAGCTGGGGAACCATGATCCCACTTGGATAAGAGGGGCAAGCAAAGGCACGGAAGCGAAGGAATGGAGGTTGCCGGAGGAACTGTTGTGCGCTTGGCCAAAAAATCGACCTGCCCCAGTTCGGACTTCGGAAAAACCCGCAGTTCGGACGAATATCTCGCGAATATTTGTGCCTCGCTGGACACTTCTCCCTGAATTCCAAGCAACATTACTGGGAAGTTATGACTGGCGTGGCCATCCGAACCTCAGCAACCGCGTTCAACCGTGTCCAGCCTCTAGACAAATTTCACTTTTGCGCAGTTTCATAATTATTCGATGTCCTACTTACTTCCTTGTTATTGATTCTTCTTCAGCTTCCGTTAATATCGACGTTGTTCTTGGTAGGTCGTTCATTGACGGTGATGTAATCAAATAACGCAGGACTTCGACTGGGCTTGTCGACTTGCTTCAAACCTCTGATGCGTGATGTTGCAGTTGCAGTTCCCGGTGAACCTTGTAGAGGTGGTGATTAATGGCGGGGCTACAGCTTACGGCGCATTGGTGCTGTAGAACAGAAATACTCTCCGATCGACATATTTCTCCCCTGCCCCTGGGGGCAT